>JARHVA010000921.1:3500448-4200897 GCA_037957365.1 Torreya grandis | reverse complement strand
AATTTAAACCCAAGACCAATGACCAGTTATTTTCCAATAATAGGCTTAAGAAATCCCTAATTCCATCTTATAAATCTCGAGCTTTTATTAATTCCTAAAACATTTAATATATTAATTTTAAAGTTATGCATGCTACTCTACGTTACAAGTCTGAGTAATCTTACTCCAAAGTCCACTTTTTTAATCATTTACAAGGTGATAACTATACCTTCAATTCTTAACATAGTCCATGCATGATAGCTAGATTAGACTTAGCTCTTAGGTTAGTATTTTAGGATAGTTTAATCTCCTTAAATATATAATAAAGGTAATTATCTCTTTTAACACATTAATAACCTTTATATCTCAAAATGATAGACCAATCAATTATTATTTTTAATTATGACAAGATAATTGTTTGAGTCATTACGAGTGTATATAGGCTATATATATATATTTTATTATTTTAATAGCTTGGCATATATTGATATTCTCAAATATCAATAATAACAAGCTTAATGTTAAAAAATATTATGAATAAATTTTGACAGTCTATATAAAATAATAATTAGATATCCTCTATTAGTTTTACGTTCCCATAAACATACACAAACATGAATAAAGTAACCTTCTATAATCATATTGTAACTTAAACACTAAGTCTATATATAATATACAAAATGCAATTGCATACATGGTTTATTCCATATCTATGTATTAAAATTTAAACCATGTAACTCTAATGTCTAATTACAATTAACTTTCAAAACATATTAATCCAAACACATAATACATATAACATATTAAAATCTAATGAAGTGTGTGCATGGGTCTTAGTAGTTCCTTTGTCATACTTCACTATCTCTATCTATGCCACCCTCTCAGATGATGTTGTCCCTCCATCATGCTTTAAGGGATGAACTCTCCTACATCTAACTCATGAAAAGAAGGTAGTTAGTCCAATGTATCATGATATAAATCATAAAAAAATATTAGATAAATAATTTAAGATAATCATTATGTACAAAAATTCATAGTTAACTAACTCATAATCATAAAATCTAAGTAACATACATTTGTCCCATAACAACATATGACTTAAAAATTTAGTTAAAAAGTAATAATTTAATTTAAAAACCATATTAGTCCACATATAATTAGGTGAATTAATTCAGTGAGAAAATTCGAATGTAACATTCTTCCCCCTAAAATTGTTCATCATCCTGATGACACTTATTCAAATAATAGCTCTAAATAACAAATAGAGTTTAGCAGAAAAACAACATAGTATCTAACATTAAATCAAGCAAACAAATATGGAAATAGCTCGTAGAACTCATCATAGTCCTCCCAAGTAGCTTATCCTCAAAGTATTAGTCCCATAAGACCTTGTACTATGACACTTATCTATTACACAAATAAATTTCACAAGCATCAATTATTCTGATTGGTTCTACCATGACCACCCCAAGATCCAAAACCTATAAAGCATTCCAATCCAACACATGCAAAAAATTAGCTATATACTTTTTAAGATAAGATACATGGAAGAAATTATTCAATAGAGTTAGGGTTGGTGGAAATGCAAGCCTTACACTATAGGGTTGACCACTTCTAAAACCTTGAAGGGTCCCACATATTTCAATGAAAGTTTTGCTGACTTCCTAAATTTAATCAAGCTCTTTTGCAACTTAACCTACAAAAATACTTTATCACCTACTGAAAACTACCTAGATGTTCTCTTTAGATTAGCATAGCTCTTCTGCCTATTATTGGACTCGACCAATCTCTACTTGATTGTTCTAACTTACTCCTCCATTTATGATAGCATATTAGGTCCAAAGACAACCATGTCTTCCAACTTATCCCAACTGATTAGTGTCTTGTACCTTCTCTCATAAAGTGCTTCAAATGGTGTCATCTTCAAAGTAGATTGGTATGAGTTGTATGCAAAATCAACCAATGGAAGATATTATTACCATTTGTATTACTGATCCATGCAATACATATGAAAAATATCCTATAATACCTTATTAACTCATTCAGTTTGACTGTCAGTGTATGGGTGATATACAATACTAAAATTTAGTTATGTATCTAAAGCTGAATTTAGACTTAACCAAGATATAGAAGTCATTCTTGGATCATGATTTGATATAATCTTCTTCTAAAATCCATGCAATTGATACACTTCCTTTACAAATCTCTTCATAAGAGCTAATGTATCGTCTATCAAATTATCTGGTATACAATATGCTACCTTGGTTAGTTTATCAAATACAACCAAGATCATGTTATGCATGTTCCATGATAATGATAATCCTTAGACAAAGTTCATATTGATCACCTTCTACTTCCACTTCGGTATATCATGTAGATATAACAATCCAGCTAGATGCAATGTTCATCTTTCACTCGTTGATATTCTAAATAATGTGACACAAAGTTTGCTACATCTTTCTTGATTCACTTACAAAAATAAAGTGGTTTAAGCTCTTCCATAAGCTTCATTACTCCTAGATGTCCTAAATACAGGGCATTGTGTAGTTATTTTAGCACTATGCTCCTTAAATTCTCCCTATCTGGTACATATATCCTTTCAATGTATCACAGAATACCATCACTCTTAAAGTTGTATCCTTTATACCTATGATTTAAAACATTCTTAGACAAAGTTTTCCTGACTTAGTCATAAAATTCATCTCCTAGTGAAAAATCAATCACATGATATCTGAAAGTAGTCTTCATAGTAGACACAACTGCTATGTACAATCTATGACTCAAAACATCAGCTACTCTATTATCCTTGGCTTTGATGCAAATGATATCAAAATCATAGTTAGACAAAAATATAACTAGTGCCTTTGACGAACATTCAAATTTGGTTGGGTGAAGATGTATTTGAGTCCCAAGTTATCAGTCTTGAGCTTGAATGGTTTTTTCCCAACAACTAATGTCTCCAAACTTGAAAATCATGAACAATTGCTACAAGTTCAAGATCATGAGGGGTGGAATTCACCTCATAAAGATTCAAATTCTTTGACTCATAAAATACTACTACATCATCTTGCATAAGGAATCCTCCTAGTCCATCCCCAGGTGCATATGTGATCACTAAAAATTGACCATTGGGATCAGGAAATCTTAACACTAGTGCTGAAGTAAGCCTTATTTTCAATTCTTGAAAAAATACTTCACACTTTTTTGACCAAATAAAACTTTGATTCTTACACTACAGAGAAGTAATTGGATTAGCTATGTTGGAAAATTTTGAAACAAATTTCCTATAATAGCTTGCTAATCCCATGAAACTTCTTACCTCATGGACATTACTTGGTGCCAACCACTCCATAATGGCTCTTATCTTAGTTGAATCAATAGAAATGTCATCCACTGAGATAATATGTCCAAGATACTGAACTTTAGTTTAAAAAAATGCACACTAAGACAATTTTTCATATAGCTTGTGCTTTCGCAAACATTTTAAAACCAGCTCCAGATGTTGAAGAAGCTCTTCTTCATCCTTGGAATAAATAATAATGTCATCAAAAAGACCAAAACAAAATGATCTAGGTAATATTTAAACACACTGTTCATGAAATTCATGAATGCTACAGGTGTATTCGTCAACCTAAATGGTAACACTGTAAACTCATAATAGCAAGTTCTAAATGTCATCTTTGGAATATCGTAATATTTTATCCTTCATTGATGATATACAACTCTAAGGTCAATCTAAAAAAATACCATTCCTCCTTGCATCTATTTGAAAAGATCATCTATTCATGGTAACGGATACCTATTTTTGATGGTCATTTTACTCAACACTCTATAATCAATGCAAAGTTGAAGAGTGTCATCCTTATTAATGAAGACAACTGGTGCACCCCATGGTGACACACTTGGTCTAATCAATCCTTTGGATAACAATCCCTAAAGTTGTGCATTTAATTCAACTAATTCAGTAGTTGTCATTCTATATGAAGCCTTAGACTAAGGTTTTGATCCTGGCTTAATATCAATTGAGAAGTCAAACTCATGTTTAGGAGGTAAACTTGGCAATTCCTCTAGAAACACATCATGAAAATTCCCAAGAAAAAGATAATATTCAATTGATGGCTCCTTAGTTTTCTCTATTTCATTCTTCTTAATAATAAATTCTTGACATCCCTTACCTTGGGCCTTCCTAAGTTACATTGCAGAAATCTACCTAAGCCTTAACTCCCTTTGCTCACCTTGAATTAGTATCTAATTTCCCAAATCATCAAGACACTCAACCCTTTTTAGATAGCAGTAAACATTGGCCTTATACTTCACAATACAGTTGACTTATAAGATCACATCATATGACCCTAGTGGTGCTACATAAATATCCATAACCATTATGAATTTTGGCAATCTAATTTCTCCTTCAACTAAACACTTATCAACCTAGACTTTAGAATCATTCCCATATTATACCGACCATGCATTTTCCATTACACCAACTTTTATAGATAATTTATTTATAATTATTTGAACTATAAACATTTTATATCCCCTATATCTATAAAAATTAAAACTGGGTGTTTGAACAAAATACCTGACAATTTTATGGGTGAAGCTTGGAATTTGGCTTATCGATTATTAACCATTGCATGATTACATTACTAAAAATTATTTGTTGAGGGAAAAAACCTTTGTTTATCAACTTATCTTGAGTATATTAATGTGAAAAATGGTCACCTCCATAAATGAAACAACCGCCTAGTGTTCCCTTCCTATCAGACTATTGGTTTCCCTTGAAACTACCTTTAGAACCATTACCTAGTTTCTTGCTAACTGAACCACTATTGAATCTGGTATTTTGATTCTTGAATTGAATCTTGGAGTCTCCACTCCTTTTCTTCCAGTTCTTATTTTTTAAACTTGGTTTAGATCTTCTAAACTTTTTCTTAAACTTGTCCCTAACCTGAGTAAGATATTTAAAGTTTTACTCCTACTTGACTGTTCTCTCAAAGACTTGGTCCATGGTAGATGTTACATGAAAATACACCTCTCCACTAATGTAGTGTTTTAATCCCATGATGGACATATTAATCTTGAACCTCTCATCTACTTGATACCAAGGTACATATTTAAAATTTTTAGTGAACTATTCCCATTACTCATTCACGGACAAGTCTCTTTATTTTAGATTTTGAAAAATTGTAAGATTTTGATTAAAATATAACTATGGTAGCCGCCATGATCTAAATAGTGTCACAAATTGCTCCCAAGTGGTGGTGGTCAAATTTAGATTCATTTCCAACTTCTTGTTAGCCCACCACATAACTGCTTCTCTAGCCAATTTATATACTCTCCAAATGGATTTGATGATCTCAGAGTAGTTTCAAATATTAAAATACTTATCCATTTTAGTCAACCATGCTTCAACTTCATCTCCCATAATAGTTTTGTTGAACTTAATTGGATTCACCTTTTTTATATCCCTTGCTTATTCTGTGGCTACATGATCTTTCACGTCGTAAGGCACTTCCTCATGTCTCTACTCTTGAGGGATTTCTTACTTAACAAGCTGATCTTTAGGCTCATCTTATTTGGCTTCTTCCTCATGTCCATGAATTTCCTATTTTAGGGCTATGATTCTATCCTTAGTCTCATTCATGGTTGAAAGAATATGATCTAACTTTGTAGGATCAAATGAAGGTTATTGTAATTAACATTCAAAGGACCCTCACCTGATGCTCTTTCTCACACCATTATTATTTATAATATCAGAAGAATACAAAAATGTTAATGGACTCATTAAGTCTTATATTTTGATTCACAAGTCTAATACCATAATGCAACATCCCCACAGGATTTACTACAATAATGCAATATTTTTTTTAAAAATATTTACTTAACATTTATTCTTTATTTAGATTGCACCACGAGAATCTAATTAGTGATCTTAAACATAATAGATAAGCATATTAAACATAAGTAAATATGTAACAATAACAATTACTGATCACTAACATCTTACGTAACATAACATAATTGCATAAGGATAGTAGTCATATTAAAATCTAGCCACAAATGGTACAATAATATAGCCACTATTGTTAATGCACAATAATTAATCAATTACATTTTCAATAGGCATAATGCCTAAACATAAATACAATGATAAATACATTACTCCATGGAGCTCGAGTCACTCTAACTCCTGTATCTATGATAATCTCAAGTGTAGTATCCAAGTAAGTACTGTAGTGGAGAGGGAGAGCATCATTCGAGTATTTTTCCACACCAACCATGGACCATCAATCCTCCACACAATCTCTTAAATAGGGAATGGCCCTCCCTTCATGGATGGGTAGATAGTGATAGTGCTGGAATCTAGAGAGACGTGTTAGTACTTGTCTACTACAAGATTCTTACTACATGATGTGTACCATTAAAAAAATACGTTCTAACATGATATCACACAAATATGTAAATCATACATATGAAGTGATAATGTCTATTTAACATCACTTTGGTCAAAGTTTTAAAATAGATAATGATCTCTACGATCAATCAAATTCATATACACCACTTGATAGGATTACCTTCATCTGGCATTGGTGATGTTAACTAAGATGGTAAAGTATGTCTCACTACTTAGTTAAAACCAACAATGCTAGATTTGGTTAATATTATTATAACCAATAGGTTCATGAAATTATTTCTACTATCAAGTACAACACATGCTAATATTTGAAATAATTACTATACATACATTTAGTTCATCAAACATATGAATGAACCTCATTCTTATTATTCATCACATAAATAATCATCATGACAAACAAGTTTATTTATCAAATGGGTAAATATAATTTGTTCTATAGAATCTACTTTTCTTAAGTAAATGCTAAAAATAAAAAATCATCATTTTCATAATAAAAAGCTCATATTGCTTAATACAAACCAACTATCATAACTTATATAATTATTTTTAATAAAATCATAAACATACACCTATTAATCCATTTATGAACTTAGGCTATGTTCATATAGTTATAGTTCCCTATATTTTGATATTTCATGATGCATTTGATTAGTCACTACTATAAATATAGGTGCGTTACCTATTCTATAAATATAGGCTATACACGTATAGGAGGACCTAGGTTCTCTTATACGTATATTTTTTATAGTTATATGATCTTATTATATACACCCCATAATATATATAATCTAAAACACACTATTTTAATCCACACATATTCATATAACTTTGAATCAATTTTACACAGTTCATTTCATGTATTTACTCAGCATTTTCATCCATGTGACCAAATATGTATATTCACAAAACCTATAACATAAAATATTTTATATATAAATATACAACTATATATATATATATATATATATATATATATATATATATATATATATATATATATTCTACCCAATATTTCAAATGACAAGGTCAAATTGATACATGTATATATGTCCTCGAATCTTAGTATTTGATCCAAATAAACACAGTCAAATTTTCTATATATATAACCATATACATGTTCATTGTTCTAAGATAATTGTTAACACACAGTCAATAATAGGTATTTGTATGTGTATATTCTGTTCATAAAGATACAATCAACTTATACATGTTTCCATATACATTTCTCTATTTCTAAAAGACTTAATACATAATCATTTATGTGTATGTATACATGAAACTAATAGTCCATAAAATATAAAAACCAAATGACTCAATAGAAAAATGAATTTCCTTAACTCTTAATGATTTTCAAACATCAATAAATATTCCAAATCAAGCATACAAATCTTCAATTTTAAAAGAACCAAATGATATATAAATAAAAAGTGTTGTCGATTTAATATCTATCTTAAATCTATATCAATCCCTCTACCATAGGTTTGACACAGTCATTAAATGAACCTAAGGATTATGCATAGAAATATAACTATATTACTATATGCAAGAGGATTGTTCAAACTTAACTATAGGTACCAAATCACTATAGTTTAACTAAATCAAATTCATATTTATAACATAGTGCCCTACGTGTCTGCATATATATATCCCAGTACCCTAGGAAGGTATAAATATTTACATACCCCTATAAATATTTTCAACCTAACTTGATTTCATAAATTTGCCATCAATTATCTTAGGTTTTCATTTAACATAAAATGTCTTCATATAATACATGATTCTAAAAACCTATTCCCAGCCAAGCTGAGATTTTAAAGTATTTTTGAAAAGGGTTCCCAAAATCAAACAAACCATAGTCCTTTGCGTATATATAATAATACCCAATTCAAGAGTCATATTCTCATGGCTAGGACTTTATTTTACTGAGATAATCTACATAGATTTTAAAAACCTATTCCATCGAATAAAATAATTACACAGTCCTATTTGTCAAGCTTAAGGGTTTGAGGATAATGATTTGGTTATGTGGATGGCTGAGCCATTCACAGGGATAAATACTTATCTATAGGTATATATATACACAACATAATAACTAATAAAACACTTATAAGAAAATATACATAGAGTTCTTGAGATTAAACAACCAAGAAATAGAATACATAACCAACCTCTCCAATTTGCTTCCAAATCTAAAAAACAAGTTGAATTAATATAAACCTCCTTTCTACTATGTATTCTCCTTTCTTATCCTTATTCCTCATCATTTTTGTGCCCTTCTCTTCTAGTACTACCCTTTTATCATTTTCCATTTCTTATTCATGATTTGCATGGTCCTGTTCACCTCAATCCACAGTCCATGCAAAAATCTGTGTTTTACCATTTTAACCTGAGACTAATGACCAATTATTTTCCAATAACCAAACTTAATAAAGCCCTAATTCCAACTTAACTTGAGCTTTTCCTAATTCCTAACACATTTAATATATTAATTTCAAAGTTATGCATGCTACTATACGTTACAAGATCGATTAATCTTACTCTAAAGTCCACTTTTTTAATCATTTACAAAATGATAACTATACTTTTTTAATCATTTTCAATTCTTAACATGGTCCATGCATGATAGCTAGATTAGACTTAACTATTAGGTTAGTATTTTAGGATAGTTTAATCTCATTAAATATCTAATAAAGGTAATTATCTCTTTTAATATGTCAATAACTTTTATATCTCAAAATGATAAACCAATTAATTATTATTTTCAATTATGACAAGATAATTGTTTAAGTCATTACTAGTGTATATAGGTTATATATGTCTTTAATTATTTTAATATCTTAGCATATATTAATATTCTCGAATATCAACAATAATAAGCTTAACATTTAAAAATGTTATAAATACATTTTGCTAGTCTATATAAAATAGTAATTAGATATCCTTTATTAGTTTTACAATCCTGTAAACATACACAAACATGAGTGAAGTAACCTTGTATAATCATACTGCAACTTAAAAACTAAATCTACGTATAATATATAAAATGAAATCACATACAAGATTTATTCCATATCTATGTACTAACATTTAAACCACACAACTCTAATGTCTAACTACAATTAACTTTCAAAACGTATTAATCCAGACACATAATGCATATAACATATTAAAATCTAATATGGTGCGTGCATGGGTCTTATCAATTCCTCTATTATCATTCACTATCTCCATCTATGCCACCCTCTTCGATGATGCTCTCCCTCCATCATGCTCTGAGGGATGAACTCTCCTTTATCTAACTCATGATAAAAAGGTAGTTAGTCCCATACATCATGATATAAATCATAAAATAATGCTTTAACAATAATGTAACATAATCATTATGTATAGAATTCATAGTTATCCAACTCATAATCATGAAATCTAGGTAACATACATCTGTCCCATAACAACATGACTTAAAATTTAGTTAAAAAGTAATAATTCAATTTAACAACCATATTAATCCATGGATAATTAGGTAAATTAGCTTAGTGAGAAAATCATGATGTATCAAATTTCTAATTGTTGATTCCTCCATAACTTTTTCCTAGGATGTATAAGTCTCTATTTTTATATCGAGCAAACTTTTCCAACCAATTGATAGAAAAATGAATGAATCTTTAGCTGAAATACCAAGAACATTATTTAACTAGATGGGTGTCTTTACATTTTTTTTAAAATTAAACATGAAAGAAAACAAAATGAAAAAGGACAACACAAAGGCATAGGATTCATATTTATTCCCCAAGAGTGGATTGAGTGGTAGGATCTAAAACATTGAACAAAAAACTATTTGACATAGATATTTTTAGAATAATTATATTTAAGATCATCCCTGGTCATATATCTCCATATTTTAATGTGTCTAAAGAAGTGTCGGTGTAATAAAAGCCAACTCTAGCAAGGGAATCTAAGAAGAGGATACTTGCCACGACATGATGTCCAAAACCTAGATAAATAGATTCTTGTTAAGAATGAATACTATTTTTTTTAAAAACAGGCTAGAGGACAAAACCCAACTTAAAATCTAACTAGTTTCACAAATCTCTTACATTTATTCCATGAACATAGATTGAGAAAAAAGGTTTTCCCATCAAAATTAATGTGAAAAGGCCCAAGTTTTTCAGCTTCCCCATATGCCACATAGGAACATCCAGGACCTACACCCATAGAATGAACATCACATTAACTTGGACTCTAAAATGTTGGGGTTTTGAGAGAAGGTGGTCTTGATCCACACGCTGATGCTATTGTAACATGAGGTGGAGTTCATCTATTTGGTGGAAAACAACACCATGTTCATAGAGATGGCCTTTATGTCCCCATAAGAGTGTTACAAGGCCCACAACATCATCAATCATAATTGGGATGAGATTGTTTACCAATCTCTAGAAATGGATTGACCTTAACACCAGCTCCTTGGTCCATAACTGCAAAATACCTAATCATAAAAAAAACACTTGCACAATGAAAATTTCAAAAATCACTATGCTTTGATATCAAAAACAAGATATTCTAGCCCAAAATTCCTACTTCTAACACATTGATAGGTGCATTCCATAGCTACTTCACTATCAGCCACACTTCACTTACAAAATATGAAGCATAACTCACCTATCATCGAGGTATCTTTAAATGGTTTGTAAATTTTATCTGACCTACTTAATGATTTCATTCTCCGTCAATGCTATGCAGTCTTACAAAATAAGCCTAGCAAATCTCATCCCAGTTCCTGGTATCAGGTTTTGTTGCATGGAGACTATTCTAGTTTAAGTAGGATTCTCATTAACTCTAGACCTAATCATGTGATTTGTTGTCCGCTTGATAAATTGAGCACAACTACCAAGAAATGGATAGTGGCTGACTATATGATGGTTAAGCTCCCAAGAGCTATGAAAGACATTTATCAAAGAGATTAGAAAGAATAAACATTTATTTTTTCTTAAATTTTTAATTGGAAAATGTTCAATTTCCCCATGTAATTAGTCTTATCAAATACTTGTGACCAATCACACATCAAAAAATTAATTTATTTCTTTTTTCAATAACATAATATTCAAAACCTAATGTTTGAAACTAAAAAATCACTTATTTTTATTAGGTGCACACATTCCAATTCAAATTAATGGGTTGAGAGGATTACAATAGTACTACAGGTACTAACAAACCCTCTACAAAGGATAGCCAATAAAATCCAAAATATGGACCAAGTCTATCCCAACCTAATAAAAAATACCAAAAGGCCTAGACTAAGCTCACACCCAACTTGGGACCTAATCCAAACATGTTCCATAGGGTGCACACCCTCTCAGTGCCTTGAATACCCTATAATTTATAAGGATCATACACCTCAAGAAATGGTTACAAATCAAACCTTTCACATATGAAGTGATTGGGAAATGATGGTTTTTTTTACCACCATGATGTAAAAGGAGAAATTGGAAAAGATAATGATGTGAAATCCAAAGAAATGACAACAAAACTTGCTCACCTTCATGAAAGATAAATAGCGTTAGGGATTCCTTTAATTCCTCTTAATTTTGATTCATTTGATAGATTCTCTCAAGCATATTGTGAAAATGAGACCTCCCTACAAAGAAAACAAATGGACCAATGATCTAATATTGAGAAGAAAAGAAATGAATTATTTTAACCATATGTTCCTAAAGATATCATGAGAGAAATGTTAATATTTCCAAATAGGGATCCCATTTATAGTTACTTATAGGATTTTTATGAAGAGGAATCCCACTCTCATATTGGGAATGAAGAGAGGACTATTAAAGACATGTAACCTAGTGTCTAAATGGATTCAAAGAGAAGAAAATAAATTAGAATAATCCAATTCATAAAGGCAAAAGGCATTGATGGCTTGTTGGTTGTAATAGAGGATACCACTAAAGATGAAGCCCTAGATATATAAGAAGAAAAAATATGGAAATATATTCTTGGTGGATCCTTTGAGGATGATAATAATGACTCATTTTATGATCTACCTTATTTTTAATAATATTAATGTAACAACATGGAAAAGGCCTACACACACTCCCAAGATGAAGTAGAATACTTGCACATGAGTAACATAGAAGTCACGATTGATGAGGATGGATTTGGACCTAGGATAGAATATCTCTTTAAGGATCCTATTGAAGAGCAATTCTATATTTCAGAGCATAAGAGACCATGGTAGAAGTGATTATGAATATGAATATGTTTCTTATATTCTCAGAAGTAAGGAAGAGCCTACAAATGATTTCTTTGATACATGGGAAATATTTACAACAGGGGGTATTGATGAAAATCAATATGTGCTTCTCTTTTCATAATATGGGAAAACTAAATAAAATGTTTCAATCCATGATAGCAATTGAGAGGATATTGATTCTTGGGAAGGGCAGATAAATTTTGCCTTGAAAATAGGATGCCCCATCAGGTTTCAAGCTCACATAGGATCTAAGATAGAGGATCCATTATCTATCATATTCATTCAAAGGCATGAGAAAGAGCTTGAATGTTTCTAAAATTATCCCAAGTATCTACTAGAACAATGCATAGATAGATAATGGATGCATTTAAAAGATGGCTTAATTTTGAAATAGAAGAAGAACCTACAAAGCTAAGATTTTTAATTTTCTCATTCAATATTGTTGTTACCTATAAATCAATTAGATGGATAAATCTTATTAAAAAAGGAAATTATTTATCCTAACCAAATATATATATTTTATTTATCTTATATTCTATACATTGGTTAAGGTAGGATATTTCATTTTCTTACATAATAAGGTGCATTTTGCATCACCCTACATATTTTACCTTGAGCTTTGTATGTGTTTATTTATTTTTTATAGCTTTTTAGAAAGAGTCTAGGAAGAGTTGTTAAGAGAAAGGGCATAAATTGAAAGAGGATGTAAGTTTAATTTGGTGGATAAGGATTGAGTAAATAAAAACTTTGGTAACCAAATAATAAAGGTGTGAGCCTACAATCTGGGACACTTTCAAAGATGAATAACATTAATAAGGAGTAAGAGGAGTGAAAGTTTTTACCTCAAGACTAGTTTTATATGCTATGGCTACATAATAATGAAGTTTCAAAGTTGTGTAAGCAAAAACAAGGGAGAATTCATGCTCAAAAATCACCCTTTTAGAAACAGAACTGTTTCAAATAAGGTTGTGGGGAATGTTTGAAATCAAACAGATTTTCAATGAAGCCATCAAGGAAGAAATTGAAAGCCCAAATCTATGAATTAGCAATTGAGGTTAATTCTAATGAGTTCATAGATTCAAGGGGAAAGAATTAGAAGATAATTGAATGGCCAAAATTACAAATTCCTATGGAAAAAATGCTTTAAAGTGACTACCATTTTATTTTAAAGCTTAGAAGGACCTCTATCCATTAGAGATTATTTTGCTCTAACAACATGAGTCTTTTAATAAAATTTTTGATGTCATTTATAAAAAATACCTTTATCTATTGGATTAAAACAAAAACATATTGAGTTGTTGATGTTATTAGGATCTTTATTAAAAGATAAATGACTTATAAAGAATTTCTTAAGTCATTTATGGGTTTAAGATTTAGGACAAGTGGGGAATATGATATATTTTAAAGATTCATCATGAAATCACATCTTCATATCACCACCAGTCATTAGATCAACATAAACTATATGAATCTCTAGTTGTTCAATCAAAATAGGGATAAAAACTATCAACTCACACAAGGAGATTCAAAGAGAGGAAATGAATGAAGCATAAATGGCCATGACCATCAAAATGAAAGACAATGATGATCCTGTGTTAAAATAAATATTTTGAGCATCAATTTGGTGTGAATTTTGGAATTTTAAAAATTAGATCAAGGTTAAAATGGGTTTTGAAAGGCCCCAAAGCCTTATATAATGGATCAAAATATAACATAATAAAAATCTAATGGGATGCCACTACCAATGGTAATAAAATAGGTGACAATAGGAAACACACCTAAATATTCTACCAAAAATCAACCAAAATATTTTTTTTCTTTCCCAAAAAGCTTCCACAAAGTTTTCTCCAAACTTATCTGGGGGACATGACCCCTTTTTCACTTGACTTGTGAATATTAACATGGGGTCTCTTGAGTAGAGGGACATATGGGAGGGTTGATTCATTACTTTTCTACCTTTTTCCTCTTTTTCACCACATACCATCCTATCTTATTTTTAGTTAGATGAGCTGGTGAGGAGCTAATATATGGAACACAGGGCTAGGATTTGTCTTCTGTTGTTGTACTAATGAAATTTTATACCCTAGGTAAATCCAAATATAGGTTATCCTCTAAGGAGGAGGTTATAATTCTTGAAACCTTCCTTATAGGGATTAAATTAGCCAACGATTCATCTTTAGAGTGAGGAGGACTTTTAAGGTCCTCATTTGTACCAAGGGAAGTAGCATCTTTTGAAGAAGAGTCAAAATCCTCACTGTCAGTAGTCCACTCTTCGTCTGTAACCAACACCATAATTTTTTTGGGAATGAAATATTTCCACCAAGATGATTTTTTTTTTTTGAGGAGACTACAATTTTTGGTCAAATGACTAGTGCTATAGAAATTGTAGTAGTGAAACAAGCCTTCATAGTCAAGGGGTTGAGACCAAGTATGGTTTCTTGCTTGCAAGGTGATTTTTTTAGGAATATTATTAGATGTGTCAATATTCACCAAAATCCTATCAAAAATAGAAAAGGAGAAGCTATCAATATCTCTATACATTTTTTGAAACTCACCCATAAATTTTTTGATAGCCTTCAGACTAGATTCAATCCAAAACTGTAGTGTGGGATGGAGCAGGCAAACCTAGATAGGTTTTACATGCAGAGGTTCAATGATGAAATTAAAGGTAGGGGACCATTATTTCAAGACCAAGGGTTGGTGATTTATCATCCATAATTGGTTCTAAATATTTTCCTTATCCTCAATATTGTAAAAAACTATAATAAATAAAATTTTAGCAAAAGGGTAAATTTAAAGACTACCTAAGAGGACGGGTTACTAATGCTTTGATATCTAAGCATGTAGATATTTAAATTTTGTCTAGTGATCTATGAATTTGTAGATGACACCCATGATTGGGAAGTATTCTTCTGATTTCAATAGCAGCCTCGATTCTTCTTCATCAAAAATCACCACAAGGTCAAGAGAAGCAGGAGTAAGAGTTTTGGGGTCCAATCTAGAATATGGCCTACATGATATAACATCGACAAAAGAGACAAGCTTGCATCCAAGATTTGAACTAACATCTACTTCCATTGTCATTACGTCCCATCCCTTGGAGGTAGGGTTGTTGATCCTGGGTTGAATGTAGTAAATAGGAGATTTTGACCCCACTACATGACTCATCATCTTATTCCACCAATCATTCAGCTCAGACCTATCAAGCGATTAGCTCAGACCTAGCAAGTGATTAATGATGGGAGGTAGTTGGGGATGGTGGTAGCTTTAGCAGATCTAGGCAAGCTTAGAGGATGCAAAAAATAATGAAGAAATTAAAATTGACGTACCTACCTAGTTAGCATTATTTATGTATCATAATTTTAATAACAAAGAAGGAAATTAAGTTTTCATGAAAGGAAAAATTTCAATCAGTGATAATAGATAGAGAAAATTTATAGGTCCCCTTTCTTTAATTGATATACAATAATTCAAAGTGCATATATAACTTAGTACAAAAATATCTACTACTATCCTATATCTTTTTATTACAATTATTATTTCTTCTTCTAGGAATAGGCGCCATAAATTTTGAAAGTGGAGTGATGTGAAAAAAGAGTTTAACATATTTTTTAGTTGTCATCACCACATAATCAATAATAATAACAACTACCATCATAACAGGCACCACTAGCAAAGGTAAAATTGGCCCTGTGACCCAAGACAATGGTATAGGTGAAAAACTCCAAGCAGATAAATGGGAACCTCCAATACATTGAAATACATAAAAGGTGCATCTCCAAGAAGGTTAAGTAGCATGCTATATGGATGCTGTAATAACCAAATTTGTCTCAAAATCTCCAAAGAAGGTAGACCACTAGTATGTAGTAAATGATCATCCACTAACTGAAAGGTCATAAAGGTTGGGTTTGTTATGGCTCATTTAATGAGGAATTGCATGAATCATTAATGGATTCTACCCATGAATCAAAAAAACCCTTAGGGCAAAAAAATTTAAGAATGTCAAGAACAAATTATTCTTTGAATATGTCAAGCTTAAAGATAACACAAAAAATTAGAATGTAGATTGAAAGAGGCAATGCTGATAAACTAAGAATTCTAAAAATAATAGTGACAAACTATCAATTATATTCTCAATGAGAAATAAAAGACTGGGATTCTCAATTTATAGAACAATTGGCATAAAGGAATAAGTAGCTACGTGCACAAAGCAAGCTTAAAATCCATGAGAAGTATGTATGTAGAAATCAAATTGTCAAGTTAGTATTAATGTTGAGCCTACAATTGTTTAATCGACTTGTTTCATAATGGATCCATATAAGTGTGATTTGACTACAGTAACTGGAAAAGGCATTTATTATAAGGTAAATAATTTATGAATAATTTTATTGAATTCAAAAATAGCTTGCTACCAAAAGGTGATGTAATGATTAGTAAGGAAATGCATAATTCATTTTTTAATATTTGGATGCATATTGAAAATTCCTTAAAATAATATTATCAAGAATGAAAAATCTTTCAAAGCCTTTAAACCCCTTGATTAGGTAGGTGACTCTACATCCAAATTGATGTTGGGCTCATTTCACTTCTTATGATAAATGACCCTTGAAGTTTGCCAATAAATGTAGTATAAAATACTACATTAAAGATTATGGAAGGTGAAATAAGAGTAAATTCTCTCATTACACTATTATAATGAATTAATGAATTCAAGCACCACAACTTTGTACGTTTACATTGATCATCTAGTTTTCAAAGTCTTCCTTGGTGGTTAGTTATCTCAAACTATTATTTATACTTTTTATCATGTCATTTGGAAACTCAAAATGGATTCTATAATGGATAAGTATAATCTTTCCCACAGGTATGTAATCCTATGTAGATCTCTAGCCATTAGATCATGATAAATAAAATAGTGTTACTACTTTTTAGAAATCACAGTGATGTCACCATGAAAAGTTTTTCTCACATTGTTGGATGTGTTAATTTTGGATAGGGATCTCATATCTTCAGATTGAGGCCCCCAAATAAAATTTAAGATACATGACAATAGAAAAATTTAGGGCATCATCATCACCCTTGATCGATCCAATCATCCTGATAATATCCCACTATATAATTCACTCGATTGATAAAAATGAGTCTTATTATTTTAAAAGGTATATACTTGGGGTCCCACTAGTTCATCACCAAAAACTCAGGCCATCCAATTTACTTCCATCTAATGGCTCGAGCTCTTCGTGTCAAAAGGAATCACTCAGGATTGATAAAAATAATCACGTCATTAGATTGATAATATCCAAGATTAATCTACTATTATACATATGTAGAGTTGGTGTGCACAGTAATGGTAAGGTGGTGATCCACTAATGGAGTCCTTATGATAAATTTAATATATTCAAAAAAAATATGGTTTGATTATATTTTAAAATTTGTCGATGATTTATCTCTCCAGTTTTGATTAAAAATAAAAAGACATGGTGATCCATGTTGGCTATCAATGAAGGACTGTACAAAGTATTCAAAAAGAGAAGTCATCATGCCTATGACCATTATTGAAATTTAGGAAAAAGAGATATGCAAGATAACTTCTCATTTGTTAGTGCACCAAATAGTTAAAATATTAAATTTTCCTCTTTTATTTCTCTCTCAAATATTATATAAATATGTAATTTCTCATTTTAAAAAAGTGAGGATTTCCAAGACTTCCAAGTCTTCTAAATCTCATTCAGAGTTAGAACATTCCTATTTTGCTATATATGAATATCCTAAACCTTCATTGTAATGAATTATGATTGTGCATATCTTCTGAAAGTAACATAATGATTATGGATCTTATTTATCTGGGGTTTAGCTCTGGTCATGCTACTAAAATTTATTTTATGGATTGCACCTTGTCATTCATAGTTTATTATATTGTTTGTGTTATTTTCCCTTCATATATTCTAGTAACACCATGTTCAACATATAGGATATCTTCCCACTTTATTATTCTGGTGCATCACAACCCTTTAATCTTTATTTTTCTCTCCTTTACCCCTTCCAAGTTTTATTTTATGTTTGTATATTAACATTAGTGTAGGAAACATAGACAACTATTTTTGGAGGTTCTCTACTAAGAGTAGTCCCACAATAAGCAGAGATCCCATGTTATGCTTGAAGATGTGGGTACCATCAAGTAAAGAATTTTACCATAAATAATTTAAAAGATAACAAGACAATATTTTATAATTATGTATACATACATATACTAAAAATAACACATAGATATGGCTTACAAGCAAGAACAACAACTTGTATGAAAATAGAGAAGTAAAATTCATGCAAATGAAACTGTCAGGATGCAAAACATAGCATTGATCAGTAGTGTTTGAAAGTTGATGTTTCTATCCAAGTGCACCTATAAACTCATATCCTAATCCAAGTGACTCACAGTCTATTTTCCATCCATTCCAGCCATTTGCGCTCAGTCTCAAACCTACATAAGAAAATAAAACACAAGTATCTTGCTCTTCTTAGTAGTTTCCATAAATAATAAGTGCAATTGTTAAATTAGTTTTTGTGTCTAATTGTAATATAATCTAATCTAAATTAGTTCCTTATTTTTATATTATTATATCATATTAATCCAAAAAATAGATAATATACTCCTTTCCATTTTTGTCATTTACAATTGTATTTTCCTTTCCATAAGTGTAATAAAAAATTAGATAATTTTCCAATCATAAGATCAAAAAAGTGAGACTAAGTCACACTGAACATATGCGATATGATAATGATATAATTCACATTATAAGATAAACAATATCAAAATAAAATCTCTTGCATTATATATATATCCTCATAAGTTATCATTTATCACATCCTATCTCACTGTTTTACAATGCTCACTCTAAAAAGAGAAGAGGTCAACATTTATAGAGCTTTAAGGTTATCATAAATGCAAGTAGTTAGCCTAAAATCTTAAATTAAAGTGGCTACATAAATTCCATGTTTATGTGAAACTTTCACTTTAGTGAAAATTTCAATGTGGGTGATCAAAGTGGACTTCACTGCAAGTTACATTTATAAATAGAATTATAAAAAAAACTAGGGAAAATATCCTAAGTAAACTTAATCACTAAAGTATAATTAGAATTTTAAATCAAAACCTTAGTGATTAAGTACAAATGATACAAAAATGAAGTTGAATCTTGGAAAATAGGTCTTACACTAGGCTTGATGAGGTAAGCATGCAAAATGTATATCAAAATATTGTTATAGAAAGGATATGCACCACATGGATCTCACCCAAAAAAATTAGTATAAAAACATAGAATATCTAAAAAATAATAGTGAGATGAACCTCAAGGAACTCACCCAAAAGAATTAGTACACAACACACACCTTAATGTTGAATTGGGTGAGGCAGATGAAAAATGTCAAGAATGTCAACAATGGGGATAGGACAACCATCACATGATTTTTTAAACACACCAAAGCCTATCAAGATGGCATAAAATTAGGAGATACATTACAAGGATCTCACTTATAGTGCTAAATAATATAGTACATTGATTCAAAAGATACCAAAAAATCAAACAGATGTTGGGGACACCATAAATTTATTACCATCAAGAATATTTTATCTATTGAATAATCCATCACAAAATGAGAAATTTGCTCTCAAAAGGAGCACTAAAAGGTAGTATGAATGGTGTGTGGAAGATTTAACTAAATAGTGGAGGGACCATGTTGGTAATTTCCATGTAAGGAGTGATAAAGATGCCACCATAAATGATCATCAATCCATCCCAAATAAATGTGGATGGTTAAAGAATATGCTTGAAAGTGATTCAGTGTCATGTGCACAAATGGTGTGTGAAAGGAAACATATGGATCAGATTTAAGACTCTCTTACATGTATGAATATGATGATGTGTTAGCACTCTCATACCTAACAAAATAAATCTTAGGTCTTTCATGCCTGAGTGAAGGGCAATATATCATAATACTAATGAATGATGGAGATGGCTCATGAATCTCATTCATAAATATAGTATCTTATGAATGCCTAGATAAAATAGGGGAATGTTTCTCAATGTGATCTACAAGTTTAGAGAAAATAAAAAGTGGTGTGGAGCATAAACAAAGTGGTCCTAAATAATAAGTGGTAGCACATGCTCGATAGCCAATTCATGGCAAGCAATCCATCAAATAGGTTGGATGGGAAAAATCATTTTTGGATTTATAATTCATGTGTTGTAATAACCCATGATACTCAAAATATGAGAACCAAAACCAACTTCTCAAATAAGGACAACTCATATATAATGTGATTAGAAGTGACATGAGTTACTTTAAGAGCAACTATAGGTGTAGTGGGATCATAATAAAACTCATAGTTTGGAAGATCACAATTTAAGAGAGCATCCAATGGATGTCTACTAGTGACAACATTCGAAACATGATGTGGATGTGGTGTAGTAGTTTTGGGATCCACATGATCATATTGTTGTAGCAAGAGTGCACTATTGTCAAGGGCAAAGTGTGAATGAGAGAGTTATATTCTACAAGTTTTGTGAGGAGGAATGTATATTTTATTTTGAGGGCCCTATTTTCCTCTATAAACTTTTAAATATATTATTGAAGTGAAGAAACCTCAGAGAAGAGCCATTTCACTCTCCACTTGCAAGTTACTCTTTGCTTGTAGAAGGGTGTCTACATCAAGGCATGAAGCCATTAAAAAAATAGATGGAAAAGGCATTAAGAAAGGGTCCAAGATTAAGTATCCAAAGAATAAGGAAATGTGCTAATAAAGGAGCCTTTAATGAGACTTAACATAAACCACAAGGGTTAAAAATACAAATGTCCAAACACAAGGTCATGACACAAACCATAAATGTGTCAAAAAGAGAATAAGACACAATCCTCAAGAGTGTCATAAGTAAGACCCCCCACTAAAAAATATTTTTTGGCACTTTATAAGAATTGAAATGACAAAATAATGCCTTATAACTATTTTTAATGATACAATTTACAAAATATTCTACCCTCTTATAATTTTGAGTTGAAATGGGAAACATAAAAAAATGTTTTTATATAATTTGAATGAAAATTTTGGATTCTAGGAAAAAAACACTCCCTTAAAAGAAATGACACCTTAAAAGATGTCTTGACTGTGGATAAAATATAGATTGAAGTTTGAAAATATTCAACTATAAATAAGGCCTTTGGAAATATGAAAAAGTTTAGATTTTCAAGTAGATCAACAAAAACTTGAATATACCAAATAGAAGAGGACATAACAAGATTCACAATTCAAAAAGAATCGATGCCCAACTCTAAATAACACTCAATATATGTTCAAAACAACATAAGGGCATTCAAAAATATTCTCAATGATGAGGAATTTGGTGAAATTCAAGCCTAAGAACATGAAAGATGAAATCATAGTTTTACATGGGAGGTCTGACCTTTTTTTAAATCAGGGCCCACCCATCGATCTTTGTTGGTACATAATTGATCTTTTACATTGCATTTTGGAGCACAAAACTAGTTGTGGGGGGTTAAACTTATGATCTCTCATAATACAATACCCCTTACAAGATATTGCTTGCCAACATACTCTTTAGTAATATCGATTACAAAAATGAAAAAGTTTAATTTGGTTCAAAACACAAGGAAACACTTTTAAAAAAAGGCAATTAGATAGTGACTGGTTTAAAGCCCTAAGGCATCAATAAGGTTAATTCAATTTTGAAACTCAACCAGGTTTTAGACAAACCTTATAATAGAGTAATATGTGTGTTATTGCTGGGGTGGGCAACCAATTGTAAATAATGCAAGTGGTGGGTAGACAAAGGGAGGAGGTAGTGTGGGAGGGGAGAGAAGGTGGAGATAGTTGGGAGAATGTGGGGAGTGGGGGATATAGGTAGGGGAGGAAGGGAGAAATTAGTAAGGTGCAACATGTGGCAGGTGGCATTGTAGAGGAGGGGAGAGGTGGTAGAGGGGGTTGTTGGGAGGTATAAGGGGATTTAAAACAATTAAATATTTTTTTATTAAAATAAAAAACTAAAACATTCTACCTTCAATAAAAACCCCCATCATTTTTTAAAAATGTATAGTAAAAATTTAAAACCCCCCATAAAATTAAAAAAAATCTAACCCCATTTAAGTATGCACAGTCAGAATTTACCAACAAATTATCAAAAATCATGAGCACACAGTGGCCATTTTTTATGAAACAATAGCTTACCCCCTATTAATTAGCTTCTTTAGACGCATTGATACAGTCATATTTATAAAAAAAAATCCATTATCTATAAATTGATTATCAATACGCACAGTAGTAAGGCAGATTTGGGGCTACAAGTGTCTATTTTGAGAAAAATGAAAGGATAAATTACCTTTCTATGATATTACAAACACACTAATAAGGTTTGATCTAATCCAAATAGGAAAAAAATAGTGATAAATATTTTATTATAGATCTCATACCATATTCAAAAAGTGGACAAAGTCAGATCACATGATCAACAAACCATGACTAACTCATACTGAATAGATGTGACAATAAAATGATATAATTTGCACTATGAAACAAATAAGATTAAAAACAATAACTCTTCATAAGTTCTCATTTTTCACATACTCTCTCACTATTCTACCACATTCATTCTAATGAAAGGAGTAGAGGCATGTGTTTATAGAGCCCAAAGGCTCTTATGAATGCAAGTAGTTTACCTAAAATTATATATTTAAATGGTTGCATAAAGTCCATGTTGGTGTACAATTTGGCCTTTAGTGCAAGTTTTCATGTGGGTAAGTACCTTTAAATTTAGTGCAAGTTGTATTTCCATATAGGATTATAATAAAACCTAGGGAAATTAGTTTAGGTAAACATAAGCATTGATGTGTAATTATCAAATTATGCTAACAAAGTGTGTGTTTGAAAATAATTACCAAAAACAATTGACTATCTTCACATAAATTTTTAAATCCACTGAATATATATATTATTTTAAATGGATAGAGCTTATGCTAATTGATTTTAATTAACTTTAATTTCAATGATTAATTTATAGTTTATTTTTTGAAAAATGTTGGAAAGCTTAACTTTGGATTTAATTAAGATATGAAGATTTTTTATATAAATTAATAAACTTAATTTCCTAATATTAATTAAAATGTCATAATATTTGTAATACAAAAAAAACATTTGATTTAATAAACAAAAATCTAATAATTTAAAATTCATTTTTTGAATGTCAAGTTTAAATAAAGTCAAATACAAAATTACATATTATTGACACAATGTGTTGATTCAAATTTCTAATTAAACCTTAAACTTAAGTTTTCTTAGGCTAATTTTCCTAAATTTTCTTATGAACACATTTGGTATATACAACTTGCATTCAAGTCCAAGTTGTACATCCACATGGATGATAATGGCCAACCACTTGTAATTATGATTGTAGGACAATTACTTGCATTTATGAGGGCTTCTAGTTGTTATAAATTCAAGTCTTTCCCTCACTTATTTGGTTTACACAATGATAGCACAAGGAAATATGTGATGCAAAAGGTTTGATTATGACATTTGTTTCATAATGTGTATAATATCATTATGTTATCACATTTGTGCTTGTGAAATAGTCTAGGTTCATTTTAATCTTGTGTCACATACTCTATCCCATTTTTCAACATGGTAACAGAGCTATGATAGGAAAACTTCATTGTTTAAATCATTTATATAAAACTTGACACTTTCATCTCTAGATGTGTGTGTCAATCTTACATGTTGCAAGTTTTATTATCCTCCATACTTGTTGTAAAGAAGAGCATCTTGAGGTTTGTTTCTTTTTCTTGTTTTTATAGGTTTTTTATGCACTTTTTTGGGTTTTTTTAATGTTTCATATTTAACCCAGTTTACAAGATGTATCTTTGCTTATCTTGAGAATTTTAGGGTATGCATTCTCTAGGTGCATTTTGGGGTAATTTCACCTTCACAAATGCATCTAAAAGGTCTTAAAATGTTAGGTGTGAAGTCACTATTCATGGTGACATGGCATGGAAGTGATGTGGTATGTAGGTGATATGGTATGAAAGTGATGTGGCCTACAAGTGATGTGGTTGATTGGTGATGTGGCGAGTGCCCTTAAAAACTCTCTCATATGTGATCAAGTTGATGTGATGGGAGTGGGGCATAATACTCCACTAAGGCACATGGGTTTTTTCTTGGTAGTCACATGGGGTTTATCTTGTGGCATGATTGGTCAAGGGTTAGATATGGGTCAAATTTATAAGGGACCCCATGGTTCACATGTGTGGAGAAAGTCAAAAGGTGATTGTAACACCTTTTAGACTTTGGTGTACACATGAAACAAGACAAGATTTTACTGGTTTTGATTGTCCTAACATGTGGAGTGAGGGACAATATTTGGAGTCATATGGAAGTGGTTTGGATCTTGTCTAAATTTTATGGTTCACTTTATTGATCCTTGCACATGAAGACATACATTTTACTATTGATCACTAGTTCACACACCACACTGGGGGGTGAATCAGAGTGTAATAATAATTTAATTTATTTCTAATTAAATTTAATAAAAAAACCATTCACATAATAAAAAGTAAATTCACAACACATAATTTACGTGGAAAACCCTTAGTGGAGAAAAACCATATCTGAAAGGCTGCTTGGATCTATTGTCCAAATCTAGCCATAAGATTAATAAGTCTTTTTACAAAAAATTTGTAGGCACCAACCTACTTGGAGAACCAATCCCCAATGCCAAGAACCAACTTATCAATAGACATTGATCTCTTTGAATTAAAGTACCAACTTCACTGCCAAACACCCACTTAACAAAAGACACTGATCTTTCTATTCTGAGACACCAATCTCACTTAAACAATTTCTACCTTCTCACTATTGCTTTGTCAACAAATGATGGCATAATCAAGTTTTGATATTATACCTATTCTATTTCTTCTTACTCTTCTTCTCCTTGTATATGATATAAATAATTATTGCTTATCCACAAAAATCTACTTATATTTGATTGATATTACATTTTTCTTCTTACTTTCTAACTCCCATTCATTTCTCTTTTATACCTCTTCATGCCTCTTAGAAAGGGTGTGAATTATCCCAAGGGATACGATCTCTCCAAAGGTGGTCAACCATCATTAATCATACTTGAATACAAATTAAAAATATTTTATTGTTGGTTGGCCTTGTTAATTATTGTCTATCATATTGGGCGAGTTCATAGCTATTGACTAGGCAATGGGTGAGTCTGAAGCTCTGGTCAAATTCAAATCTACCAAGTGAGTTCAAAGCTCTAGGTGAGTCTGAAGCTACTGAGCTAGTCTAAATCTGTGGGTGAGTCTAAAGCTACTAATCCATTCCAAATCTCTATGTGAATTTGAAGTTAATGAGCTAATTTAAAGCTCTAGGCAAGTCCAAATCTACTAAACTAGTCCAAAGATTTGAGCGAGTCTGTAGCTTTCTTTTCACTTTTCCTTTGACATCAATAAAAATATTCCAATAATCTCATCCTTTATCATTGATGGTAATCTTGTATTAAAAAATATTACATGAACTCCTCCTTGCTATAGTTATCTTCCTTTGCTTCCTCTTTATCTAATTCTCTCCCTTTGACATCAATGGCAAATAGATGTTCATTATACTTCCATCCAAAAATAAATATGGGAAACATCCATGCCATATTCTTCAATGTCACCAGAAGTGAATGATTATCTTTCCACTCTTCCGTATAATTTTGCATAGGGATTTATTCCTTTCTCATTTGTTCTCCTTGAATTCGATCAAATTTGGGCTTTTTGACATCATCTACATCCATCTAGATTATCTCTAGCTTATCAAGTGGTAACACCTCTTTTCCAATTCCCTTTTAATATGCATATCATGCTCCATATGCTCATTAACATTCCCAGCTTGATCACTTTTTGAATCTGAGATACATTTTAAAATTTGCACTTGACATTGGCCCATGCCTATTATAAGATGTTTTACACCCTAACTAATTTCATTCTGCTTTGTTCTTGCTTCTATGACTTGTTTCTAATAATAGTACCATCACTTGCATCATCACTCTCACAAAAAATATTCATTAGATGATCTTTCTCTTTGTCTTTTGAATGCATATACCAAAGAATCTATGGAGCCGAAATATTTTTCAATGATTATCTCCCCCTAAATTTGTGTTTCTTATGATCTTAGTGATACTTCTTGTGCATGAAATATAGTTTGCACAAGCACATGTATCTCCTTATTTTCTTGCTCCTGCTTCTTTTTCCATACCTTTGAAGTTTCTTCCTTTTGTTTACTCATGAATTCCATTTTCTTATTCTACCTAGAAAGTTTCATAAAACCATTTCTATAGAAGTGTGTTGTATGTCCAAAGTTATTGCACTTATAACATCTGACTTTGTAATCTACTCAAGGAGTAAATGTATTGTAGTTTCTATTTGAAGACCCATAAGAACTTGTGTTATTATTTCATAAAAAATCATTTCTTTCTCATGCCCTAAAATATCTTTCTTTATAACCAAAATGATTACAAAAATAATAATAACCATAAAAATAACTCTAAAACTTGGTCATATGTGCCTGCTTTAGAGGAAAAATTCTTCTAAAATTTTATATGGGTACATTCTTACCTTGTCATTGGTATGAGTAGCATACCCTTTGTTAATGTGATCCTTATCACTTTCACATTTTATGGATCCCTTTAGTGTATATGTGGAACTCTTGAGCTTCTTTGTATTCATCCTCTTAGGTGGTTCTGTATTTTTGCACTCTGCCCTTATTTGGTGTTCTTTTAGTTCTCTTCATAACCAAAACTAGTCTTGATACATGATGACCTTTGACAATTGAGAATCTCATCTAGTACTTTGGTGATTTATTCAAACTTTAAATTGTTTTTTAATTTAGTACATGTCTTCTCTAATTCCTTCTTTAAGAAATCAACTTTTGATTCTAGCTTGGCAATATGGTTTTATTTTGCCTTAACCTAGACTCTTACTTCCTCCTTTGTCTTATTAGCTTCTTCTATTTTAATCTTTAGACTAATGATGAATCAAGGCTATGAGATATTTTTATTTTTAGGTCATGATTTTATTCTTCATATTTTTGAATCTGTAATCTTTGTTTTACATTTTTTTTCTTAATAACTTTTATCTCACCTAAAGCACATATGAGTCTTCTTCAAGATTTACTTTTCCTTCATCCTAATTGTCTTCCTCTTCTTTAAAAGTAACTTCAATTATAGAGGCATCATTCGTTATACTCATGAATAGATTTTTTTCTCTATCACTACCTGAAATGCTCTCATCACTCTCCTTAGTTGAGCTATTATCCTTTTTAGAACAGAGACATTTCTTGTGCTTACCAAACTTTTTATTATTTTCATTTTGATTAAAGCTTTTCTTGTATTTGGGTTTGCTTTAATTTTTACTTCTTTCCTCAAAATTATTTTCCTCATCATCACTATCATATTTATGTGGAAATTTAGCATTTAAGTGCCCTATTTTACCATAATTGAAACACTTGAAAGGTAACTTAACTTGTATTTTTTTGATCCCTTTTTAAGCTTTTTGACAATAGGACCTCCTTCTCATCTTCTTCATCACTGGTGATATCGCTTGATTTACGCTATTTATATTTCCCTTTCTTAGAAGCTTTTAAGGTTGCTTCCTTCTTATAATATTTCTCCTTTTTGGTCCTAATATCATATGATGTGAGGATCCCATGCAATTCATCCATTGTTAGCGTATCTAGATATCTCATTTATTCGATGATAGAGACTTTGGCATAAAATCCTAAGGGGAGAGATCATAATACTTTATGCACAATCATTATATATTCAACATTTTCATTGAGTCTTTTGATGGTGTTAACAATCTCATCCACATGAAGAAGATATTCCACAACATTATTTTTCATCTTTCATTTTCAAGCTTTTGAATTGTCTCCTATGAGTTTAGAATTTTACCTTATTCACTTTTTTTTCACCCTCATAGATGTTTTGAAGTTTATTCCACATTTCCTTTACTGAGTCACATTACATAATCTTGACAAAATCTGATTCTACCAAGCCACACAAAATAATGTTCATGGCTTGGCATTATTCTCACTAGCCTTCTTGTTTATTGTATCCTTTGGTGGAGATGATGGAACAGTATAACCATTTACTGCTCCTTGCTAGTTATCAAACCCTAAAGCCATTAAATAGGTTCTCATTCTTATAATCCAAAAATCATAATTTTTTCCATCAAATAATGGAGCCTTGTTTATGGATAAACCTTCTTGTTTGTCCATGTGTGCTCCCAAGATTTACCTTCGAGCAATTAGGCTATTTCTAAAAGAATCACTCTAATACCAATTGTTTAGCACACACCATACTAAGAAGGGGGAGTGGATTAGTGTGTAATAATAATTTACTTTATTTATAATTAACTTTCATAAAGAAACCATTCATATAAGAACAAGTAAATTCAAAACACATAATTTAATGGAAAACTCTCAGTGGGGAAAAAGCACACTTAAAAAGCTACTTGGATCTACTATCCAAATTCATCCATAAGATTAATAATTATTTATACAAAAAAAATTCAGGCACTAACCTACTTGGAGACACCAATTAACAATGCCAAGCACCAAATTAGCAAGAGACACTGATCTCTTTGAATTGCAGCACCAACTTCGCTGCCAAACACCTACTTTATGAAAGACACCAATCTTTCTATTATGAGACACTGATCTCACTTAAACAATTTCCACCTTATCATTGTTGCTTTGTCAACAAATAATGGCATAATCAATTTTTGATCTTATCTCTCTTCTTCCTCTTCTTCTCCTTATATATGATAGAAATAATTATTTATTCTCCATAAAAATGTACTTATATTTGATTGATATTACATTTTTTATTCTTACTTTTTAACTCCCATTCAATTATATTTTATACCTCTCCATGCCTCTTGGAAAGGGTGTGAATTCTCCCAAGGGATATAAACTCTCCAGAGGTGGTTGGCCATCATTAATACATATCTAAATGTAAATTAAAAACATTTTATTATTGGTTGGCCTTGTTAATTATTGTCTATCACACTGGGTGAATCCATAACTACTGACTAGGCATGTCCAGAGGTAATGGGCGAGTTTGGATCTCTAGGCAAGTACAAAGCTACTGAGCGAGTCCAAAGCTCTGAGTGACTTGGAGTTTTTGAGTGAGTCCTAAGCTCTGGGTGAGTCTGAAGCTATTGAACTAGTCTTAAGCTCTGGGTGAGTCTAAAGCTACTGAGCTAGTCTAAAGCTCTAGATGAGTTCAAAGCTACTAAGCAAGTCTAAATCTCTAAGCAAGTTTAAAGCTACTAATCTAGTCCCAAGATCTAGGCAATTTTGAAGCTACTGAGCTAGTTTAGAGCTTTGAGTAAGTCCTTAGATTTCCCTTCACTTTGCCTATGAAATCAATGACAATATTCCAACATGTTGGGCCACCAAGTTGTTTCTCTCTCCCTCTCTCTTCTATTATGTAAATTTTATAAATGCATATGTTATCCTTATATTTCCTCTTGAAGACCCATATAAAAATGGATATGCATATATGGAGGTTAGATCCTAGATTCTAAGTCAACTTGGCTTACCTAAATACTTTGGTTGTAAGCGTTGAGTGCTTGGTGATTAGCACTGAAAGGAGTTGTTGTATAGAGGAGATTTGCTAAATTAATTAAGTATTGAAGTTGCCATTTCCCCCATGGTTTTTCCTTGCACATTGAAAAATTTCCACGTATATATTGTGTAATGTGTTCTCTCTTATATCATGTTTTTTAGATTGTTTTTATTTCACATTTTTACTTGCATTGTAGGAGATATTTTTCCTAACACCTGGTATTAGAGATTTTTTATCCTAACATGTGGTATCAAAGCTTTTGATCCTAATAATTGGTATTAGAGCCATGGTGAAAAAATCCTATTTGTGAGTGTTTTATATTGAAGAGTTATTTTATGCAACTGGAATCTACTATGATAGGAGGAGATACCAAGTTCAAGATGATAAAGAAAAGAAGTTTTATGGCAGGAAGTTCTATATGTGGATCAAGATAGAGGATCTCTTGGTGAATATTTTTTTCTCTTCAATGTTACTGAGGAGAATACTATAAGAGAGTTGTGGAGAAGTTATAAAAGCTTTTCTAGATAATATCAACACCAATATAGTGTCCCTAATGAAGTAACTATTCAACTTAAGTAGTAAGTTGGTCTCCATAGGAGGGGGAGGATGACAAGGCATGTACCATGTTATGTGTCTTAGCTATGCTTGAAAAAAAAGGAAGGGGTATATATTGTGGTATCCTACTAACCACATGTTGTTAGCCAAAGATGTTAAAATCGAAAAAGAAAAAGAAAACCATGCAAAGGAGGAGCTATATAGGAACCTAAAAGTGTACCTATTTGAAGTAGTTTTAGGGTGATGAAGAAGAACAAGTGAGACTTGGTGTTACTAGGAGAAGAAGGATGATGTTGATAATGTAACTCAAAATTTCTTAAGTTTTGTGCATATAGTTGTGGTGGGTGGCCAAGTAGACTGATATATGGAGCAACACTTCAGGCACATGAGTTGGTTTAACAACATTTGGTAGATTAAGATACATTTTGAATATGGACTCAAAAACTTGGAAGGTGAAGTGATGCATTGAGTAACATGATGACTTCTTAATAAATGTTAATTGGTCCACTAAAATTTTTCCATGTTTGGTCATGGTTGATAGCTAGAGGCTATGTAGAGAATCATGGTATTAAATTATATGGGATCTCTTAACTATTATCAAGAGTGTTCCTAGCATGCATTGTGATTTGATAACTACAACAACATGATTCCTACATGCTGATCTCTCTAGAAGAGATGGATTATCCTAAGGGATATAAGGATCAGGAAAGTATTTTCTAGTTTGTAGATTGAATAAATCACTATATAGGTTGGTGCTAATGTCGCATGTGTAGTACATGAATTTTAATACCTTTATGGAGAGCCAAAGTGTTTAGAAAAAATTACTACTATGTGTTATTGACATGTTGGATGCAGGTCCCAATATGATCACTGGTATGGTGGCTCAGTTGGCTAGGACACATGAGATGAAGGTGGTATGGAGGAGCAAACCAAGGATGGAGATGCATCAGATCTGTAAATCAATCTTAGCTCAAAGAAGATATGTCCTACTTACACTTCCAATTGGGGATACATTAGATAATTAGGAACATGACCAATATGTGAATCCACTAGACCCAATTAGGGGATCTCTTTTCATAACAATAATACTAGGGAGGGTTTCAAAGCCTCTAGTCAAGCAAAACCCTGTAATAACCCTAACTAAGCCTTATGTTTTCATATTCATTAAACTAATACCAAGTAAATCAAAAGTCTAATCTAGTGCTCGGCACAATGTGGGGGTTAATAAACAAATGAAAATAAACATGTATAAGAGAATCTTAATTAATCTATGTATAGGTAAGACCCTAATGCATGGAGAAGAAGAGTAGTATTATTCAAAAGACAATATGTATGCTACTTATATCTACTAAAGAGAAGAGCAAAGTTAGAGAATACTTAACTAAATGATGAACCTATCAAGACTCAATCTCTCCCTTGGCCAAAGGGGCTTCACAAGAGGTTGTTGTGGTTTTTAATGATCACTAAGAAAGGCCAAAACATCCAAGACTAGATTCTTCAATTAGTAACCATAAGCTAAGACTCCTCAAGTAGAATGGTGGAAGAGCAGATTATAAAGAAGCACAAATGAATAATAATTCTTGATGTATCTCTAATAATGGAAAAATGATGTTGTATATATAGGTGGATTTAACCCTAAACACTTCCAAAAATTTTGGTCAACGGGGTCAACCTAGTTGACCTAGTATTGTTATTGACAAAAACTCACTCAGTCACGAGTTAGGTCAGCCAAGAGCCAACTTAGACCCTAAATGAGTTTCACCAATAAGAGACTAGATGAGGGTGCAAAAGAAGAGTAATTGCTTAGGAGAATGTTTTAGGAGCTAGTTGGATTGGTAATAAGTGGTAATAATGGACAACATTCCTGTGAAACACCAATGGTCTGCCCACCCCTTTCTTAATGCACCCCTTAGGGCCTGTGCTCATAGAAATTGAGATTTGATGGGTTCCTGCAAGATAGAAAACATCATTATTTGATAAAATTGAAAATATTATATGTATACACCCACCACCATCTACTACCCAACCTATACCTTTAATCATTGAGTGGCCACCATCCTCCCAACTCACCCTAGATCCTCCTTTCCCATCTTATTTCCTCACTCCCCTCGGCCTACCATATCACAACCACACTACTACTACTTACCTGTTTTAGCCCCTCTATCACTTATACTAACCCTTGTTGCATATGTGATAATGGCTAAGCTGCATATATTGTCACAAGTGTTACACTATCTCCACCATAATATAAATGCCCACACTGCTTCATTCTTGCCTCCCTCCCTATAGGTCAACCCTTTGCCATCCTCTATGCCTACTTTGCACATGCTTCCCCCTGGCATGTACCCCTTGTATGATTTTTATTGAAGAATTGGAGGTGTATATTTTTGTCTAGTCTACCATGGCATTCCCAAAAGGCAACACAACTAGTATTGTCATTGATTAAAAATAATTAAATCATCTACTTGTCATTGACATTGGTGATGGTATTTGCATTGGATTTGGCATTGCATGGCTATAATTGAACATGTTGGCATTGGTATTGAATTTGTATGATTGTAATTAAAGCACTAAATTTTTCTATTTTAAAAAAACCTATGACCAAGTCAACACCACTTTTATTGAATTTTAGGGCCCATAATTTCCATTAAAACTATATTTTTTTTGGTTGCTACCACTTGTTGATGTTGTCGTCAACCCAATCCCTGCTCGGGTGTATTTTCTTTTAAATTGATTTTGATCATATTTATGATTTAAATTATTGAAGAACATGTTAGCGAGTAAATTTTTGTAAAGGCATAGAGTTATGAAGATCACAGGTTTAAACCCTAACAAATCATTATTTTGCTCCAATATACATTGTAAAGCCTTGAAAAGGTCCTTTTTTCTCGATGACGATTGGCTAGGGGGTCAAGTCTAATAGGTGGTTAGACCCCCCAAATCGACACACAATATTATTTTCTCTATTCAACATATTTTCTACATCAATAAGACCACTTAAATTTTTTGGCTTACATACTCATTGTTTTGCCTTTTTCTAGACCACTCACTAATGAGCTTTTTTACAAATACACCTATTTTATTTTTCTCATATCTTGAGCATTATTTAGATTTGGTACTTGATTGTTTTTATGTTGTAAAGTTGATTATGTTCCCTTCCATGTGGTATATTAATTATTTTGTTTCTATGGTTTTAGATCCTAACTTTTTTTCATATTTTTAGATGTCTTCATGTTTGAACATTTTCCAAATTTCCAAGTACTTTTATCTTCACCTAAAAGTACTTTCATATTTTTAGATGCCTTTTGAAATGACATTTGTTTTGAAAGTGCATGTTTTTCCACCTAAAATCTATATTTTCAATACAATTAGATCATATTGGATAGAAACAAAACTATTTTCTATTTCCCATTTTTAACTTGAATTGTAAGAGGGTGATTTATTTTTCAACTAGACATTATAATAACTTAGGGAGAATTATATTACCATTTAAATAATTATAAATTACCAACAATTTTTGTAAGGGGTTAACACTTCTCACAATACTCTTGAGGATTTTGCCTTGTTCCTTTTTACTTAACTTAATTAACACACTTGTAGTTTGCACCCTGTCCTTTTATTTCTTATTTTACACTCATGAGATTCATGCCTAGTCTCCTTCAAGTCCCTTTATTTTTGTCTTGTCTTCTTATTTAGAGACTTCATCAAGGCCCCTTTCTTATCACCTTTTTCTCTTATTGATTATAATGGTTTTGTGCCTTAATGTAGACACCATAATGAAAATAAATAATAACTTTCAAGTTGAGAGTGTTATGCTCTTCTATGAATTTTCCTCATTTTAGGAAGATATTTCTAAGTTGGTAGAGGCAAATGAGCCCCTCAAATCTCAAAATTCACTTATATTCATATAACTTGTAGAAATGACTCACTCATTCACACTTTGCAAGTAATTGTTGCACTCTTGTATCAAGTCTGATCATGTGTATCCTATAGCTACCAAATGTATTTAAAATTTAGTGTTTACTTCTAACTCTGGCATGCATCTAGTTTATGCTCTCCTAGATTGTGATCTTCTATACATGAGTCATATTGTGAACTTGATACACCTATATTTATTATTTTAAGAACTCATGCCACTCCTGACCATGTTGCAAATGTGCTTGTCTCATTTGAGAATCAAAATACTAATTTTGGTTCTCATTATCTTACAATCATGGTTTATTTTGGTGAAGGTATTATAAATACCAAACATGACATTATTTTTCCATCTAGGTTATTCATTTGATTGCTTATTGTGGCATTGGATATAAAACATGTGTTTCTAATTCTTCCTTAGGGACACTTTGTATGATATCTACACCAATTTTTTTTGTTATACACTTTTATAGGACATGAAGCAACGCATCCCTATTGTATCCATGCATTCATCAAATACTACACTTAGAAATGAGATTCCTTAGTCATTTTATGTTATATCAGTCATGAGAGACCTAGTCCTTTAATCAAGTGAAAGATACCTAATATTGCTTCTATAAGGCTTATGATACCTTACCATTCACTTAAGTATGAGATACCAAAGATTATTTATGTTTGGAATGAGAGTCCTAACACATCATCATATTCATACAGTTATGAAATTCTTGAATCTAATCTAGATGTTTCCTTGCATGCATCATTTATGTACATAAAAATAAAACACTTTCAAGTGTCCTCTTCCACCATATGTGATCATTTGAGATGGATTAATGATCATTTATGGGATCATATTCAACACTCCTTGCATACAATCTATTGATGTGGTTCCTTCATTTTTTAATTGCATATTTTGCACACCATTTATATTACCTAGTAGTTCTCCTTATTGGAGTAAATTTTAGGTCTTGTGATGGCTTCTTTGATAGATCGCCTACTCCTTGTGGTGATAAATTTTCAAAGTCCCTAGCATTTATTCAATCTTTTGTGTCTTTTGGATCCATGAGACATATTTCTCAGCACCAACAGTGAGATCCTTATAGTTCATCTCATGTTTTCATTCCTTCTTTTTGTTCTTAAAATTTTTCATCCACCTCATAGAATTCAACATTAAGGGAGGGTGTTATGTACTAATTTTTTGGTGAGATCCTTGAGGTGCATTTCACTATTTTTTGGAAAGTAATGTATGTTGTTGTACTAATTTATGGGTGATATCCTTATTAAGCATCTCTTTTTTAGAGAATTATTTAACGTTCATTATATATGGGTACCTCATTAGGAATCATGTTGGGATCCATTTAAAATGTTTAGCCTCATTTAAGTTTCACATAAGGGGGTGTTTTAAATTTATAATTACACCGTAGTGGTTAAGTTTACTTAGGCTAATTTCCATAGGTTTTATTATAATCATGTTTGGCATATGCGACTTGCACTAAAGTCCAAGTTGCACACCCACATAGATGATGATGGACAACCTCTTACATTTATGCAACCACTTTGTACACACATATACTGGTCACATGTTATTGATAATTTTAATTCTTAACACATCCTAAATTGCATGACTTACACTCTAATACATGAATCATATTCATCATTCCTTTAAGACATTTATCTTTATGCAAGCTTGAAGTTTTGTTTACCATCATTGATACACATAAATTTCTATTTAAAATGATAAAACTACTTCATACTATCCTCATATTGTCACCGACTAAGGACAATTCTCCATGATTTAACAAGATAGTTAGGCATGGGCTTGTCCACCTAGAGCAACCACATCTTGAGCCAAATAATGACTAGTTTATGAATTTAAAATTTTTTTTGGGTCTAATTGCACATTTCATAAGGTTGGATAAAAAAATATCAAAATATATTTTTATAAATACACATAAAATGTTATTCATTATCTAGATTTGACTACCACTTGATTCCTAGCTTAGACACTATTTCACATTGAGAAAATCTGCCCTATACTTTCCAAATTCAAGATCACTCATAAAGAGAAAAATAAGCGAAGCCTAAATCATCCCAAATCAAGTTAAGATATATCATTTTAAAGTATAAAAGTCATATTTATAGCTACATACACATAGTAAAAGAGTAGAATTGCATAATCATTCTTAGTTGGAAAACTACAATATCTTAATTTCCCTCCTTGGAGTATTAGATATGTACACATAATTTAATCATCAAGGGGGTGATCGGGGTCAAATTCCCATTAAAATCCCCATATTTTTTGTAAGTTTCAAGATTTGAAGGTGTCCTTAGGGTTTTAAAAGATAAAATAAGGAAAATAATGATATCCACATGGCATAATTTAATCACAACATCTCATCATGTTGGGGTATAATTTCATCCAATTATATTTAGTCTCTCATGAACCCTAGGATACCAAAACATAACCTACTTATGGTAGCATATCTTGCAAGGGAACCTTTCATGCACAGAGAGGAGGATCGGGGTAGGTTAAGGTTAGTTACATGTATTATTAGGGAAAGTATTATTGTGTATGCACTGATTCTATCTTCACACTTCTAGTTATTCAATCCATTATCTAAAGAGAACTTGACACCAAAAGGGGTTTACTTCATAGTCTTAAGCACACACCTTCATGTTCCCAATAGTACTTAATACATCTTAGTTGATTTCATAGTCTCAAGCACACACCTTCATGTTCCCAATGGTACTTAATACATCGTTATTCTTAATTCATCAACATCAAGTAACAAACTAGTTTAAATTTATTCAATGCAATAACAAAGTAACATTATTATATCTAAGTATTCAATTCCCAATTAAACTAGGTAGTAGAAAGTGTAACATAGTATTACTCTATGCCACAACTGATTGTACAACCATAGTGAAAATATTAATATCCATTATATTAAATCTCATGATTACAAATCTAACAAAAGTGATTAGAGACACTACAACATTATCATAGAGTACCACATAAAAAGTCACTCAAATCACTTACAATACTACAAGCTATCACTACAAATCTTATCTCTATTATATGTTAGACTCTTGGTTCATATGGTGCTTTAGAATTAATCCAAAAATGTTTTTTCCTTATTCTAACCATTATTTTCTCCTTTTTAAGTGTCTACCTTATATAGGATTCTAATAGACATGAATGTCATTTAATAGTTCAACTGCCACCACTTAGTAATTATTCCATCATTTGTCCACATGGCAATTATTGCACTAGATTGTTCGAGACTATCTACCTCATTTTATTTTGTCACTTCTCACTTGCTTGTTAGGATCAGCTATCATTCATAAGTTACACTATTTATTTCCACAATATCCACTTTGATTCTTTGATTATCTTGATCTTGTTATCGTATCATTTTTCACACATGGACTTGATCTTTGCTAGCTCATGCCTACCTTGATGGAATTTCTCCTTATGTGTATGTGCATGTTGTGGTTAATTTCTATGCATGCCACTCTCTACTTCATGGTACTTATGGCTCTCATCATCTTCCATGTGTGTGTTCCTTGGCTTGGTTATACTTAAATATTTATGTTTTGGCTTGCACTATTTATTCAATCTAGTTGTTTACAAAGTTGCACCACAAGTAATTACTCCATTTGGGTTTACACTTTTCAACATACTCATGTGTTTTGCATCTCATTTCAAGATGATATCTATTTTTCTGGTGGCAAGTAAAAATTTGCATGTTCTTCCTAGTTTTTATTAGTATCTGCTATGGTGGTTTGAACTCATGCATGATATCATGGTTATTATTTTATTTATCAATGGACCGTGTGGGACAATAAAGGTTCAACTTTGTTAAAAATTGAAGGATATCATAAATGTGAAGGGGTTTGTGTAGCTCCATCATGTCATATTTTCCCCTTACACATATTTTAATCTTACAATATAAGTTTAAAGTTAGCCTCAACCTCTCATCTTAGGGTGTGTGGAAATAACCCTATCGCCTACTACTTCCAGTTGATCTTGTGGTAACCTTCCTATATGCATCCTTTGCACTTCACCTAAGAATTATTGGACCTCATTTGCTCTTCCACCTCCACCTCTTGTCTACGTGTTGTCTCCTCACAAGTCTTAGGGGATTCCAACATAACTCTATGGAAAAACCCACAAATGACACCTAAATTTCCCTCAAAATTAGCACGCTCCCTAGATTTTCCTAGCTATCTAATTAGGGACAACTCCCATCACCTTATTATTTTTTTGGTACCCTCGATACTTCCTATTATTATTTAGTGGGCATAGGAAAACATTACCAAGCATGGTAGTACACAGACCATCTATATCCTCTATTTACCATGCCATTTATTTTTCTATTCAAAGTCTCACCATTCTTAGTTACACTAATCCATAACATCCATCACATGTTTTTTTTATTTCGTAGAGTCTCCAATCTTCTCTAGTGCAAAACTAGACTCACCATCCTCAATTTTATTCCTTTTATTATTTAAATCTCCTTATTGTGTTTCCTACCCTCTACCCATCTACACTCGATGGAGGGACTTGAATCCTCATTGAGTCATCTCTTGCATTACCCACTCTCTATCCATATGTGAATGATGGAGAATATTGAATCACTGTATAGTCATCTCTTATTAAAAACATTAATTGGAATATTGTATGCATGAGTCCTCCACTGGTCAATGCCTTTACTAGTCCATAATGATTATCATTCACTCCTCTATTTCATTACTTGTAGGCCCTTATTTTCCTATGTTTCCCCAAAATAAGATAAAAATATTGTAACCTCTTTATTTTATCACACACCCATAACAACCTTTATAGATCACTTTCATTATCTGTAATAAAAATTTCTTGGGTTATTCAGCCCTTCAGTTGGATAATAGGGTCTCCTAAGCTTCCTTGAAAAGCTATTAGCTCTTAATTTATCTCTCCCTTATTCTAAGCCTCTTGGATTCTCCTGATAATACCTACCTGATAACCTTCCTAGTCATAACTACAACTCCAATATCATCAACCTTCCTTCCACAATAACCCCTTTCAATGCAACGTCTTTGAAAAATCTTCATCATAGGTAGTCTGTACCTATTTATAGTTATGTAATTGGGTTACCATTTTATTTAGTTTGTACATTAGAAAATTTAATATGTTGCCCATTTTAGACACCTATGCTAGGGTAGCATAGCTAAGTCATGTATTGATCCTTTCAATTTGATAGGTACCTTAATGAGTCATGATTTAAACCCTTCAATTTTGAAAGGTGGCATAGTTAGTCATACCTTGATCCCTTCAACTTTGATATAAATTGATTTTACTATCTTTTTATCCTTTTTTCAGTCATCATCTCTAAAGTTGGCAAGCTGACCATTTATTGTTTTCAGTCCTCAAACTCCATGCTTGTCACTTTAGGTTGTACCCTTTGATTTTATAGCACACCAAATCTTCACACATGTTATATTTTTCATGTGAACCTACTCCATACATTCCTTTTACCATCTTTTTCATGTGTGACATATTTCCTCTAACTCACTCTGCACATCTTCTCTCTTATCATCATATACAAGACCTTTGCGCACCATTCTTATTATCTTATGGGCACCACCACACCATGCTAAATTATGTGTTGGTTCTCCAGTGTAGTAAAATTTAATCTTGAATGCTCAAGGTCATGTCTAATAAACTTATCAATATTTATTGGTTGGCTTAAAGTTTTTTTTCGCCATTTTCAAGCATAATAATCCTAATCTAGAAACCTAGATTTTTGGCATATAACTTAAAAATAAATCTGTTACTCAACTTGCCTAATTATACTTACAAAGTGTGTGCATATTATTACAAACTATGCACAAATACCATGCTTAGGAACTAACATAGCCTATCTAAAGCAAAAGTGCAAAATTCCAATGGGTGAAGCCTTATTACACAAATGGTCAAATACTTATTATATGTTGGCTCAAGCATAATCTAACTAAAGATATATTGAGTTGGAAACCCTTGAAATGTTCATGGAGCATTTTGCATGTTGATAGTAAAGTTGACACTCTCTCATCCCCAAAATGTCATGAGTAAGGTGTTTTATATTAAGACCCTACCCTTATAATGGTGATCATGCCACAACTCCTGTCAAGTCATCTTCCCAATATTTACTCCCTTCTTTTGCACACATCAATCACCTTGTTGCATGTGGTTCTCCAAGTGTGTTGTATCCATTTTTGGCTTCTTTAGTTGACTAATTCATGCAACATGTAAGGATGGGACCAAGTTGTTTTCTAGGGTAATAACCTACATCCTAATCACCCTCATTACTTTGCATATATTTCATGACATAAATATATGCTTTATATTTATAGGGTATTTGATGTTGATGTGAGGGATATTTTGTGCTTCTTAGAGTTGTGGTCTTGACCACGCCATGCCATGACTTCACCACATCAATCATGACCTTACATACACTTTCAAATAGTGGGTTAGAGTACACCACATCAAACCTTCTTCAGATGACCTCATATAAGTCTTACACCCATAAATAATAGGAAATACTTATGGTATTATAGGTGGAATGAAGTTCAACCCAAATCATGGGGTTTTTTCCCAAATTGGATCAAAGTTTTCCATGTTGCACATCATGATGTTACATAAGTTTTTAAACTTGTCTACCAACCTAACAATTTCTACATAATGGGGCCCTTAGTTGATTATCAGTGGAATCACCATGAGATTGATTATATTATTAAGTATCATGTAGCACTACTTAAATTGAAAGCATGCATTATTGGCATAACACTAGGTTCATCCAAGTATTTTTGGGTAATTATCAGCCTTAACAAGATCTATCATGTCAAAGCCTATGCATATTTTGGCATCCATTATCTTGATGTCAACATTGGGTATAATCCCCATGGGTTGTGTTATGGTTTTCTTTGCCATGAATAAGACATGAGGTGATGGTTTTAGTGTAATTATTCCCATATTTTTCCATGTATCACTTGTGAGGATATCCTTCTCAGTACATGTATCCACTAATATGTCACATATTGAGTAGCTAGTGTTAATGAGTAGTTCCTAGTCATAACCTTTATTCTCAGCTATCCTCTTCTTATGGTCTTGTGCTAGATATAATTTAGGTAAATCAATTAGTTTTTATTCCTCACACATGGTTAATAAATTATTGATCATGGATCCATTCCTTTACAACACAAGAGAGATAATATGTCAACAAGGTCACTAACTTTATCTTCTTATGTTTGGAGTTATCTCTGAACCCTCTCCTTTAGATATCAATCAAGTTATAGCTCCACCTATAAGTTATGAATTACTACCATGGATCTTCATAACACCTTCTCTTGGCACAAGGTTTTTGGACAAGGTGTCATGTGGGTTTCTAGGTGCACCACTTTGGATTCCACTCCTTAGCTCATATTTGGGTCTAGAATTATCCTCAAAAACCATTGTTGGCTACATACGAATGATGTTATAGGTCATTGCATGTAGCTTTACTCTAGCATTATTTTTCTTCTTTTGCACCTTCAAAGGTCTAAGTTGCATGCACATATTATCATCCCAACACCTTTATTATTTTTATCCTTTTGCATGATCCTTGCATATAGGTATAGAAATTCCTCAAACTTATGTGCTCCATGACAATACCCAAAAGTAGGATATTGGGGGTAGTCATGCTGGTAGTGGTTTGGTGAACTACACTTAAAATAGGAGTGCTATTGAAACCTACTAGTCGTATGTCCTACAATAAGGCTTCAATTACCACATTGTTTCCCATTATCACCATAACCTTGGTTGAATGGTCCTTGGTTGTATGTTTTTATGGTGAAATGTTGTGTGCCTAGATTTGGTGCCTCATGGAGTGCATCAATCACCCAAAAATACTCAATATTTTTGGTGGAGGCATCATAAATATTACAATACATGGAAACATTTGTCTGGGTCATGTGTTGTAGAAACACACATTTACACATATCATGGCCTTCATGGAATATTTCATATGATGCAAGTAAGGCCCTTATATTCCTCCTTGGGAAATTATTATTTTTATGTGACTCCACCTCATAGTCCATGAAACATAGTCCATTCCTTATATCATGTGCGATATTTACTGTTAGCTTATATAATAGTGCACCATTGATGAATTTTTTAGCTCCACAGTTGGGTTGACTCCCATGTTAGTGTTTCCAAAAACTTTAGATCTTAGTGTCACCTCTAGTACATCTCTTGGTTTATGAAATGTCCTCATAGAGAGTATGCATTGAAACAACACAAGGAACCTTCTAATGAACCATTGGGCATGTTTCACTAGGTGAATGCCATAAGATATCTTGGACACTAGGGTTTTAAACCTAGCATTGTATATTAGAATGTTCTTTGTTAGTCCTTGCTTGATTTATTTGAGTGCAACAATACTCTTCTACTCAAATTAAAGGATGATGAACTCATTTAAGAACACATATTTGAGGAGATCATATTCCACAATCATTTATATGGGGTGTATCTTCATATACCAAGTATACACATAATTTAGTAAAGTGGTGGCAAATTAACTCTCCTTTTACTCTGGTAAAGTTACTCCTTTTGAGCGTCAAATCAGCTCACACTTGTGAACATGCTCAAAGACATTATTGACCCCATAATCATTTAGTAAACTTAAGGACATTACATAGTAGATCTAGGAGGTAGGCACAAGTGACACATGTGCATGCATATCTTATATCACTAGCATGCTACTTGAAGGCACACTTGAAAATTGACTTACTCTCGTTGTTGGCACACCTCCACCAACTATTGTAAATGGTTATACCATGGTTACTCCAACCACTTAGATCAATTTTTTATCCACCACTGGTCCTCAAACTCCCACCACTCCACTATAATCTAAATTATCCATTTAAAGGACCGTATCCCCTTCCATTGATGACATACCATACTACATTGTATTCACATTTGGAACTAGCTATGTGATCATTATTTCAAGTGGTGGGTAAAACATTACCTGCTCTATCAAACCTCCTTCATCATGTGTGATAAATCCTCCTATATCACCCAAATATTAAATGTCTTGAAACTCTTATTTAGATTCAGAGTAGGACACATGAGCACACACTTCAAATAGATGGGAATTAGGCATTTCTTCGTACGTATCCTTCCATGCATTTTATTCCTAGGATACATCAACTTCTTATTCCTAGACTCGCTCTTGATCATTGACACTCGATTATTCATCACTAGAGTGTAAACATTAGATTCCTCCTCATGCCATTACTAATCTTTGTATATCCATGTGGCATTTCTTGAGTCAGACTCTCCCCTTTACCTAGGGTCCTTCTCACCCATCACCTTCTACCAATTCTCATTATATCTACACCTCTTGATCTTATGCTCATATAGTCTCTCTGTGGTGAAGCTTCTTTTAATACCTCTTATAAATCATGCCCTTTTAACCTTATACCAACTATTTTACTCATATGTATGATAATGTGCCACCTTCCCTCACCATCCTAACTAAAAAAATTGATATGCCCAAAAAATAGAATCAAAATGATGGGGTGTAGTTTTATCCAATTACACATTAGTACCATGGAATACCTACAGGATACCAACACCTAACCTAATTGAATTAACATATCATGCAAGGGAGCCTTGCGTACTCACTCAAAGTACAAAGATGATAACTAGGGTAGGTCAGGGTAGGTTGAGGTAAGTTGTTTGCATTAGTAAAGGATGCATCATCTTACACATGCCAATTTTATTTTTTGTGCTCTTACTTGAGTGTTTTGGTATATAAAGAAAACATGGCATCATAAGGTATTGACTTCATAATCTTATACACACACCTTCACGCGATCAGGGGTACTTAATATATCCTTAGTCTTACTTCATCAACATCAAAGAATAAACTATTTTACATTTATATGATGTAATAAAAAAGTAATGCTATTGTATATATGTATCCAATTCCCCATTAAATTAAGTAATAGAAAGTGTAACATTGTATTACTCTAAGTTACAATTGATTGCACAACCATAGTGAAAATAGTAATGTCCATTATATTAAATCTTGTGATTACATAACTAACATAGGTGCTTAGATACACTACAAAATTATCATAAGGTACCACATTATAAGGTGCCCAAGGTGCTTATAGTACTATAGGTTATCACTATTAATCCTATATCTACTCTACGCTAGTCTTTTGTTTGATATGGTTCTCTAAAAGTAATCCAGTAGGGATTCCTCTTATTCTAACTGTTCTTTTCTCCTTCTCAAGTTCTACCTTATATAGGATTATAAAATCTCTACATGTCACTTGGTAGCTCAAATGCCACCACTTATTAGTTATTTCACTATTTTTCCACATGGAAGTTATTGCACTAAACTATTTGAAGTTATCTACTTTTCCATATTCCTCATCTTCTCAATTACTTGTCAAGATCAATTGTCATTCATAAGTTTTGCCATTTATCCCCATGATATCTGCTATGGTTATTAGATTTAGATAGTTTTGTTTATCTTGATCCTATTGTTTTGTTATTTTAAGCATATGGACTTGATATGTGTCTTCTCATGCCTACCTTGATGGCAGTTCCCATTGTGCAAGCATGCATGCTATGGTTAAGGTCTATGTGTGCCACTCTCTACTCCATGAGACTTATTACATTCATCATTCGCCACATGTGCATTCATCAGCTTGGTTATGCTTAAACAATTTTTAGGTTCAACATATCCCACTCAACAAACATAGGCATAAAAGGCACAACAACTAGATCTATATCATAATCAACACACACAAGTTCATAGTCAATAGACTCAAGCAACATGTGCCACTATCTAGAAAGAGTGGTCCTATCTAGGAATATTCTTGAATTTTTATTATGGTTTGTCACTATTATTTTTTTATTTCTCTATTTATTGTTGTCATTCATTGGTCACAGTCAACTAGGATAAATTCAATTAGTTTGTGCTACAATCAAGAAAGTGTGCACTTGTCTAGATATGGTTTTAGATTTTGATCTTGATCCTAAGCACACAGTCATATTTTTTGTTGATTTCCACAATCATATATCTAAAATAGTTAACACAAATCCTAATTTTAGATAATTACATTTCTTCTTAGTGTTTTGAAAAAATAGCAGTTTTCTATATTTATCAATTTTTTAAAATTAGAATTGTTAATTATTGTACATCTTTATCATTATGATATCTATCAAGTTTTACACCTATATACACTCCAATTTCATCACTTTCGTGTCTAGATTGTAATCAAAATGACTTTCTATAAAAATGCATGAATTTAACTAAAATTTGTCAATTTATCCAAACCGTTTTTGGAGTTATTGATTGAATCCTGAATCATGATGACACATCACTAATTGGGGTAATGCACCATAACGCAACAATGAAATTATCAATAATGTGTTGAATTAACTCGATTCTTTTCAAATTTTACAACATGACAATTAAATGGAATATTTGATTGACAAACAACATTGAAAAAATAATATTAATCTCCATGCATAATTAACCCTTTATTAATTAGGCCTAATCCTCCTCTAATGGGAAGTTTGATAGCTTTTTGGAATTTTTTATTTTCTAAAATAAATTCTAGATTATTGTCTCAATAAATATGAAATCATCAAGGAAAGTGTTAAATAAAAGGGTATGACATGATCATTATACATTCAACATGCTCTTACAAACCTCTTACACACATAACATCTCCAAAACTTGAAACTCTTACATACTGAATGCTTCCATTAATGGATTTTATTAAAAATTCACCGTCCAACATTTATGAGAATGAGGACTCATCCTAAACCATTGGTCCTAATATTAGATGGATGATCCATAATCATTTTTAAAAATTTATAAATTAAGGAGACCTCACTCTTTTTCAACAATCTTTTTGTGCTAGATTTATTCTACCAAAAATCAAATAAAAAGCTTCACCAATCCCTACATTGCTTAATCAAAACATGCATAGTGAATGGAGAGATGATGTTAGAATCACACCACAACATTGATGAATACTCCAAGCTCTATATCCAAGTGAATCAAACTTACAATACAAAAAGATAGAGGGATCCAAAGAGAAGGTAGAAATTATATTATATGTCTTTTTTATGTTTCTTTACCTATTTCTTGTCCTTACCCAATCTAAGGACATGTGCTTGGGTTTTATGTTGTATGTGTTGGGTGAATATTTTGTCACCAACGTACTGATGAGAAAAATAGGTCTGATCAACCACAACAAGTAATATTGGTTGGCCAAATGTGTAGGTTTACCACATCAAAAGGGGACAAAACTCTCCTCTCATCAAGGGGAGGTTCCCTATAAGTATGAAGGGGCTATATATATATGCTAATCTACTATAAATAAGCTGAAAATAACACTCAAGGGTAGGATAACACCATCCATCTCTCTTTTTTTAGAGATGATGTTCACAATCAAAAGATAAATCCTAATGAAATGACAGAAGGCACTCCTCTTCTTTCAGAAGTGATGTTCAGCAGACAATAGGAACCTTTCAGGTAGTGACAAGTAATTATAACAGGGTGCAGTAACATAGCAGGATGAAATGTAGCACAAAGTCTCTACCTCAACTACCAAAGAGTGAAATATGAAGGATAATGAGGGCACAAAGTCATCCCAAAATTCTTTACACAAAAATAGAAAATAGACAAACTAAAGACAATTATGGCAGCACAAAGTCTCTCCATAGCCAGCTTCAGGACACCTTCATGATTACTTTCACTAATTCTGCTTATTTAATTAAATGAATAAAAAATGTATCAAGGAAATAGACATAAGAATAATTTCCCCAACAACCAAGCTATTCTAGCACAAAGTCTGAAAAGTCACTTGTTTTGTTATTCAAATAATGAAATATTATCAACAATCTGAGCTCAAAGTCTCAGTAATGCCTTTCAATTTGGGCACAGTTTTGTTTTTGATAACAAGAGATCCCCTAAAATAATAAGAGAGAGTCTAATATATAGTGCTCTAAGAAAGACTTGGGCGCTTTATTTCACAAAAATGTGTTACGATGCATTTAATGCCTTTAATGAATTTTGAATTCTATCCATGGGCTATGCTAGAATCGAGCATCAGTTTTAAATATGGGCCACTTGATGTGTTTCCTTATGTGTGCATAACTGTTCGCTCTACTCAATGTAGAAAAATAGGCCACACCATTGAATGTTCATGTTCTCTGATGTCCACCTGGTGGACTGCTTTACTTTCTAGAAACATATCCCATGCATGGATATTTTTGATCCTTCTTCATCGTTCCCCCTTTCTTGACTATATTTTGCCTTTATCTATGTGATTTGAGCTCTCAGACTATCTCTTTGGCTAGTCGTTGAATTTGTTCACAGGGTTTGTGCTTAAGCTTGCAAGGATCAACAGTTATTTCATTGTCACAAATTTGACATGTTTGGGTCTATCATCATTTGAAAGCTAACAGCTACTTGGTTTCCATGAATTTGACAGCTGTGGGCCTGTCATCCTTTTTAGTAATTCCTTCATGTCTTTCCTGCTTGCTCTGGCTACTTTCAACTGATCTTAACAAGTGACACGCATTGTGTTTTGTTGTGAAATAGGTGAGGACATGTGGCAGCATTCGCTTAACTTATAGAGGTTTTGGGTGTCTTTTAAGAGTCTTGTAAAAGATGACACGTGGTGGTTTCCATCGAGCTCCTAGAAACACTGTAGAAACATTCAGGACTCTTTTGGATTTATGCAGATGATGACACGTGGTGCATTTTGCTTGAGTTTAGCCACTCATCTAGGACCCACCACAGTCCTTACTAAAAAAAGGAAGAAGCTATGGATGTTGCCACTTGGTAGCTTCTATCGAGCTTTATAGATGACATGTGGCACATTCTACTACTTTGAAAGTTACTAGAAATTTTCTTGGTAGATGACACTTGGCAGCTTCTGCTTCGACTTTATAAGGGACACGTGGCAACTTTTGTTGCACTTTGAGGCTTGATCTTTCCCAAAGGGAACTTGCCCTTCAGGGTCTTGAGAAATGGTCCACTTTTCTTGGTGAGAGCCTCCCACAAGGGTATCTACCCTTCGAGATCTTTTGAGTGGCCTTCAGGCTTTTATTTCCTTAGTGGGTTTTTCCTTCTTCAACATATTTTTCCTTTGAACAAAAAGTTTGAAGGAAATCTTCCTTCACTTTGCCTCTGCTTTCCGTCAAGCTTTCTTTCGGTGGGATTTTGTCTTCGCTTTGGGTTTATTTCTTCAAACAAAATTTTGAAGGAATTTCTTCAAACTTTTTGTCTGAAGGAAATGCCTTAATCATTTTACCTTAGTCAATTTTTCATGTTCTTTTCTTGAAAGAGAACTGTGCCCTCTACAAGGACTGTTCAAGCCTAGAAATATCTTTCAGACTTTTGTAACAATCCATCTGCTCCTCGCCTACCCTCTGTGAGGGTTGTTTGTCTTTGGTTCACTTTTCCAAAGGAATTCTCTTTGTCTACTTTTTCTCATTTCCCTCTGCAAGGGCACTCGGCTTGGTTCACTGCCCTCCACAAGGGCACTTTTTCCTTTGGCTTTGGGGCAGCCCCTTGAACGTGCCGATGGAATCGACCATTTGAACCAACTTTGGTTCAATGGTTCAATGGTTTAATGCTTGTGTTTCACTCATTCATTTGACCACTTGAACCAAAAGCTTTGAACCAAATTGTGTTGAACCATATGCTTTGAACCAAACTGCTTGAACGTGTTAAACTATTGAACCTGTTGAACCTTTGAACCAAAGTGGTTCAATGGTTCAAGCCTTTTTCTCTTTGATAAGTGTTTTGAAGTTGTTGAACCTTGAAGCGGTTGAAATTTGAACCTTGACAAATGTGTTTAACTCTTGATGATGACGTTGAACCTTTGAACCCATTGAACCCGTTGAACCAAAATGGCTCAAGGTTCAATGATTTAATGGTTCAAACACTACATAGAAGCTTGCCGATGAACTCTTTTGGTTGAACCAAGGCATTGAACGAATCCTGAAAATGACTAAGTGTTGGAAACTTGCTCTTTTGATTGAACTCACCTGTAGAAGCCTTTAAACCTGTTGAACTATTGATTTTAAGCATTTTGAGTCCATAAAAACATACCTGCGGAGTTCGTAGAATCAAGCCTACAGAGTCTGTAGAACTGAATCTGTAGAACTTTGAAAAAGTTTGAAAAATAGATAATTTGAATGCCCAAAACAATTTTTGAGAAGGAGAGAGAGGATTTTGTTCTGTTGGACCAAAATAGTTCAAATGTTGTTCCAAAAATGAGTGATATTTTTGGGGAACAATAGCTGGCTCTAGTTGGGGAACTTCCTTCAGTTGAAAACTTGAAACAGCTAAGGGGAGTAGAAACCAGAATCTCTAGTGTCTTTGAAGTATGCCATTGGGCTATGGAGTCATGTTACCCAAAAATAAAGGCTCCAAAAAATGAAAATGAACAGCATAAAGTAGAAATAAAGACTACACAAACATACATATGTACAGGTGAACTTATCTGATACTTCAAGAGTTGAAGTGCTTCAGATAATGCCCATTGTAAGGCAGAGAAAAGAGCATGCCATCTTGATATTTCAATAGGAATCTATTCTCACCATTGATCTGATGGATAATAAATGGGCCTCTCCAAAAAGAATCAAATTTCCCATGCATTCCCTTTGGTTCTCTTCTCTTGTCCCACAATAAGACCTGATATCCAACCTGGAAATCATGATTTTTTGCCTTTTGATTGAAGAGCTTCTTCACCAAACTTTGATGGGTAGCAATGCGGTCCACCACCATAGTTTTCTGCTCATCCAACTTAGTCAAGCACATGATTCTCTTATCAATGAAGCTTTCATAAGTTTGATCCTCAATTGTCTTATCCAATTTCTATGCTGACAATTCTAGGGTGATTGGTATTTTAGCATTGAGCCCATAAAGAAGTTGGAAATGAGACATACCAATTGCCCTTTTTGGAGTAATTATATCTACCCACAAAGCATCAACCAGTGCTTTATTACATGTCTTTTGGTTGTCATCTACCAGCTTTTTGATGATAGTCATCAGGTTCTTATTGCTTGATTCAGCTTGTCCATTCCCTTGTGGAAAGTAATCAGAAGAGTGGGAGAGGGTGATCCCATAGTAAAAATAGAACTGAGTAATCTCTTGGGAATTGAAACAAGCTATGTTGTCTATGATAATCTTGATTGGGACCCCAAACCTAAAAATGATATTTTCCTTGAGGAAATTACACACTACTTCTGAAGTAGCATGTTTGGGATAGCTTCTACCCACTTGGTGAAGTAGTCAGTTGCTGTAAGGACATAATCATGTCTAGTACTTGAAAATAGGTTTATAGCTCCAATAAAATCAATTCCCCATTGTTGGAATGGTTCTTCTATGACCACTAGATTGAGAGGCAGGGCAGCTAACTTAGGTCTCCCAACAAACTACTAGCATAGTTCACATTTTCTTACCCACTTATATGCATATTGAAAAAGAGTTGGCTAGTAATACCTAACTCAAAGAATATTGTGGGTAGTTATAAGAGTAGAAAAATGTCCTCCATAGGCCAGATTATGGAAACATTTCAAAATCTGGCTTTGTTGCTCCTTGTCTCACAGTGAAGGAACACTCCATCAAGGCTCCTCTTGTACAGGCTATTGTCCCAAAGGACAAAATTGGTAGCTTTCAACTTGATAGTCCTCCTTTATTTATAAGATAAGTGAGCAAGATACTCATCATAAGTAAGTAAATGAGCAATATCTAAATACCACTCATTCATGGTGGAGACAAAGAGAATTATTGGCATGTCTTCCTCTTCTGATTCTTCATGCTCTATTCCTTCTAGCTTGTTATCAAAAATTAATGGGCATAGCCCCTTTCCATGCACCAGCTTTGTTGGTTTGATCACTAGATCAAACTCTTAGATTTTCACAATCTAATTGCCTCTTTTCATCCCAAACTCCTACTAAGTCAATATGGATTTAACTGTGGTATCAGGATCTAAGATAGTAACATGGGAATTTAGAATGTAAAAGTAAAAATGCTTCACTGCCTTGACCACCGTATAAGCATGCTTCTCCATGATTGAATACTTTAGCTCATGAGCTTTGAAAGGATAGCTCATGAAAGAAATGGGAGATTCCACACCTTTTTGGTTCTACTAAACTAGAATTGCTGAAAGTTTGTGTTCAGAAGCATAGCTATATATGGTGAATTCCTTGTTATAGTCTAGACAAACCAAAATTGGGGCATGGGCAATGGAAATCTTGATATCCTCAAATGCTGACTTGCCTTTTTTAGTCTAGCTGAAGGTGGCCTTTCCCTTCATCATGTTTACAATATGTATAGTCTTCTCAGCAAACTCAGGGATGAACCTCTATAAGAAATTCACCTTTCCAAAGAAAGAGTGAAAACAATCTTACTTGTGGGCAAGGTAAGCTCTTAGATAGACTTGAATCTGTCTGAGTCAATCTTTATGCCTCCTTTGGACACAATGTGTTTGAAAAGTTTCCCCTCTGTTACTCCAAAAATTGACTTTTTGGGGTTTAAATAAATGCCATTCTAGTGATAGCATTCCAGCACTTGTTGCAAGTGGCATATATGATCTGGGCGATGCTTAAAAAAGATGGTCAATTCATCAAGATAAACTACAATGAACTTACCCATTTCATCCTTGAAAGCAAGGTCCATTGCTCTCTAAAAGGTGGCTCCAACATTTATTAAGCCAAAAGGCATCCTTCTATATGCAAACGTGCCCCAAGGTGTGGTGAAGGCAGTCTTGTGTTGGTCTGCTTCACTAACTTCAACTTGATTATATTCTAAGAAGCCGTCTAGCATTGATAACATCTCTGAGATGGTCATTGTTTGAAGTACTTGATCCATGATGGGCAAAGGATAGTTATCCTTTAAGGATGACTGATTTAGATTCCTAAAATCCACATTAGTGTGAATTTCACCATTTTTCTTCCTCACAGGTACTATGTTGGTAATCCATGTGGAATGATGGATTGGAAAAATTATCCTGGCATTCGGCATTTTTTGTATTTCTAACAGAATAGTACCTGATATCTTTGGATTATACTACCTAGATTTTTGCTTGTAAGGTACTGAATCATCTTTGAGAGGAATTTTATGGTCAATTTCCTCAGGCCTAAGCAACTTTAGATCATCATAAGAGTATGCTAGGACATCCATGTATTGGTGGAGTAGAGCAATGAACTTGAATCTCTCCTCAGGAGTGCAACACTTCCTAATATTCACCATTTTGGGATCTTCCTTGGTACCCAAATTTATCTGATCAAACCCCTGGGAGGAGTTTGAATCCATTTGTTGTTGTTTGATGAATCTATCATGTTTTTCAAATAACTTATCAAGGGAAACCAAGCCTTTGGGAATTTTATTCCCTTTGAGTTACAATAATTCTTCATCTACATTTGAGTTCATTTCAGGGGGTGATTCAAGCTTCTGAGAATCACTGCCTTCAAAGTGCAACTGTTCAAAGTTCTTTCTTTGTTCTAGAAAGGTGATGATTTGGTTGTCATTGTTAAACACCTTCCAATGACTGGCATTATCAAGTACACTTGGTTAGAAGACCAGCTCGATGGTGTATTTGTCTCCTATGAAGTCTGGGTGAGGGATTAAGAGAGTTGCTGAAATAGCCAGTGCATCAGCTCAGTCATTAAATTCCCTAGGTATGGCAGAGATGTTGAAAGCATCAAAGCTTTCAATTTGATCCCAGAGTATATTGTGGTAGTGACGTAATCTCTCATTTTTGATTTGATATAGGTTTATCACCTGAAAAACCACCAACTCAACTTCTCCTTTGGTATGAAGGAGTTTGACGCCCTTGTCTTTAGCTACTTTCAATCCACGTAGAAGAGATTCATATTCAATAGTATTGTTAGTATTACTAAAGTGCAACTTGTATGAAGAGGAAAAAATATCTCCTTGAGGATATATCAACACAATCTCAGCCACTGAATCGGTAGAGGAACAACTGCCATCAAATTCTATCATCCATACCTTATTTGAAACTAATCTTTTCTCAGATTTCTCTTTGCTTGAAAGGTGGAATTCTTCTATGTTTGCCTTACATTTTATCATGTCTTCTACTCTTCCATCTAAACTAATTTTTAGACTATCATTTTCAGGGGTTTCATCAACTAAAACATGAGTATCTTTTGTGGTCAAAAAATAATTACCCATACCTGAAGACTCAAACAAAATTTGGGCTTCAGGAGCTGATGTCTGAGTGACAACATATTTTGCTTCCTTTTTAGGAAGCAGCCTCTGCATGATGCCTTTGACAGATATCCTTGCTTCAGATAGATCCATGTTTAATTCTCCACCAACATCTCTACAAAAATTTCATCCTAGAAGAATGCCATATGAGGCTTGAACGTTGGCCACCAGGATTGTCATCTTGATTCTTTTGTCTAGGAATGCTGCAAATGCAAACTGGGCATCTTTGATTTGTCCTAGTAGAGGTACTTGTTTGTTCTCCATGGAGAAACATCTCCCAAATGTCTTGGTTAGTGTGAGACTAAGAGATTATGCCACTTTGGTAGGCATGACATTGTCAGATGCACCTGAGTCTATGATGAAATTGCTCAATTTGTAACCATTTATCAATAAAGAAACATAGAAAAACTCTATTTTCCTAGGGGCAGCAAGAGGAGTAATGACAATATTGTTTGGGATGGACATGTTCTTTGGGGGATCATGAGTTACCTTCTTAACATCTTGTCCTACAGGGACAGCTTTATTCTTCACACACTGAACTAACTTATCCAACTGCTCAGGATTGGATTGAAAGAATTTAAATTTAGACATTTGAATTTTGGTCTTCTTGACATGGTCAATTATGTCAAATGACTAAAATGGACTAGAAATAGAGGAAGACAATTCATCTTTCTAGTTTTTAGAAGGAGGGGGACCAGCCAATGAATTTGAAATTGGGGGTGAAGGTGCAATTGAGGTACTCACTTTTTTAGTAGTCACTGGGTCCTTTGGCTGGAAGGGTAGAGTGGTTCCCCACTTAAAAATTGATATTTTAGGTTGATCTCACTCTTCTATTCTTTCCTTATCAACTTGCTAGTCTGACTGATTCTTGGATCGGGTAAACACAACATATGATCCCTCAGCTACTTCACCTTCACTTCTGGGTTCATCCTGATAATTCAAGAAACTAATGTTGGAGTCGCCAATTAATTCTTCTTGGTCTTCTGCAAGGAGATCAATGTCATTTTCTTAGTTCAATTCAGGCTAGAAAGATAAATCAAATTCTATTTTGAGATATTCAACTGTTGAATTGGTTGGGGGTGCTTCAATGGCAAGTTTCCATTATGGGGGAGGAAGACAATTTGGTTGTCCTTGATTCCTGACAGTATTGCCTTGTATGATTGATTGGGGAATGTCCTCTTTGGCATATCTTTGTATGAAGGACCTAAATATATCCCTTGCACCATTTGCTTCTTGAGAGCTAGCAACTCATTTACCAGCTTTTGCACCATTGAATCACCTGTAGATGGATATTCAAAAGATGAAGAGGATTTACCTCTGTTAGGATCTCTACTTATCTTTCCTACCAAGATAAGTTCGTCTTCCACCTTAGTGGCCAAATCTTGAGCTGTAACAAGGTCTATTTGGCTAGCACGTCTAAGCAAAAAACTCACTTCAGGCAGCTGAGAATTGATGAAGAAACATTTGAGATTCTCATCTGTAGGCCAAGCAATTACAAGAATCCTATTCCTTAGCTTGTCAAACTTGGCTATGAAATCTCTCATTGGTTCATGAGGCTCCTTCTTCATTTGTGTGAGCTGGGCTAGCAAGGCATGTGCATCTTCTGCAAGCTTGAACCTTGCTTCAAACTTGGCTTTGAGTGTGTTCCAGTTAGTTACTGACCAAGCCTGCAAGTGGTAGAACCAGTCTACAGTAGCACCTTGTAAAGTTTTCACAAACAGTCTGACTACCATGTCCTCAAATTCCACACCTATCACACCGTAGGCTATGCTGAAGGCTGCAATGTGTTCATCGGGGTGAACCTTCCCATCACCATAAAACTTGGGGAAATTTTTCCTTGAACTACATGGGAGCTCATGTAGGGGTGGAGTTAGATTAAGTGGGCCAAAAGAGTTACCCTAGGGGCCTTGGATTGCCATTGTATGACTATGGAAAGATGGAATAACAAATCTTAGAGCGGTAAGTATTGGCAAAGTTTTATTAATAGTAGAAATGGACACTTTGCTCGGTAATGGAGACTTGACTTTAGTAGGAGGAAAGCTCCTGGTTCATTGGAGGTGAGATGGTGAAGGAGATAGATCAAAATTACTTTGTCATACCAACTCGAATATAGGGTCAACAATACCTTTAGCCCTTTGGCTTCGCATATACCGTGGATCTGCCAGAGTGAAAAATTAAAAATGGAAAAGAATTGGTACAACTCATTTATTCACAGTGGAATAAATGTTTATGGAGGAAGATGGTAAGGATATAATGATAATGGGTAAGACACGGAAAGGAGTCGCTAGAATCTATAATGGATAAGGGTAGGGACTGCTTCAATCTAAAACTTGAGGCTTCAGACTGCACGTTCATCCCCAACGGAGTCACCAAAAATTGTTGGGTGAATATTTTGTCACCAGCGTACTGATGAGAAAAATGGGTCTGATCAACCACAACAAGGAAGATTGGTCAGCCAAATGTGTAGGTTTACCACATCAAAAGGGGATAAATCTCTCCTCTCATCAAGGGGAGGTTCCCTATAAGTATGAAGGGGTTATATATATATGCTAATCTACTATAAATAAGCTAAAAATAACACTCAAGGGTAGGATAACACCATCCATCTCTCTTTTTTTAGAGATGATGTTCATCAATCAAAGGATAAATCTTGATGAAATGACAGAAGGCACTCCTCTTCTTTCAGAAGTGCTATTCAGTAGACAATAGGAACCTTTCAGGTAGTGACAAGTAATTGTAACAGGGTGCAGTAACATAGCAGGATGAAATGTAGCACAAAGTCTCCACCTCAACTGCCAAAGAGTGAAATACAAAGGATAATGAGGGCATAAAGTCATCCCAAGATCCTTTACACAAAAATAGAAAATAGACAAATTAAAGACAATTATAACAGCACAAAGTCTCTCCACAGCCAGCTTCAAGACACCTTCTTGATTACTTTCACTAATTCTGCTTATTTAATTAAATGAACAAAAAACATATTAAGGAAACAAACATAAGAACTATTTCCCCAACAACCAAGCTATTCCAGCACAAAGTCTAAAAAGTCACTTGTTTTCTTATTCAAATAATGAAATATTATCAACAATCTAAGGTCAAAATCTCAGTAATGCCTTTCAAATTGGGCAGAGTTTTGTTTTTGATAACAGAGAGATCCCCTAAAACAATAAGAGAGAGTCCAATATATAGTGCTCCAAGAAAGACTTGGGCACTTTGTTTCACAAAAATGTGTTACGATGCATTCAATGCCTTTAATGCATTTTAAATTTTATCCATGGGCTATGCTAGAATCAAGCATCAATTTTAAATATGGGCTGTTTGATGTGTTTCCTTATGTGTGCATAGCTGTTCACTCTACTCAATGCAAAAAAATAGGCCATGCCATTGAATGTTCATGTTCTTTGATGTCCACCTGGTGGACTATACTTTCTATAGACATATCCCATGTGTGGATATTTCTAATCCTTCTTCATTGTTCCCCCTTTCCTGACTATATTTTTCCTTTATCTGTGTGATTTGAGCTCTTAGGCTATCTCTTTGGCCAGTCGCTAAATTTGTTCACAAGGTCTGTGCTTAAGCCTACAAGGATCAATAGTTATTTCACTATCACAAATATGATGTGTTAGGGTCTGTCATCATTTGAAAGCCAACGGCTACTTGGTTGCCATGAATTTGATGGCTACAGGCCTGTCATCCTCTTTCGTAATTCCTTTGTGTCTTTCTTGCTTGCTCTGGCTGCCTTCCACTGATCTTAAAAAGTGACACACGTCGTGTTCCACTATGAAATAGGTGAGGACACGTGGCAGCATCCACTTAACTTATAGAGGTTTTGGGTGTCTTTTAAGAGTCCTACAGAAGATGACACATGGTGGTTTTCATCGAGCTCCTAAAAACACTATGCTCCTAGAAATGATAGATTGGATAGTATAAAAAATGATTTCATTTTTGTTTTAATTCTCACTATATTTTTCCTAAATATGGTGATATCATTCTATATATCGATGGGATTGCCATGTTAGTTATTGATATCACATTGTTAATCATTAAAATCACTAGTTCTCTTTGTGTTATATTTTTTTAAGTCTATAGATTGGCAAGACTGACCTACTAAATGGCAAGAAAGCTCTATTGAACGGTTGTTTCACTCTACTGTAATTTATCAAGGCTAAACTAAGCATTGATTCAACTTCCCTTTTTAGTAAAAGACAACATTTAAAAAACTAAAAAAAATTTCTACAGGTTCTCTCATCAAATAAGTGGTTATTTCAAAAAACACAAACTTTATTCTAGTTCATAAAAATAACCAACATTTGAGTTTAATGTTCTAAAAACAATTGTGTTTTTATTCCTTACGTGTTCATATTGCTTATTTATTTGTGGGTAATCTATTATGTGTATACTCTCCCTTTGTCCACTTGTGGGACCCTAGGTGACCAAAAACACATAGGTTAATATTCATCTTTTCCCTCAAGCATGACTAGAGTATGCTCTCCTCTTGTCCCTGTGTGGGATCCAAAGAATCATAAATAGTAAAACTTCCCTTTTTCATTTGGCTACACGAGGTAGATTTCATCACCTTCTCGTGAATCCTTAGGGCACAATAACTAGGATTTCATCCCCCAACATACATACCAAACCCATACATCTAATGGGGTATATAAATTGAGGCAAGTTATCGAAAGAGCATAGTGTAATTCCCCATAAATGGTTTCATGAAAGTAAGGAATTTATTCCTAACACTAAGCTATCAAACATCACCCTTGAAGTCCAAATTTATGGTAGCACTTCACTGAGATCTCATCACTGAAGTGGTCATGAAGGGGCTAGACCCTCCCACAAATTTCCCATTATTTTTTATTCTTCAGCATATTTTGAGACCCGCGATCCACAAGGTATATCGAGGACTATTTAGAAAAGAATTTTCAAAATTTTAGATTAAGAGATTTTGAACGTAAATGATTTGTAGTGTGAGGAAAACCAACCTACCCCAATATCTCACACATATCAATTGAAGTGAGGTTTAAGATATTAACCTATATCTACTTCTTGTAAGGTAGATGCATGGGCTATAGTTGCATTACACACCCATTTTACCATTAAATATAGGGCACTTGGTTTAAATGTGTGGTGTTGATTATTTGTTGTATTATACTTATTTTGTGTGACATACCTTACACATCAAACAAAATAAAAACTATCCTAAGTCTAAAACTTTGTCATTTCACATTTGCACAATAAGGCATTAGTTTACTCAATTTTTGAGCCATTTTATCATGTCTTAACATTATAATACCTAATTAAAATGGTACCATGTTTATGTTGTATCATCATGTTACCCATTTGAAATTCAAATCCAATTCTGATTTGAATCCAATTCTAATCTAAATTTTAAATCAAAACCCACATTCTAAATTCTAATTCTAATTTTAATTCCAGTATAAATCATTCCAAATTAGTTAAATGTTTCAAATCAAGTCAACTCTTCTCAATTTAAGTCAAATAAAGTCAAAGTCAATTAAATTCAACATTTGAATCAAATCAAAATTCCAAGGTCAAAACATTTCAAATCAAGTCAAATCATCTAAAGTAAATCAAATTTAAATAATAAAGTCAAAGTCAACTCTTCTAAGGTCAACTATTCCAAGTCAACCAAAGTCAAACATTTTTTAAAATTCAAAGTCAACCTAATTCAAATTCAAAAGTCAATTAAATTTATCTTTAAAAAATTCAAACTTTTTTAAAGTCAAAGTCAAAACATTCAAAAGTCAAAATCAACCTTCAAAGCAATTCAAGCCAAGTCAAACTTCTTCAATACAACCAAACCACATTGAAATTCAAAATCAAAGTTAAAATTCCATTATTCAGAGTTCAAAGGTTAAAACAAGTCAAAATTTGAAAAGCTAAACTTTTTAGTAGAAACATTGTAGTCTAAATTAATCCAAATCATAAATCGAATCTAGATTTGATTATTTTAAACATCCAAAATCAAGTGTTTATATTCTCAAAACTTGCTTAACATTCTAAAACATTGTGAAATTTGAAAGGTAACTTGAATTGAATAACATTCCACCTTGACGTTGACAAATCTAATCACACATTGTATTTTGACCAAGAGGCATTCCAACATCACACTAGAACACAAGTTGACCCAAATAATAGGGAGGGCTATAGTCTATATTTTTTTGGCCCTCCCTATATATATATATATATATATATATATATATATATATATATATATATATATATATATAATCTATGGGTTGGGTCATGACTGTCTATCTATTTAGGGCAACCAAAAATCTTATAAGTCACAAAGGGAGAGGGAGAGGGGGTCAAAAAAACTCTATATATAAAGAGGAGGCGATCACCCCAAGCTATATAACTTAGATTCCATTGATTGTGTGAGACTCGCAACCCATTGATTGGTATTGGTACTACCACCTCTCAAAGATCTTAAGTGGTTCTAATATATTATACACATCATATAAGTCTCAGTTGGAGAAGGACATAGCTAGATCCCCTAATAATAGACAACCTCCTGAGATGGATAAATGCCTACTACCATAGTGATATAGAGAGTGAGAGTAGTATGTATAAAGAGATAGGGATCCAACTATAGAGTGGAGGCTATCTGATTATACCTAACCCACCCCTATAAATAGATCCATAATTTAGATTTGAGTTTAGATATTATCTATGGGGTGGGGGGCATGACATACATTCATTATGTCTATGGTGGTACAGTTTTTCAAATTTAAAAGTCAACTCCAAATTGATAAACAAGGTATTTCATATACATTCAAATCTAATAAATTTGAACATCCAAATTTGATTTAAGGCAAATATTATTAATCCAAACATGCCTAAGTATACACAAACTAGGGCTAGATACAACTTTGCTCTAGATGATGAGTGGTATTATGATCTACTTGGGTATTTTTGAAATAATGGAAACCAACCCATCAACCTATATATGAGGATATACCACTCATAATAGAAGAGGTGTATATCCATGTTCAAATTGAGGAAATACATCTAGAGTCAACTTCCACTCATGATCAAGCTCTTGTGTAAAGTACCAATCAAAATCGAAAATCATTTAACAAAGGAAAATGGAAACTTATAGATTCTTCCCAAAATAGCCAACTTATCATTTCCAAATTACAATAGATTAGGCATCTTATAGATTCTTTATATGCCTCCTTAACTACTACTGCTTTAAATAATCCCCCACCTATGGAACACAACCCACTTATTGAGAAACAACAACTAGATCCATTAGCTAATCATTCATCAAGTAAGGATCCATTCACAAATCTAGAGTAAATACCTCCAGTGGATCCATTGCTATAAGCTACTATAAATCCATAAAAAAAAGTCACCTCTAATTCACAATTAGTCCCTTATACTTCTTAATAAATACCTTCCTCTGATCCATCTCATGTATTCCCTAATATTCATCATGTCCCCTCTAATTCCTAATAAATTCCTTCTAGTTCCCATCATATCCCTTCCAATCTAAAATAATAGGTTAAAAATCCTCCACCCCAATATGTTGTAATCAATCCCAACATGGCCCTATTAATCCATAATACATTCCTATTAATCCCTAATTAGTCCCTTCTAGTTCCCAAAAAATATTTTCTAGTTCACAATAAGTCCCCTTCCAATAACAAGTACTTTCATGTTAAGTTTTTATATTTCAACACCAAATTCCCCCATGTCAACAGTATATTCCTCCAACTCAATAACATGTTGCTAATCCACTTCCCAATAGTAGTCAACAAGAAGTATCCTATCAACAATATAATCCAAGTTACAGGGTGAATAACCCTAATAACACAGCCCAAAGGGTACCCATTCCAGCGTATTTAAATCCCAATCCATTTATTTATCTAAATCAAGCTAATCCCCCTTTAAACATTTAGAAAAATATGCTTCCTCCATCCCATAATGTTCCCACTATCTAAGAATTTCAAGAGATAAAAGAAATTTTTATATAACTCCAAGCAGACAACTAGGGGAAAAAGTACAAGTTTGATGAAATATGCCATATCCATTTGACATTAGTTTTATTCAAGTACCCTTCCCATCTTACTTTGGGGCACCCAAATTTTACAAATACAAGGGAAGGGGTGATCCTAGATAACATTTAAAATAATTATTTGTGTCATGTTAAGCAATAGCCTATAGCAATATATATCTACTTCACTTGTTTTCATGCAACTTAGGTGGACAAGACCTAGAATGGTTTCTTCATTTTACAAAGGGATATGCCAACACCTTTTATAACTTGTCTAAGAAAATTTTAAAATAATCATCTTATAACATAGAGCACAAGTTGACCATGGTTGAATTATGCAATGTTAAACAACATGGTGGGGAAATTTTTTTGCTTTCCTGTAATGATGGAGAAGTTTGGCCAGTTGATTTCCATATAACCTCCTTGATAAGCAACAAGCAAATATTTTCAATTCTAATTTGAATTCAGATGTGGCTCATGACCTGAGACTCCATTATTTTAATACATTTGAATATATTATAGATAAATGAGTGACAATAAAAAATCCCCTTATAAATAAAGTCCTAATCAAGATTCACGTTTAGAATCAGGCAAAATCTCAAGCCCCAGTGCAAACACATCTAAGAAGCCCAAAGTGTTCAACAGAAACAAGAATGTTTTAGGAAAAGGAACAACCAAATTGAGACATGTATAAATAGTAAAACCACAACCTATCCAAAATAATCCACCTACTCAATATATTACTTTTAAAAAACCACCTCTTCAATGAAACCAATATCAAAGAATATTCTTCTCTGACCTCGATGAGCTTAGAGAGGTAATGTTTCAAAACTTGGTTACAAAAAACATGATTATTTGGCCAAATACCAAACCTTTTAAAGAATTCCAACCAGATCTTATGTGGTATAGAGATAATGAATATTGTGTTTCCATCACATCAAAGGCCATGGAATTTATAAGTGTGTGTAACTTAGGTACTTCATCCAAGATCTGCTTTAGCATGGTGACATTGAGTTAGATAATGTTTCTTTTACTTATAATAAAAATATGGGTATATAAAAAGACCCATTTATGAATCACAATAATCAACATCAACCCAATAATCAAAATTAGAATAACTACTTATTGAATAATTTGAATTAGAATTAATGTCATAATTAACATCACAATAATTGTAATCAATAATAGGATTCCTAAGCAAATTAGATCGGCTACCACAATGTCTCTTACAAGTATAGTACTGTTGTAGATTGTATTACTGGTAATTATGTATCCCCCATTAAAATCACTCCCCATCAACCTTCCAACACACCTCAGTGTATTAATTCTTCCATTCTTGGACCAACTCCTTCATATCCTAGTGGCCTTCTTCTAACTCGAAATAGAGTTGTTCCACCTCAAAATCCATGGGTTGCCATTCCAAGTCTGATACCTTCTCCTTGAAATTATTATTCAAGTAACCCTCTTCTGACTCAAAATTGTGTTATTGTAGCTTGAAATCCAAGGGCTATGGTTCAAGGTCCTTCATCTCTTTCAAATAATAATCTAGTCCAAAACAATTTGCCTTCAAAATATAATCCATTCTCTTCCACTAAAAATCAACATGATCTTGTGGAATAATTAAACAAAATGCTGATGTAAATTTATATTTTTGATCTTTTATGTATGTCTAAAATCCATAAATAAATATTGTATGACATTCTATGATAGTCCAAGGTTTCAAATGACATTGATCTTTCTCATTTTCAATCATTTGTGGAACATTTATCCCTAGGTCAAAAACTCACATTTGACTAAAGGGACATGTCATCCCTTGGTCCCCTACACAACAACCCTCTTTACATCAAAGCCATCATTTCTTTTCATAATATTAAGTGGTTTCTCTTAGACAATGGTTTAAGCCTAAATATATCCTCATTAAAATTGGTTAAACATTTAGTGTATACTTCAACTGATTTGTATCCAGACACCATTTTACTATCAAGGCATGTGACAATGTAGAAAGAGAATCATAGGATACCATTTATCTACCTATCTTTGTTAGGCCTATAAACCATGATACCCTCTAACACATCATTGATATTGAGCTATTGTACAACTTGTTTCTTAGACATCCTCATATCCATGAAGTATGCTTAGTCCCTTCCATATTACACTAATTTCTAAAAATCCCCCATGTTAGAATGGAGGTTACTATTCCTAGTGAATTATAGTCATACCAATATTACAAACATTTGGAAGTCAAGTATGGTCAATATAATTATTATTCTAATACCGAACATGTACCTAAAATGATGAATAAATCTCCTAAGTCTCCCAAGACTAACTACATTGACACAAGTAAACTCTCCTCTACTTCTACTACTCTATCTCCCCAAATTTATTCTCACATCACTATTGAAGATAATGGTCTTGGCATGTATAGTATCAAAAATGTATTTCATATTTCAAAATTACCCAAGTCTCCTAAATCCTATGGTAAGCCCAAGATGGAATGGCATATAAAGATAGATATTCACTCCAAGTGACCTCTTCTCTTTGTCAAAAAGGCTACTTTAGATGAAGAAAACCCAAAGTTTTAAATATTCCTAGTTATACAATGATTATTTCACCTCTTGTTATCAAATTTCCAAATATCGTATTCCTAATTAGATCATGGAACATCATGACTATAAAGGAAATGTTTTGGGGGAAAATATTAAGGTATTATTGAGTCTATCTCAACAAAAAAACATAAAGGTACTCAAGGCAATAGATATAAATTTACTTGGGGTTACCCCTCAGATCTCGAGAGTGATACAACTTTAGCATCTAATAAAGATGATCCTAATAGTGATGCAAAATCCTATTATAGTATTTGCAATGAGATATCCAATATAAACCTATTTAATAATGATATCATTATTACCATCACATCTTCCAATTTTCCCCTTACCTTTCATTATCTTGAACTATTGTTTGGGATCAAAAAAATCACATTATACCATTGGATGACTTGAAAAGTGAGGAAGCACTTTCAAATTTCCTAGGCCTTAGAGATGGTATCCTAATTAGGGATCACAAGTAACGATTTGAATTCACCTTGGAACTTCTTCCTAATTTTGATATCGCGTGATCTTCCTTAGTAAAAATAAAAAAAGAATCGAGCATTGAGGTCCACTAGGGAAAACCAATTTGAGGCACTTTTGGACTAGGGTAAAAGTAAAGAAAAAGTTGAGTACCTTGGTGAAAACCAATTTCATGCACCAACAGATGGTCAAGTTCACTCTCATCCTCAAAATGCATAGATCCCTATAAGTTTGCACATTAGATAGAGAAGATCAACTCCCCTCAGTACTGATTATATTATAGGATGGCTCTACGTTGCTCATGGAAGACACCATCGAAGTCAACATTAGCAAGATAGATGATCCCAAATTTTTTAATCTTTGTGTGTCCCTCACTATTGAGGAATGTGAATTCATTACTATCATCATTCAAAAATTCATTGACATATTTACATGGTCTTATGTTTATATGTCAAGGCTAGATCCATCTTTGGTAGTACACCATTTTGTAGTGTACCTAAATTCTAAGCCTATCAAACAAAAAATATATAAAATACATTTGCGCATTGTTATATTATTCAAGATAGAATTAGAAAATTTATTGAGGGTTGGGTTCATTTGAATAATTGATCATTCAGAATGGATATCCAACATTATCTTAGTTATAAATAAGCTTAAAGGTATAAATCTATGTAAATATTTTAAAGATATCAACAAGGCATGTCCAAAATATGATTTCCCATTACCTAACATTGACATGATTGTAGATTCAATAGTCGGATATGGAATGTTATCCCTCATGGATGGTTTTTCAAGATACAATCAAATCAAAAGAATGCCTAAAGATCAACATAAAATAACATTCACCACTCTATGGGGAATATTCTATTATTAATTTATGTCGTATGGCTTGAAGAATGTTGGTGCTACATATCAAGGTGAAATGACTATCATCTTCCATGACATGATGCATAATATTGTTAAAGACTATGTTTATGATGTTCTTAATAAATCCAAAACATGGGCATAGCATCCCAAAGTTATATAGAGAATATTTGAGTGGCTTCATGAATATAAGGTACACATTAATCCTAATAAATGTGTCTTTGGATTCACATCAAGCTAATTTATAGGCTTTATTTTTTCCTATAGATGTATTGAATTTGATCTAGCTAAGGTTAAATCCATCATAGAAATGCCTCCTCTAATTTGAAACATTTTTGTAGTTTACAATGCAAAATCCAATCTAGTTGTTGATTTATTTTGTAGCTTGTTGATCATTTCCATCTTTTCACTCACCTCTTGAATAAGGGTACCATTTTTTAATGAAACATTGGCTGTCAAGATGAATTTGAGCAATTGAAAACCTATTTGGTAAATCCACCAATTTTAGTCCCACCAATGTAAATAAATCCACTATTGATTTATATTTTAGTGACTGGACATACCATAGGGGAACTTTTAGCCCAACATGATGACCAGGGAAAGGAATGTATAGTCTACTATCTAAGAAAAAAATTGGTCACTTATGAACACAATTATGCATCTATTAAGAAGGCATGTCTAGTATTTTATTCACATATTAGAAGCCGCATCACTACATATTAAACAAAAAGACCATCATAATTATAAAGGTCAATCCCCTCAAGTATATTATTTCTAAAGTAGCATTAACAAGTCAATAGCCAAATGGATTATGATTTTAAGCGAGTTTGACATTAAATATACTAATAATAAGTCCATAAAATGACAAATACTTCTAGATCAACTTTTTGAGTCACCTTTATTTGACACACATCCTTTACACATTCATTTCCCTGATGAGTCTATCTTCACTTTGGAAGAATCACATCAATAGAAGTTATATTTTGATGCTTCTTTCACATCTCATGGTTCAAGATATGTATTAAATTCATCACACCACAAGGTGGTCTCAATACCAAGACATTTCAAATCAATTTTCCATGCACCAATAGTATTTCAAAATATGAGGCACTCGTTACATGGCTTTACCTCATAATGCAATAGAACATTAAATAATTGTTTGTATATGGAGATTCACAAATAATCATCAATCAAGATCCATATTAGTATCAAACCAATGATGAGAAGATCATACCCTATAAATGCATGGTTGATAGCCTCAAAAAAATATTTGAATGCATATAGTTTGAGTAAATACCAAGATCCAACAACCAATCATCATATGCAATGTCTACTATTAGGTCATTAATATAAATGTGTTTTCATGTTCATTAGTACAAGTTTCTCATTGAAAATAATCTTATACCAACTTAAAGTTGACATATTTAGAGATGGTATGTGATATTGTTGGTCCTAATTCCCCTTGGTATCAAGACATATACATTTATCTCTAAGACCATATTCTTCTCATTGGCATATCATGCAATCAATATAAATCCTTCATTCATAATGTGTCGCATTACTCTTTATTTGATGATATGTTCTATCATATAGGCTATGATGGGATGCTACTTCATTGTTTAAACTCAGGTGAATCAAAAATAGTTCTTAAAGACATGTATAAATGGATTTGTGTGACCTATACAAGTGAAACGGTCCTTTTTAAGAAAATCCTTCAAACATCATACTAAACTCCTTTGAATAGGATACTATTGGACCATAATAGAATCATATGTGTGTGTTTATATTAATAAATGTCTTGCTTTTCAAAATCATGGTGATTTAATTCACGTTCCTTCATGAGAGATTTAGTCTATCACATCTCCTTAGCCATTGTCTACATGGGGCTCAATCTCATATGCAACATAAACATACCCTAACTACCACTAAATGGGTGGAATTAATTCCTCTCACTTACGTAATTCATGTGGAATAAATTCCTCTAACTTACTGAATTAGTGTGGAAGTAATTTCTCTCACTTACATAATCAGTAAGTAGATATCCAAATTCATTATAAATCACCTCATTTATCACTATGCCATTCCATCTACCATTATATATGATTGCAGTAAGTCATTCAAGAACAAGGACATGAAATCTCTCTATGCACAAATCCACATCAAACATAGATGGTCAAATCCCTATTACCCTTAAGGTAATGGCAAAACTAAGTCATATAATAAGACTATTGTCAAAATTATTAAGAATATCATCAATGATGTTGGCCCTGATTGGCATTTGTAATTATTACTTGCCTTATGGGATTACTTTACCAATATTTGCATGCTTATGGGAGTGACATATATTCCCTACTCTTTAGCTCTAAGGTTATTCTTACTATTGAGATTGAGTTACCCTCTTTATATATTTCATTACAGAGTATCATTGATGATGAGTACATAGTTTCCCAACTATAAGGGCTATATCTCCAAGATGAGAAATGGCTAGTTGTATTGAGTCATCTCAAAGCATATCATAATAAACTGCGTTGTATTTTTAACAAATTCATCATTTCTAGATATTTTAAAGTTGGTGATATTGTGCTAAAAATAATCAGTAAAACACCAACATGGATCTTGAGAAGAAAGATAAATTTGAGTCAAATTGGCTAGGTCCTTTCAATATCACAACAAAATATGATTCTAGAGCATACAGGTTAGCTACACCAAATGGGCAAGAGTTAAATGAGCCCATTAACATTATGCATCTCAATCACTTTTAAGTTTGATTTGTTTGAACATTATCTATGAGAGCCCCCACTTGGGGGCATCCCCTTAATTTTTTTTCCTACTCCCCATATTTCATTTTACATTCTTGAGTCAATCCTTGTCTTTAACACACATCCTATTACTATCTTGATCTTGATTACAACCTACAAGTACTATTGGTGGTTTTAAAATATAGTTCAGCAAACACTTCATATTTGGTCATCATCAACACATCTTTATAAGCATAATTTTAGAACAACATAGTGTTTTGGCAAGGTTTTCCTAGTTTATAGTCCTTGAAACAACTTATTTTAGCTCTTTGATATTTCTTTTTTCCATTCCACATCACTTACTTTGCATCCTAATTTCTTGTTGAATGATAGTCCTTTCACATCATGATTTACTAGTTGAATCCCTACCCAAGGTTGTCCTCCCTTTTTATAGATAATTTTTGGTACATTTTTTTAATATTCCCTTGTACATCCCAATTAAAAACATTATTTTAAATATCTTATTCCAAAAATACCAAAAACATCAAAAAACCCAAAAAACTTTAAAAATTCAAAATTTTGTAAAATCCCAAAAAGAGATATAAAGTCATAAACTATTTCCTCAATTTATCATCATGTTAGCCAATGGCTCTTCTTATTTATTCTATTTTGAGTGGCACTATTTGAGTATCATGTGGACAAAACCTATATTTTTTCATTTGAATATCTTGGTAGTGGGAAATATCTTATCCAACCATGAATTCTCCATCAAATTCAATCAAATTTCATGATTAAATCACATTTTAATCATTCCCTTCCCTTAAGTGTTTGGCTATGTCTTGGGTGGGTATATTTCATTTAGTCATATTCATTCCTTATCAATATTTTCATTTTTCCATTACACTCCCATGTTTGGGAGAACTAAATTAGCCTAAGGTCCACACAGACTATGTAGGTAGCATTTGGATACATGGGGTATCTCAAGTCAACTCAACCATTATTGTCACTATCACCATCATGCCCATTTTCATCATCCCCCCTATTTCATATTTATCACTCCAATTATTTTATGCTCTTTCCATTTTGGGAGCTAATTACTCCACACTCTCATCTTTTTACAAGCTAAATAATCTAGGCTCTCATCATTTTATGAGCTAATTATTCCATGCTCTCATTGTTTTACAAGTCATTTATAAATTTAATTTCCCAATAGTTTTATCTTATTTTTCATCATCACTTTTATTCACTCTCAATTTATAGGAGAACTACATTGGCCTGAGGTCCATGATGGACTATGTAGGCACCACTTGGATACATGGGGTATCTCAGGTCATCTCAATCGCTTCTTCCTTCTTCTTCCATGTCCCCATTATCAAAGTTTGTCATGTTATCTTTTCTGACATTCTCTAGACTTAGGGGCATTCATGCACGAGTGACACATTATCACCACATTTTCACAATGATGGTTCCATGATCCTAATTTTGGTTGTCTTTGTGTGTGAATTGATTGATTATTTGTTAGTGTATTTTATTAATTAGTTGTCTTTGTTTAGTGTATTATGATTTACATTTAGGTCTTGAATTTTCATATCTTGATCTAGAGTTGTGAACATTTATATCTAAATTTATCTTGGTTCAATGCATTATGTTTTACACTTAGGTCTTGATCTTTCATATATTGACCTTGAGTTGTGAACATATGTATCTGAACTAATCCTTACATATATTGACAATAATAATATCATGATTTATTTTATAATTATGATGCATGATATCAAATTCCAAATTAAAAATCAAGTGATTGAGGTTTATATGTCGCACGAAGAGAAAACATCCCCTTGCAAGATGGTTAAATGTGTGTGTATGTAAAAACTAAAACATCATCATATTTTCCATAATCCAAATGAAACAACTAAATAATGTGGCTACATTTATGCTAATCATGATACACATCTACAAATGGGTATATAAATAAATTCATAAACATTTTATACCTTAATCAATATCAATATATCAAACCAAGTCAAACCATAATGAGTAGTAAATGAAAGACATTCATCACATTTTTTATCTACATCAAGTGAAACATCATCATGGAAATTAAAATAACATAATCATGGAAAACCAATACATCCACATCAATATCAAATATATAATCTACATCATGATCTAACATAAATGAACCAAAATTTGCATCATATATATATCAAAATAATATCAAATTCCATATACATCGTGAGATCAAAATAAATATATACATCTCAAAATAATGTCTATACATCAAGAATATATATGTAACTAAAAATGTAGAACTATAAATCCATAGCTCATGATTTATTCATATTTAATAGGACTCCTTTGAATCCTATCCCCTTAAAATATGTTATGTCTCATGTAGTGGCATCTTCTATAGTGGACCCATCACTCTTGGCTATGGTGGAGGCTATGTTACTGATCTCTTAGAGACCAAAATGCGATGTGACCTAGATGTCTAGCTCGATCTCTGGCTCTGGTTATGCTCATGGAAGTTAGGTGTATACACGTAATACTTTTAAACTTGATTATTTATTAATAATTTCTCTCTTGTAGGAACCTGTCAAGTTTCAATCTCTTTGAGTGCACATCTTAAAGGGTACACTGAGAAAGGGGCAAGTAGATAATTGATCCTTCATAATATTATTGTGGATTTGTATCATTATTACTATTAATATAGATTATTTAGAATTAATATCCATTTAACTCCTATTATACCTCTCTGAAATATTGAAACCCTAAATTATGGCTATCTAAAATCCAATAGGACACTCCAAAACCTAGAATTTGCATTATAAATCCTAGAGGTCTGAAACCACTCTCAAACATCCCGAAAGTATATATATATATAATATTACTTAAAGTATAATAAACTATATGTATATGTAAATTTATAATTATTTCAACACATTTATGCATTTATATCCTAATCAATGGCTCCTAACTAATCAAAAAAGCCACTTTTCCTACTAAGTTGACCTGGTCGATCATGTCACCCATTTTTCATATTAAGTTAGTCTAGCCAACCCTAGTCATTATACTATGTCATCCAGGTAAATAAAATCCTATGAAGTTATCCTAGTTGACCCAGTTGAAAAATTTATTGCATATTATGCAACTAAGTTGGCCATGTCAACCTAGTTTAATGCCAAAAAATAACTTTTAAAATTGGGTCATGTTGGCCGATCTTGTCAACTAAAATTTTGTAAGGGGTTAGGACCTATCCATATATATAAATACAAGGATCATTTCAATCCAGTAGAGAGAAACATTCATGTTCACATCATTATGGTTCATAATTATGCTAAATATGCATTTGAAAGATCCATCACTTTGGGTGATCCTCACAAAGCCATAACAACCTATTACAAAGCACCATTGGTTAAAGGAGAGATTGAGACTCAATAGTTTCACCCAAGGTAATGATTCCTAACTTTTGTTAGTTCATTTGATAGATAAATATTTTATAAGTAATGTGTTGAATGTATAACTCTTTTCTTAGATTACATATATGCTTAAACTTAGTGTAGATATAGGGATCTCTTTGCTTACCATCTTCCACTTAAGGTGATCTATGCCCCATTTTCATACCATGATCCTTTTATTATTTATTTGTGTTTAATCATCCCCATTTATGCCACAAGCTTCAATTAGCACTAGATTAGTTTTATTTTATGTACTTAGGCCTAGCTAGGGTTATTTTCTAGTGTCATTTTCCTATAAGCTTTAGAACCCTCTCTTTTGGTATTATGTGGTAATATATCTCTTAGTTAGGTATAACATATCCACTTTGGTCATGTGCACAATATAAATAGTATCATAATGGATGTTATTTGATTACCTTATCCAATCTTAGATTTTACTAAGTTCAATAAGCTATAAATCTATCTTAAATTGTTACATACACTAGGTGCCCTAAACCCTATTGGTACTGTTAACTCATATAAACTGTGATAATATCCAACCTCATATTTGATCCATATCACATCATACTTGGCTAAACCCTAGTATGAGACAATCAACCTAGCCTCATCCCACTCCCCATAGAACCTCTACAAATTTATTTGGCTCTGTCACACTCATTGATCATTGTCACTAGCTTAGCATCTTGCATGATCAATTGGTATTGAATGGCCATAATCTAGGAAACTTGTCCCGTAGTGAGAAATATTTGTATCTATCATAGTGATCATCTCTTATAATTTGGTGCCTCACCCTAGGCCCCTACCAATTATGTCATAGTCCTTCCACCTCCTTTGGCCTTGAGATCTTTGTCACCCTGGAAGTAATCTCCCTCTATAGTTTGTCTACAGTGGTTTGGTTGGCCTTTGATCATCTCAGTTGTGATGGCCCTACCTAACATATATCCTGTCTCTTATCTTATCCAAACCCTCCAACTATTTCAAGGGTAACCTCAGCATCTTGGGCATTCATCTATCCCTCTTCTCTATCAATACTAGGCCCCTTCCTTATCTCTACATCATGATCTGAGGATTTCCCATCACTACTATTGTTGTTGCTACCACTATTGTTATTATTACCACTACTACTAGTAGTCTCTGAGCCCAATTAATAATCATGGATGCAACCTTATACAAAGGTACTGTTGATTAATTTAACCCCAAGTTAAGTCAGGTCAAACCCCTGCATAGTCAACATAGGGTATCCTACATTATAAAATGTTTTCCATGGTCTTAATGAGGTCAAACATTATGTTTTCATCCTTGTCACATTTGTATAGTGTGTCTCAATGTCATTTAAAATCACCTTTTGAGTCATTAAATGAAATTTTATGTTTTATGTAAGAAGACAAGTGTTTCAAAATCATATCCAATGTCCCAATGTCATAAATAGTTAGATAAACCATTTTGAGACTAAATAATTATAGGTTCAATACCCATCCAAGAAGATCAAGTAGTTTAAATCAATTTTAGGTAGTTATAAGACCTATACATTAGTCATGACACATTTAAATTCTTCAAGGAGGTCTATTTATATCCCCATAGTTTAATTTCATGCTCAGGTAGCTTTGACAAACACAAAAATGTCAAAACTAACTTCTCTCTCTCATCGCTCTCTTGGGTAAGTCAAAGAGGTCAACCGGTTTCCACTTGGTATAGATAGGAAGAGGTGAGCTAGAGAAAGTGATTTTGGTGGGTAATATTAGTCTTTTTGAACTATAAATCCATGGTCATAGTTCCAAGTTTGGTTGTTTTGGTTTAATGAACCATTATTAAGAGTGTTGGTGACTCTAAATTACATGCACATCCTCAATGGCCTCAGTCTTCTTCTATGTTTGGATTTATCTAGGAAAAACAAGTGTTGTACATGTTCTTAAAGAGTATGATCATCCTTATCACAAGGTTTTCAATTAGGTTTTCATGTGTGGATATCAAGGAATGAGCAAGACTCTCATTTTACTATTAGAAGGCTCCATTAAAGTATAAAAATAGTGTTTCATCAGTAGTAGAGTTTCACCCTCCTATAGTAGTTTCAGATCAAAGGTGATATGTTACTTTAAACCTATCAAATCATGGTGATAATTTATTCTTTTAAGGTTTAGTCTCAATACTATCATTGATGGAGTGAAAATTCTAAAACATACACACACAGTCAGATTTCCTTGTGACTGTCACCTACAGTCAAGTAAAACTAAGCCTTGATCAGTCATGTTCATGAAATAAAAAGGTTTCAAGATGGTGAGAATAATCCAAATGTGGAAACAATAGTATTGAACTATTCAAATGGGTTAGAGATTAGTTGTGAAGACTAATTCAATATACACATTCCTATATATTGTAACAACTACAGGCAATCTCTACTATGATCTAATAGTCAATACAAAAGAGATAGAGTAGTGTTGAATGGGAGGTGTTTGAAATTAAATGGGAACTTAAATCAAGTTTTGGATCATAGGGAGTATCATTTTTATAATGGTGAGGCCATTAAATCCAGACAGACCTAAAACCATGTCCACAGATTGAGAAAGTTGCAACTAAGAAGTTTTACCTTAACTTCTCTGAATGAGAGTTTAGCCCATACTTAGTGTTATCTTATGATAGATAATTTGAGGTTTGTGTTATTCTAAATGTATTATTTCCTATATCCCAAGCCTATGAGTAATGTCTTGGCATAAGAAAGTAGTTGCTTGATCAAGAGAGAGTGATATTTGAGTGGTTTCTAACTCAAATAGGTTTTGACATGAAACACTCAGGAAAACACAATGGTAAGATGACTAAATATAACACAAATTTTAGTGACCTATGTTAGTGATTGATACTAGGATGGATTTGAACCATTTATTTTTAGGGAATTACACAGAGTAGTCATTTTTGGCCTAAATTCTTATCAAGGGTACCTAGAATGCAAGAGAAAGCTCGAGAGGCCATTTTCAAATGCTCATATCTATATAGAATTATTCCATGGTACCTAAAGGAGATAGGAATAGTTGAGGATGGTCATGAAATAAATATTTGTGGAATTAGTTTAGGGTTTGGACATTTAACCTTTATGAATGATCACTAAGAAGTAAAACCTCCTAAAACTCTCCTAAAACCCTTGCTACAACTCGATGGATTAAATATCATTGGAGATAAATTCAAGAGGGGTAAAATGTCCATGATAATTTTTGGAACATGTATATCACTCTCCTAGGCTCCATAACATCCATTTTTGTCATACCATCACTAGTACGGATAGGCTAAAATCTAAGTTTTTAGTAGGTTTTATTGTGTTTTGTAGGTACAAAAGAGAATTGGTGGATGGAATACATTGAGGTAGGTATGTAGGGAATTTTTATAAATCCCTATACTCATATATCACATTATTTAATATTAAAATTACCTTTACTAAATAATTCATCATAGGTAGTCTTGGATAGATAGTGAAAAGGCAAAGTGATCACCTAGTGAGAAGATGAGAGGTTTGATTTTGAATCTTTTTGAGGTATAAGTGATGGAGTAGAATACAAAGGGACTTTAAATATATGTCCTAACACCTCTTCTACATATTTACTTTAGCAAATACTAGTCATATTGATGAAAAATGTGAATATTGAAGTGAAGAGGGTTAATAAGTGACTGCAGATAGTGAATACAAGTGTCGTGAGGAAAGCTATCAATTAGAGGAATACCTGATGACTATCACATCTTGTTTCCAACCTTCCTAATATAGTGCATATGTGTCAAGGATTTCTAAGGAAGTTTAGAGAAACCAAGTGATCTCATCACTAAAACATATTATGACTTATCCAAAGTTTTAACTTAGCTTATGATTTTTTTGTGCTAGATTAATTTAATAACTGTAATGGGGCATGCATCTTTTATAAAGACACCCCCATAAATAAATTAGATTAACTTTTGGCTAGTTTTCATGTTTGTGTTAATTAATAATGTGAACCATCTTTCAGGTAGAATTATCATAAGAGTTATTTAATAGGTTAGTTGGTTTTTATCAGTGTGTGTGAAAACTTATAAATAAATGTTTATTTCATGTAAAAGGGTTAACAGAGTAAAGGCACCCTTTCTATGTACTTGTTTTTGGTAATTAATAAAATACTTATGGACCTGCACTCAGTGGGCACAAGATTCAACCTAATTTGATTTATTACTATCAGTGGTATCAGAGCATGGTTTTTGAAAGCATGGTGAATACGAGAAGCTTGATGAATTTTGGAGAAGGCAAGGTGAAAAGATAATTCACGTGAAATTGAAAGTCTCATGTGAAATATCATTCTGGATAGTATAAGATCCTCTTTTCACTCCAAATGCATTTTTAAGGTTTTTCAAAGCCCAAATTGTTGTTTTACAGCCAATATCATCATATGTATAACCTGGTTATTCTGGATATCCCTGTGAGTATCTAGAATTATTTCCTTTTGTATCAAATTTTCATCTGCTAAGCTTTTGGATTGCTAGTTGAGATCCACAAACAAAACAATCATTTTGAATCAATTTCAAAAGTTTTTCAAGCTGAAAATTAGATTTTTACAGCCATTAATTGTATAAGTACGGTCTTCTAATGTCCTATAAAATCAAAACTTTAGCAATACTCAGTCAAATTCCTCTCTAAAAGTCTTAAACATTGGCAAATGGTAAAAGATTCAATCTTGCAAGGTTTTTGTATGGTCTAAAGAAGCACTAGGTGAGTTTCAGATTTTATTAGATCAAATTTGGCATTGGAAAGCTCTAGGATGGCATGGAAATGACAAAATAAAAATATTTCATGTTCTACAAAGTCTTTTCTAAAGTTTGATCAAATTAGGTTTTGCATGGTGAAAACTAGGTAATAAAAGATTTGAGTTTTCACTTTCAAAAATACTTTCACTTGAAAATACCCAAATATATATTTTTATTAGAATAGAGGAAAATTTAATGTTTATATATAAATTTTTATCTTTATAAACTTGTAAATGCTCATAGAGCACTTGGAAAGAAAGATTTTGGGAGGTGCTTGTAACAAGGAGGTCATGGGTTCAAATCTTCTCTTTTGGAATAATTTTTTTTAAGAATATGCTTTCTTGAAAAGGAATATTCTCTTTTCAAAATCTTTATATGTTTTACAAGTTTTAAAAGGCATAGTTGAATGTAAAAACATGCATACTTGTTGAAATTTTGCATGGAAAGTTGATATCTTTTGCTTTTGTGTATCTTGGTGAAATAAGGGTGTATCTTAGTGAAATAAAGATGTATTTTGGTGAAATAAGGGTGTAATAAATTTATTTTTGGTGAGGTTAAGTGTAAAACCCATCAAAAACACTTGTTTTTTACTCTACGTGGAGGTTAAGTAAAAATCCTCGTAGAAGCATTGTCTCGTACAAAGTGCTATAATTGTGTGTGTGTGTTGTTTATCTCATTTTTGTACTTATTTTGCACATTTGATTTAATTTCAAGATTCCTAAGATTCAAAAAAGCTTTCAGATGGTGATAGATTAACTATTTCTAATTATTCAGATTGGAAATGTTCGATGGAAGCTTCATTAGTCTTTAATGAGTTATGGGATTTTGTTAAGAATGAAAATCCCACATTACCAACATAACAGGCCAAACTTGATATATTCAATTTGCATGATTCTAAGGCCTTAACACTAATCAAATGTTGATGTACTCATGATACTTATGTTCATATTGAAAATTATCCTCATAGTACACTACATGGAAAACATTATTTGATTTGTATGATAAAAAACTTAAACATAAGAAGATAGACATCCACATGCAATTATTTACTTTATCATTAAAAGAAGATGGGGATATGGGAGAATATATGTCTAAGTTTAAAAATATCACTACTGAGTACACTACGGCTAGGTTTGGCAAATTAGATGATGATCTCATAGTCATTGTTGCATTAAAAAAAAGGACTACTTGGGTCTTATAGGAACTTTGCAGAAATGTTGCATGTCTCTGACAAGATCACATGCATCACTTTTGACAAGTTGGCTGAGTTTCTCATCCAACATGACCTATCTCTACCCAATAAATCCAAGAAAATAGAGGAAGCCCATGTTTTAGAGTCTAATCCTAGTTCATCTTCATATGGGCATCAAAACAATAAAGGCCATGGTTATAGAGGTGATCGAGGTTACAAAAGAGGAAGATATCAAAAAAGAGGTAGAGGTTATTCAAATCAACAACAATCTAACCATTCTTATTCAAATGAGATAAATGATAGAGGATGTGGTTACAACTCTTATAGGGGTAGAGGTCGAGGTAGATTAGACATTCAGTGTCATAGTGTGGTAAATTTGGTCACATTGCCTCTCAGTGTAGAATCCCTTTTGACAAAATACAGAGGCAAAAAAAATGACTAAGTCTAACTCTGCTCAGTATGCTAACCATGATTATGATGAGTCTAGAAATGTTGCTCATGAGTCTGCATTCACTATATTAGGGCACATTGATTATATGGAATATGAGGCTAGAGATGAGTTCACTGATGTATGGGTTTTAGATATAGGAGCAACCAAACACTTGACATTTAGGTGAGACTTCTTTTGAACTTACAAAGAATATTCTCTCTCCAGTTGCTTTGGTAGATAAGTCTATGCATACTCCATTAGGACTTTGTTCTATTCAGATTCTTTTTCCTAATGCTTCTAAAAAATACTTGGAGAATGTTTGGTATGTTGCCACATTGAAGAAACATCTTCTTTCCTTAGCAACTATTCGAAAGAAAGGTTATCAAATTGTGCTTGAAAATGTTCTCATCCATATTAATTCAATGAATTATGGTTATAAAACCATGTATACATGATATGAAGATGGAAACTTGGTCAAATTGCATTGTAAAGTGATTCCTCCCATAGTGAAACTAGCAATAGTTATTGAAATAGGTACAGGTTCTATGTCTACATAGCGGTTATGGCATCTCTGCTTTGGACATTTGAATATTCACTCTTTAGTGGACTTCCAAAGATATGGTATGTTGAGTGGATTGCTCATTTTTTCAAAGATAGTATTCTTTGTGAATCATGTGTTTTGGGTAAACAAAATTAGGAAAATTTTCCCAAAACCTCTTCATGGAAAGCTAACAAGTGTTTACAGTTAGTTCATAGTGATGTATGTGACATGAAAAAATCATCCATTGATGGGTGTAGATATTTTGTGATATTTATTGATGATTTTATAGGATGACTTGGGTGTTTTTCTTGAAAAAAAAATCAAAAATTTTCACTAAGTTTGTTGATTGGGTGTACTTAGTTGAAAAAGAAACAGGTTCACACTTAGCCACTCTTCATTCAGATAATGGTGGTGAGTATACTTTTAATGAGTTTTTAGATTATTATCAGGAGCATGGCATTCATCGACAATATAGTAATGCTTACACTCCACATCATAATGGATTATTTGAATGAATGAATAGAACCTTAGAGGGCACATCTCGAGCTATGTTGTGCTATAAATAGCTCAATGATAAGTTTTGGGCAGAATCCATTAATACTGTAGTGTATTTGAGAAATAGATCCCCCACAGTAGTTCTTTTGGATAAACTCCATATGAGGCTTGGTATGGGGTTAAATCAAAAGTTAAACACTTAAAAGTTTTTGGATGCCTTTGCTTTGCTTTAGTTCCCACTAAACATAGAACTAAGTTGGAACTATGAAGTCAAAAATGCATCTTTCTTGGTTATTCAGAAAATAAAAAGGGGTATTGTTTGATTTCATAAGATATAGGCAAATTCATAGTATGTTGGGATGTATTATTTTCTGAATTTGGGACTATGAACACTGCAGAGATTGATTCTCAACTTGATAGGTTATAGAGGAAAAATGCAAAAAGAGATAAGGGTTTGAGTAATGGGGATAATTCCTCAAGTTTGTGGTATGAAACTCAAATTCTTTCACTTTCCACTTCTTCATCTACAATTTCACAGGTTGATGACTTAGAAATTGTTGAAAATTCTCTAAGTCTTCCTTCAAATGGTGCTCAGGATGAGAATTTTGGTGTTCCTAATTTGAATAATTTGAATAAGCATCCAAAATGGGCTCAAAGTAATTTTTTTGACTTAACAGTGGATGAAGTTAGATTAACAAGGTCCAAGAGTTTTTGTAAATAGGTGAATTATGCAATGGTTGTTACTAATTCTTCCACTGAGCCATCTACTTTTAAGGAGGCCTCTACTAAACATGTTTGGCAATAGGCAATGCAAAGTGAGTATGATGCAATACTTAATAATAATACTTGGGTTTTGGTTGATCCTCCTCCACATATTCAACCCATAGGATGTAAATGGGTGTATAGGACTAAGTATAAATTAGATGACTCTATTGATAAACATAAGGTAAGACTTGTTGCAAAAGGATATACACAACAAGAAGGTATTGACTATGAGGAAACATTTACACCAACTACCAAATGGCACACTATTTGTATGGTACTTTCCTTAGTAGCACAAAATGGTTGGAAAGTACATCAGTTAGATGTTAAGAGTTCTTTTTTGAATGGTGATTTATAGGAAGAAGTATATATGAAACAACCTCAGGGTTTTGAATAGGTGGGTGTAGAACACAAAGTGTGTAAATTGATAAAAGCTTTGTATGGGCTCAAACAGGCACCTAGGATTTGGTATGAGAAAATGGATTCATACTTGAAATCCATTGGTTTTCAACATAGTGAATCTGATGATACTCTCTATTTTTGAGTGTAGGGTAAGAAACTGGTGATTCTTGTTCTCTATGTTGATGACTTGTTTATCACAAGAAATGATGAAAATCATAACAAGTCTATGAAGAAGGAATTAAAATATGCATTTGAGATGATAGATCTTGGAATTATTCACTACTATCTAGGCATAAAGTTCTCTCAGAAGGAGCATAGTATTTTCATTTCACAAACTAAGTATATTTTTGAGTTATTAGATAGGTTTGGCATGAGTGATTGAAAATCTGCCCTCACTCCAATGGAAAGTAAATTAAAATTGTCTAAGGATGATGGTAGTGCCTTTTTTTATGGCACCAAATATAGAAAATTGGTGGAAGGTTTGATATATTTGATGACTATCAGGCCCGATATATCATTTTCAGTTAGAATTTTGTCTAGGTTTATGTATGAGCCTAGAGAAATTCATTAGCATGCAGTAAAAAGAGTACTTCATTATCTTCAGGGAAGACATATGGCCTTGAATACCACCACAACAAAAAATTCAAACTTGTTGGGTATTTTGATGCAAATTTTGGCAGATGTGTGGATGATAGAGTGTCCATAATAAGATACACTATGCATATGAGTTCAGTTACCATTGTTTGATGTTGTAAGAAGCAAGATATAGTGGAAAATACATCCGTAAAATTAGAGTATATTGTAGCATGGGATGCTTCCAAGGAAATTGTTTACTTACGATGTACTCTTGAAGATATTCAAGTTTCTCAGATTGCTCCTAAACAGTTATACATTGATAATCAGAGTGTAATTAAGAAGTCCAATAATCTAGTATTTCATGCCAAAACAAAATATATGGATGTCAAATATCATTATCCATGAATGTTGGTGGTGAAGAAAGCTCTTGATCCGATATATTTCCCTAATACTAATAAGACAGCTGATATTTTCACAAAACCCCTTGATAAGATCAAATTTGAAAATTCTAGAAAAATGCTTGGTATGTGTCCAAAGACCTCACTTTGGATCATAGGGGGCTTTGTTATGACTTATCCAAAGTCTTAACTTAGCTTAGGATTTTGTTGTGCTATATTAATTTAATAATTGTAATGGGGCATGCATCTTTTATAAAGACACCCCCATAAATAAATTAGATTAACTTTTGGGTAGTTTTCATGTTTGTGTTAATTAATAATGTGAACCATCTTTTGGGTAGAATTCCTGTAAGAGTTAGTTAATAGGTTATTTGGTTTTTATCGGTGTGTGTGAAAACCTATAAATAAATGTTTATTTCATGTAAAAGAGTTAACAGAGTAAAGGCACCTTTTTTATGTACTTTTTTTTGGTAATTAATAAAATGCTTGTGGACCTGCACTCAGTGGGCACAAGATTCAACCTATTTTGATTTATTACTACCAAAAGGCAATTTCAAGAAGGCTATTTGAGGTCTCTATGCCAACTTGAAGAAGAATCATGAACTTCAGGTGGATAGTTATCCATGACAGCTTTCTGACTTTTTTTCTACATCATTATATTGAAATGTAACTAGTTTTTAAGTGTTCACACTTGGCCTTGTGACATTTCCACTTCTTTTCTTCTCTCTTTTCTCATATGCTCTATAAATGCAAGATTTTTTGGCTTTATAATGGAATCCACATCTAGTATGGCAAATCCCTACTAGTTTGCATATTGTATTTGCCTTTGAAATAAATATTTACAATCTTGTTTTCATCTCATAAACTTCTTGTCTAAGTGTTTAAGTATTGAATAGCGGAATAATAAGTGATAACTATTAATCCTTGTCTTCTCTTTTATCTTTCATGTTTGGTACAAGTAGTTCTCCCTCTAGAAGATCACATGAAGTATAACTAGTGTATTTATCTATATTTAATTATAAAGAGTATCTTTAATTTCTAAAATCTAACCTTCTATTCACTCACCTTGAGTAGCACAATGCAGATCACCTCCATGTTTGAAATACTTATGTTGGAGCAATCTAGGATGTTGAGACTAGTATTTTGAGTGAAGTTTCATAGTTCAGTTGTATGTTAGTCTAGTGGGGATCTATCTGGTGTATCACCTCATTAACATAGGTTAATTTTCATGTTCTTTCTACCCTTTTTCATCCAAACAAGCAAGTAGTGTAGGTGATAAGATATCAAGGACTAATCTAGGGAGCTAGCCCACTAAACCTAGTGGTTTACCTCTACTATAGGCAACCCGTAGGCCTAGAGGTAATCCAATATTTCAATAAATATATAAATGTCTTGAGCAACCTCTCTAGGGTGTAATATTGAGTGACAACAGTTCTAGCATGCCTTGTGGGACTATTGTCTCAACTACATCTTGTCAAGGTGAATGTTGGTCTTGACAACATCATAATTACATATGGTGTTCTACTTAACATTTGGTGACTCTATTCAAGGTAATATCTAGTTATAGATAAAGTTTTATCATTATTTTTTTCATACTTCAAGGTCCTTACTAGGTCAACTACTAGTAGAGGAAACTATCCTATATATCCAATCCCTCAACCTGAACTTCCTCTTTAAGTTCAACACCCTCAACCTATCTTGACCTTTGAAGAGAAAGAAGAATTTTTAAGTCAAGAAGATCAAGATAGTGAAGAGGAACTTGAGAATAACATGGCTAGGCAACATGCCTTCCTAGAATTTAACACTAAAAATACTATACACCATAATGCATATGATGATATACCTCCTAATGCTACCAAGAGTGTTCCCACTTTCAATGAGGAAGGTTTAATCACCTCAAGTTACCATATTAGGGACATTTCTAACTTCTAAAACTTTCATAATGTCACTAAATTTAATATTTCAATTAGGTTACTTACCATGTATCTTAGAGGGAAAACCCTTCACTGGTATAGGACATTTTTGAGAGGATGTATCACCATTTGGGATGAGTTTGGAAAGTTTTTAACCTAAATGTTTGAGGATAAAAATGATCACACATCACTCATTCATCAGTTGACTGTGATTCAAAGAGGCCCTAAGGAAACTATGCATGAATTTAATGAGAGGTTTAAAATAACTTGGTATAGGTTGCCCCCTCTCATGAGCCCCCCTGCAAGATTTATTTTCCCTACATTCCTAAGGGCTATTAGAACTGAAATAGACATCATGTTGCAGTCCATGGGTGATTACACCTTACTTGAAGCTTATGACATAGCCATTAGAGATAAAAATTACCTAATACAAGCTAGTAAACTTCCTCCAAAAGTATATATGCCTCTTTTTCCCAACATGTTTATTTCTACTCCAAGTGTTGCTCCAATCCCAGGTGCAAACAATAAGCCCAAATCTGTCCTAAAGATATCAGAAGATGTCATTTATTTGGATGCAAAATAAAAGGCCTTAGAGGCTCAAGTTAGGTAGCTAAATATGAAATATGTAATTATCCAAAATCCATATCCCTTTCCTTCACAATCAAATAGGTTTCCACCTCAGAAATATGCTCAAGGGAGAGGGAAAGGCCAACCTAACTTCAATAGGCCATCCAATGCATTTAATCCAACCTCTACCTCCAACACAAGAGATATGGTTCCAATCCAAGTAACTTTGTTCAAGGAGAAGAATGATAGCCTCAAGGGCAATATATAGATGAAAATGAAGGTGGGTAATAAGATTTGGTAGCTCAATGAGGATTCATAACTCAATTGACAATAAAATATGAGAATTACATGCAAGTAGAAATAAATGAAGATTGTCAGCCTCAAAGAGTGAGCTTGATAAAATTTCTAGTGTAAGATACATTTGTCCTCAATCAGAATAATTTAGTTAAAACTAATACTAGATCAAAGAGGAAGGCTTTGGGATATGCCCATAGTGTTGACACAAGTCCAACAACCCTCCTACAAGGTAGTAAGGTGTGAGTATAAGTGTGTTGGCCTCTAAATTTTTTTGTACATATCCAAAATCAAAACATGGGAAGGGTAACTCAAAGTGATCCATTGCCTCAAGTTCAAGGCACTTATTTGCACTCAAGGATACAATAAAAGGTAAATGTTCCTTCTTTGAACATCATTGATTCTTTGAAGAATGCTAAAACTAATATATCTCTTTGGGAAGTGCTTCACATATCAGATCAAAAGGAACTACTTCAAGCATATTTGTCCAAATTAACATCATTCCTCAACCATAAATACATGGTGATGTAGCCCTCACTAATTCTCCCACTCACACTGTTGAACCCTCTTCCAAATCTATAAATGCCCTACCCTTCTACCTCACTCTCACTGTGGGAGACAAGCTTATTTACAATTACATTGTAGATAGTGGGGCAAGTACTGCAGTGATTCCCAATATTATGGTAGATAAATTGGGTTTGAATTATGAACCATATAGCAAGGGATTGCTACAACTTTATGGAACACTAGTTAATTTAGTGGTTCTCATCAAAGGTTTGAAATTTTTCTTGCATGATTATCTAAGCTTCCCTATCCTTCAAGATATATTGGTGGTTGACTTGCCTGCTCACTTTGCTATCTACCTATTGAGATATTTCACCACCAAGATAGGAGACTATCTCTTAGCTGATTGGTCCTTCTTGGCCTTCAAAACAAGGTATGGAGCAAAGGTGACTATTAGGACACAACCATTTCCTAAGTTTCATATTGATCCATATGTGGAGTCAATATCTAATCTCAATTATACCATCAATGATCAAGAGAGGTATGTTATGGATGATGGAGCATCTTCCAATCTTGACAGCATCTCTAATATTTTCCTAGATGAGTATGGTGTTGACACTTATGGACATGATCTATACATTTTCATTGAACAAATTGACCTTGGCACATCCATCATCCATGAGGAAGGTGATGGACATTATGAGGTAAGAATTTATAATTATTTTCTATAAGATGTTGAGGGTAATTACCTTATTCATATGCATGATGATGATGGTATTCAAAGTATGGTAGATCAAGATGATGAGGAGGACAATGCCATTTTATTGTACAAGATGGATGAGTCCATAAAGAAGAAGATGATCTATGGCAACAGTTTTATGCCATAGTTCAAGAATTTGAATAGTTGAGTGAGTCAACTCCCCTTCCTAAGAAACATGAATCTAATAGTAAAGTTGTTGGTGAATCTCCTAAGCATGAAGGAGAGTGTCTTATCAATCATGATAATGAGTCTCAAACCACTACCAAAAAAGACTGTAGTCATGAAGGAGTCCAATGAAACCAAGGTGGAAATGTGTGTGTTTGAGGAATAGTCCAAACCTCAGTCTAAATTTGAATCACTTTTAGACATGATGGATCAGCAGAAAGACAAGTTTGATGATCCTATACATCAAGTACATCATGTCCTAGAAGAGAGTAAAGTTGGGATAACTTTGATGACTCTTAATATTCAGTTTGGGAAGTGCCAATTAGACATGACAAGTTAATTTAGATGCAAATTCAATCAAACCTTTAAGAGGGATGAATGGAGTACTTGTGAGGGATCCAAGTGACACACATACAATTAGCATAAGATCTAAATGTGGTAAGTCATTTGACTATCTACATAAGTAATTGTTTATTGACAAGCATGCATCACATGAAGGTATGTTTTTTTGGAGCAAAAATTATGCAAGAAGCATTGTCTTTGACCCTGGTTGAAGCAATGTTGAACTATTCTTCACCTCAATTTTTTGAGGTATTGTACATACTAAGATAGGTGTGCTTTGATTATGTGTGTGTGTTTTCCCTAAGTTTTCTTTAAAACACCAGTGTGTTTGCTTTGGTGTGTTGTCTTGTGTGTTTGTTTCCTATTATTTGGTGTGGTTTGGTGTTCTTTCAGAGGCATTTCAGTGTTAAGTAAAGTGTATAGGTAACTCCATATCCCAATGGATAGGATAAGGCTACTAGTCTTTGGCATAACTATCTTTCCACCCCTAAGAAATCACCAAAATGTTAACTAATTTGACCTCAATTCAAATTAGGTCAACCCCTTACATATCCAAATTTGTCATAGAGTCTCCTAGACTATAAAATGTGTACCCTGATATGAATGAGGTCAAACATTATTTTTTCATCCTTGTCACATGTGTATAATGGGTCTCATGGTTTTATGTCATCTAAGGTCACCTTTTGAGTCATTAAATGAACTTGTACAGTTTATACAAGAAGATAAATGTTTCAAATTCACATCCAACATCCCACATGTCATAAATAATTAGAGAAACTATTTTGAGAATGACTAATTATAGGTTTAATGCCCATCTAAGAAGATCAAGTAGTTTTAGGTAGATGTACGGCCTGTATAATAGTCATGGCACATGGAAAGTCTTAAAAGAGATCTCTTCAGACCCCACAGTTCAATTTCATGCTCATGTAGCTTTGATAAACCCAAAAATGTCAAGAACTAACCTTTTCTCTCATCGCTCTCTTGGGAAAGTCAAAGAGATCAATCAGTTTCCACTTGGTACGGACAGCAGGAGGTAACTTAAAGCAAGTGATTTTTGTGGGTAATAGTAGTATATGTGCACTAAAACTTCATAATCATAGTTCCAAGATTGGTGGTTTGTGTTTCACGAACCATTTCTCAAAGTGTTGGTGACTCTAAATTGCATGCACATCCCTAATGGCCTTAGTCTTCTTCTTTGTTTGGATTGATCTAGGCAGACCAAGTTTTATACATGTTCTTTAAGAGTATGACCATCCTTATCACAAGGTTTTTAGTCAATTTTGCACGTGTGGATATCAAGGAATGAGCAAGACTCTCTCATTTTATTAGTAGAAGGCTCCATTAAGGTCTGCATAAAGTGTTTCATTAGTAGCAAAGTTTCACCCTCATGTAGTGGTTTCAGATCAAAGGTGATATGTTGCTTTCAGCGTATCATATCATGGTGATCAATTCTTCTTTAAAGGTTTAGTATCAAGACTAGAATTGATGGAGTGAAAATTATAAAACATACACATAGTCATATTTCCTTGAAATTGTCACATATAGTCGAATAAAACTAAGCCTTGATCAGTCATGTTGATGAAATAAGAAGGTTTTAAGATGGTGAGAAGAATCTCAAGGTGTAAACATTAGGAATGAGCTATTAAAAGGGGTTGGAGATTGGTTGTGAATAATAATTAAACATACATAATCCTATATATAGTAACACCTACATGCAGTTTCTAATATCATTTGATAGTCAACACAAAAGAGATCTAGGTAGTGTTGAATGGAAAGTGTTTGAACTCAATGGGGACCTTCAATCAAGTTTGGGAGCATAAGGAGTATCATTATGATAATGGTGAGGCCATTATATGCAGACAGACCTAGAACCATGTCTATATATTGATAAAGTTGTAATTGAGAAGTTTTACCTTAACTTCTTCGAAAGAGAGTTTTGCCCATACTTAGTGCGATCTTATGATGGAGTATTTGAGATCTATGTTAGTCTAAATGTCTTCTTTCATATGGCCCAATCCTAGGAGTAATGTCTTGACATAAGAAATTATTTGATTGATCAAGAGAGAGTGATATTTGAGTGGTTTTTAACTCGGGCAGGTTTTGACTTGAAACACTCAGTAAAACATAGTGGTAAGATGACTAAAAGCAACACAACTTTTAGTGACCTATAATAGTGAGTGAGACTATGGTCTCTAGGTATGAGATGAGATCATATAGGGGTGGAATGGTCTTAGTGACATCAATAAGGATAAAATAAAATGAATTTCAATTTTAAGGCATACATCAACACCTATAGGAACCCCAAGATTCCCCAAATAGAGCATCTACAGTCTGACTATAGACCCACAAAGTGTTAATGGTGAGAGATAAGAAGTTGAGAGCATATTCTATAGGCATAGATGTTTATTCAAGTTGGAAATGATCCAATGATATTTATGATGGAACCAAGAGAGAGAGAGATATAGTACTTAGGCTCTAATGAACACCTACAGGAATCCCATTTTCCTGAGATGAGTGTCTATAATCTACTACAGTCACAAACTAGCTCATGCTAGTGAAAGGTCTTAACTAACACACTGAGATGTAAGATGGATGGACATGTTGAGACCATTATCACAATGGTAAGATAAACTTCATATGATTTTTATATTAAAGAAGCATATCAAAGGCAATTTTCTAACTCCACACTCAGCCTGAGGTTTTAGACCTTGTAGACAGTCACTAAGATTGAAAAGCTAGTTTTAGGTTTTGGAGTGTTGAGATAGTTTCAGAGGTGGTATAGCCATTAAAATTTGTATATAAGGTCATGAAAACATATTTTATCCTCCCATAGTCTCATTTTGGCTAGGTATATAGGGGACATTCCCTCTATTTTATCTCAAATAGACGGCACTCCACAGGTAGGCTAATCTACAGACATGGCATATGAATAAGAAGGGGATGAAATTAATAAGTTTTGAAATGATATGGAATGGTGTGGAATGTTTATTTAGACATGAAAAAAATTTATCAAAGACCTACAGTTAGCATGAATGTGCATAGGTGGTCATAGGCATAGAAATACAGTCTAGGCATAATAGGTCTAGAACTAGGCCTAAACCTTCAGGGTACCTATCTTGGTTCACAAGACCACATGATCCTTATAAGACATTTTATGACCTTTGTGGGAGAGTTAAGGATGGATTTTAACCTTTTTTTGGCATGGAATTACATAGAGTGCTCCTTTTTGTCCCAAATTCTTATCAAGGGTTCCCAGAATGTAAGAGAAAGCTCAAGAGGCCATTTTAAAATTCTCATATCTATACGGATTGAATACATGGTACCTTAAAGAGATAGGAATAGTTTATTAGGGTCATGAAAAAAATATTTATGGAATTGGTTTAAGGGTTGGATGTCTAACCTTTATGAATCATCACTAAGAATTAAAACCTCCTAAAACCCTTGCTAGAACCTGATGGAGGAAATATGATTGGATATGCATTCAAGATGGGTCAAATGGCCATGATAATGTTTATAACATGTCTATCACTCTCCCAAGCTCCATGAAATCCACTTTTGACATACCATCACTTGTACAGACAGGCTAAAATCTGATTTTCTTGCAAGTTTTATTGTGTTTTATAGGTACATAAGAGAATTGGTGGATGAAAGCCATTGAGGGAGGTCTATAGGGACTTGTACTAACTATACTCATATATCACCTTATTAAATCTTAAAATTACCTCTTTTGAATCATTCATCATAGGCAGTCTTGGATAGACAGTGAAAAGGCAAAGTGACTACCTAGTGAGAAGATCAGAGGTTTGATTTTAAATCTTTTTGAGGTTTAACTAAGGGATTAGAAGACAAAGGGACCTTGAAAAGATGTCCTAACACCTATTCCATGGATTTCCTTGATCAACTATCAGTCACCTTGATGAAAAATGTGAAGATTGAAGCCAAGAGGGATAGTAAGTGACTATCAATAGTGAATACAAGTGTCGTGAGGAAGGTTGTCATTTAGGGGAATATATAATGACTGTCACATATTTTTTCTAACCTTCCTAAGATAGTGCATATGTGTCAAGGATTCATAAGATGTTTTCTATTAGTCAAGTGAACTCATCACTAAAAGGCAATTTTAAGAAGGCTATTTGAGGTCTCTATTCCAACCTAAAGAATAAAGATGAACTTTAGGTGGGCACTTGTCCATGATAGCTTCCCAACCTATTTTATACTTCATTCTCTTAAAATTTAACTAATTTATAAGTCTTTACACTTGGCCTTGTGAAATTTCCACTTCTCTTCTTCTCTCTCTTCTCCTATGTTCTATAAATGCAAAGCCTTTTTGGCTTTGGAATAGAATCCACACATGGTATGGTGAAACCATGCTAATTTGAATATTTTATTTTCCTTTGAAATAAATATTTTCAATCTAGTTTTTATCTCATAAACATCTTATCTAAGTGTTGAAGTAGTGAATAGCGGAATGATAAGTGATAAGTATCTATCCTTGTCTTCGCTTTGCTCTTTCATGTTTTGTATAAGAGTTCTCCCTCTAGTAGGTCACATGAAGTGTATATGGTTTATTTATATATCTTTAAATGTAAAAAGTAGAATTAGTGTCTAGAATCTGACCTTTTGTTCACTCACCTTGAGTACTATAATGCATATCACCTCCATGTTTGAAATACTTATGTTAGAGCAATCTAGGATGTTGAGACTAGTATTATGAGTCAAGTTTCATAGTGCAATTGTATGGTAGTCTAGTGGATATCTATCTGGTGTATCACCTCATTAGCATAGGTTACTTTTCATTTTTTTTCTACCCCTTTTCATCCAAACAAGCAAGTAGTGTAGGTGATAATCTATTAATGATTAATCTAGGGAGCTAGGCCTTAAACATAGAGGTTTACCTTTGCTATAGGCAACCTACTAACCTACAGGTAATCCAATGTTTCACTCAATCTAGAGAAGGTTTGGACAACCTCTCTAGTTTGAAATATTGAGTGACAACAGGTAATTGTACCATTGGTTATAGAGATTCATGTGTTTGTAATGCCATCTGAACTAGCCTCTATCCTTGTACCTATCTAGTGGTTAATCTAATATGTCTATATTTCCCTCATTATTGGGACACATGAGTCATTTATGGCCTAAGCCTAGTCAATCAGATCATCTGTAACTACACCCACTAGGTTTTTTATGTGCGTGTAACACCAACATCCATTGTTCCCCCTCATAAACTAATACCACATGGTAAACTATCAAGAAACTACAAACTACATCATCCCTAGGAATGGTTGGCCCCACTAACTAATCTTGTGTGTAACATGTGTGAAATAGTAGGGTCCATCAAGAACATCATCTTATAGCCTAAACTATCTCTGAACATGGTATGGGTGGTATTGATCCATAATGAATTTATGTCTCCCTATGATATAGCAAGGTGTGATCATATAATGTGTTCATGAGCTATCCTCTATCCACCCAAACTAGATATGCATGTAGGGATGCTAAATGAAATCTCCATCCACCATCTCATCTATATCTCAATGGTAGAAGATCAGGTCCCCTCTTTAACCTCATTAACCTCCTCTAATCAGGTACCAAGCATATGGCATTGGATCTTATTTACCCCATGGTATCCTTTAGCCCACTGGATACTCAATGGAAATATGCTCCCAAGCCTAGACATGTAGTAATTTATATGGCCTGATACTCCTACCTCACTGATAGGCTACCATGTGTAGATCCATCTATAATTGGGTCAATACTATAGGCCCCCAAGTAAATTGTTACTGTCATATATCATGTCCTAGAGTACCCCTCTTAGGCCCATGTGAAAATATCATTTGCTTTTATCAGACATCAATATGTCACTGACAACAACCATCAAAATCATGACCTTGTAATCAATCATAGGCTCACCATCTAAAGCATTAATGTCTATCATGCCATCCTAAATCACAATGTCTATAATACCAATCAGATCCTCTAACATAACATGTGGTCCCTATCTCAATAAATGAATAGTCTATCCGTAGATAAGAATGTGTAAAATTTACCAAACATCCTCTAGGGTCGCTATGGCATCTCTAGTAAGTGGAAGGTGATATTCATTAAATGCCAATGCTCAATTAACATAGAGGGAAAATCCCTATCTACTCTAATAATCAACATCTACACCATGTGTAACAACCTAACCATAAAGAAAATTTCCATGACCTCATCAGTCCAAAATTAAAATTGATATATAATTTATGATTGATGCTCTTACACTATCAACAATGTGACTTGCTCTTGCAATCAAATCAAGTTGAAACACTTAGTCCACCTTACCTATCTAGAAACTAATAATCTAAAATAAATCACATTAGACATTGCTCCTATTTTATTCTAGTTAATCAAGTCACTCATTCTACTCATTTTTACCTCAATATAAATAATTATAGTCAATCAAACACTTCATCTAAATCAAAACTTAGGCAATCTCCCTATTTTCTAACAATAGCATCATTTAGCATGGCATTACCATCATTTATCAAGATGTTCTCATTATTTCTAATGGCATTCCCATCATTTTTATAAACCCTAATTCTACATGGTGTTTCCACCATTTTACTCCATGAATCACCATATGGCAGGGTATTCCTACATTTAATAGGATGCTCCCACCATTTAAGCAATTTTTGATCTTTTTCTCACTATCAATCTCATCATTTTGGCGATTCTAACTTTTTTTGATGATCCCACCAATTTTATCTGATTCCCACCATTTTTGAAAATGGTGAGATCAACATTTCTCGTAGTTATACCTAGAATTTATAGCATTAAATACAATAAAATTCAAAAATTTAAGAGACTCACCAAATGCCATGTCTTTGTTGGTCACTTGTACTCTTATACCTGCTCACCAAGATGCTTATGTCATAGAATGTGTGCCATAGAACTAAAACTGCTCACATGAAAATTTAGAGAAAAAAATCTAAATAGAAGGGTGAAATGAACTATTTTCACCCCCAAGCATGAATACATATCTCCAAAAATTGAATTTTTACCCCTACCCTCTCATTGCTTCATTTTTATTCTTGGGTGGCTTATTTATGGCTCCTTTATCTATTTTAGTCCCATTTTCACCTCTTTTTATTGCTTCTCAACCTCTTGTGAAACAAAACATCTCCTTTTCCTCCTTTTGAGGGCTCATCCATCAAAAACTATTTTTCAACAAGCCCTCGAGGGGGCATCCTAAGCATCCTAAACATCATTTTGTGGCATCATTGTGAACTCATTGAGAACACACCATGCTTAAATTATTATCGAATATTTTAAACAACTTCTGTATTCTTTGAAAATTCATTACTATGTATCTTGTAACTCCCTTTCAAACAAGGAAAAATGTATACTCTCCAATTTCATCACTTTCGTGTCTAGATTGCAATTAGAATGATTTTTTTCAAAAATGCATGAATTAATCAAAAATTATCAAATTATCCAAACTAATTAAGGAATTATCGATTTAATCCTAAATTTTGATGACACATCCCTAAATGGGGTAATGCACCATAACACAATAATGAAATTATCAATGATTTCCCAAATCAAGTCAACACTTTATAAATGTTACCATATGACAATTAAATGGAATGTTTGATTGACAAATAATATTGTGAAAATCATATTAATCCCCATTTCTAATTAACCCCTAATTAATTATGCCTAATCCTCCTCTAATGGTAAGTTCCATGGACTTTTGGAATTTCCTATTTTCCAAAATCAATTTTGGATTATTGTCTCACCAAATATGAAATCATCAAGGCAAGTGTGAAAGAAAAGGATATGACCTAATCCTTATTCACTAAACATGCTCTTTCAAACCTTTTACACACATAATATCTTCATATTTTGAAACTCTTGCATACTACATGCTTCCATTAATGAATTTTATTACAAATTCACCCTCCAACATTTATGAGATTGAGGACTCATCCATAACCATTGATCCTCGTCTTAGATGGACAATCCACAATAAATTTTAAAATATATAATTGAGTAAACCTCCCTATTATTCAATAAGCTTTGTGTGCTAGACTTACTTTGCCAAAAATTCAAGAAAAAACTTTACCAATCCTCTCATTTCTCAATCAAAACATGCATAGCGAAATAGGAGATGTTGTTTGAATGACACCGTGACATTGACGAAGACTCCAGGATCTATATCTGAGCCAATAAAACTTTCATTCTAACAAGATAGAGAGATCCAAAGAGAAGGTAAAAATTGTATTATTTGTCTTCTCAATGCTTGTTTACCTCTTTCTTGTCCTTTTCCAATTCAAAGACATGCACTTGGGTTTTATGTTGTATACATTTCATATGGATTTCATACTAACCAAGACTAACTCCTTTGTACTTGTGTTTTTACAACACCTATTATCACAAAATAGTTATATTGTTAAATTAAAAAAATGGTAAAATACAATTATATCTATGTAACCACTTGTATTTATGATATTAGGCCAACCATTTGCATTTATGAGGGCCTCTAAACTCCATAAATGCATGCCTCTCACCCTCTTGTTTGTGACACATAATGACATCTCATGATATATGTGATGCAAAATGGTTGATTATGATATTTGTCTCATAATGTGAATCATATTGTTATGTTGCCACATTTATATTGTGTGAGTTAGTCTAGGTTCATTTTGATCTTGTGTCCTAATCTATGTCTACTTTTTCAATATAATGTGTATCATTAGAGACAAAATCACCAACATTAGATAATTTTTTCCTTATCATATTTAGTGTTAGTCAACCTATCACACTTTGCATCAAAAAAATATTTGGTACAAACCTACATCAATGGTTGAAAAAAATTAAATTTTGACACAAAAAGTGTCACAAATTCATGAAAATATAAAAGTGTGGCCTACTTCCCCATAACTATAGTAGGTTGTAGGGATTCATGTACCATCATCGCTTCATCTTCCCCTTCCAAAATAACCATGACCTCCACACCAACCACCTTTTTTTGGGGCTTTAGCTTTTAAAATATGATTTCCATGTGCTCAAAAATTGCTTCGACCACCCGACATTAAGAGGTTTCATGGGTAGCCCATTTGTCAGGATTAGGAGCACAATTGATTACTTTTCTATAAGCAATTAAACACAAAATTGAACCAGAATGATTAAGTAACTAGAAACTTGAAACAGCAAAGAATATGAGAAACAATACTATCTGTATTAACACTCTTCTTGAATATAATAAAGAAATCTTCCTCTCCTCCTCACACCTCTTGGGTGTACAGTATTCCACTCAAGAGTTCTCTCTCTCTTTTTCAACAACCTGAGTTGTTATCCCCTCCTTGATAGCTTCAGCTGATCTCCTTGACCTTGCACCTTGCAGATCTCCTTTGACCTTGCTTTCTTGCTTCAATGCTTTACTTGCCTTAATTACAATATATGCCTCATGGGTCTCTTAAATAGGATCCCAAGCATACAATAATTAGACTTCTAATTACAATAATTAGAAACACAGACTCAAGACTTAAATTAGTCTTCAACATGCAAACACTCTCGGACCTCTTAAAATTAGATGAGTCTAATTTTGGAAATGCATTTTGGAAATGCATTTTGGAAATGCATGCAAATGCATGCACACGCACAGGTGACCGACATCGATTGCTGTCAGTCTACTCCTGACCAACATCGGCTGATCCCTAGTCCCTGCCTGATCGACGTCAGTAATACTGTCGATGCCAGTTACTGGTTGAACTCAGCAACCTCTTGATTAGTATCCTGGTGAAGCTTTTAGCTCCACAACTTAACAATCTCCCACTTGGAGATAAATAGCCGCACCTGTACAGTAATCTCCACTAATCATCTCAGGCACCTCCATCTTCAAGCTCAATTTTGAAGACCAACCACCACACATCCTGTGATGCTACACCTGTCATCCAAGTAACCTGCCACATCCGAAACTACATACCATGTAGAGAAGTGCTTAACCCTGCATAAATACCTGCTACTGGTCCCTCTCAAATACTTGGAATCCACTGAACTACTCTCCAGTACTCCTTTCTCGAATTGGCTTCGAACTTTCTGACAACTCCCACTGCTTGGGAAAACTCAGGTCTAGTACTCGTGTACTTAACCTCATCATGTGAATTGGGACACTATTATGTGAACTGTCCATCCATAGGTGTGCTAACCTATTTTGCATCCTGCATCTTGAACCTCACCACTGCCTTATTCACACAATCATCCTGAGACAACATCAACTTGTGATCTTCCCTGTCTCTAGACATACTTATGCCAAAGAATCTTGTTGCTCCCAGATTCTTCATGACACCGATCTGAACTAAATTTACCTTTAGCTCAGTAACTTTTTGCATGTGTAACCCTACAACAAACATACACACTATAGTAACAGGATAATGTAGCTAATATTATCCAACCTGGTAAAAGAAAACATAATGGTTAAACCTCCATTGTCCTGCAGCCTGCTCAAAACCATATACCCTGGCCTTCTATCTCACGTGTCCATCCACTCTCTTCTCTAACTTGGGAATCTGTTTGTTTGTCAGTGCTTTTATCCCAGCTGGCAACTCTACCAAAATTACCACTTGGTTCTCTTCCAAAGAATTCATGCCATGCTCCCATTATTTCCTAGATTCTACCTGCATTGCCTCTTCACATCTTCCTGGTTCTTGACCATCAGTAAGCAATAAGTAATATAAAGAAGGTAAACAATGAATATGAGGTCCACTTACCCTTTCAATCCTCTGTATGGGCGTTTAAGACTCCTTGACAGCTTGTTGTCTGCCCAACATCCATTCCAGTGACCAATCTCGGCCATCTCTCAGTCTGCACCCAACTGGCATCGGTTCCATGCAACTGACCCACCTACCGACATTGATTCCCCCTTATCGACGTTGGTCTCCACCTACTCGACACTACCGACTCTACTAGTCTGCACATGACTGATGTCGGTACCTACTTGATCGATGTCGATTCCATGTGACCAATGTCGGTAACTGTGTTTTCCTGTAAGTGATGACTTCTTTATCTGTGAGCTCATCTTGGATCAAAACCCTATCCAAAATACCCTACTCAGAATTATTCAGCCCCTGTGACTGATCTCTGTCTATCATCTCCTCCATAAACACTGAGGCTTCCCTGTTCTTGTCAAAAACATCAAATTTCCTTTTCCTACAATGAACTCGATCTATGCCCTCCGAATCTAAACTCATACCTTTTGACTCAAGAATGTCCATTCCCTTCTTATTCATGTGACCAAGCCTACTAAGCCACATCTTTGAATCTACATCTGAAGTAGATAAACCAGAAGTAGAATCAGTAATACAAGTAGATAGATAAAGAGTACCTACTTTCTTACCTCTTGCTAAAACAAGTGCACCCTTGGAAACCTTCCAAGAATCTGCTATGAGGGTTACTGTGCATCCCTCATTACCCAATTTTCCTACAGAAACCAAACTCTGCTTCAGGACTGAGACATGCATAACCTCCTTCAACACCCATGTGTTGCCCGTCTGCAATTCCAGCTACACTTTCCCTTTGCCAACCATTTGACAAGGCGTACCATCCCCTAAATAAAGCTCTCCAAAGTCTCCCTGGACATATTCATGGAAAAATTCTCTATTTGGGGTTGCATGAAAAGAAGCACTAGAATCTAAAACCCATGATTCTAGCTGACTATCCAAAGAAAGTATGAGAGCATCCTGTGCCACAATACCTGCATCTTTTGCTTCTTCATTATCTTCATGTTGATTTTCTTTATCCTTCAACCAACAATATTTCTTTGTGTGTCCTCTCTTTCCATAATTCCAGCAGGTGATACCTCCATTTCTGGATTTGGATCTCTTTCCCATCTTTGACCTTGATTTCCCTTGCTCGACCTTCTCTCTTTGCCTTCCCCTACTTTCAGCACTTAGAGCATTCCCTGATGATTCACCTGTGCTTTTTCTGTGAATTTCTTCATTCAAGATTACACTAACCACATCATCAACTTTTAAGATTTTAGAAGCAGACATAGTATTACTTACTGCCATTACCAACCTATCCCAACTTTTAGGTAAAGAGCATAAGATTAAGAGAGCCTTTATTTCATCATCAAAAACAATATTGACTGAAGCTAACTGGTTTACCAAACCATGGAAATCACTAAGATGACTATATACCGATCCACCTTGCATTTGCAAAGTAAATAACTGCTTCATAAGAAATACCTTATTTGAAGCTGAGGGCTTTTCATATAAATTTGCCAAAGATTTTATCAACTCTTCCATTGTCTTACACTGTGATAAGTTGGAAATCATAGATGATGCAAGGCTCAACCTTATGGATCCCATAGCCTTCCGATCAAGAATATTCCATTCTTCACCCTTCATATCGGTGGGCTTGCATGCAACCCCACCCAACGGTAAGTACAAATCTTTCTGATACAAATAATCTTCTATCTGCATCCTCCAATGTTGATAATTATTGCCGTTAAACTTCTCCATTCGTAGCTTACTTTCTTCTGCCATTGCTGTACTCTCACTCAATAAGAAACCCTTGAGAATGACATGTAATCAAACATTAACCTGCTCCTTGCAACCTTAGCTCTGATACCACTTGTCAGGATTAGGAGCACAATTGATTACTTTTCTATAAGCAATTAAACATGGAATTGAACCAGAATGATTAAGTAACTAGAAACTTGAAACATCAAAGAATATGAGAAACAATATTATCTGTATTAACACTCTTCTTGAATACAATAAAGAAATCTTCCTCTCCTCCTCACACCTCTTGGGTGTACAGTATTCCACTCAAGAGTTCTCTCTCTCTTTCTCAACAACCTGAGTTGTTATCCCCTCCTTGATAGCTTCAGCTGATCTCCTTGACCTTGCACCTTGCAGATCTCCTTTGACCTTGCTTTCTTGCTTCAATGCTTTACTTGCCTTAATTACAATACATGCCTCATGGGTCTCTTAAATAGGATCCCAAGCATACAATAATTAGAATTCTAATTACAATAATTAGAAACACAAACTCAAGACTTAAATTAGTCTTTAACATGCAAACACTCTTGGACCTCTTAAAATTAGATGAGTCTAATTCTAGAAATGCATTCTGAAAATGCATGCACACGCATAGGTGACCGACGTCGGTTGCTGTCAATCTGCTCTTGACTGACATCAGCTGATCCCTGGTCCCAACCTGACCAACGTCGGCAATACTACCAATGCCGATTACTGGTTAAACTCAACAACCTCCTGATTAGCATCCTGGTGAAGCTTTTCGCTCCACAACTTAACACCATTCACAAAATCGGCACTAGTAACCTACCATGATCCCATCATATTCTATTGTAATGATAACATGTAAGTATTATGGCACTTGTGATAAATATCATAAATGGGTGTTGTTGGTAGCCTCTAATATGATATATCCATGTGTGTCTTGTTGAGGGGGTAGTCTAAACAAGTTTCCTCCTCTTCCTAGAATTCAATGCACTATAACCCATGGTTCTTCTCTATCTAGGGCACATTCTAATTTTTTTTAGTTGTGATGCCTCCTCACCAATGTGTGCTTCTACATAGGATCTTATACCTTAGGGATCCCCATGTTAAACTACCACTTAAAATCACAACACAATCTCTAGAGCCTCCTTATATGATGAATAAAATCATTGGAAAAGCTTATGATACAGGTAATTTGAGATACCATTAATAAACCACTTCTTATGAAGAGATGGATTTTTTTTATATATCTTAGACAAGATATCATTGAGCCTTTAGTGATAAGATCACATGGACTCTTCCATTGATTCATGTATATTCTTCAAGGTTGTAATATTATGATGTTCAAACTCAAAATACTCAAACTCGTACAATGATCCTTGTTTTACTTCATATATATTAGTGCATGCTCCAATAAGGTCAAATATGGCATACTAGTCATGTGAATACCCATTTAAGGTGGATTAAAATAACTAAATCTTATTGAATGGTTCTCTAACATTTTTGGTGTAAAATGTAATTTCACAAGGCTACTAATGATGCACCACATCTTATACTCCAAAAAATTATTTTATAGATAGTTGTGAAGGCTCATAGATGATGGTAATTATGGGGCCTTAATTTCCACCTATACCACCACCCATTCCACGAGATTTTCCAGATCCACCCTAGGTTTCACTTCCTCTTAAGATGTCACCTCTAAGAGTTCCCCCTCCATCACTGGAATATTTATCACCCCCTGTGGGATTATCCCAAAATCTTCCACCAATGGTGTTGCATGTTAGTGCAATATTAGAATTTCACATTGCTAAGCCAAACTTAGGTAGTCATAAATCCTAAGTGGCTTCGCTTTAGACTTTGGCATATATTTGGCTTTAGTATATTCTGGCCTAATAATGTAACAGATGGGAAAACTAATTTTATCCTTTTATAAGTTATGATGAGAGTGGACTAGCTAATTGCCTATTTAGTAGTTAAGTGGAGATATTATGAAATATTGGATTAAGCTTAGACTTGCTTATATAATCTCCCACTCTCATATATTTGAGTAGTTAATTAGAGATACATTAATATACATTTAATTATTTTTCTCATTCTTGTCTTCTCACCTTTCTACTTATTGTAGTTATATGAGCTATGCCTTGACTTTCTTTTGATCCTCAGTAATTAAGACTTCAATATTGCCTCCTTTGATGGTAAGGTTTTTGGAGTTCCATATTTTTATAATGGACATATTAATAGATGTGCATTATTTTAGATTAATAATCTAGTCTGAATAGTATTAGTTATTACCTTCTTGTTTGCATTCATTTGTCTACTAATGTTTGACATAAATTACACTAGTGCATGATTCTTCTTAAGTGCAAAATTTAAAAACTACTCAAGTTGTCATTATTGTGTCTCTATCAATTATTCAATGCTAACTTATACTCTACATACTCTTAATTAATCTATTATTTTTAATTATTTGACCAATTTTATTGACATGGTTGACTCACTTAATGATCTCCTCAAGCAATCAAATCCTACATAAGGCTCTAGCTTGACTAGGAAGCTTGATTCACCACCCTCAAATATGGTTTATTTTATGTCTTCTATCTATAAAGGTGTTCCCCACACCATTTCACCACTCTTCATAAGGCCTATCAGTCGTTGTTCCCACTCACCACCATGATCTTCACTCCTCTTTGGCAGTACTCGGTTCTCCTGACCAAACATCTCCACTTAGATGTGTTGCATATGCACATGACTACCTTGATTCTTCTTCTCCCCCTTCCTCATGGATAACTCATATTCATGACATTGATTGCATCAATCACAGTGATATGTATTGGGATATACCTCTTCCATTACTCTCTTCTTGAAATTTTTACTAACATCATCCTCTAAGTGACCCTCAAAATCCTACCTTAATTTAACCTCATGGCATGGGTATGGAACTTCTCTTCCCTTATCCACTCTATGTTTTTTTAATAAAAGACATATTAATCCATAGTGCAATACTCTTTATGAAATATTCTACAGAATGATGAATAAGTTTAGTAATGCTTCATCTATGCAAGATTATGGTGTTGCTAAAAATTCCAAAATATAGCTTTCGGATATTCCCTTAAAAAATGTGTCCATATTGCATTCACATGATGTCTTAATTTCTTAATAATTCAATGTTTCTAGGCATCCACCCCACTCTTGGTTGTCTATAGCAAACCATCATTTCATTTAGGTAGAGAACCGCATAAACAAATGACTAAGCAACTTAAATAAAAAACCCGACACAAACATTCATACAAATAGGTGTTTCACCATACATCTAGATCAATCCCAATGGGAGCATCCTCCTTAGCAAATTCCAAGGTCTAATGATCTAACCATGCATTGATTTCATTTAGGGTTAGTCTCAAGAATAGTTTTTGACCCCCAAGCTCATCAAGAGTTCTCATAAAGGAACCAAAATGTTAGCTCATTTTGGCACTGTGCCAGTGCCATTAATATCTAAGAGCCAACATAACCCAAACCACACCATGTCAGCATATCAGCTTTAGAGAAGTTGCTAACCTAAGGAGCATAACAGGTTGCTTTATACTCTCAAGGCTTAGACAATTACAAAATAATTTTAAGAGATGAAATCAACATAATATGCTTCATACATGTCTAATGTAATAAAATATGATAACAAAAATTATTCACAAAGAGTAGATTCCATTAAATTGTTAACAAAATAATTACATATGTGAATATCAAGAGGTTATCTCTTTATAACTATCCTCTCATACATCCTAAATTATTTTATATAGGTGTGGGCACAGGATGGTTAGGTAAACCTACCTACCCACTCAACCTACTACATCATTATGCCCTAATGCATATGATGCAAAATTCTAGGTACATGCCTCAACTATAAAAAATTGGTGTAATGTCCTTAATAAATTATTATATCACATAGCAACCATGTCTACAAAATAATATAAAATGTATGTGGGTGGCTTATGGTGCCAATATTTCTTATTAGTTTCCTTAGTCTTCCCATATATGATTTAAAACCTTTGAATAGAGTCCATGTTATTTTTCAATAAGATATCTTAGATTGGGAATAAGGTAATATTTTTCTAAAATGATATCTTAGACTGGGTGAACAATGTGATCTTCTACCAATACAATATTTTAGACTGGGAGCAAGGTAAGCTTTTACGATAATCAACATAGTTTCAACCCTAGCTAAACAATTTTCATCCCTCATATGAGAAACATTGAGCTTATAGAACTTGAATCAAAGTAAGATTTGAGGAGGGCATGAATCTAACTGAAATGTCCCCTTATTTAGCTAGTCATGTATCTTTGAAGAAATGATAGTCAAATACAGGCTTAACCACATCTGATTATGGTGAGGAGGCCAAATAGGTGGTAATTTGTTGACCCATAATGGACCAATGATGAAATTGATCTCATATTCTAATGCCACGTGAATGATCTATTATCATCATTAATTGGAAAAAAAGTGTAGGGAGTTTAAGAAGCATTTGTCAACTTAGGATGAGCAATTGAGATATTGATTTCCCTCAAGTATGTGCTTTAAATGAATAATTGAGACACTCATCCCCTCAATTATAACCAATAAATCTTGTTAAGAGCTTTCAGTTCCCAAATGAACATCTATAGTGCTAAATACCCCATGTGAAATCCTAGAAGGGAATTAAATAATTCCCAAAGTTTGGGGTAATCAAAGGGATGTAGTGAAGCATTCTTACCTCTATAACTCTGTCAAAATTACAAGTTTGGCAATCCCTATAAATCCTTATTTGACCCATTCATGAGATATGTGAATGTTGTACTACTAAGTGATTATTTTAGAGGGAAGTTGTACAATCAGATAATACTAAATTGGTTTAGATAGAATCATGAAATACTCCTACATATCAGATCCTAGGTTTATCAAGATAATTGATGTGCATTGTGAAGACATTTCTCCACCACCTTTATTCTCATGCAAACTAGTTAATCCCTAGTTCTCCCTAGTTATCCTCACCCCATACTGGTCTAAAAGGATGTGACACCCCTCATTTGAACACACACCAATCCAAGTTTAAACACACGTCAATTCCCATATAGAGAAAGCATGTGCTAGTATAAATTTCATAGCAAATATTCATCTTTACTCAAGTTAGTACCTAGAAGTGGCCTATAAAAGATTCTCTAAGTTGGTTTTGAGTAATTTTAGCTCTCACAAAAGAGGCATGAAAATATCTCAGTCCTTTAAGACTTAGATTTTCTTCATTTCATGAAATCTCAAGAAGCTCAATTACATTACCTTTTCCCACAGAGACTACCTCCCTTAGCTAGGTCTTAGGAAGTCCAAGTTGATGATGGTGTAAATTCACATGCACCAATTTTGTAAGAGAATATCCAGCAATCTAAAGGACCCTACACCACCACATCTATATGTGAGAGGTAATTGGGCATGGAGTTTCTCTTTGAACATTTTCCTCGCATCTCTGGTTTATAAAGAGATAAGTGTAGAATCTCTGAGTAAATCACTCTTTATTTTCCTCACATTATTAGTTAGCTTTTATTTATGTGCACTAGCTTAACTAGAAGTTTGATTCCCTTCTATACTAGTTTTCTTAGCCCAAGCCACTTTAGGTTTATAATCTAGTTGGTTTATCATGCATCGCATAGTGAAATGCCATTAGTAATCGTAGCTAGGAGACATAAAGGCACCAATGCATAGTGATCAATAAAATATTCTTTATAGTAGTCATAGCTCCCTTAAGTTATAAATATAAAAGAGAACTATTTACACAGTCTATAAATATTATAGGCCTTCCACCTTATTAAATAATGAGTTCTCCTTTGACTCCCAATGTTGTGGCGTCTATAATTAAAACCAAACAAATTGTCCTGAAGTCCCATATGTTTGACAAGATGGGAAATCTTGCCATTTATAGAGGGTTACAATTTGTCGTGTTTGTGAGTATTTCCAAAATCACTTCAACTTAGGGTAACACGTCAGTTATACATCAACGATATATGGTAGGCATGTCAACTTCTTCTATAATTAGCCAAGTGGCCACATCAACTCCCTTTTTTTATTTTCCTGCCTCTAATCTCTAGGATCTTATTATGTCTAACTTAAGGTCAAGATATATCCCACCTTTCAAAACCTCTTTTAATCTAACAATCAATTTCAATATTACTCCCTCGATCATTAAATCATCAATACGAGGACTACATACCACCTTTAAACAAATAACCTAATTATAATTAAAAAATGTTTGAAATGTACTTAATCATGTACTATGAAAACTGACAACAAAAGTCAAATGGATCCAATCTTACAAAATATTAGTAAAATAGAACTTTCCACTTTGTATTCCAAATAATATCATTTGAAGCATTGTATATTAGCCACTTCTAAGATCAACTTACTCTAAATTCTTATGTTCATCTAGTATCCAACTATACTCCAAGTGATGTGATATATCTTTTCCATATTGAAAAATAAGCTCACAATTGCTAAACATTAGTAAAATACAAGTCAACCATCATTATTATGGGTAATAATTGAAAGTTGGTGATATTAACTTTGTGCAACTCTAACCTTATAGTAAAGCATTTTAAAACAACATTTACTCAAAACTCCAACTAAAATTATATGGTACTCATTAGCTACCATAAATATCAATGTCGTTGCTTAAGCACTAGACGTTCACAATAATAAAATCTCGAAAAACTAAGAAACCTTAAACTAGCATATATTAAACTTATCTAAATAGATGGGGAATGAAGCTATCTTTAAGCCAGAGGTAATTATTAAAACTAATATAAAATTTATAATGCACAAATAAACACTTTACCTAATCAAATTGAAGGGACTCCTAAAATTTCAGTCACTTAAGAATGAGAGACATTCTTGTGATAAAATCCCAAACTTCCAAGTCTAAATTTTTTTATGATAGAAATTTTTGTTCCATTCAATAAAAGAAGATGTTTGTTTAATACCTTTTACTTCAAATTTAAAATGAAAACCTATTATTACTTATTTTTCTAATTTTAAGAAACTTCTTATGCTTCTTAAGAGTGCCATCCTCTTTGTTTGGATACAAAGCTTCCTAGAGATTTTGTGAATGTTTCATATATACTAAGGCAACCAAGCTAATTTGGTTATCTCACACAACAAAGCGTTTTGTTTGATCCTACATATTTGGGAGGTGTTATGCATGATTATGTTATCAAATACATTCACTTGCTATCCATGAATAATTATTAGTCAATTTCATCATTATAAGAGAACTAACATTCTAATATTTTATGACCTATATTTATCATTTGTCTTTTATTTAATATATTCAAAAAAAAAAAAATTATTAGATTAGTTTAATTATGTTAAATATATTTATTTGATAAAAATTGAGACATATTAATCTTTAAGTAATTTCTTGGATTTGTCACAATTTTTACTTATTAAAGGTTTCCACATTAATTAACGATTCCCTCATCTTCTCTACAAATTTCATATTGATTAATGAAAGATGCATCAATCTAGTTCAATCATTTCTATAGGTTTAAAATATCTTATTAAAGAGAAAAAGGCTCCAAACTTTATTATATGTTTAATTTATAGTGACTCTTTTATCATCTTTTCCACCCATAAAAAATTATTCTATAATTATCAAATATACATCAAATTTTAATTTAAGATCAACCATTTTTATAAATATAGATTACTCTCTACTACTACCTTAAACTACCATTATAAATTACATTTCTTTACATTGTTAAATGGAATTATTATTATGATAGATATCATGACATTTTCAAAGTCCACCTTCATGAGAAACTATCCCACCATGCAAGTTTCGCCGGCCACCTGAAACTAATCCCAATATCTTGAGAAATCACATCCTCTACCAAGAAATAGGAGCTCACTTTTTTCTCACATTTACGTGCCCCCGCAAACTATTTCTGTTCTTTCACTCATTATTGTCCCAAACTTAAATATTTATGAGTAGTGTTCATTCCAATGTATGGGTACTCTACATGGTATCACTGCATTAACAAGCTAAAATTACATACCTAACATGCAATTCAAAGTCTGAAACATCACAATAATCCTGGATTACCTAAAATTATCTTGTTTCGAAAAATAATTTATCAATTTATTCTTTGAGAGACACCATCGTAAATAGGGTAAGAAATAGATGTAAGCAATAATTACACCGATTGTGTTATACTAGTAAGGATTGATTGTTATATATAAATAATAGATGCTTATGTTGTTATGCTGTCAAACATAATTAGCAAGAGGCTGATCTCTTTATATCTGGTAAGACAAGAACTTGTCCAAGCAAGAAAATATGGAAAACTGGGCGGCCACGCATGTTTCGGGATACGCAAAAAGCGGCCAGGCATGGCAGAACGAAATGTTGGACAAATCCATTGAAATGTGGTTGCCACCTAAAGAAGTATGATTGTGTCAAGTCAAGGAAGTTTGCGTACACGTTTAATGAGCTTGCTTTGACATCTGTTGTATAAATTGAATGTATGGAACTGTTTGGTAGAATTAACTGTCTAATGAAACTATTAACAATTCAATGTATAGAAGATTATCCGTATGGGGGAATTCATAAAAGACGTTCGAGTTTGCCGGAGATAATAACGCTGAATTTGGGGCTGGAAAAAGATTATTTGAGAGTGTCATTTTGAGGAGAAGATAAGTCATTTTTTGTTATAAAAGTTGGTCGTTGTCCTCTTTTCCCCATATCAAACTTTGTGAAGGATAATCGGTTGCACATAAATAAAGGGGTATTATATTTCTCTTTCAAGATTATTAGGTCTCTGTTTTCCAAGTTCTCAATAACGATTATTGGATTGATATACAACTCACTTTTCATCTAATAGTCATTGATATTAGAGATAAATGATTATCAAGATAAGTATTCTTAATTTTTATTATTAATATATTTGATAAATAGATATTGTATAAGTAATATGTGTTGAATGTATAATTTTTTGTTTAGATTACCTATATGTTTAAATTTAATGTAGATATAGGGTTCTCTTTGCTTGCTATCTTCTATTTTAGGTGATATAAGCTCCCATTTGCCTTCCATGATCTTTTGATTATTTGTTTGTGTTTATTCATCCCTATTTGTGCCACAAGCTTTGGTTAGCATTTTATTAGTTTTATTTTATGTACTTAGGTCTAACTAGGGTTATTGCATTGTGCCATTTGCCTAAAGCTTTTGGAACCGTCTCTTTTGGTGTTCTATGGTAAGATATCTCTTAGTTAGGTTTAATAAATCCAATTTGGTCATGCCCCCAATATAAATAGTATCACAATAGATATTAGTTGATTACCTTATTTGATCTTTAATTTTATTAAGTCATATAAACTGTAAATCTAGCTTAATTTGTTGCATACACTAGGTGCTCTGAACCCTATTGGTACTATGGACTCATAAATTGCGATATTATCCAGCCTCATCTTTGATTCATATCACATCATCCTTGGCCAGCACCACATTTTCTAGTGCCCTGACTAAACTCTACTATTAGACAATCTGCCTAGCCTCATTCTACTCCCCATGGAGCCTCTATGCATTTGTTTGGGCCCTATTCCACTCATTAATCATTGTCACTAGTTCAACATCTAGCATGATCAATTAGCCTTAAATGGCCATCATCTGGGCAACATGCCCCTTAGTTGGCAATCTTTGTATCTCTCGTTGTGATCATCCCTTGTAATTTGGTGCCTCACCCTAGGCCCCTACCAACTGTGTTACAATTTTGCCACCTCTTTCGACCCCGATATCTTTGTCACCATGGTAGCTATCTCCATCTGTAATTTTTCTATAAGGGTCTAGTCAACCTTTGATCAACTCAACTATGATGGCCCTACTTGACCTACCGTATGTCCGTTACCTTATCCTAACCCTCCAGCGATAGCAAGGGTCACCTCAGCATCTTGGACAATCATTTTTCCCTCTTCTCCGTCAAGACAGACCCCTCCCCCATCTCTACATCATGATATGAGGATTTCCCATCACTACTATTGTTACTTCCATTGTTGTTGTTGCTACCGCTACTAATAGTACTCTCTGAGCCCAATCAATAATCATGGGGGCAACCTGATACAAAGGTACTTGTACCACCTATTGTAGAGGTGCATGTATTTGCAAGGCCCCCTAAACTGGCCTCTATCCTTGTACATCTCTAGTGGTCGATCTAGTATGTCTTTGTTGCCTCGACTGTTGGGCTACATGAGTCATTGGTGGCCTAAGCCTAGTTAATCAGATCATCTATAAATGCACCCACTAGGTCATTTATGTGCTTGTAACACCAACATCCATTGTTCCCCCTCATAAGCCAATACCACAGGCTTCACTGTCATGAAACTCCAAACTGGCTCAACCCTAAGAATGGTTGGCCCTACTGACTAATCTTGTGTGTAACATGCATGAAATAGTGGGGACCATCAAGAACATCATGTTATAGCCTTAATTATTTTTGAACATGGTATGGATGGTATTGCTCCTTAGTGAATTCATGTCTCCCTGTGATATAGCATGGTGTGATCATATAACATGTCCATGATCTATCCTCTAGCCACCCAAACTGGATAAACATGTATGGATGCTAGATGAAATCTCCATCACCATCTCATCTATATCTCAATAGTAGAAGACTAGGTCTCCTTTACGACCTCGTCAGCATCCTCCAATAAGGTACCACCTATCTACCAGCAGATCCTCTTTACCCCGCGGTCTCCTTTGGCCCATAGGTCGCTCAATGGAAATATGCTCCCAAGCTTAGACATGTAGCAATTTACATGACCTGATGCTCTTACCTCCCTGATAGGCCACCATTTGTAGATCCATGTACAATTGGGTCAATACTACAAGCCCCAAAGCAAACTGCATAGTGTAAAATATCATGTCCCAGAGTACCCCTCCTAGGCCCATGTGAAAATATCATCTGCCTTTATCAAGCATCAATATGCCGTTGATAACAACCATCAGAATCACAACTTCGTGATCAATCATAGGCTCACCCTCCAAAGCATCAATGTCTACCATGCCATCCTGAATCACAATGTTTGTAATACCAATCAGATCCTCCAACACAACATGTGGTCCCTATTGTAACCAATGAATAGTCTATCTGTAGATAGGATTGCATTGAATGCACCAAACATCCTCTAGGGTCACTATGGCCTCTATAGTAATTAAGTGAAAGATGCTCATCTTTAAACACTAATGCTCAACTAGCGTAGATAAAAAATCCCTATCTACTCTAATAACCAGCATTTGCACAATGTATAACAACCAACCATAGAGAGAAGTGCCACGACCTCATCAGTCCAAATTCTAGGTTGATGCAAGATTCACGATTGACGCTCTTGCACGACCAACACCAGGACTCGCTTTTACAATCAAAGTAAGTTAGAACACTTAGTCCACTTTACCTATCTAGAAATTAATAATCTAAAACAAATCACATTAGGCATTGCTCCTATTTTATTCTAATTAATCAAGTCACTCATTTTACTCGTTTTCATCTCAATCTAAATAATTCTAATCAAGAAAACACTTCAGCTAAATCAAAACTTAGGCGATCTCGCTATTTTCCAATGATAGGGTCATTTATTAGGGTGTTACCATCGTTTATCAAGATGTTCTCGTTGTTTTTAATGGCATTCCCATCATTTTTATAAACCCTAATTCTACATGTTGTTCCCACCATTTTACTCCACGAAACCACCATATGGTAGGGCATTCCCACATTTAACAGGATGCTCCTACCGTTTAAGCATTTTTTGACCTTTTTCTCCCTATCAATCCCATCATTTTGGCGATTCTAACCTTGTTCGACGATCCCATCGATTCGATCACATCCCCGTCATTTTTTAGCACGATCTCATCATTTCCACATTTTTTGAAAATGGAGAGATCGACATTTCTCCTAATTATACCTAGAATTTATAGCATTAAATACAATAAAATTCTAAAATTTAAGAGACTCATCGAATGCCCTCTCCTTGTTGGTCGCTTATACTCTCGTACTCGCTCGCCAAGATGCTTATGTCATGGAATGCATGCCATCAAACTAGAACTGCTCACTCACAAAATTTAGAGAAAGAATTTCCAAATGGAAGGGTGAAAATGAACTATTTTTACCCCCATGCATGAATTTATACCTCCAAATTTTGAATTTTTACCCTACCCCTCTCATTGCTTCATTCTTCTCCCTAAGAGGCCTATTTATGGCTCATTTGTCTATTTTTAGACATGTTTTCACCTCCCATCTTTGCTTCTCAACTCTTGTGCCACAGAACATCTCATTTTCCTCCTTTTAAGGCCTCATCCATCAAAAACTAATTTTTAGCGACCCCTCAAGGGGGGAATCCTAGGCATCCCAAACATCATTTTGTGGCATCATTGTGAACTCGTTGAGAACACATCATTCAACTATTATCAAATCTTTTTAATGATTTTTTCATTCTTTGAAAAGTCGTTACATCGTTTATGTCTCGCAACTCCCTTTCAAATAAGGGGAAAATGTAGACACTCCAAATTTCATCACTTTTGTGTCTTGATTGTAATTAGAATGAATTTCTAAAACAAATGCATGAATTTTAATAAAAAATTGTCAATTTATCCAAACTAATTATAGAATTATCAATTTAAACCTAAGTATGATGACACATCCCTAATTAGGGTTATGCACCATAACACAACAATGAAATTATCAATGGTGTCCCAAATCAAGTCAACACTTTACAAATGTTACCACATGACAATTAAATGGAATGTTTGATTGACAAACAACATTGCAAAAAATCATATTAGTCCCCATGGCTAATTAACCCCTGATTAATTGGGCCTAATCCTCCTCTAATGGGAAATTCCATAGCTTTTTGAAATTTCCTATCTTCTAAAATCAATTTTGGATTATTGTTTCACCAAAGATGGCATCATCAAGGCAAGTGTACAAGAAAAAGGTATAACATGATCCTTAAACACTCAACATGCTCTTACAAACCTCTTACACATAATATCTTCATACTTTGAAACTCTTACACACTCCTATGCTTCATTAATGGAGTTTCTTACAAATTCACCCTCCAAGATTTATGAGAATGAGGACTCATCCTTAACCAATGATCCTCATCTTAGATACGATCCACAATAATTTTAAAAATCTATAATTGAGGAAACTTCCCTCTTCTTCAATAAGCTTTCTGTGCTAGACTTACTTTGCCAAAACTCGAAGAAAAAGATTCACCAATCGTTTCATTTCTCCATCAAGACATGCATAGTGCAAGGGGAAATGTTGTCAGAATCACACCGTGACATTGAAGATTCCAAACTATATCTAGGCCAATAAAACTTTCATTCCAGCAAGATAGAGAGATCCAAAGAGTAGGTAAAATTGTATCGTTTGTATTCTCAATGCTTGTTTACCTCTTTCTTGTCCTTCCCAATCCAAGGACATGCGCTTGGGTTTTATGGGTTTTATGTTGTATACATTTCATTTGGATTTCATACTAACCAAAACTAACTCCTTTGTACCTGTGTGTTTACAACGCCTATTATCACAACAACTCTACTGTTAAATTTAAAAAAATGTGGTAAAATACAATTATATTTATGTAACCACTTGCATTTATGATTGTATGCAACTACTTGCATTTATGAGGGCCTTCAGGATCTATAAATACATGCCTCTCCTCTTGTTTGTGACACACAATGACATCTCATGAGATATGTGATGCAAAATGGTTGATTGTGATATTTGTCTCATAATGTGAATTATATTTTTAAGTTGTCACATTTATGTTGTGTGAGTTAGTCTAGGTTCATTTGGATCTTGTGCCCTGATCTATGTCCACTTTTTCAATACAATGTGAATCAATTAAAGACAAAACCACCAACAATGGATAATTTTTTCCTTCTCATATTTAGTGTTAGTCAACCTATCACACTTTGCATCAAAAAAATAATTGGCACAAACCTACATCAACGATCACAAAATTACACAAAAAGTGTTGCAAATTCATGAAAATCTAGAAGTGTGGCCTACTTCCCCATAGCTATAGTAGGTTGTAGGGCTTCATGTACCATCATCGCTTCATCTCCTCCTTCAAAAATAACCATTAACTCCACACCCACCACCTTGTGTTAGGGCTTCAAATTTTAAAATATGATTTCCACATGCTCAAAAATTGCTTCAACCACCCAACATTATGAGGTTTCATGGGCAGCCCATTCACAAAAATGGCACTAGTAACCTATCATAACCCCTCATCTTCTATTGTAATGGGCACACGCAAGTATTATGGCACTTGTGATAAATATCACAAATGGGTGTTGTTGGTAGCCTCTAAAATGATATATCCATGTGCTTCTTGTTGAGGGGGTAGTCCAAACAAGTTTTCCCCTCTACCTGGAAGTCAATGCACTATAACCCATGGTTCTTCTCTAGCTAGGCCACAATGTATTTTTTTAAGTTTTAATGCCTCCTCACCAATGTGCACTTCTATGTAGGATCTTATACCTTGGGGATCACCATGTTACACTACCACTTACAATCGCAATACAATCTCTAGAGCCCTCTGTGATGAAAAAAATCGTGGAAAAGATTACGATATAAGTAATTTGAGATATCACCAATAAACCACTTCCTAGGAATACATGGATCTATTTTTTGATAACTTAGACAAGATATCTTTCAACCTCTAGTGATAAGATCACATGGACTCTTCCATTGATTCACGAATATTCTTCAAGGTTGTAATATTCTATTGTTCAAACTCAAAATACTCGAACTCGAACGGTGATCCTTGTTTTACTTCATCTATATTAGTGCATGCTCCAATAAGGTCAAATATGGCATACCAATCATGTGAATGCCCATTCAAGGTGGCTTAAAATAATTGAAACTTCTTGCATGGCTCTCTAACATTTTTGTCGCACAATGAGATTTCACAAGGCTACTAATGATGCACCACATCTTATACTCCAAAAAATGATTTTATAGATAGTTGTGAAGGCTCATAAATGATGGTAATGATGGTGCCTTGATTTCCACCTATACCACCACTCGTTCCACGAGATCTTCCAAATCCACCGTAGGTTCCACTTCCTCTTAAGATGTCACCTCTAAGAGCTCCACATCCACCACCAAAAGATTTATCACCTCCTATGGGATTATCCCAAAATCTTCCACCAATGGTGTTGTGTTGGTGCAATATTTGAATTTCACGTTGCTAAGCCAAGCTTAGGTAGTCTAAAATCCTAGGTGGCTTAACTTTAGACTCTAACATATATTTGGCTTTAGGATATTTTAGGCCTAATAATGTAACAGATGAGCAAACTAATTTTATCCTATTATAAGTTACGATTAGAGTGGGCTAATTAATTGCCTATTTAGTAGTTAATTGGAGCTATTATGAGATATTGGTTTAAGCTTAGACTTGTGTATATAATCTCCAACTCATGTATTTGAGTAGTTAATCATATATACATTAATATACATTTGATTGTTTTTCTCATTCTTCTTACCTCTTTACACCCTGCACCTATATGAGTTGTGCCTCGACTTTCTTTTGATCCTAGGTAATCAAGATTCCAATATTGCCTTCTTTGATGGGAAGGTTTTTGGAGTCCCATATTTTCATAATCGACTTGTTAATAGATGTGCACTATTTTGGTTTCCTAATCCAATCCAAATAGTATTAGTTGTTACCTTATTGTCTACACTCATTTGTCTACTAATGCTTGAAAGAAATTACACTAGTGTGTGATTCTTCTTAAGTGCAAAATTTAAAAACTCCTCGAGTTGTCATTACTATGGCTCTATTTATTATTCATTGCTAACTTCTACTCTACCTACTCTTAATTAATTTATTATTTATAACTATTTGCCCAATTTTCATGACATGGTTAAGTCATTTAATGATCTCCTCAAGCAATCAAAGCCTACATAAAACTCTATCTTGAGTAAGAAGCTTGATTCACCACCCTCAAATTTGTGTTCTTCTATGTCTTCTATCTATAAAGGTGTACCCCACACCATTTCACCACTCTTCGTAGGGCCTATCAATTGTCATACCCACTCACCACCATGATCCTCACTCCACTTTGGCACTACCTAGTTCTCCTGACCAAATCTCTCCACTTAGATGTGTTGGCTATACACATGATTGCCTTCAGTCTTCTTCTACCCCTTCCTCATGGCTAACTCATATTCATGACATTTTTCACATCATTCATGGTGATATGTATTGGGATATTCCTCTTCCATAACTCCCTCAAATTTTTACTAACATCATCCTCTAAATGACCCTAAAAAAATGTTTCGGGATACGCAAAAAAGGGCATGGTAGAATGAAGTGTTAGACAAATCCAATGATTTGTGGAGATTGCCATCTTAAGAAGTATGATTGTATCAAGGAAGTTTGCATACACATTTAATGAGCTTCCTTTGAAAATTTGTTGTATAAATTCAATGTATGAAACTGTTTGGTAGAATTAACCATCTAATGAAAACTATTAACAATTCAATGTATAGAAGATCATCTGTGTGGGGGAAATCATAAAAGGCTTTCAAGTTTGTTGGAGATAACCCTGAATTTGGGGTCGGAAAAAGATCATTTGAAAGTCATTTTCAAGGTAAAATAAGCCATTCTTTGGTATAAAAGTTAGCCATCATCCTCCCTTCCCTAGATCAGATCTTGTGAAGAACAATCGGTCACACATAAATATAGGGGGTGTTATACTTCTCTTTCAAGACTACAAGGTCTCCACTTTGCAAATTCTCGATAATGACCGTTGGATTGATGTACAACCCAATCATTCAATAGTCATTGATATTGGAGATCTATACGACTATCAATTTACACTTTCAACGTCAAACCTTCCAACGTAACTTGCACTTCTAGAACATATGCTAGTTTTATTTATTATATTGTATATTGTAGATAACAAAGAATGAAAACAATATAAAGATTGATTTAGCATTGATAAAGTATTCATATGGTTTTTTTCAATACAAACAAGAGTTTAAAGAACAAAGCCTATAACAATAAAATTTAGTAAAGCATTTTATATATATCTTGATAATTTAGATGACGAAAGATGATAATTATAATAATAACAATAATATATTTGTAGAAACATTATTTTTCAAGTATAAAGAAATGCGATATGATTATTTAAAGGGCCAAAGTTGAACTCCCCATCTTGTAAGGAGCTACAAGACGATCCCTCACCCGTGCATGTTAAGGGTAGTAATAGAACATATTTTTTTTTAAATGAAAAATATATATGCAAATGCTAATTTTAGTCATTCTCACTTTAATGCACAATTAAAAGCTTAAAAAGGCCATATACAATTTACAGCATTTAATAACCTTTTTTTCTTTGAAAATGGTATAAAATCTTAAGGAAAAAATTGGTTATAAAAAAAGTGCCTAAAGTAATTTCATCTGTTGCATTTGTTTACTTCCACTCTCAAGATTTTAAAACATAAAATAGAACTCTGTAGAAGTATAATGCTCAATGGCATACATGCAAATAAGATACGTATTGAAGAATTTTTAGCTGGTCTATGAATATATTCATTTTACTAAAAATGCAGAGTTTAATGCCACCTAGTTTCTAGTATTTATCACTTCCGTGCTTTAGAAACATCCACAACTGTTGCGACAAAAACACAGGCAATCTGTCTGTCTTAATCGTTAGATGCAAAAACATTTGTATAGATTTACTTAACACAACATTATCTAATCAAGTAGTTATTGAAATTTTATTGCATATTATGATTCTCCAGATATTGAAATTTAGCTCAGCAGCAACTATTTGAGCACTATATTTCCATCAAATGACATTGGTATCCTTGGGTAAATAACATTTCTTTTTATGTCATTTCTGGAAAGGAATGGTTTCTCTTCTCTATAGATATAGCAATAGAAATTGTGGTTTAATATTCTGAAGAAATTTAAGGATTTTAAATACATATTCTGCATTTATTTTAAGCAAACTTACTGTATTCACATCTGAAAATTTAAACAATCCACACATATTACCCCAGACGACAATGAAAAGCATCGGATTTTAAACCTATTTCTGACGACAAGGACTTGAATTAAAATCAAATAAGCACATATTGAGGAATTTGTTCACTTAGATCCACCTATATGTGGTACAACCTACTTTCAGATTTTCCTGTCCTCCTCCGGTCCACTTTTACCTGCCTTCTCAACGATGAATATTCACTTAAGTTACACAACACTTCAAACCTATTAAATATACAGATCTGATTCTACATGCCTTCTCAAGAAAGAGTATGTGCTGAAAGTTGCACAACTCCCAAAACACTTTACAGTTATTTAAAAAGAGAGTTCAAATGTAGATAGGAGAGACCAAAGACAACGAATAAAGATTACGTAGTAGTGAGACAGTTAAATGAAAAAGAATGATGACTTTACCTGAGTCCACGGCTTTAATCTACTCAGCCATCTTTCCGAGATGGGAGACAAAAAATGAATATACCATCATGGGGTCTTTCTCTGCATCAGCCATAATCAATACTCTTCTCCAGTCGTTTTTGGAAATCAATGAGAACAAAAAGAACCACTCGTTAGGATCCAAAATTTAATGAACCCTTATTGGATCTGAAAACTTTGTTTGAAATCAACGTAGCCCACAAACATCTAATTCTACATATGCCGAACAACACAGATCTGAAACTCCGTTGTCATTCGATTTGATAGCAAGACATAGCAGAGATTCATGTTTCAATTTTCAAACAGAATCAATTCCATCTATGTCCACATTGGAAGCGCAAAATACTGGTCAGGTTTTGAAGAACTTTCATCATTTGCTTCAAATTGGACTTATCCTTTTCTAGGGTCACTCAATCCTTTTCTCCCTTCTCGTAATATTAATGGTTCTCAATATTATGAATAAACAAAGTAACGTAATGCAATTAATAGAAATTTCTGCAGCCATACAAATTAACAGACCATTAACATAAACTCGGCATGCTTAAGAGAGGAAATTCCTCTTAATTTATTAACTATGTAACCTAGAAAACCTCCAGCGGCTATGGTACATGAAGAGACAATAATTACGCTTTACTTGGACTTGAGTGTCGGTATGGATGACACTGGCTACTAGCATAATAAAGCTAGTAACAGTCAGGCCCCAGACACTTAGCCAGGTTTTCAGGGCTCCAAAAATGTTCAGCAGCAGCAGTCCATAACAAACTGATCTTTATGAAAAGAAAAAGACCATCCTAGCTGCCAAAAAAGATGCTTCATTAGTATATACCCAATCTCAAAAGCCTTTCTCGTACTAAAATAAAAACTATGAATCTAGAAGATAATCAGAAATTGGAAGCAAAAATATGAAGCATATTACACAACTCAGTAAGTACAAGTCATAGATTGGAATCCTAAAAATATATTAATGGCTTCGACCATGTTAACAGCAAAGGCCTTGGATGGAAGGCTAACACCACCATTCACTCAGCAGCCACCAAAGCTGGCGCTCCAGTTGAATAATTTCTCAGCTCTGCAAGGATACAAATGTATCAAACACATGCACTTTTGCAAAAAACCATAGCGGCTAAGAAGTTAAATCTCAAGGATACGGCTCTCTTCTTCACAAACGCCCTTCATCTTCTTCACAAACACCCTTCATCAAGTACAGAGAGAAGTTCCGCTTTACTGAAAGATTCGGGCATCAAATTGCTTGCTGACTGATGAAAAGACTAAAAAACTCCTTCAAATAGTCTGAATAACCTTAAAAAGTGTCTACCAGAAAGTTTTGAAATAGGTATGAAGAAATAAACACCTCAATACAAACAGAGAGACCAAATCCTGGCATCGTTGACTAACAAATAAAAGAATCCTTGACGGATTTGTACAAATAACCATTCCGTAAGAGTATATTTGTACAGATCTGGCACCAAAAGGTAATTCAATGAACCAAAGCATACAACTCATCAGGCAATTCAATAAATGTGATGACTTCCCACTCTACATACACAATAGATACAAACAAGAAATAGGCATGTGGCAAACACAACAGGTGGAAATCAAAGCCCAGAATGACTCAGAAATTTTGATAATCGATCAAACACCAGCTATACAGTGATAGAGTTACACAATTTTTACAGGTAAAGAATGCATTGTAGCTTCCATGTAAACAGCCCTCAGCAAGGTGATAAACTTCAGCAATGTGTCTTCTGTAAATCCCTTCAGCTTCCAGATAACATGGCCCAGATCATCTTTATATGGTTCTGTATTGTCATTGGTTAAGAAATCTCTTTTAGCCATGCCAAATCGGAATTTCCCGCGCATGATGTAGCTAAACACCAATGTAACAGACTCGCATTGATTGGGCTTGATGACCTGCATGCCAGGAAACAAATGACTATGGAGCCGCCAATCTATCATTTGTTCTATCCAATAAGCACGTGTTCTATCCAAAAAGCAAGGCATGCAATAGTAATTAGTTAAAATTACAATTTTATAGTACATAAAGCTTCCAAGGCAAATCATCCTTACCAATTCTAAGATGCTGTTTATAGAAGACCATGCTTCAAGTACAAAATAAGGCTCTAATATTGCAGCCTCGTCTGAGACTGATCCAAACTGCACCAAATCTTCAACACACAGGAATATATAGTCTGCAGTCAAGAAGAGTGACCGTGCAAACCACGCATTACCTGTACATCTCCCACGGACAAAAAGGCTTGCTTATAACTCTAATACGTAAATTAAACAACAGAAAAACATGAAATTTAAATATTGAAAGAAAAGCACCCATATTTCCTATTTAAAGCAATACATAAAAAGTCCGTCGGAATACTTTTTACATTTTTCCCTCAGACGTAAAATTAATTTTCAACCCCCATAACAAAATAATGCATTCCATTTGCTTTACTTTCTTAGAGAGAAACTAATCCACTACTTGTCACTCGTAAATGCTCTTACAGCATGGCAAATAAGAAAACGACACCTAGAAAGAATGTTCAACAATTCAATGCTTTTTCACAATTAATAACCACAACATCTTGAAGACCGTCCCTAACTTACAGCGCAAAGAACAGTACAAAGATATAATTGAACTTAGCAAGAATGCATGCACTTAAACACGGAGGAAAAGGGAGCATTAGACATTCACCCAATGTCAGTGTATGAGAAATGAGCCTCTAGAGAATAGTAATCCAATTTTACTCCACATCTACATAGCCTCATCCAAAACTGAACAACATGCTGCATGCATAGCTCTTTCTTTGACCTACAGGAAGCAGACTACCTCAGGCCTAAATGTGAAGACCCACGTTGCTTATTTAGCTTTTTGTTCATTTTAAAACAGGTTGACTGATTCCGGTGGCTTAGATTACAAGATCCATTTGCAACTGCAACCATATCTGATCAGGTTGGCCAGCGCTTAAACATCTAGGTCTATGGAGGCAGCAAAGTCGTCACTCAAATGTCTGGCAAATATAATAATACACCTATCATACACAGTGCAAACATACAACTTAGGTCTCCTCCAGTCTATGATCTAGCAACAAGAGTCTTCTGTCGTCGAGTTTTTCTTACTATGAAATGTGGCAATAGTTGTAAGTTGTAACCAATTATGGTTTAAGACCCACCTCGATCAACAATGGAATTACATGGCCAAACTTGTTACAGCCTAAACTTTAACATCAAAGTACTTAGTAGGTCCAGTTGTAACCAAATGACACATGACAGCGAGGATCTTATAAAGAGAAGCCATATATTGTGAGGGAAACTCTTTGGTGGGTCTCTGAATGATGAAATAGTTACTGGTACAGACAATCCAAAATTTAAATGCAGAACCTGAATTCCCGGAGTTATGGAATAGTGCCGATTAATTACCAACTTTTAAAGCAGGAGGAAATTGCAGGTTTCAATTTTTTCATCATCAAAGCTGCCAAAAATTAGTGTTTACATTTGGAAGAATTTAAGTGGAATCTTAATTTTCATTTAGCAAAAGTTTTTGGAATTTTTTTGGAAAAAAATAGCCTGTTGGCGACTGAAAAAAGCAGAGCCAAACTTGCAAGTATCCTAGGAAAACTTTTAGTAAGAATATCCTCGAATTGGCTGTTTTTTCCAAAATGGTCACAAATAAAAAATGAACCTTCGCAAATGACTGCATTGATGTGGATGCCTAGGAAAAGGATGGGGCAGAAGGAAGTGCACACTGCAGAGATCTGATAGTTGGCGAAACACGGTGACTTCTTGATGATTGGAAAACTTTTAATTAGTTTTTTATAGGTACTGAAGTTCTGTACAGAAAGGCAGCAGTGCACTTGTACTGGCTGACTGTATACTTTCCCCTGCATTTGTCAAATCTAGACTTAGCATAAGCAAGGGACTTCCGTCATCTGTTTTAAGCATCCAAAACTAAGTATCATGGAGAGCAAGATCAATTGAAAAATGTATTCTTGAAATGAATAATGAAAAAGCGAGACAGTAATAAGTTCTAAGCTATAGCCTGGGAATCATTTGGGTGTGTCAGTAGCAGCAGGGGAGATTTGATCAGAATAAATTTGAAGCAGGGTGCCAAGGGTGAGAGCTAAAGAGTGATTTAAAATTCAAAGCTTCACTTGCCCCTGTCGATTATTTGTTGAGTAACATCCTGCTTCACTCAAACTCTAAGTTGATATGATGATATTTTGTCTCTTTTTGGCAATCTTCAAGTAAATGAAGATTGTAGCAGGTTGGCTTTTTTGGATTCTAGAACCCCTTAGCATCAGGTATCTTGAGCCAAAAAAACAAAGATTTGTCTCAATTTCTATAAAAATAAAAATAAATTATTTGGGAATTTGCCACCTTATCATATATAACATAAAAAATCTCAAGTGAAATGGGTAATATTTTTAAGTTTTCATCAAACATAAAAATTTCAGAATTGCATATTGAAAAAAGATATAACGGTTCCATCTGATTCTCTCTGAAGTTACCAACCGCTCAAAAAGGGTCTTGTAACAATGGTATACTTTGGATTGATGGTGATGATAGAATGTTGATGATATTGCATGCATTTACAAATGGAAAATACTTTCTCATTTAATGCAGTCCCTCGGACAGTCCTGGATCCTTATCATTTCATCTTGCCAAGCATTCTGTCAAATGTCTCGTTAATCTCCGCAAGGTTAGGAGAGTTCATGTTTACATATCAAATGATCCCAATCCTCTCCAACAAGATGAAATACTTGACATATCTCGTGTTTACATGTTTGAGGAACTCCTTCCCCAAAAAATTCCTGGACGGTACAAATGAAGTGTTGCATATTGAAAAAAATATATAACAGTTCATAACAGTTCCATCCAATTATCTCCTAAGTAACCAACCACTCAAAATGGGTCTTGTGACAATGGTATGTATTGGATTGATGCTGATGATATAATGTTGATGATATTGCATGCATTTATAAATGGAAAATATTTTTATCATTTAATGCAGTCCCTCGGACAGTCCTGGATCCTAATCATTTCTTCTCACTAAGCATTCTGTCAAATGTCTCATTAATCTGCCCAAGGTTAGGAGAGTTCATGTCTACATATCAAATGACCCCAATCCTCTCCAACAAGATGAAATACTTCTCGTGTTTACATGTTTGAGAAATTCCTTCCCCAAAAAATCCTTAAATAGAACCAACGAGGCATGGTCGTTGCAGATAAACATCTGCATATCTCTAGCATCTGACACCACCTGTTTCACCCAATCAATCTAGCCATTGTCCTTCAATGCATTGTAAGTCACAGGAACCTAACACGGGGTCCAAAAGATGTGTTTATAGGTGCCCTCAACCAACAATCCAACTGATCTACACATGTGAGCTAAATCTGTGACAACTTGCACAACATTGGCAGGCTCTAGCTCTTCTATGGCATCCTTAAAAATCTGAAATTGGAAATCTACACTCTTGCTCTCTAGAAAAACCCATGGCTCTAAGAAAATAAGATCTTGTTGAACATGTCTCTTCAATGAGTTAACGAGTGGTCAATGCCTAATAGTCGTCCACCCATAAATTATAATGGAGCACCATGTCCTTACCTATGTCACCTTTGTCTCTTCCATCATCAAATTAGCCTCGATAAGTTCTTGTCGAGAACTTATGATCTACATTTCATTTCACTTGGAAGCACCTAAGAGGGTCTGCAGCACGGGACTTCTTGAATGCCTCCTTATAACAAGGAGACCAGGCAACATGGAATCAGATACCACATGCAAAGAAAAAAATTCCAATTGCATCATTAGCCTCCCCAGGTGCTTTCACTTTTAACATTTCTTCAACTATGTTTGTGGCCTTCCTTTTAGTTTTGGAATACTTGTGTTCCTTCTCCACATTAACCCTACCAGCCATAGAAGCACCCTTAGTAGCAGAATGAGAATAAGGGGTGGAAAATACTAATGGTGTTAGAATAGGAGCTCTTTTTGTTGTATACAACTAGGTCATTTCAACCCTTTGTTCAAGAAAAAGTTTATCACAACCCATTACCCCAGGGTATGTAAGAGGTGGGCGTCAACATATTGAGGGGCAATCAAATTGGTAGGCACTACCAACGTTGCATGGCTAATGATTATATTTCCGGCATTAGATAGTTGTAATGACTCTTATTGTTTATGTTTGGGTGTTGATAGTTGTGTCAACCAACAACCATAAGTCATTTGTCTTATATAGAAGGATATACATCGACTAGTATGAATTGTATCAAGACTTATCTTTTATGAACACAAAGCCCATAACATGTCATGCAATTACTATATTGTGTATGCACCATGGTAGAGCAGAGTATCCAAACAATAGCAGCTTTGTACTCATAAAAGATAATTCTCAATACAATTCATACATTACAAGGAGAACCTGCTAAAATCACCCCCACCCCAATGTATATCCTTTTATATTTAAGACAAATGACTTATGGTTGTCAGTTGACACAACTGTCAATAACCGAGCTTAACCAACAACAATCATTACTGTTGACAATATAACATAACAGCGTCGGCAACTAACATGTAAGTAATACGACATTGACAACGAGACTACCTATAGATACCTAAATTTGGTTACAAGTACTTGACAATGTTAATTCTTGACAAGTCTTGAACTACTTGACTTATGCCCAAATACATAACTCTTATTCATCATTCCTCTAAGTCATTTATTTACATGTGAGCTTGACCCTCTATTTGTCGTACAACCCTCAACACCTGAGCTTAACAACCAAGAGTCACTACAATTGCCTAATGTCGACAATATAACCATTAGTCACATAACATTGGCAACTAACATGTAAGTAATAAGACGTTGACAATGAGCCTGTGTGTCTGTAGATACCTAAATCTAGTCATAGGGACTTAACAATGTTAATTTTTGACACATCTAACTACTTGACTTATGCCCAAATACATGACTCTCATTCACCATTCCTCTAAGCTATTTATCTATATGCAGGCTTGACCCTCTATTCGTCGTCACTACTACACAGAAACCTTCCAAGTTGATGCTCAAACCTATGTTACATCACTCTTAGATTGCCTCCGACTCAGGGCATATGTTTCTGATTCTACGGGGCAGGTCTGCTCTAGGCAAACAGGTCCGCACCTAGAGCAGCGTTGTCCCCGCACCAAACAATGGATAGTTTCCAAATTCAAAATATTAATTTGGGTCTTCTCGCATGTTTCATAAGGGCACCTAAAATAAATTGTCAAAAGGTTTCACCATATAAACAAAGCAAAATCTCATTTCAAAAGAACTTGATTCTAGCTTGGCACTATCTATTGAGCACTTATAAACTACTGCACATTGAGCAAATCTATCCTATTCTTCCTAAATTCAAAATCATTCACAAGGAGCAACCACAAGCCAAGTCTAAAGCACTTCAAATCAAGTCAAAAGCTATCATTGTCAATTATCAAATCCAAATTTCTAGTTGCATATATATAGTCAAGTAGCACAATTGCACAATAACTCTAGGTGAGAGTATTACATGGCTTGATTCCCTCTTCGGAGTATTTGGAGACGTAGGCAACAGTCAATCATCAAGGGGCGATTGGGGTTAGCTTAGTGCATTACTCTCCCCCTCTTTTTTGAAGGTTTCTAGCTCTCACAAGACCCCTAAGGTTTTCAAAGGGAAAAAAACGATCTTCGCACAACATAAACCAAAATTGAAACATCTCAACCCGTTCAGCAGACTTAGGGGCAGAAGGCAAAAAATCCATGTTTCGTCACAATCAACACAAACAAGTCCGCAATCAAAGGACACGACCGACCTACGTTGATGTCTAAGAAGCACGGTCTTGTCTAGAAACATCTTCAAACTTGTTCCTCAAAATTGTCAAAGATCATTTTTTGCTAAAATCGAGAACATAATTTGTGGAAAGTAAAAAAATGGAAATATTTAAAAAGTGATAAAATGAAGAAATTTGGCTAAGTTTTTACGCAAGCGTGCAGGGCACATCTTCGTGCCCCACGCAGCGCAGCGATCGAGATTCCCTCACGCTTGGACTGCGCAAGGCATTGAAATGCACCCCGCACATCACGTGTCCCCGCAGACACGGTGGACGTACACCACACATCCGCGGCCAGCCTGTGCATCCCCAAAAATGCGGTGGATGCAAGGACGCACCTACTTGCATGCAAGCACATCCAACGTGCCCATGGGGACACACGACCCACCTACATGTCCGCATAGGACATGGCCACACGCAATGTTGGGGCGTCAGCCACTGCATATCGAGCCGCCGAGGAACAAGGTTTATAATCCCTTCACAACTTCATTTGAATCATTCTTCCGCCCAGTGATCTTTGCCCCAAAGTGATTTCTCTTCCCTCGATGGCGCCATGTCTAAACTCTGCCAAATTTCCTTGTTTTCTGAGTATTTCATAGTGTTGCCCTCTTCAATGTTTTTCTAAGTAACATAATAGCCTGTCATAGAATTTCCCCTCATTCCATTTTTCGTCTCTCAGATATCTATTCTAGGGTTAATTTCACAGTGTGTGGATCCTATCTCATGACCACTGCGGCCTATTCATTTCAACCCCATCAGCATTTCCTCCCTCCAGACCCGTTCACCTTGCTAACCCTTGTTGAAGAAGCTCTCGAAATTTTGAAGCCTAACATGATGAAGTACAAATATATGAGCTTCGAACCACTATTCATGTTGGACAACGACATCCCCAAAATTGCAGATTCACAAATTGGGCATGTTGACCTAGAGGAATTCCACAAAAGATTGAATGTAGAAAATGCGAGTACATTAATTGTCCACCTGGTTGAAAGTAGATTTCCACAAGCAACCGGCTTTCCAAAATATGTTCATTGCTCAGACCTAGTCTTCGCTTTTGCAAAACATTATGATCCTAAGACGAAGGAGATAAAATCGAGAGGCGTATCACTAATGGCTAAGATAGATGGGAGGTCAATGGGAATGACAATGAGGATCCATGTGCATGATACTTATGCCAGAATGAGCACCATTAAAGGAAAAAAGTATTGTGACAAAGTTCTTGATAAGTATTTCATAGTGATCAATGACTCTTGGTTGAAGCATAAAAGGAACATAATCTCCAAGCTACCAAAGAACTTCTTCAGATCACATTTCAAAGAAGATTTCAGAGATGATCACTCTCTTGAATCGTGTGGTCAGCAATAAAAACACCCAAAACTTCTACCCTTGGATGTTCATGGCAATGAATATCATTTGTAATGAAATACAATTCATAGACTAGGGTGAAATGATCAGTGATTCTCTTTATCATCAGCTGGTAAATGTAGAGACAACGAAGCAATTCTTCATGACTTTGTATTTGGTGTATTCATTAGCTTCACAAAGAATTTATCCTAGCCTCTAAGCAGAGCAACAAGCATTTCAGAAGGATGAATGATGCTTTAGCAATGAGGATAGTGCAAGCTCTTGTTGAAGACAAGGGAAGAAGAATCTCCGACAAAGCAGTTACCTTGATCAACCATTATGGTAGTTAATTCAATTCCAAAAGTTCACCTATATTAGGGTCAGGAAATTTAAAGGATATCCCCTACCCAGGTTAGCCAATAATAAGATCATACTGATTGAGCTGTACAGGCAACTGGCAATAGTTCACAAATGCTGCAGAGATAGACACGTGCTAGGAGTTTCGTTTCCAATCTATTTGGGACATTTTCGTGTAAAATTGCAGTGGATGCTCCGGACTTTGAATTTGCTCTCTTTCACCTTTCACTCATATCCTTGCAGAGCTTCTTTCGATAGCAAGGGATTCATGAAAAAGAATTGCAGCTTGGTCTTTATATGAGCATGTGCCTCACCTAGAAAACTACTGGACAGATTGTTCCGATGAGTATGAAGTGATTAGATGAGATTGGAGCATAATGACTTTTGATCAGATCAGGAATTCACAGATGAATGGGTCCCAAATGGCATGTTGGATGACATGATAGATCTCATTGACCCTGAGTATGTTGGGGAAATTGTTGCTCCTTTGCCAACCGTCAATTGGTCAATAAGAGAGCTTGCGGATATATACGGACGAACCAAGAATGTAGTAGTCAAAAAGAAACCCTTGCAACATTTATAGTAGCAAGTGGCTCCAAGAGATCAAGGACATCAACCCCTCCAAAGGAAACACCTGCAACAACTCCAAAGAAGAACAGTACTAGTTTGATGATTTAGTCATCTAGCTCTTCAAGCTCTAAAGACGATGATGATGAAGATCTTGAGCAGACGAAACCACCTCAAAACTTGTGAAGAGAGCCTTATTGTGGGCAGGAAATTGAAGACAAAGATGTTTATTATGTTGCAGTCTTCTTTATCTCTTGGTGACCCTTCTCTTCTCATTCCCAACAATACCTCGCCTCAACCCCAGGGACAACTCAAAAGGTACTTCCTTCATCCCCTTCAATTTCCCTGACCATTCTTTTGCTTCCAGAAGCTTCTCCTCCACCTACACCACCTCTTACTGGATCTCAATTGAGTACCTTCAATGATGTCATTCCAATAGATGTAGCCCATACTGGATAAGGGAAAGAAGGCAGAAGAGGTAGACATTCCAAATTTTGATGTAGTTGTTGATCTTCTCAAGTCTCTCCCTCCCAAGAAAGCTAAAACCACTTCTAGGTTGGTGTCAAACCCTTTGGAAGCACAATTTGTAGAAATTGTTGAACCCAATGTGAAGAAGAATGTACAAGAAATGACTACGAGTGATTACACTCTCAAGAGGATATCACTGGGGGAGGCAACAAGAGAAAGTGACATTCACACCCTGTGTGAGACTACTGAGAGAATGATCAAGAGATCAGAGCAAAATGAGCTCACTTATGAGCAGCTCAAAGAACAGATCAAGTAGTTGGCAGGATATGTCAACTATCTTCTTAATCTAGTTGACACACTTGTAACACCTCAAGTAGATGCCCCTTCCCATAAGCCTAGTATCAACAAAGAAGCCATTGTTATCATCAACAAATACAACTCATGGCAAAACTCTAGAAGCTTGGGTAGATAAAGTATTGTTGAGTGAAATGAAATCTATCAATCAACAAATCAAAGCCCATGATAGTGAACCAAAAGTGTGGGAGAACGTGAAGGATGACGTTTGTACAATGATTGATGTTGAAACAGAGATGTTGGTCAAAGCTGAAATCTTCAAAAAAATAGAAGATGACATCTACTAAAACTGGTCCAATGCGTTCTTCAAAAAATTGGAATCTTGAACAAAGCGATTGAAGAATTGTAGGAACAAATCACAATTGGAAGAGAAGCAAATATTGCTCTCTTCCAATATAGATGAAATACATTGTGATCTAATCAAAGAAGATACAATCACCTTTTACATCATAGATAAAGTAAAAGCTCAATTCAAGAAAGTGATCCACAAGGAGCTATTCAAAGAGAATGCCTTCCGTGTTGCTTACATGATTGTGCTCAGTGAAATTCATGTTTCACTGAAGGAAATGAATAATCAGTTAACTGAACTTATAGAAGTATCAAATGTTATGTTGTTAGTACTAAAGGGAAATGACATTACTGACGCAATAAAGTTCATAAAGTTTAAAGCTGCCCATAGTAAAGAACGAGTCAGAAGTTCTACATCTGCGCCAGGGTATTCAGCGCCAACCAATACCCTAAAAAATACTTCCTAGAAGAGTTTGTAGGGTTTCCTTTCCATTTTTGTCGACCTTCTATTTCGAAAAATTTGTATTTTTCCTCAAGTAATTTTGAAAATAGTGAAATATAGAATAGGACAAAAATTTGAATATGAACAGTCACATGGAATTTGAAGGGTCAGTTCATTCCCTCTTATCTTTATAAATAGGAGAAACGGCAATTGTAAAAAGATTTTTTGATGTCCAAGAGAATTGAATCTTAAAGGAAAAAAAAATCTATGTTCAATCTTCAACCAAGAACCCAAGGAAATTCAAAACTTTGTGTCTTGCTTCCTTTACGAATACATGTTTTTCTTATGTTAATGCATATTTCATTGTTCCAAACAGTAATCGTGTTTGATCTCAAGTAAGCATGTTTTTTCCATTAAACACTTTCTTGTCACGAAGTTGAATGAAATCTGCATTGCTCTTATATGCATGACTCTTTGTCTTCACTTTTTCTATTTTTCTTTTAAGTTGAATGTTGTAAAACAAACCCCCCATTCAACTCGTAAATAGTGTAAATATGCTTAGCTTAGTTTTTACTGCTTTCAATAAAGGGAACCTCCCCTCCTAATAATAGACTTTTCGTCTTCTTCACTATTGTGAAAAATTCTATTTGCCACGAGTACCAAATATTTCACCAACAAAACCCTGCCTCTAATTCTAAACAGTCACAGTCCTATCTTTTTTTGGTCCTCACTATCAGATGTCAGATATAGTCACTCAGAAATTAAAAAACAAAGTATCTTACTAGTGGTTGACTTAAAAATTTTAATATATGCCGCTTGTCAATTTCAATTTCAATTTTCATTTCAATCAATTATGTTTTACATTCAAATTTATACTTAAATGTCATATATTACAATCTGAATTGATCTTTCAAATATTATACTTATTTGCACAAACAAAGTTATTTGTTAAATCAAAAATAGCGTAAAACATATTAGTAAACCCGTACATTTTCAAAAGTTATCTTTCTACTTTTTGTCCTAAGGTTTCAAATTAACTTTTGATTTCTATACACAAATTTGTTCTTCAATTTGGTTTTCAATTTCAATTTTTTTTCTTCTTTTTTAACCCTATGTTTCGACAATTGTTAAACTCATAAGAGTTGTCATTATGGGGAAAGTGATCATCAATTTTACTTGAGCCGTGGTATGAGAGGTATTGCTCCAATACTCAAGACATTAACACAACATTATATACGAGCTTTAGTTTCTACGTACCTCACGGCACATAAAAATGCATAGGATTTTTTTTTCAGCCATAAGAAACCTCTTGGCTGTTTGTCTTTGTAGTGCCCCGATAAATGGTTAGCCACAACGAATTACTCTTAACGTAACTCAAACGCATAATAGTGTAGCTACGGGACAAAGGAATCCTCCACAGTTAGTGCCCTTGTGTTTATTATTTACAACTAAGATCAATGTATATAAAAGCCTACAAGTCAAACACACCCTGTCTAGTTACGCCCATGCTTTCTTTTATTTTTCTATCGTTTTGCATTGATCAAATTCAAACACAATAAGAAGTCTACAATGACTAATGAACAATCTCAAGCCTTCATCAAATCATATTGTTTCAATGTTATATCATGCCATGATTCTCCCAAAGTACAAAAAATCAAGTATGACTTGAGAACAAGTTGTACATTTCAAATCTTACAAGGCATACTATGCACCCTATTGAGGGATTTGTCATGACTATTGAGACTAACAAAGCTAATACAGAGCAATTGAATGAGATTAATGACGAAAAATTCACTAAATATCTTAATGTCAATCCACAAAAAATTGATGCATTACTATACATTGCAAAAGATGAATAGAAAAAAATCAAAGCAAGCTTCTACTTCCACTTCAAGGGACCCAGTTACTAGTATTGCTTCTATTCCTATATTGACGCCTCCAATTACATATGTGCCATTATCCCTAGGAAAGGAGGCGTCACAAGGTTTCCAACAAATTAATATGTATATTTCAACACAAGCATCATATACACTTCATTTAATTACTACGCATGGTCCAGCATCATCAGTGTTACCTGATTCATGATATGAGGGGTATTGCTTCAATACTCAAGACATTACACAATATTATATACGAACTTTAGTTTCCACATACCTCACGGTATATCAGAACTGCATAAGATTTTTTTTTTAACCATAAAAAACCTCATGGTTGTTTGTCTTTGTAGTGCACCGATAAATGGTTAGTGACAACAAGTTACTCTTAACATAACTCAAACACATAATAGTGTGGCTACAAGACAATGGAATCCTCCATAGTCAATGCCCCTTGTGTTCATTATTTACAACTAAGATCAGTGTATCTAAAAACCTGCAAGTCAAACACACCATGTCTAGTTACGCCCATGCTCTCTTTTATTTTTCTACCTTTTTGCATTGATCAAATTCAAACACAATAAAAAGTCTAACGTGACTAATGAAAAATCTCAAGCCTTCCTCAAATCATATTGTTGCAATGTTATATCACGCCATGATTCTCCTAAAATACAAAAAATCAAGTGACTTGGGAACAAGCACAATTGTACATTTCGAATCTTAGAAGGCATACTATGAAACCTATTGGTGGATTTGTCATGACTGTTGAGACTAACAAAGCTAATACAGAGCAATCGAATGAGATTAATGACAAAAAAATCACTGGATATCTTAATGTCAATACACAAACAATTGATGCATTACTATACATTGCAAAAGATGAATTGAAAAAATAGTGCAAGCTTCTACTTCCACTTCAGGAGTTCTAGTTACTACTATTGCTTCTATTAATATATTCACGCCTCCAGTTACATATGTGCCATTATCCCTAGGTAACGAGGCATGACAAGGTTTCCAGCGGATTAATATGTCTATTTCAACACAAGCGTCATACACATCTCATTTAATTACTACGCAAGGTCCATCACCAACCTCGTCCAATGGACACTCTCTTGAACAAACTGTTATAGCCCTACATGTTTAAGTGTTGCAATTAAAGCAAGGTGTCTCTAGAGCTAGTCATTCAATAGACTCACATACTTTGCTTCATAATCCTTTGGCACTTGAGATAGCCTCTTACCCACTATCAACAGGTTTTGTGGTTCCTAAACTACCACTCTATGAAGGTAAAGGTGATCCCGAACAACATTTTCAATCGCTCCAAAGAACATGCTTGGATTATGCCTATAATGACAAAATACCATCAAAGCTATTTCCAAGAAGCCTCAAAGACTATGCTTTGCAATGAATCTATGATCTTTCACTCCAATCAGCTAAAGCATTCAACTCTTTGACAAATCAACTTCTAACACACTTTTCTATCAACATTGGTAAAAAATTATGTTATGCACAAATTGTTAAACTCAAATAAGGGTCCAATGAGCCAATCAGTTAATATGTTCTTCAATACAAAACTATGCTAGCTACGATGACAAATTCTATGGTAAACAATGAGTTACAAGATATCTTCACATAAAGTTTGTTCGCACCACTCCATGAGTCTATCTTGTTCAAAAAATTCAAATCTTTTGATGAGTTATGCCATATAGTCAAAGAACGCAAAGTCAAACTCATAGCTTTGAACAAGCTCAAGTATGCACCAAATGGTCCATCGACTTCAAATGCTAAGTTTCAAAACAAACCAAACTACAAGGTCAAATCTAATGAAAGCAAGAATGAAGCAAAGGTAACAGTCAATGCAGTATCACAACCAAAAAACAAGTTTCAATTGACAGCTCCACCAACGAGGCAATTTTCAAAGTTACCATCACCTCCTCATGTCTTATTACATAAATTACTTGATTGCAATCTCATATCTCTACCTCCACCATTAGAGGTTGATATGACCAAGACTCAATACAAATTATTTGACAATAACACATATTGTGACTATCACAGAGGTATTGGGAATTCTACAAACAAGTGATACAAACTAAGACATAAGATAAAAGATCTTATCGATGACAATACTATTGAGCTAATCATATCCACAAAGAAGGCCATGCCACAGCAAAATAACGATGCAAAGTTGCAAATTTTCAATAATCCATTTCCAAATTATGGCAAAACAAAAAATACAGATAATTCAAAGGTACATCATGCTTACAATGCACATCCTCCTTTGATGGATGGACATCCAATAGATGGTATGATTGGTACATTTATACGCACATCAGCACCACATCCTATGATCACATTCGATGACAATGAAATCATTAATGATGATGCAAACAAACAAGCACTCTTTTTTCAAACTTATATCAACAAACAACCTGTAGACCATATCAGGATTGACAATGGGTCAAATGAAAACGCATGTACAATGACACTTCTTTGCACTCATGGGTACACAAAGCAGGATTTACAACCTACATCAAGAATAGTCAAAGCATTCGATAGACATACACAGAATACTCTTAACCATATAGTGCTACCTTTTCAAGTTGGTTCAACAATATTGGCAACTTCATTTCTAGTCTTACCAAGCATAGGGGTCTTTGATATGTTATTGGGACATCCTTGGATACAGAAGCTCCACACAATGCCATCAACAGTACATTAATGTTTCAAATATATACATTGTAATCAAGTGGTGAAAGTTCCAAACATTAGATATGAGCACCCTCTACAGTCAATGGTATCTCCTCCTCCCCCACTACCATTGCAATTCATTATTGCACCTATTCAAAAGCATAGTACTAAGACAATTATTGCACCTATTCAAGAGCATAACACAGAAACAATTGTTGCATCTTTTGAAGAGCACAATATAGACACGGATATCGTACTTATTCAAGTGCATAGTACAAAGCCAATTGTTACACCCATGCAAAATATTTTTATACAATGAATTCAAAAGAGAGTGGTACACCCTCCTAGACAACAAGCTTCACATCAAAGAGTAATTCAAAGTTCAAAGAGATCTTCTTCTACAATGCATCCTAAGGCAGTCCCTCAGACAGTTCAACATGTTCCACAACGAACGTAGGCACTGAGACCTCCTACAATACAAAGAACTCCACCAAGACTTGCACCCTCTCGAGTTTCACATCCTACAAAAGATACTAAGTAGTGATCAAGATAATTGCGTTACAAAACTTGATGCCTTTTCATATATAGATTCATCTACATCTACCACTTTTCATTCACGGAAAATCACCTTCCAACTCTATGATACAGGTACACACTATGATCCTCCCATTAATGGGATCATGGGCTAGTTTCTTTTCTTTTTAAAAATGCCAAAAAAACAAAAAAGTTCAAATATGTCAAAAACACAAAAAAAAAAAAATCAAATATGTCAAAAATACAAAAACATTCAAAATGTTGTCAAAAAGCAAAAATCAGGGCTTCAGCATGGCATGAATCGTTAGTTTACTTTACATATGTTGTTTATCGCATATTTTGGTAGATAACATATTCTCTTTCAACCACACATACATTTCACAAACTATATGAGTGTGATACAAAATAAGCATATCATAAATGGATTCTTAGAAGTTAGATTCCCTTCTACCCAGTGGCCATGCCTATGTTGGGGGCATCTTACTCTACAAGTTACGATATAACAAGTTATATCTATTTATGACCTCTTCAGCATGTCTCGCTATATATCTTAGAAGTGTCTTGTTAATTACTTATTATATTGTGCTAAATGAATATGTGACTTTGTTATGATGTGACATTGATGCATATAGATAGTGTAGACTAGTTTTTACTTGTGTTATGTCTGTTCAATGTTGTTTACTTTCTTAAATGATAAGCATAGTTGCCATGTGACGGGGGTATGGGAAAATGACAACATATATTTTTAAAATAAATAGCAAATACATATTAAAAATTTAAATTATAAAAATAGAAATTAATAAATTAAATTAAATAAATTTTAAATATGAAAATATATTAAAATATAAATAAATTATTAAAATAAAAATTAAATTTCTTAAATAAATAGCCAATACATATTAAAAATTTAAAATATTAAAATAGAAATTAAAAAATTAAATTAAATTAATCTATTAAATAATAAATACACTAAATAATAGTAAAGTGATATACCAAATAAATATTAAATAATACATACACGACAAATAATAATAATCTTAATAAAAAAATTTACTCTACTCCCCAAATAACATCGCAATGTACAGAATTGCAATAAGTTATGTGAATGGAACCAGGTTAAAAAAAAAAAAAACTCAAGTATGGTCCATAGGCAACATATGCTCTCATGCTATTAAGGTGGGTCGATAGTTGGGCTTAGTATCTGTGAGCAGTTACGAGACGAGCACTAAGGCTTAGCCGCTTAACTCACACATCTCCAATCCTCTTCTCCACTCTTCTTTGTCCATGGTAATACGCGTTAGGGTTTTTTGTGATGCGTTAGGGTTTTTTTGACACGGTTAAGTTTTTTTCAACCAGGGTTTTAGGCACGCATCTTGGTACCTGTCTCCCGTACAGGAGACATGTACCCGAACCTGAGATGCATCCTAGGTGTTGGAAGACGTGTCTCCCTACAACTGTAATGATAAGTTAGACATTATTTGTTTATTGTGTATGGCCCTTGGCCCTATGTGTCCTATGTTTGTTTGTGCAACATTTGAACATGTCCAATTGCTTGTGGCCGTTGGCCCTATGTGTGCGATGTTCGTTTGTATGCGTGACATTTAAACATGTCACTTGTATGCAGTCTTTGGCCTTATGTGTGACATTGTGCGACATTGTGTTTGTTGAACTTAATTAGTGGTGTCATGATCTATATCATGCACTTTTACTATGTAATCTAATGCAAAGATGGTTACTTTATTGTATGCCTCAATGTTAAATCTATCTAGACATGATCCCTGTATGCCTTGCATTCAATATGTTAAATACATACTTCAATGACAATTACATACAATAAACTATGATGACACTCTCCAAATGTTTACATAATGCTAAATGACTATCTTTATCAAATGAAAGTTAATTCTTCTTTTGAACTAAGTGACTTGCAGGCTACATCTCTTATCTCAAAAAGGAGGCATTACATTGGGCTTGTCTTAGAGATCCAATCTTTCATAAACAAATAAATCAAGTTCTATGATAGACCACAGGTTTTCAAAACTTGAAAGCAATTTCAAAATCAGATTTGGAACATAATACAGGTTTTAAAGATTCAAAATACAAGGTTCAAAGATTCAAAGTTTCAAAGATCCAAAGTAATTTCAGAAATCAAACACAACAAATATTGTCACAGTGATACAAATTACAGGGGCACATGGCATGCATATGCACTCACTTTACAAGAAACTCAAGTACAGATTCATATACTTGAATACATATGCATGGGCATATGCAGAACAATTACAAGATCAAAAATTACATGTTTCAAATACAATTACAGTTGAGCATATAGATGCATGGCATTATATATCATTTGGCACAGATTTAGAGGGCATGATAATTGTTCATGCACACATATACAAATTTTCAAAGTCAAAATGCATGATATTGGTTTATACGCATATCAAGTACAATACAGTTTACAAATTAAAAGGCAAATGTTTACTTCAATTCAAATTTATTGGCACTGAAGTCATGATGGGACATGAATATTCTTCTTTCTCTTTTGATCATGCAAGTAAAATCTAGATTTATCTACAACGGTGTGATTCGTTATGTTACAAGTAATGTATGTTTGAGTCTAGTAACATTCAACGACCTGACATTACTTCTAAAAAACCCATTGTGTAGTTCCATCTTCTATTATAGATGATGTACATTCGAGTCTAGTGGCATTCAACAGCGTCGGCACCACTTCTAGCGAACCCATCAGGGTTCCACCTTTTAAATTAGTACATTGGGTACTTTCCCAATTCACGAGAGTTGGAACATGCATCTTTCCAACTCAAAGCCCTAATTAGTTATTCAAAATTGGGATTCATTCTTTATTTTCTCCAAGTGTTTCTACATGGGGGCACAATTCTTCAATGCTTCACCATATTTTATAGGTTATAGAGCAATGTGGTTTCTTCTCCATACAAGTGTACTTCCTTGCTCTCTTTTCAATTTTTAAATTTCAGAGTTCTAGATTTTTCATAGTTCAAATACGAACAATGACTACTTTATGAATGTCCTTGTTGTTGAATGTCCTTCACAATTGAAGCTTCATATCAAAGACAATGTGTTGTATACACTCAGGTATTGATTTCTCCTTTACTCTAGCAATTCCATTACTAGAATAAAGGGAGGGTAAATATAGATACCTAAATCTGGTCACAGATACTTGACAATGTTAATTCTTGGCACATCTTGAACTACTTCAATTTTCCTAAATACATGACTCTTATTTATCATTCCTCTAAGTCGTTTATCTATATGCTGGCTTGACCCTCTGTTTGTCATCACTACTACACAACTTTCTAGGTTAATTCTCAAACCTCAGTTACATCACTCTCAGATTGCCTCCAACTCATTCTCCTTTACTCTAGCAATTCCATTACTGGAATGAAGGGAGTGCAAATGTAAATACCTAAATCTAATCACAGGTAATTAACAATGTTAATTCTTCACACATCTTGAACTACTTCAATTTTCTTAAATACATGACTCTTATTTGTCATTCCTCTAAATCATTTATCTATATGCAAGCTTGACCTTCTGTCATCACTACTACACAACTTTCTAAGTTAATGCTCAAACCTCAATTACATCACTCTCAGATTGCCTCCAACTCATGATAGTTGTCCTTGATTCTCAAGGATAGGTCCGCCCTAGGTAGACAAGTCCACTGCCGCGAACATATCCACCTAGAGCGGCCTTGTCCACATGCTAAATAACGGCTAGTTTCCAAATTCAAAATATTCATTTGAGTCTTCCTGCATGTTTCGTAAGGTTGGCTAAAGGAAATTGTCAAAAGGTTTCACCATATAAACAAATCAAAATCTCATTTCAAAGGGACTTGATTTCTAGCTTAACACTATTTATTAAGCACTTATATACTACTGCACATTGGGCAAATATGCCTATTCTTCACAAATTCAAGATCATTCACAAGAAGCAGTCACAAGCCAAATCTGAAATATTTCAAATCAAATCAAGAGCTATCATTGTCAAATATCAAAGCCAAATTTTTAGGTGCATACATATAGTCAAAAAGCACAATTGCATACTCACTTTATATGGGAGAACTACATACAACTTGATTCTCTCTTCAAAATATCTAAATACTTAGGCAATGGTCAATCATCCAGGGGTGATTGGAGTAAGTGCAACCCATTACAACCTCCCCTCTTTTTTGCAGATTTATAGCTCTCACAAGACCGCTAAGGTTTCCAAAGCAAAAAGAAGGAAAACAACAATCTTCGTGCAACATAAATAGAATCAAAACATCTCATCCCGCTTAGCAGACAAGTACAAAAGACAGAACAATGATTGTTTCATCACAATCAACGCACACAAGTCTGCAGTCAAAAGACCCGACTGGCCTGCATTGTTGTCCAAGGAGCACAGACCTGTCCAAAAACATCTTCAAACCCTACTTCTAATCCTAAACAATTAGAGTCACAACCTCGTGTTTTCACGTTTCTCATTGTCATATATCAAATACAATCAACCAAAATTCAGAAAAACTAAGTATCTTGTTGTTGGTTGTATTTATTATTTTTAGTATATGTCACTTATCAATTTCAATTTCCATTTCAGTCAATTATGCTTTACATTCAAATTTATGCTTAAACGTCATATATTACACTTTGAATTAATCTTTCAAGTTTTATACTTATTTGCACAAACACATTCATTTGTTAAATAAAAAATAGGGTAAAACACTATCTACATTACACCCTCCTTAAACAAGTCGGAGTCCCATCCGACACACCCCAAATACAAAAAGATAGAGAAGATTGAGGATGGGAAATAAATGTGCCCCATTGCTGCTTAACACAAGGTATAGCTAATGTCATAACGTAATGAGATAGACCGACTACTACACCAACAAATCTAAATCCCAAAGAGGCTCTCACACTGATTTAAACTGTGCCAAACTGATGTTTTTCCTTTTATTTAACATAAGCCTTCTATTATTTCGAGTAGCATAAAATACCAAATACTTATCATATTGGCATCCACTTTAACAGGTAATGATCAAAAATTACATACAAATTACTATAAAGGACTTCCCACTCTTATATAGTTCTTTGATGTGGACATAAGCTTATAAAACTCACAAGAAAGTGGAAATTGTGGGTTCTACAGAACCAATTCCCTCTTTCATTACACGAGATGCTCAGATTTGCCACCCAACTCCAAAACATACTTATAAACAAGATCCTAACGTTTGTACAGCAGCTATACTTGCTTCTCTTGGCCTCCATGACCTACAACAGCACCCCATTTGGCGTGTTTAAAGTCTAAAATGGATGCTCCATCTGCCTCCCTTGTTATAGGGCACTGAAGGCCACCTCAAAATGTCCATGCGGTTTCCATTTTCCCCAATTACAAGAGTGGTATGACTGATGCCTTGGCCTTCATTATCTTCGCCTCCACTTGACATGACAATTTCAGTTTTCATATCTACATGATTCAATAGATGATCCAAGGAAGCTACATTGCCCAAATTATATTAGAACATTAAGTGTATTGAGGCTCTCCTAACCTTGTGTATAATGATTTCCATGTTACGACCACAAAACTATCACTTGTATTATCTCCTTTAAGCATTTTCCATGCATGTCTTTCAGCCAACGAATACATTTGAGAAAGAAACGTGCATATGAGATAACAATTAGGAACAATTCAAACCAAATCCATTGCTAGAGCATTATAGGTAGAAAAATTGATGCTTATAACCTTTCACAGGCAGAATCCTATTACAACTTCAATGCATCAACTTGTTCCAGGGTTTAATCTGACTAAGATAAAAAATGTGAAATTTAATGAATTAGATGTTTTGATCTAGGAACAGGTTCTCAGAGAAGGATTAGTTGCCCAATATTCAATATTTTCAAGAGTTGCATCAATGGATCTACAATATTTTGGAGCAGCAAATATCCTTGCAAGACAAAATGCAGGGGAATTTACTATTCAAAGACTCGGTAATGAAATTCAACTTCGTCAATTCTCTGAGCTAATCAAGAGGTCAAACTAGATGTGGACTATCACTATTTAGACAAGAAATAACTAATATCCTTATTCATTCATTGAAGGATTTGACCCCCACACTATTCATGAAGAAGAGTTCTCAACTAATACTTTGGTTCATATTATTATTAGACAAAAGCTCAAATGGGAATCTTTCTTCTATATTAATCCAAGGCTTGAAAATGATGATAATGGAACCCATTGGAATACTCATCAGATATTCCAAATAAGGTGTCTATTCAATCCTGTTATTGAAAATGATTTGCTGACAAAAGCAAAAGCCTTGTTGGACCCTCCAATCATATCTTCTTCCTCATTGGATTCTAACAGTATATTACTTTAATAAGTGAAAGAATCTTTGTACATTCTCTTTAATTAGTTGTATTGCTTTTGTAAAATAACTTTGTGGCAGATAAAGATGGCAGAGATTCCATTAGGACACAAGTCTCTTTTTAAATAAAGTTGTTAACTAATGATCCAGGTTTCCAGGTAAAAATTCTCTTTTACCAACTTAGTCAGCGTTCTGTTATAAAATGAAGACCCTCGCTCATTGTAAATCAAATTAGATTCATCAGTTCTTAGTGAGTCTTAGGAAGTCCAAGTCAAGTGTGTCTAAGTTTGTCAAAAGCTTGGTGTATGCTCTTCTCTCGCGTCTAGTGTGATCTTGAAGATCAAAAACCAGTTTTTTTTTTAATTGTGTCTATAATATTTGTTTTGTAAATCTTTTGCTTTAAGTAATATAAGAAGCCGTAACCATTTGACCAACAGGTTCGGTCTTTGGTTTGTCTTAATGAGCTAAGGTCCTAAAGAAGCTTTGATACCGTTCATACTGACTTTTTCAAGACCTTAGTCAACGCATTAGACAAACTAGCAACAGAGGCTATTCACCGAATGGTTACATCTTATATTACTTAAAGCAAAGTATTTACGAAGTAAATATTATAAACACAAAATAGAAAAACTGGTTTTTGATCCTCAAAATCACACTAGATGCAAAAGGAGAGCATACACCAAGCTTCTAAAAAACTTAGGCACACTAGACTTGAACTGACTAAGACTTACTACGAACTGATGAACCTAATTTGATTTACAATACACTGGGTTCTTCCTTTTATAGTAGGACAAACACTGACTAAGCAGGGAAAACAGAATCTTTACCTGGGAACTTGGATCACCGGTTAACAACTTTATTTAAAGAGAGAGACTTGTGGGGTCCTGATGAAATCTAAAATATACAAATCATCAGTGTCTGCCACAAAGTTCTTTTACAAAAACAATACAACTAATTAAAGAAAATGTACAAATATTCTCACTTATTAAAGTGATATACTATTAGAACTTGATGAGGAAGAGAATATAATTGGAAGGTCCAACAAAGCTTCCGCTTCTATCAGCAAATAATTTTTAATAATAAGATTGAATAGACACCTTATTTGGAATATCTAACGAGTATTCCAATAGGTTCTATTATAATCATTTTCAAGCCTTGGATTAACATAAAAGAAAGATTCCCATTTGAGCTTTCGTCTAATAATAGTATGAACCACAATATCGATTGAGAACTCTTCTTCATGAATAGTGTGGGGGTCAAATCCTTCAATGAATGAATAAAGATATTAGTTATATCATAACTAAATAGTGATAGTCCACAACCAATTTGGCCTCGTGATTAGATCAGAGAATTAGCGAAGTTGAATTTCATTACTAAGTCTTTGAATAGTAAATTTGTCTTCATTTTGTCTTGCAAGAATATTTGTTGCTCCAGAATATTGTACATCCATTGATGCAGCTCTTGAAAATATTGTATATCGGGTAGCCAATCCTTCCCTAAGAATCTATTCCTAGATCAAAATATTTAATTCATTAACTTTGAAATTTTTTATCCTTGTCAGATTAAATCCTGGAACAGACTAATGCATTAAAGTTGTAATAGGATTCCAACTTAACCAATCTGCTATATTATTCTTTTCTCCTGCAATATGTTCAACTTAATAGTTAAAATGATTGAAAAAACCTTGCTATCTGACGTATTTACCTCTACCATCTTTTCTTCCATGATCTTTTTCTTTAAAAGCGATAACCCTGGTATAGTCTGTTCTTATCAAGAATTGTTTTAGATGCATCAATCTTAGGGAAAACTTTTCTAAACATTTCTTGATGGCATAAATTTCTTTATTAGAAGCTATCCATTTTCTTACCTCTTCAGTAAACACTCCACTAGCATATTCAAAAACATATTCTTTACTATTTTCAATGCAACATAAAATTGCTTCCCATGCATAACCACTAGCATCAGTATAAAGAACATAATATTATGTAAGGGGAACATACAAAGATGGCAAAGATTGTACTTTCTTTGATCCTTTGAACTGCTTGGGTTAATTCATCTATCCAAACATATTTCTTATATTTATTGTTTTTCTTGAATATAATCAAGAGCCATGCGCTTGCAAAAAACATGGTAGGAATTATGTCATATAGTTTTTCACATTTGCGAAATTCCTTGTCATTCTACCAAAGTCAGTAGTCGCTATGAGTAACTTGATTATTGTTCATTGTCGAACTACCCCCGAGGCTTGAGCACCCTTTTTATGATATTTGTTGTCTTTTACAAACATTGGTTGTTTGTTGAAGCTCGCACAGTGGACACCCTCAACATACATGTATACCTTGATACTCTGTGAAGAAAAGCAATGGCACTTAATCCAGTACGTGACATATCCATCAAAGCATAAGCCAACAAGCAAGATCTAGTCTCAAGTAGAAAATTACAAGGTATGAGCATTACACTGCCTTTAACTATGTCATCTCTGCCTAAAGAAAATACTTTAAAATTATATAAAGAAAAAGGGACAACTTTTTATAAAAGTGGCAGATGGCTACCACATAAAAGATGGAATAAACAAACAAAAGTACAAGGTTCTTATTTTTCATACGTTTTCCAACCCTTTAATCCCTCTGAAAGTGAGCCATCAAGAGAATATAAGCACCAAATTGAATTGCCAAATATAATGCCTATTTTCAAGAAAAAATCGATGATTTATGTAGAGATGTTCAAAATCTTAGGCAATTGCTTGTTCATCCCAGTTCTACTATACAATCTGTTAAAAATATTAGAAGTGAAACAAGTAATCTTACCCTTGTTTCAGGACAAGCACAATCAGTTAGCAAAGTTGTTTCTCAAAATAGTAATAATATTGGTATAATAGACACTCGTCCAAGCTAGTCATAAATTTGTTGTCTATATACAACCTATCCATAAATATGTTGACCTTATCCATAAAAACACAGATTCTTCTCTTAATATGTTCCACTCAGTTGGAGATAAATTAGATCATTTTGATGATAAGTCTTTGCTAGAAAATAGATTGTCCTAGCTAGAAACCATAGAAAAGGATAATCGGATTGAAAAGGAACAAGAGAAACTTCAAAACAAAATTAAAGAAAGTACTAGTTCTTCTCCAGATCCACTATCTATTGATTTTGGACCTTACTTCAAGCCAAATGATTCTAAAAAAGAAGCTAGACCCAAAACCAAACCAGTCAACCTTGATCCATCATTTCCATCATTGACTATGATGATAAGATCCAATATACCTATAAACCCATGGTACATAAACATTGATGGTATATTAAATCCCCTTAATGAAATCACTATTGGGTCTAATACCATGAAAATTCTTCGAACTATTGCTACTCTTGATGGAGGGACCAATTCCATGTTTGTAGTAAAATATTTTTGGGGAATTGTTCTACAATGGTGGAATTCGATGACACCTCAAGTTCATGAGTCTAGAGTTTTCTCATAAGCTGATCTTATGGCTGTCCTATATCAGTTGCTTATTAATGAAGTTGTTCCTCCTCGAGGCAATAAATAAATCAAGTCAAATAGATGGTTAGCAAAGATGAAGTAATGCTATCTTTCCCAATTTGAGCACTATAGCATCCAATACTGAAAAATGGCCTATGAAGGACATTCTCACAATTCAACTGCCTTAAAAATGCCTTATTTAGAATTTCTACCTTATGATCTAACTAATAGAGTCATCTCATTTATTGAGCTTAAAGGACTTAATCTTAATGCCATGACCTTAAACGACATAATTGATTTTGCTAGACAACAAATCATGCTACTTATATCCCAAACCAAAGCCATACAAAAAATGTCTAAGCAAAAAGCTAGTAAAGCTATTATTCAGTTTCCTAAAACAACACCCTATGGATGCAAGTCTTATATTAAAAAACCCAAAAAATCCAACAAAAGACTATCCTTTAAAATAAAGTTTTTCCCTTCCAGGCACACCACTGCTCCTAAACAAAACCTATGTGTTGCCGCCAAGCTCCTGGTCCTGCAACAAAAGAAATCAAATGTTTATTTGCAACCAGTCTAGCCATATTGCCCCGCAATGTTACCTGCAAAAACAACGCTATCAAAGTTGTCTATTCCACTACTGCAGCAACATGGTGGGATGTTATTGAAGAAGGCACTAATTTATATGAGCAAGATAATGTTTTTGAACCAATTCTAGAAGATCCTTACTCTAAAGAAGATTCTAAAGATCTAATTAGTCTTGCTAATGATCTAGAAGAACCCACTCTCATGCAATATTATCTCCTTCAACGAAAATTTATGGGAAAAGTATTCAGCCTAAGTTCCAATATATGCCTCCCACAATTCTAAAACCTAAGCAATAGACCGTCCACCTTGCCCATTCCTTCAAACCAAGTGACTCATGGATGAAAAATAAGTTCCAATGTCTTATACCAGAAGAAATGCCCAAATAGTTTGTTAGCATTGTTTCTCCATGAGAATTGATAAAGAAATATTTTGATCCAGATATTGATGATGATGAAGAATTCTTTGAAGAAGATGATTTTAAATAAAAATGTAGTAGAAAGAACTGCAAAATACAAGACCCAGAAGAAGAGATCAAAACTAAAGGAATTCTAAACCCAAATGAAGAATTCTTCAATCTCTCTTTACGAGATCCAACATGCCAAAGACTTGTTTGTATTGCAGTTCCTGTTGTTGAAGAACCTATGGCTAAGGTATGCCCAATTCATTAATGTAGAAATCAATGGTATATTTCTAGATGCTCAAGTTAACTTAGGAGCATCCCACACTTTTGCAAAAGAAATTATTTTATAACTAGAAAACATTAGAAAATGATCAAGTATATGAATACCTTGATTTCCAAGTAAACTCTTTCAAACCCAGATATTATAAGCATTAAGAACCTTCGAGAATCCAAGGAAAAGAATTTACCAATGATTTCTTCCAGTACAACCATATGCATGTTGATATTCTGCTAGGAGGATCTTTCATAGACTCTTACTCCCCATATGGTAGTACTCCTAAGCACGTACATTTTACCCTGGAAGAAGAAAGAGTAAAAAATCCTAGATTGCAATATGCTACTAAACATTTACCTGCTACCATGAGTCTTTCATCTCCCAGCACTCTTTTAAAAGAAATCCAAACAATAGAACTAATCAAAGAAGAAATATGTTCAGATAATCCTCTAAAAATTTGGTAAAAGAAGATGCCAGATATGGAAATCAAGGTCAAGTCAGAGAAAACAATGAAGATTGGGTAAAAGATTCTTATCCCAGCAATTGATTACAATGATGTGGAAAAGGCAATCAAAGAAATCCTTGACCATAATTTTATTGAACCATCAACATCTTCCTTTTGTTGTTATACATTCATGGTCAATAAGCATTCAAGGTAAAAAAGAGGAAATAAAAGAATGGTCATTAATTATACACCATTAAATGCTATTACCGAGCCATACATTTATCCTATTCCACATAAGACCTATCTTTTACAAAAAGGTGCAAAATGTAAGTATTTTTCTCAGTTTGATTGCAAATCTGAATTCTATCAGATAAAGGTCAAAGAAACTGATAAACCAAAGACAACATTTAGTTGCCTATTTGGACATTTTCAATGGAATGTTATGCCTTTTGGGTTAATGAAGCCCCATCTTACTTCCAGGCTCATATGGATTCTATCTTTAAAGTTTAAAGACACCTTTGATTTCCTTTGTATCTACATAGATGATATTTTGATCTTTAGTAAATCTCTTGAAGACCATCTACAACACCTACAAAGGTTCTATCAGATTGCCAAAGAATCAGGGATAGTCTTGTCAAGCACCAAATTGCATTTGTGTTAACATTGTAAATTTTTAAGAATAGTGGTGAAAAATTATTGGATTGAAGTCCAACCACATATTAAAGAAAAGGTACTCCAATTTCTTGATAAATGAGATTAAAAACAATTGCAAGCATTCTTGGGCATACCCAATTATATTCACAATTTTTATGAAGATTAAGGAAATGATGAAGTTATATTGCAAGACATGTTAAAGAAAAATAAAAAATATGTTTGGACAGATGAATTAACCAAAGCAATTCAAAGGATCAAAGATAAAGTACAATCTTTGTCATCTTTGTATGTTCGTCTTACAAAAAATTAAGGATAAAGTACAATCTTTGCCATCTTTGTATGTTCCCCTTACAAAAAATTAAAGATAATGTACAATCTTTGCCATCTTTGTATGTTCCCCTTACAAAAAAGTATGTTATATATACTTATGCCAATGATTATGCATGGGGAGGAATTTTATGTTGCATTGAAAATAGTAAAGAATATGTTTGTGAATATACAAGTGGAGTGTTTACCGAAGATGTAAAAAAATGAATACCTTCTGATAAAGAAAAATATGCCATCAAGAAATATTTAGAAAAGGTTTCCCTAAGACCGATGCATCTAAAACAATTCTTGATCAAAACTAACTGTACAGGTTCATTACTTTTAAAGAAAAGGATCATGGAAGAAAAGACAGCAGAGGTAACAACATCAGATGGCAGAAATTTTTCAATCAGTTTAACTATCAAGTTGAACATATTGCAGGGGCAAAGAATAATGTAGCAGATTGGTTAACCCTGAATCCTATTACAACTTTAATGCATCAGAGTGTTCCGGGATTTAATTTGACAAGGATAAAAATGTCAAATTTAATGAATTAAATATTTTGATTTAAGAACAGATTCTCAAGGAAGAATTAGCTGCCCAATATACAAGATTTTCAAATCTGCAATACTCGGGAGCAACAAATGTTCTTGCAAGCAAAAGTAAAGTGAATTTACTGTTCAAAGACTCGGTAATGAAATTCAATTTCGTCAATTCTTTGATCTAATCAAGAGGCCAAATGGGACGTGGACCATCACTATTCAGACATGATATAACCAATATCTTTATTCATTCATTGAAGGATTTGTCCCCCACACTATTCATGAAGAGGAGTTATCAACTAATACTGTGGTTCATACTATTATCTTTCTTCTATATTAATCCAAGGCTTGAAAATGATGATAATGTAACTCACTGGAATACTCATGAGATATTCCAAATAAGATGTCTATTCAATCCTATTACTGAAAATGATTTGCTAACAAAAGTGGAAGGCTTGTTGGACCCTCCAATCATATCTTCTTCCTCATTGGATTATAACAGTATATCACTTTAATAAGTGAAAGAATATTTGTACATTCTCTTTAATTAGTTGCATTGCTTTTGTAAATAACTTTGTTGCACACATCGATGGTAGAGATTCCATCAGAGCCCTACAAATCTCTTTCTTTTTAAATAAAGTTGTAAACCGGTGATCCAAGTTTCCAAATAAATATTATATTTTACATGCTTAGCCAATCTTCCCTTTGCTATAAAAAGAAGAGCCCGGCTCATTGTAAATTAGAATAGGTTCATCGGTTCTTAGTGAGTCTTAGGAAGTCCAAATCTAGTGTGTCTAAGTTTTCCAGAAGCTTGGTGCATGCTCTCCTCTCGCATCTAGCGTGATCTTGAGGATCAAATCAGTTTTTTGCTTTGTGTTTGTAATATCTATTTTGCAAATCTTTTGCTGTGTTTGTAATATCTATTTTGCAAATCTTTTGCTTTAAGTAATAAAGAAGTCATAACCATTCGGCCGACAGCCTCCACCGCTGGTTTGTCTTAATGCACTGCCCATGTATTTAGATCTAACAAGCTGAAATTAATAGTTCAAATTTAATTAAACAACCAATTGACTTAAATCTTGCAAATAATATTAGTACTTAATGGTTGGGTAATGTTAGAACTCATGAATCATGAAAGTTGTGAAGCACAAATAAAATAAATGGGTAATCTTGATGAATGCTTTAGCAAATGTTTTAGAAATTGTGTAAGTTCATTGGAAAAAATCAACAAATAAAAATACATATGTAACTGATTTGTGTGTTTATAGGGTCGTTGTTTACATTCCCCTAATATAGTTTTAGTACCCACAGCTTTTAATTTTCATAATAAAATATTCAAAATTCTGGTCTCCTTGATCGTTTTAGAACAAGTGCAATCTTTGTTTAATATTATGTGCTCTGACATTTTAAAAGGATTTGGATAAATCCTATGCCAAATGTGATTTAATTTTGACAACAAGACACCAAGTTCAGGAATTACAAGTAGTCCAAGACAGCTTTTAAGTTTTTGTGCTGTGTTTTAAAGAATGTATAAACGAATCTCTACCCAATGCTTACCCTCAAGTGGCATAGGGTTCACCAGTTTTGGCTGAACCCTTGTTTGGTTTCAGCTCCTACTATGGCTATCACTTCTTACACTTTGGGCCTTGGCTTTCACTTCAATGTCCACTTCATATTCGGTACTTTGCTTGATATATTTTTAGAAATGGCTGCTAGTTGCAGCCTTTATCTTCTTTCGTGTTGCTCCACCTATCGAGTACACCATTTAACTTCTCCGTTCCCTCTCTAACAATGTCACCCTCTCCTCTGCCTTTGTTTGGAGTCAATAGCATGAACTATTTCTCGTACGTGTCGGTCTCCTCCTCCTTGAACTCTTTGTACCATTGTAATATCTTTTGTCATCATGTTTTACAGTTATGTTCGGAACTTACATCTGATAAGATAATGGGGTGCCTCATCAAACTTATCTTGATCCGACGTTCGTTAAAGAAATGGTGCCAGAAAGTAGCATGACTACAGAGATACTAGACTACCAATAACAATGTACTCAAAATAGTAATTGCATAACATACCATGGTAGCACAAAGTATCCAAACAATAGCTGCAGTCTCGATACAATTCATACAATACATGGAGGACCTAATACCAGCGCCCCTACCCCAACGTATAGCCTTCTATACATAAGACAAATGACTTATGCACACAACCGTCAACACCCGAACATAACCAACAAGAGTCATTACAACTACCTAATGCCAACAACATAATCATTAGCCACAAAACAGCATTGGCGTAACATGGAAGGAATAAGATGTTGATAACTCTCCACCCCACCACATACTTTTTCCTTTTTTGCTGCTTTTTTAATGTATGAATGACGTCAGAATACACCTGGGTTTCCCCCAATCCATCCAAGGACGGCTCAATGTTCCCACATGAATTGCGGATTTCGTAGGAGTCCCTTACACATGAAAAATGTGAGGACAGCTGCCAGGTCAGAGAGGAGGTTTCCCGTGTATACTCAAATAACTGAATAACTGCATAAGACCAAAAATAAGAAAAGGCCAAGACAGTAAATTACTCAATGGGATTAGTGCATAGTGTTTTCTTCACTACGGAGCATAAAGATGTTAGTATCGTTCGCTCCAAAGGTAAGGGAGTTTTAAAGTACATTGTGTGAAGATGTGGTTAGTACCAAATTACCAATTAAGTCGTATGTTAATAATCTTTGGGGTTTTTGGAGTGGCTCTACCTTTTCACCATTTTGTTGTTTCTAGGTTTAAATTCTTATTTGGTTTTTGGAATTTTGCATTAGTCTCCTCCACATTAGAGAGCAACCAGAATGGTTCATCAATCAAACTGAGAGAAACCAACTTCTATATCATGCCAAAACCCAAATTGCATAAAAAATGAATGACCCAAATTTGCATAAAAAATGAATGACCCAAATTTGCATAAAAATTTGAATGACCCAAAAAGAGATCTTGCATGAATGCTACATGGTACATACAGCACAATACTTACCTATGGTTTTGCAAATGGGTTAGCAAGCTAGCTGACTTGATTGTGGGGAATATTCCATGGTTAAGCGCACTTGAGCTAGAGTAGCTATAGATCCTCAAGGAAAAAAAGTGGTCTTTTCTTTAGCATCAATATTTCTATATGGTAGTGCAGGAATATATCAGTTAGCATGAATAAATCAGTCACATAGGAATAAATCAATAATTCATTAGTTAGAGATCAGATTTGCGGCCAGAAATTACAGGCCAACTATGTAGTAATAAATCAGCAACATCTGTTACACAGCCAGCAGTTATGTGCCAGTTTGCAGGAATAAATCAGTTATACGTAAGTTATGCAATCAGTAGTTATGCAGTCAATTATTTGTCAGATATGAAGGAAGAAATCAGTAACTCGTTTATTGCATGCCATTTATGCAGCCAACAATTCTGTAAAGTTTTGCAGGAACAGATCAGTTGCACATTAATCATGTAGTCAGCAGTTTTGCCGTCAGTTACACCATGGAAGATCACCCCATGTAAAGAGGTAGGTTACAGGGGGAAATGAGTTATAAAAGGCCCTAAATACTCGAGTAGGATGATATTTTTCAGGCTGGAAAAGATATTGAACGGAATCCTGGAGAACTATTTGTGGCCAAGTGCAACACCCATAGTATTCTTGGATTGAACCTGATTTGGCACCCACACCTTCTTAGAGAAAATTTCACTTTACAAAACCATCTGTGAATGTTTAGAGATTACAATTAAATTTTGTTTCAGTTTCTTTCAAATAAACAAAAAAGTCTAGTTCAGATTCTTTCAATTTTTCAGTCTTTGTTGTAATTGTATTTTGTCTTTTATCAGTTTCATATCCCGTTCATAACAAGAGTAGTGCTAGGATGGGTGACTTAAAGCATAGTATCAAAAATCATTTGGGGAAACAATCGTTTTTTCAAAAGTGTAAGTGTTTTTCAAAAAATCATGATTAATCGGGAAAAAGTCATAAAAACATAAAACCGTCAAAAAATTATGGAAAAAAAAAAGAAAAAACAGTTTTAAAAAAAATTAAAGGCATAGAGATACATATTAGGCATTTCAATTGCATAGAGATTAGACACAGATTATGAGAGGAAGTTAAATGAAATTGTATGTCATCAAAATCAACCCATTGTTTCCTTTCATTAATTTCTAGACTATTTAATTTGCATTTCAAAATGCATACTATTGTCGTTTACAAAGGAACAAAAAATAGAAGTGAGTCAATGGTAATGAGGTAGACTAAGGATCAAAAGGTTTAGATGTTGAATCTATAGCGTTAGAGCCTCTCCTATTTTGAGAGACAATCTCAGTGCCGTACCCAACCTTCTCTAATAAGTCAAAGTCAAAGCCAGCGTCATCATAAATAGGGTCATCATTATTTTTGAGTCGTTTGGATTATGGATTGATTTTGTCAATTTCAATCGGTTGATCTTCCTCGATGATATCAACATTATCAAATAGAATGCATGTGTTAGCGATCGGAGAATAATGTTTTAGAATAATATAAATCAATTTTCCATATAAATTGAGAATTAGAAATGCAATTGTGAACATCATCTTCAAGTAAAGATTGTTGTGGACAAACACCAAATCATTAATCCGTTTTTGAGTGCATCAATTGCATTTTTTAGTGAATATATATGTTCGAACACACTTCAACTACGCTCACAAGTAGGTGAACTGCATGACTGGTTCAAAATGTACATTGCCATCCATTAAAGGTGTTTGATTTATTTGCCAAAAAAATTTCACCATTGTGCTACAAAAACAGTTTTTTTCAACATTGTAACATGCACAATTCAATCAAAATTTAATATTTTCATTATACGTATGTAGAAAAATTGTCCACCTAGCTTGAAGGTCTTCCTCTTTGTTATGGTTGTCTTACTAAAAAAGAAACCCCTTGCCGGCTTGTACCTCAACAACTCTCCCATAGCTACCTCAAAAGATCCCTAAGAAACATCCTTTCCATGCACTTATATAGGCTCTTTGTGACCTTTGCATCATCTGAAAATTAGTTACTAGAGAACAACGACAAATTCAAAAAATATCCATCTACATGGAGGAGAGAATCCATCTACTGATCCCATCTTTTATCAACTATCTCCCTAGTGGCATGTACTTGGCCTTGTTATTCTCCAATATGCTCCTAATAGTGCCTTTGGCCCTATAAATTTGTAATGTCCCCAGATGGAACAATTTCATGCAAAAGGGGTTTCCCCTAGATCCTAAAATTCTAAAAATAAAACCAGCGAACCCTAGTTCGCAAAATAAACCCAAAAACCCTTATCAAGTCCTAGAAACCTTAGATGCCACAATAGTAGGGTTTTGTAGATGATTTTCGACCAATAACTTGTCTCAAAATTTACTGAATACTTTCAAAAAACAATCAAAAAATTAAATGCACGAAACAATTACCTTTTTGCCAAATTATTGAAGCTCAAATGCCACTTTATGATGGCTGAAAAATCTGATTTAATTCCAAAAATACAACTACTGTTTTGAATATTTTTCAACTTCAAACCCTTGCCAAAAATCTGCCCTCAACAAATATTATTTTTTATGAACAGCTGAAAACTTCAAAAATTCATCACTCCCTCAATATTTGAAATTATGATGCAAACAAGAGCTCAAACTGATCATTAAAATAATGGCTATCAAATAATAATAATTTCAAAAAAAATCTTCTATGAGAAGGTCGCCAAAAGTTGATTCAAAATTTTAAAAACCCTAGTTTCCTATCAAAATAATTAATTTTCTTCTTCAAACCCTTTACAAACTCCTCCAATTCCTCACACCATGTAGAAAATTAGCAAATAAAATCAAAATATAATTTGCATAAAATAGACCAAAAGAGGCCTCCAAACCCTTGATCCACAAGCTTCCAAGATGGTTCGCTCCACTTGCAAAAATAGGATAAATATTTAGCAAAGTTGACATGCAAAAAAAAACCACGAAACCCTCACAAAACTTCACACGAACTCCTCAAAGCAAATCGCCCCACTTTTAGTGCAAGAACAAGATCTCCTTAGCAAAGGTAGTCTCAAAAGACACATTTTTTTAGATCGATCAACACTAAAGTAATGAACTTCTATTGAGCATACATCCCAATATTTTCTTCAAGCATGAAGAACAAATTATCAAAATTAACAATTAAAATTACTTTTTGGCAAACTAAATAATTAGGTCCTTAAATAATTAATTAAATTGCTCTAATAATTAAAATAATAAAAATCATTTTTCAAGCAATTTCTTAATTATAAAGCGTCTTAGAATAATCATTAAAATTACCTTAATTTTCTAAATGGTTAAAACCACTTTTCCAATAATTCGAATAATTATCCAAGATAGTTCTATTTTAATAATTAATTAATTCTCATATTTTTTAAATGATTAAAATCACTATTCAGACAATTTTATTAATTATTAAAATTATATGAAGTCACAAAATTGTCTAATATAGATAACCCACGAGGGTTTATCTCCATCAATGAATCTCAAAATTTAAACTAGAGGCTCAAAGAATAACAAAATTTTATCTACCTCTTTCCAAAAAGATAGTGATAAAACATAGTCAACCACCATTTTGCCCTCCATATGTTTCACAAAGGAAGATTCCATCCACTTAGTTGAAATGAACATTCATATTAAATTCATTTTTTATTGAAAAAGAGTTTACAACGTAAAAAAGTGGGTTGTAAACCTTGTCACCCCTCATTGAAAAAGTTTCTTGCCATCTATGAATGTGTGCATTATATTAAGAACTTTTATGTAGCTTTTTTTGCAACACCTATTTCACCCATGGAATTTTGCCTATATCATCCAAGGTCAAATTAAGACAATGTGCCACATATGGAGTCCAAAGCATAGTTCCATTATTTGTCCATAAGAAGCCTTTTAGCAGCCATGTAAACAACAATATTATTTGTAATGAATTGGACCACATTTTGTGGCCCCACCTCAATCACAACCTCATCAAATAGATGAGTATCTTGCCCGATTTTAACATCTCAAATTCATCGACACTTAATAAAAAATGTGTCAATGTCAAATGACACAAGGAAGTTGATGATTGTGCGATTTCATTAGTTTATCCATCTGACATTATAATGCATCTTAATTTTTTTCCATTCCTTATAATGTTTTGCAAGAACATCGCTCACATCATATATAGCTTCCTTCAACAAATCAGTATGCAAAGCCTCGTATGATGAGGCAGTGAAGCCAAAACTTGCAGCTGCAATTGCATCCGCCATATTTTGTCAATATGGAGATCTATCCACATTAAACGATAAGCTAAAGTTGTACTGAAATTTAGAGATCGTCTTCTGGTTGCTCATAAACAATATTTTTCCAACCTATACTCTCAAGCGTGGTTTGCACTCCATGTGTAGTGCAAAAGCTAAATAAGGCTTGAATGTTTCCCCTACCTACATCTAGGCCACAAGATACCAATCAAAGGGTAGATTATTAAGAAGATATAATGAGAAATCTTTCCACCATAGTTCACAACTAAAAATATTAAATATGTTCAAATGAATGTCAAATATAACATCTACTACAAAGGAGGGTTAGCTTTACTTGGTTAGGTTTAGTTTTTTTTAAGTTTTCGGTGTCTTTTAAGTTTTTTTAACTTGTAAACAACATTTCAAATTGACCCATCATACGAGGCTTTGCAGATTGATTTGTTGAAAAATGCACCAAAAAATCGGATTGAAAAAAGCGTTTTGGGCCAAGTATAAGAATTGTTCATAATTAATCGCGTTTAAATCGCACGTTTTGCTACTATGACCTAAAGCAATGAGTGCCAAGTGGACCATTCCAGTTCATGAGAGATTGGTCATGTAATAAACAAGTACTCCTGAGAAATGCATCGTTGAAGGAATGACTCATTATTAAATACTACATGCACTTAACAATGATCCATTGCGGAAATTCTAGTGCTCAAAAAACAATGCTATGACCAAGGAGACGTGACCCAATCAATATTTCTTAATAGCACTCATCTGTAACTGCCAAAAGACGAAGATTCACACATGGAAGAGCCACTATTTCATCTATACATACATCTCCCATGGTTGGGCATTACAGAGCAAAATAGGGCTTGTCTACAAACAATTTTGCTGACAGCATATCCCAGATTAGAGACATCAATATACAGCATAGCATTAAACCTGCAGCCAACTCACACAATCAGTAAGTTCAATGACAACCCTAGATGCACATCCAACATTAGAGTACAGGATTCCCACAACATCTGGCGCATGCATAGGGAACCATGACATTGTGTACTCTTCTCATGTACAAAGTTCATATAAAATAATTCTTCTGTATATTCGTGTGCAATATCCCATTCTTCATCCATTTACAGTTTAGTTCTGCAAAAAAAAATATACCGTAATTGTAATTATGATTTGCACCCGCTTAGAACACATTATGTTCTAGCAATTAGTGTTTTTCCTCCCCAAAAATACTCCTGGGATCCGGATCAATCTTGCCACTTCTAAACGAAAACCACTTAGTAGATGATCTACCACCTAATAATATTACCACTTCATATTTTCTTATATCAATTAAATTATACTTGCCAAAAAAACTTCTGAATAAAACATGGTTTTGAAGGCAGTACAACCTCACTTGAAAGGTGTCGTTCATGGGCAGTACCAAACATGCATATCTTCACCTGTTTCATTATAGCTATCAAATAAGTTGAAAATGGTTAGAAGACGCACCTTTTTCAAATAGCAGCATAGTATACAATATAATGTTCAATCTGACACCTCCAAGAGCATACTTTTCAAATAGTTTAACTTGCACATGCTCCCAGCTGTTTCAAATGTTCCAAACACATACTAAGAGTCTAAGAAACACATACATAGCACGACATCTTATAAGGACTTGATAATGACCAAAGATAGAAAATTGCAAAATATAAGGTGGAAAGAGAATAGCTAACCTTTGCAGATGAAATTCAGAACATTCACCACTTGTGCTCGGAAGGTATTTTCCAAGCATGTCAAGTAGCTCTCTTGACTTAACTATATTTCGTGTCAGAAACAAGTAAGATGCAGCACAGCCAATATGCACCCTGGTTCACCCACACTAAAATTAAGCAATAAGCTGGAAAAATACAAACCTATGGAAATGGAAAATTACAAAAGGAGAGTGAATGTACTACCTTAGAGCCTGCAAGCTAACCCCAACAATAATATTACTTATATCTTGGAGCCTGTGACTTCCCAAAACATTCAAAGTAGTGCCTGTTATTTTATTCAGTGTAAACCTCGATCAAAGAAATAGATATCGTTCAATGAAACAGGTTCTATACTGGATTATAAAGCATAAATCCAATGATGAATGGTATACAGACCAAAACAAATGTTAATAATTAACATATTAAAACAGAAACTAACCTGGCTCGCTTAGATCAGAGGATGTCAGCAATATATAAAGTTTGTTTTCACTACTAAACAACACTGCAACTTCTCTGCAATAAGAGGACATTAAGATCAATTAGACAAAAAAGTCCTTATGAGCATTTGCTAGTCCGCATAATTATGAATGAACCCTATTAGACTAAATTCAAATGCTTTAAAAAAGATACCCAACAATCTGCAACAAATGCATTTCATCCAACCACATATTACAATCAAAACACAAAATTCACAAGGAAAACAAAGAAGTCATCTATGAGCATTATCAGACCCTACATTGGCCCTTTCACAATGATAATACGATAACACAGACAATTCCTCTGCCCTGACCTTGACAGATATGTATGATGGACTAGCATCCACTCTTTCCAACTTTCATCAGAGCATGCTCTTTAGGGATCTTGCTCCCAAATGTCTATTTGTATTGGTACCTTAACCACATGGCTTGGTGGCTTTAAAAATTTTAATGTAGTGTGATGTACGAACCATAATGTATTTTCTTTGATATATACTAATATGAAAGACTGATAATACTATAATGAAACATGATGCAATATATGTATGGTTCGTCATAAAATGAACATACACAATAAAAAATAAATTTTGACATTCAAAAATAAATTAATATGGCTATTTCCCATACTGAAACCTTTCACCTCTCCTTTGCCTTCATATATGTTTTTGTAATGTACTTGTTCACAGACTAATCAAAGTCTTGTCTCTAGCAGTCCACATACTATTAGTCTATTACAATTCTTCCCACCATAGAACATTCTTTTTTTGCTTCAAATATAGGTGCAAGAAATGCAACCTTGAGGCCACATTGCCATTTCTTGTGCCAGGCAACAAGTTTCTATTTGGATAACCTGCTCAAATAATAATTTTGACCAAAATGACTTGAATTGGTCTAGTTTTGGCACCCGTTTTGGGCTGTCACTAAGCCATTTTGAAACCATTTAGAACCACTTCCAGACCGCTCCAGGCTGTTTAGAGGAATTTTGGGACTTTCCCTAGCTGTTTCCAGGCCATCTTGGGCCAAACTTCTCTCATTTGTGCATGGATGTTAAATTGCAAATCATGAGTGGCATGCATTATACCTCACCTTTAGGCATGTATTTGTAAATCGTAAATATGTGAAAAAAAAATTACTTTTCTAGTTATTATTTTTTATTTTTAAATTATAAAGTATAATAGTTTCTTGTAGAATTCTCAACAATCCCTGTTTCCTGACACATTGGATTTCAGATCAGGTTTTCCATTTCCCAGTTCTGAACTTAACCTTCAACATGCTTACTCTCAATCGTCTTTTCTTCAGTCCTATATCGCCAACAAACTATTCCTTCAAAACTGTTCCATCCTTGTTTACTAAACAGATGAAACGTGACAATGTGGAATAGGCCACTGATGCATAACTGATGCATAGAGAAATTAAAAATACTAACACCTGTAAACAAAGGTCAACCTGGTTGATATAGGATCATAGTGGGCCCCACAAATAGTGTGCTAGACATGAGGGTGTGTATATATACGTGATACAAGTGAAAGTGGAACACGAGAGTTATATGGTCTATATATGTGGTTGTGTCCTTGGGTATTTGGGGTTACCAAACCCAGGCCGGGGTTGGGGGCAAAGCGGGTTGCTTGTTCAAAAGGGTTATAATAGAGATGGATGGTAGATTAATGACTCAACCATTGAAAGAGCACTCGAACAATGGGACCATCTATATGCAACAAGATATAGAATTGTCAAAGGTCGAGTAGGACTAGGACATTTATATTCATGTTTATGCACTCTCCCAGCAGCCTACTATGTATAGCCGGACAGCTATATAGAGCGGTAGAGAGAGGAACTCGAGGGATTGACTACAGATACTATGCTATAGCTCTGCCAATCACGCCTCAACCGACATAAGGGCGGCTATATATAGTTGGCAGGCTAGCGGCTCTAATATAGACCTAAGCCTAGTCGGCACTCCCCAACGACTTACTATATAGCCAGGCAGCTTTATAGGGGGCAGGAGGAGGGGGAGGAAATGAAATGAAACTAAGAATTTCTCCAACTTGCAAACTTAGTATTGTTTTCGATTTCTTCATGCAAACTCCATTCTTGTTGGCCCAAGTCACATGCTATTGTGAGTGACCATCTAAAGGAGCTTAGGTATTACTAGGAGCCTTTAGGGATGTTTTATACTTTCAAAACTAAAATAAATATCAAAAACTATAATAACAACACTAAAAGCAAAAACAAAGATATAATGACAAATCTGCCAAAGGAGAAGACTTAGTGATGTATGAAAGAAGTAAGATTAAAAAACTCTGACATTAACCAAAATTGTATTTAATACAACAGACGAGGCTTAGTCATGTATGAAAGAAGTAAGATTAAAAAACTCAGACATTAACAGAAATTGTATTTAATACAACAGACACATTCAACCCTCAAGACATTGGTTCAACATAGACAACAAACATGATATTCAATCAAAAATAAAGATATAATGACAAATCTGCCAAAGGAGGACGCTTAGTGGTGTATGAAATACGAAAGATAAAAAAAAACCCAGACATTAACAGAAATTGTATATGATACAACAGACGCATTCAACCCTCAAGACATTGGTTCAACATAGCCAACAAACATCAAACAACCAACAAGCTTAAAATGGCCAACAAGACACACATAATAACAAATCAAACCATTGGCCCAATTTGATAACAGAGGCAACATAGCCAAAACATTTGACCAAAGCACTAAAGAAGTAATAATGTGGGTTGAAAAACTAATAAGTTAAAATCATAAAGGTCGTGCACACAAAATTGCAATAAAATAAAGAACACTGTTCAATAGCACAAACTTAGAAGTCAACATTCTTTGCATGTATTATTTACAAACAATAAAAAGGGTGAACCTTTCTGATAGCAACTAACTTGCTTACATAAAAATGTTATAATGTACAATAATAAAAGAATTTAGAAGTATAGCATCTTAGGATCAAACAAATTGAACACCACACACCAATGCAAATGAATAAAACACGCGATATAGGTGAGTACAAATGTACCTATTTATTCAATAAACAATATAAGATGGTACACAAATGGTAAGTTTAAACAAGTGATGAGCGATAGGGTAAACACCAGTCGGTAATATGGTTCAACTTAGGGCTACCCCTAAAAAATTTAGATACAACAAAACCTAAGGCAATGTGAGATACATTAATATTAGTTCTTCATCTCACATTCTCAATTATGCTCATACCTCAAAGAAAGATCCATTTTCCTCCCAAGATATCACTTAGCAACCCCGTGCATAAAATATTTCATCGGTATTTCAGTCACATACCTTTGTGGTTCAATCACTAGGCTATCCACACAATTACATATGCATATTATTGCATAAAAGGACAAATGGTTTAAAAATTTAATAACAATCTTATTTTTTCCAGTCAAAAATAAGAAATGGTTATGCAACCCTCTTGTTTCCGCATAGACCTCAACTTTTGAGAAATTCTTAGTAGATTCAAACACATCAACTCATTCTTTCCCTACTTGAATAAGAATATACTCTACCATCATAGCCCCACCAATAATGGCCTGCTACAGATTTAAAGAGATTCGAGGAATTTCTAACATCAATGCAAGGTATTATAACCTGACGCAAACACACTTTCCAATTTTCTCAAGGTAATTATGATAGAATCGGAGCTAGAGGCATGCTAGATCGCTCCAGAACAACAAACTCCCAAATCAGAGTTTGCCATAATGCTATAAGTTAAGCAATGTAGGGTCACTAACTGCCCGAATCTAATACCTTTCTGATATGGTTAGGATGCAGAAGTGTCAATCCTTTTTCCGACATCACTGGTTTAATTTTCAAAATTACTTCCAAGGCTTACCACAATAATTCTTGCCACAACAAAAAGGCTAAGAAAAGAGATTATATGCAAAGTGACAAGGACTAACATTTGGTTGCATCTGTGGGTCAAATTCCAAATTCTAAACCATAAAAAGGGAGGACACTCTGAGACCACATGTTGGCTAGCCAAGGTGTCCATGTGGTACAAAGATTATATTACCAAAACCACACTAACATCCCTCCTTAGGCTTTACTTGGGGGCACAAAGAAGGAAGTTGATACTACAATCTATCCTTAATAATTTCATGTAACCCAAGCAGAGATATAAACTTCACAAACTTGGCCTCTGTTAATGGCAAGGTCACATGACTCACATATGGAAACAACTTGGCAAAGCTAATGAGTAAGTGATCTATAAACTATTAAGTGCAAATGCTTAAATGGAGTTCACATAATCACAATGGTTGTTGTACTTGAATTCTCTCCAAATGACATTTCTTTCACTGTTTTAGGTGCTTGAATTAATGTAGTATGTTGCCGGACATATAAAAAAAGAACTTGCGGCAACAAATCTTGAATGCAACCAGCCATGAACAGTTAACTGGAAGCAAGAATAATAATTGACATAAAAGCTTTTAGCCTAAATCCCAAGTGTGGGGGAAATCAGCTGGAAGTGGCAATAGCTCAACTTCATTGATCTTCTTTTGGCCAAAGACAGCTTACAAACAATACAATACAACAATTACAACAAACACTATTGTTTGCTCACTCTGCTCCTCTCTACACCTTTCTTCCTCCAACCAACTTGAAGACTGACTCTCATACATTCATGCTTGCAATTGTATTTGTGCCTCTTCTTTATCATGCTCTGGGTGTGTTTGTTCATTCACTAAAGGACTCCCAAATAACTAAGAGCTCAAGAGACATTGACAGTTTGTCATTATTCTACTTGTATCACTTCTGCTGCCACTTGACAACCAGCGGTTATGAAAGGTTACGGAACTGACAATTACGCAACCACCATTGAAGGGAACAGCGGTTATGCAACCGCCCTTAAAGGGACTGACGGCTACATAACTGACCGTGCAAATACTGGTGGTTTTGTCACCATACACCAAAAACTCATTTTGATCCTTGTTTCTAACTAATTTCTGGTTGCTCTTTGATTGGTTAATGACAAGGCTTTAGTTTCCTAATCCTTATGGATCATAACTTCCTTTTGGGAGGCTTTTGGTCCCACAAAAGCTTAGTGATTGAGATGTGGAAAGAGCTCTCCCACCTTTTCCTTGACATACCATCTTGCTTTGCTTGGTGTCTTCCCTTTGATGCCAATCTGCCAAGACTCTTGGGGTCCTCTTCTTGTCTCTTTTGCTTTCTGCTGTAACACTACATCCTCCTCCAACTCCCCTTGTGCAGCCAAGACAAAGTCTTCTATAGAGGGTATTGATTGCCCTTCCGCTTCCTCATCCAAAATGGGTGGCTCATATAGGTGCAAGTTCTTACAATTTACTGCGAAGTACATCCGCATGAATGGGGGTGGATCAAGCTTGCAACCTGCCTTTGCTTACCTATGTGTCTTCCCTTTGATGCCAATCTGCCAAGACTCTTGGGGTTCTCCTCTTGTCTCTTTGGCTTTCTGCTGTAACACTACATCCTCCTCCGAATCCCCTTGTGCATCAAAGACAAAGCCTTATATAGAGGGTATTAATCGTGCTTCCGCTTGCTCATCCAAAATATATGGCTCATGTAGGTGCAAGTTCTCACAGTTTACTATGAAGTACATCCACATGAATGGGGGTATATCAAACTTGCACCTTGTTCCAAGATGGTGAATGGCCCATGCCTTAAAGGTTTGAGCTTCCTAGCTTGTCCTTGAAACCTTTCTTTGATCAAATACAACTACACCTTATCTCCTACTTTGAGTGTGATCCTTTCAGAGCTGGTCATGTCTAGACTTGTACTTGACTTGAGACTTCTCCAGTTGTTCTTTTACTTAAAGATGGATTTACCTAATCCTCTCAATAAATCTTGTTGCTCTTGTCACCTCTAAATCTAGTGATCCTCCTCTTTGTTGTCCCATTGCAACATCAAGTGGGTTAGTCGGTAAATAACCCAAACATACTTCAAAAGATGACTTCTTATGTGATGTATGTACCACCCTATTGTACGAGTATTGGATATATGCCAAAGACATCCCAAATCCTTGGATATTTGTTGTTATAACCCTTTATCAACTATACCAAAGTCCTGTTAACAACTTTGTTTTGTCCATTGTTTTGAGGATGAAAAGTTGTGCTTCTTTCGAGTTTGTATCTATCTTGCTCCACAAGTTGCTGTAAAACTTCCCCAAAAATGTGGAATCTTTGTCTGAAACACTGGACTTAGGCATAGCTAAATGCCCCCAAACATTAGAAAAAACCAATTCAGCTACTCCATGTCATTTTATTGTTTTCTTTCATGGAATCAAAACACACATTTTGCTGAACCTATGTCCAACAACATATGGATACTCGTGAACGTGCTTAGACATTGGCAAACCTCCAACAAATTCTATAGAGATGTTTTTCCATGGTCTAGTAGGCATAGGTAAAGACATGCAATCCTTCTTTCTTAACCTCAGGCTTGCTTGTACAACATTATTTACCTCCTCTAATGAATCTAGCTGCTTCTTGCATATTGAGCCAATATACATACCTTTGCAAATTAGCGATGTTTTTCCAACACCAAAATGCCCTACAACTTTGGAGGAATGACCATGTGCTTCCCTCATCAATATAAGTCCTCCTCCCTTTGGCACCCACAACTTGTCTAGCTTGTAGAGAAGCACATCCTTGAGTTAGCATTCCCCATTGCCTTCAACATCAATTTTCTTAGCCTTCAACTGCTAGAATGTCTCCCCAAAATCTGCGTCTTGTGCATAAGCTTCCTCGTAAGCCTCTTTTGAGAAAGGCTCAAGTTGTGAAGCAATTGTCAAAGCTAAAACTTGTTTTGTGAGTGGTGGCCTAGATAGCATATCTGGACTACATTTGTGCTTCCTTTCTTGTACTTGATCGCCAACTGAAATTGTTTAAAAAAAAACCCATCCATTTGTAGTTTCTTGCTTGTTGCAATTTATTTTTTATTATTTAAGAGGTTTGTGGTCAGCATGCACAATAATTTCTTTGTCTAACAAATAATGCTTCATTTCTTAATTGTTTGAATTAGTGCATTTCTTAATTGTTTGAATTAGTGCGTAAATTTCCTTATCATATACATGATACCCTCTTACTACATAAGAAAATCATTATGAACGATAACAAACTAGCTTACCTCCTTATGAAAAAATCGTTCCCACAACATATTCACTTGCATTTGTCTCAATCTTGAATGGCTGCAAATTAGGAAGAGCAAGCATTGTTGCATTATTGATTTTATATTTCAACAAATCACAAGCACTATCAAGTTTATTACCCCAATGAAAACTTTTACCACTTGCTATAATGGTATGTAGGGGTGTTGCAATTGTGCAGAAAGCTGGAATAAACTTCCTCATGTATTGTATTACTCCAACAAAATTCCCAATCTCGGTGACACTCTTAGGCATGAGCAAATTAGTGATGATCACATCCTTTGTGAGATCTCCTCCTCAAACCACATGCCCCAAGTAAACCAATGATTATTTTCCAAACTCACAATTATTTAAATTGCACAACAATTGTTTTTCTTTCAACATTTGAGAGGCTTGCTTGAAATGAGTTAGAAGTTCTTCTCGTATAGCATTAAAAACCAAAATATCAACTAGATGTGCTATGACATGGATCTATGAAAGACCTCAATGCATCATTTGTCAATCTTATAAATGTAGCAGGTGCATTGCATAAACTAAATAGAAGTACTAACCATTCATACAAAACTTTATTTGGTATTAAGGATTATCTTTCATACATACTCCATACAAACTTGAAGGTACCCACATTTGAGATCCAACTTTGAGAAGTATTTAGCATGTTGGATATGGTCCCACAAGTTATCAACCAATGGAAGTGGATACCTATTTTTATAGTGATCTTGTTCAAAGCTCTATAATCTAAGTACATTCTCCAAGATCCACTCTTCTTTTGTACCATCACAATGCATGGAGGTACATGAGCATATGATCCCTTGTCCTAACAACTCTTGCAGTTTTTTTTACGTCGTTACTTTCCAAAAGTGATTGCCTATACAAACTAATGTTAGGTAAAGCAGATTTTGGAAGCAACTGAATTTCATGCTCTTCTTCTGAGCAAATCTTTAGGAGTTTGGAACACTTCTTGAAAATAATTTCGCAATTCATCCAAATCTTCCAATTCCTTGTTAGTGCAACCAATTTCAAAAAACAACTATCCCATCCTTGCTTGTCCTTCAAAATAAGTAAACAAAATTTCTTATTTGCTTGAGTGAGACTTTTTTGATTGGTTGGCACTGACCATGGCAAGCTTGGGGCTTCCTTTGATGTGCCTTGATAATATAGTTGATCTCATTTTTGACCCATCTATATTTTTTAGCCTTCCTCCTGAAAACAACATCCCTAAGATACAAGGACTTCCAAACACCATATCAAATGCAACAAGTGGAATCACATCTACTTCTATCTCATAAACATATTGTGGGTTAATACCAAATTTGAATCTACACTTTTTAGCCACTCGAATCTCTACACTGCTTTCACCCAACCCAAGTGATATGGATGAGAATGATCAAAAAAATTCAAACCAATCTTCTTAACAACATCTTCTAAAACCAATTTAAACTATGAACCCATATCAACAAGTTCATTTACCTTTGTTTTCTTGATTTGGATCTTGGTTTGGAAAAACTTGCTCGTCTCCTCTTTCTCTTCTTCCTTGAGAGCCACATTGGTAGCGGTGCCACCTAATTTCTCATCAACATTGGAACTATCCTCTATCTCCAACTCCAATTGCTCTCTCAAAGATGCCATGGATTTCTTAAGGTCCTCTTTGGTATGATTCTTGTGATGCAATTTTGAATGTAACTTCCAAAATTTTGCGTCAATGTGTTCATCTATAACACAATGACTACAATGGTTCTTCGGATCCTTACAAACATGTAAAGTGATGACATTTCTCTTAACTTTCACCTTACCTTTTTTAGGCTTTGGATGTCTTTGTTTGTTTTTTCTTGGAATGATTTTTTTGACTGATATTTCTTCAAGGAGTCCCCCTTTGCTTGCTTTTTTCCTTCCTCAATGTAGTATGCATGCACACGTGCCTCATCAAGGTCCTTTGGCTTACTTGAAGTCACTTATCAGCTTATGCATGAATGGATACCTCCCATGTACTTGGTCAAGTTGTCTTTGTCTTCCACGTCCAAGCCCATCCACATAAGATTATATGTGTTATTCATCCCCACCTAGTTACAACTAACTTCTCTTTTCAAAAGAAACTAAATTACTTTCCCACCAAATTAGAGCATGTCCTTCCATTTTGAGACATGTAAAAGAAATCCTTTGTGCCCAACATACGTTATGCACACTAAAATAAGCCTCCAATTGCTTCACTATTTGTCTAGCAATTCAACATCTACTTGTCCTTCGAAATGTTTAATCTCAACTTTGAAAGAAGTATTGATCAAACGATTTTACCTTGGCTTTACCTTTGTCTTTTGGAGGCTGCTCCTTTATACCCTTGAGTTCTTCTTTGTCTCCTTCATGGGGTTCCTCTTCTCCTATGTTGAATTTTTTGGCTAGAGCACAAACCACCATGTCCATAAATGCTTTGTCCCTAGCCATGAACTCTTGTTGCTTGATGATGGTTTCTTGGACTTTATCGCTTTGCATGCCTGCTTCTAAGGCACCAACTCTCTTGGCAAGATTATCTTCGCATTCCGTCTTCAGTTCTTTCACCTTTTGATTCCACTTCCATGTAGAAATCTTAGGATCGCAAGGTGTAGACACCTAATTTTGGTACATGACTAGCTATTTGCTATGGTAGTAGTGTGTTTTTGTGGATATGGATAATTGGTTTAGATTAGGCTCTTATTGGCGCATTCAATCCCAAGCAATCCCAAACACTAGAAAACCTACCAATCAACTATTTGTTTGCCTTGGTACGACCCCCGATGCTTCCAAAATGTCCAAATCACTATTTTAGGATCAACCCAATGACCTTGGTCATGAGCAAGATCGAACCCTTTGAGCCTGGTCATGTACTTTTGTGGGTCCTTGGACCACTACTTCCGGTTTTGTCAATTTCTTATGCCCTGTTTTTCGGCTTTCCTGCCTTTTTATTCTTGGCTTGTGTACCAATAAAGCCTTGATTTGAATTCAATAAATCTATGTATACACATGCATGATAATGCATTTACGACACGGAAAGAAGGAAGTCTAAAGGAAGATGAGCTATTACAACCTATTTTTTTATTACTATTGCCATCTATACAAGTGTATGCACCCCTTGTACCAAAAGCTATGGAATTAGTGAAAGAGCATTTAGAATCTACTAGTTGCTTGAATGCATTCAAGCAAGGGTCAGGAATTCATATTGCACTAGATTGCATAACAGTTGATTGCCAAACTGTCTAAGAACAAGGACCTAACTGAGGTAGACCCCTCATAGCTAACACTCATTTTTACACTCTTGCAAGGTCTCCTAAAGTGGATTAGAATTTGGAGGGAGGATAAACAATTCTGGAAGATCCACAAATCAATTCGACAATCAAAGAGAGGTTTTTTTTATCAGCAAGGACGAACAAAGGCACATGCAAAAATTCAAAGGAATCTAACATCATCTGCCAAGATTGAACTCAATGACTAGAATTGAAGCTTAACCTGCCAAGATCGACCCAACAATTTTGGTCGTGACCATAATCAAGTTCAATATTGGATGTTTTCCCGCACCACTAATGAACACAAATTTGTTGGGTTTGCTCTAGGACTGCTTCTGGACTTGTTTTCAATCATTTTCAACCTCCAACAGCACACAGGTAGTCAAAACTCAAGTATTAATCTGAGAACTTTCCTTATGACTATTGCAATCTATTTTTTTATGACTATTGCCATCTATACAAGTGTATGCACCCCTTGTACCAAACGCTGAAGAATTAGTGAAAGAGCATATAAAATCTACTAGTTGCTTGAATACATTCAAATAAAGGTCGGGAATTCATATTGCACTAAATTGCATAACAGTTGATTGCCAAACTATTTAAGAACAAGGACCTGACTGAGGTAGCCCCTCATAGCTAACACCCATTTTTATGCTCTTGCAAGGTCTCCTAAAGTGGATTAGAATTTGGAGGAAGGATAAACAATTTTGGAAGATCCACAACTCAATTCGACAATCAAAGAGAGTTTTTTTATCAGCAAGGATGAACAAAGGCACTTCCAAAAATTCAAAGGAATCTAACATCATCTGCCAAGATTGAACTCAATGACTAGAATCAAAGCTTACCCTGCCAAGATCAACCCAACAATTTTGGTCATGACCATAATTAAGTTCAATATTGGATGTTTTTTTGCACCTCTAATGAACACAAATTTGTTGGGTTTGCTCTAGGACAGCTTTTGGACCTGTTTTCAATCATTTTCAGCCTCCAACAGCACACTGGTAGTCAAAATCAAGTATTAACCTGATAACTTTCCTTGTCACATTCCAAAAATATTAAACCCCTATATTCTCGCATTTCAAATTCATTTTTGTTGTTATATTGTTGTATTTAGTTCATATTTGTCTTGTACAACCCGTTATTGATGAGTATAGTGTCCTTGACCTAAACCACTTTTCATCAAAACGTTTTGGTGAAATTGTGATTTCTTACACGCAACCTTACTTCATCTCTTTCTACGATTAGACTACTTATATTACATATTGGATTTTATTATGCTAAGGGCTTCCATAAACCCCTTGCTTTATATGTTTCCTTCCCTTTTAGGCTTAGCCCTTGTTATTGTTATAGATCTGGTTTGTCTAGGGTTGAGCTTACTTGCTTCTCCACCATTATCCCTAGCTCCTTGTGCATTGTGTTAAGCACAAGCTTATACTGAGGGCGCGGGGGGGGAGAACGGGGGGCTGAATCAATATAAGATATTTTTTCACTTTCGACTATTAATCTTAAATCCAAAACCTCAAATTACTCTACAATTAATATATTCAAAGCAATCAAAGAATACAATGCAAATAAACACAGATTTGTGTGGAAACCCTTTGGGAGAAAACCACGGAAAAATTCTCTTAATATAAATATTCGTAGGCACCAACCTACTGGAGCACCAACCCCAAAAACAATTTTTTAGGCACCAACCTTCTCAGAAAAAATCACTCTTCTATCTCAAATTTGTTGTCAAAACAACGGATGATTGAACACTTGTTTTATCTCCTTTAGATTCGATCCATACTTGAGTGTTTGCTATACTCTTCCTTATACTTGCTGATTTTTTCGTTTTAATATTCTCACAAAAATTTGCCTTTAAAAATTCTGCTCTTCTTTTATTTCTTCCACTTTCGAATCTACTTTTTTTTTGCCATTCGTTATGCACTTATTTATAACCCACGGAAAGCCACAAATTAAGGTCGTAACTCTTCAAGTGAAAAACTCCTTTCGAACGGTCACAACTTTTCCCAATAGGTCGGCCAAGGTTGACAATTCCGTGGACATTTCTGTTCACTTCCGTCGACATTTCCGTTCACTTCCGGCAACAATTCCGTTCACTTCTGTCAACATTTCCGTTCACTTCTGGCAATCAATTCATTTAACATCAATGACAATATTCCCACAATCTCCCCCTTTGTCATTGATGGCAACCGCATACTGAAACTGCTCCCCCTTGTTGCACTGCCTCTTCTGTCTGAATCCTTCTTTACTGTAGCTCCCCCTTTCTGTGACATCCTCTTTCTGTACTTCTCCCCCTTTGACATCAATGGCAAAGGGTCTATCCAAGAGCTAGTACTTGGCTCCCTCTCAGCGGATGCTTCCCTTCAATGGCAAGAAGCAAAAGAAATTACTCCCAACTTCTGTCGTAGGTACTCAAATGTTTCCTTTGGAAGTGGCTTAGTGAAAATATATGCCATCTGTTCGGATGTGGAAACATATTCCAATTTTACTTGTTCTGCCCCCTGTTCTCTCAAGAAATGATACTATATAGGGATATGCTTAGTTCTGGAATGCATAATTGGATTCTTCGAAATACTTATCGCACTAGTATTATTGCAGAATATGAAGATTGGATGATTATACTCTACTTTGATATCTTTCAAGGTTTGTTTCATCCATAGAACTTGTGTACAACATAGCATTGTCGCTATGTACTCTGCTTCTACTGTGGATAGAGATACAAAATTTTGCTTCTTACTCAACCATGATACTAGGTTATCTCCAAGAAAGAATGCTCCTCCACTTGTACTTTTTCTATCATCTACACAACCTGCCCAATCTGAATCCGTGTACGCTACCAATGTGAAGTCTTTACCTCTTAGGTACCACAACCCATAATCCAAAGTTCTCTTTAAATATCTAAATATAAGTTTCATAGCTTGCACGTGTAATTCTTTTGGAGCTGCTTGAAATCGTGCAACCATACCTACTGCTTGCATAATATCTGGCCTAGATGTCGTCACATATAGTAAACTCTCAATCATTATCTGTAAAGAGTTTGATCAATATTCGGAGATTCATCATCTTTGCTCAACTTCGTACCTGTAGCCATAGGTGTGCTAACAAGGGCACACTCCTCCATATGGAATTTATTCAACATCTTCACATACTTGCTTTGGGATATGAATATTCCTTTGTTAGATTGAGAGATTTGTAAATCAAGGAAAAATGACAACTCACCTAACATGGACATCTGAAATTCCTTTTGCATATCTTCAACAATATCTTAGACATTTCCTCATTGTCTCCTCCAAAGATTATATCATCTACATACACCACAACAATTAACTGGTGATCTCCTTCAGTTTTGATGTAAAGATTACTATCAACATATCCTCTTTTGAATCCTTGGTCTTATAAGTATTTATCAAGCCTAGCATACCATGCTCTAGGAGTTTGTTTCAATCCGTACAAAGCCTTCTTCAACTTACACACATAATCCTTGTTTTCTGATAAGAAGAATCCTTCTGGCTGTTCTATGTAAACTTCCTCTTCTAGATTACCATTTAGAAATGTTGATTTAACATTCATTTGATAAACTTTGAAATTTTTGAATACTGAAAATACAAGAAATATTCAAATTGCTTCTAATCTAGCAACAGGAGCAAAAGTCTCTTCAAAATCTACACCTACTTGAGCATACCCCTTACATACTGTAGAGTAAAGATTTACTCTACGTTTCATGCTATTTTTCAATCGCGCGCCGCGAAATTTTGTCCTCGCATACTTTGGTCTGAGATGGAGAAGTTTTGAAACAGAGCATGGGCTCTATTTTTCTTCTTGGCGAAGTGTTGAAGTAAAGCGGAAGCTGACAAGTGTCGTCGTCCGAGACATCCTTTCTCAAGCGGAAACTGCCAAGTGTCGTCGTCCGAGGCACCTTTCATATTTTCTATGAGTTGGTCGGAATGTGCCACGTATCTCATAACAACTCGCGGAACGCAACAAGTGTCATCATCCGCGGTTTCGTATCAGCACCCGCGTTTCATCTCTTTTCAGCGAAAGGTTTTAACAAGCTAAGTATCAGGATCAGGCAGAAAGCGCCAAGTGGCAATCACAGAAGGTCTCAATGTTGCTTTTCTAAAAGCAACAAAAGATGCCACGTACCCTAGCAAAAGAGAGCGGAAGCCACCACATGTCGCGATCCGAATTATCTTCATTTTTGCTTCACTGATATAGCAAAGACTGTGGTGGGTCTTAAGTGTTGTTTATGAAGCAAGCGAAAGCCGCCAGGTGTCGTCCGTGTAAATGTGAAATGAGACCAAATTGTTTCTATGGTATAAACAGAGTAAAGCGAAGACTGCCATGTGTCATCTTCCGCAGGTTTTTAAAAGGGTAGCTACAAGCAATGGAGATCACAACATAACCCCTGATAAGTAAAGCGGAGATTGACACCTGTCCCTGTGTCCCTTTTAAAGTTACTCGGGTAAGAAATGCTGTGGGTCTTATTTTCTTTTAAGCTGTTGAAGTTTCAAGGAAGCGGATAGCGACAAGTGTCAAAGGCAAAACATTCCTGAGCAAAGACACAAAAGAGTATAAGTTATGCCAAAAGTGTCGCGTGTCTTCAAGGTGTTGCGGAACACGCCAAGTGTCATTTTCCGGTGTCTCCTAAGTAATAGGAAGATTTTCAAAGAATTGGCTAAGTGTTATCTAGCGTTTAAGAGAAGGGAGCGTCCTGCAATCTGTTTCATCCAATGAACTGCCAGAAGACAAAGCGTTTCAGAATCTATAAAATATCTTCTGTTAGACACTGCCAATTCGGTTAGATATCAGTTGGGCCGTTAGATTAAGAACAAGCAGACAATCCAAAGTGAATACAAGGCTATAAATAAGGGTGCAGAGATCACCAGAAGGGGAATTATCAAATACCAAAGAGAATTATTGTAAGGAGTTTAGACTTTCTAGAGCTGTGACTAGGATTATCATTTGCTTTTGTTCTATCTTCTTAAGTTGGAAGGTTTATGTAACTGTGCGTGTATCTGTGCCTCTTATGTAACTGGAGAATTAATGAGAAGATTGAATCCTATGCCTTTGTTGACATTTTCTGTCATTTGCAAAAGTAGTCTAGGCTATAGACTTTCTAGAGCTGTGATTAGGAATGTCATTTGCTTTGGTCTCGTTTTCTTGAGTTGAAAAGTTTATATAACTGTAAGTGTTTCTGCGCCTCTTATGTGACTAAAAAATTCAAATTAGAAGATTGAACCCTATGCCTTTGTTGACATTTTCTATATCACTGCAAAAGTAGTCTATGTTGTGAGCCTCTATTTCTATTGTTTCCATCTTTTACATTGATCATGCACTTGTTTGCTCTTAAATGTAAATGAATCTTATATATAGTCTCATTGTGCTCAGGATTAAGATCGACTTACATTCAGGCGCATCGCCATAGATTAGATTTTTTTCTTGCATTTGTGTTTCTGTTAAAATTCCTGTCCCTTTTCCCAGTATATACTTAATATAGAGAAGAACCAGCGTCTTAAAAATCTGGAGGTTGTTTCAAGTCGCAAGTCCCACATCTTGAAACTTCCCATTGTTGTTGATTAGAATCAAGCGCAATTTTAAATCATCAACAGTTTTTTGGCACGCCCGGTGGAACAAATCTTTCAAGGAGTTGAAGAATTTTTGGTGTGTTCTTCGGCCAACCAGCCTTTGGAGGTTTTTATTTTATCAACACCAACGGCGACTCTGAGTTGAATCAGCCGGTTAAGCAATCCTGGTAGTATCAAGAAATCACCATTCGGTATGTACAATTTCGTTACTTAGAACTATGGGTTTTATGCTCTTTCATATATTTTTTATCAACCTAATTTCTTTGCCAATCGACCCATTTCCACCTTCAAACAAACACTGCGGGGATATAAAAAGAATGTAGTAGAGCTTGACACCAGAAGGGGATGCAGCCAGGAAATCCCTGATCATGTCATCCATCAAGTGAGAAATGCACTAGATCTGGTTAAGAGTGAATGGGCTCCCATTGAAAGAGCCAATTGGCAAAGGCTTACAAATGAGATGTTGGATGTGTGTGGCTTGATTGCATTTTTAGAAGAGAAGCTGAGTATTCATGAGAGATAGCTTTACCAAGTCTATCAACCTGCATATCCACTGCCACAAGTTTCATATCAGATATACGCAAACCCTGCTCATGAGCCAAGTCGAACCTGTCAAGGTCCTTTCCCCAATAATGTCGAGTCTCTGTTAGCAGCAAGAGAAGTGGAATCCAAACCCTCACTTCCCCCTCAAGTCCCTCTCACCCTTCCTCAAAAAGCTTCTTGTTTTTCATCGCAGCCTTAATGCACTCCCCACTTCTATGATGATTCCTATGAGCTCCAAGAAAGACTCTTTCAAGAAAATCTAGCTTAGCAAATTGAGGAATTAGAGACAAAGATGAGATTGCTTAGAGAAAGAGAGATAGAGCTTTCAAACCTTAGAGAGGAGCCTACGCCAAAAAATACCTCTACCAATCCTCAGATCTCTCAACATGATGTTCAAATTCCGAATTGGAAGAAGGAAAATCATGAACCAGTTAGGGATCTTGAAGAAGATAAAATTGCTACCTCTTCCCACGGGAAAAGTTCTGGTCACAAGGTCATGAGTTGGAAACAAACAATGGAATCATGGGGCAGAAAGGAGGAGAAAGGTTTTGCTCAAAGCCTTGAAGAGGTTGAGGCTGCTCTCACTCATGACGATGATCAAGCAGAAGATCCCACATTTGAACACACCTCATCTACATCCCTCCAAGAGAGCTATCAAGCTACATCTGATATAGATGAAGTGATGTACAAATGAAAAGAAGAGAATCATTTAATTCTAGCTCAAGAATTATCTCCTCTTCCGCATATGTATAACCATCAGTCTTCTTTATCCCTTTTCAAAGAGGAATATATTTTGGAGGAAGCAAGTAAAGAGGAGTATACTCAGTTCATGGCTAGTCAAGAAGATTTCATGAGTGCAGATGAGGAGGAAATCACCATAGGTACATTCTTTGATGAACAAGAGGACAAGTCACAAGCTTTTGCTTTAATCTCTGATGAGGAAGAGATAATTTCTAACTTTCTTCTCACTTTGCAAGAAGATATGGAAGAGCATGGACACTTCCTTGATCAAGTCATTGGGACAAGTTACACTATTCTTCAAAAAGGCCATGAGCTGACCAGATGTGGAGAAGACAACATTGAAACTCAAATAAGTATGCTGAAGGGATGCAAGCTTTCAGACTTATCCTTTCAAGAGGTTAAAGTCATCAAGGAGGATGATCATGCAATGGAACCCGAGAATGAAGCAGAAGGAGATAAGCCAATCAATAAGGTATATCCAAGGGCTTATGGTGATGAGCCAACAGCCATCGATTTCTTGATGAGGCATGCCAGTATGAAGAACCAGCATTTGACAAGCTTTCAAGAACAAAAAGAGTATGTATATAGTGAAAGCATGTTTGACTCTAATTCACTCAGATGCAGGCCAATCAAGGTGGCAAGCAGAATGAGCAAGTCACCAGAGCTCCATCCCATTCAGCCATTTGTCTGGCACCATAAGTCTTCTCGCCATGAAGGAAACTTCAAAAATTTTCCTTTTGATCCAGAAGGGAGGCAAATATACCTGGTTAGCTATATATAGTAGTTTGCTTTCAGTTTTGTTGCTCTGTTTTCCCGTTTTTTCTTTCTCGCTCTCTCTTTTAAATAAGTGTTCTTTGAGCACGTGGCCCAGCTCAGAATCTTTTCAAAATTTTCAAGACTCTCAACACAATAAGTCTCTCTCAAATCTCTATAATTCCCCAGATGTGTCTGATTTGTTAGTGCCAGAAGTGGAAGTTGTTTTGATCCAACTTGAATTCCAATTGAAGGTTGCAGTTCATATTTTGCAGAGTTTTCACACAAGGACATCATTAACCTTGATTTAGCTTTCCAAGAGTTGCAAATTAACCAGGGGCTATTTGATGCTGAATAGTCTGCTTATCAGACAGCCTTACTGAAGTTGTGATTGTTGCCACATTTTTATATGCGGGAAATTGTGGTTTCTTTTTTAGCAGGCTCAAAAGTCCTTGGGGTCGCCAATAATTGTAGAGTAAAAATTTACTCTACGTTTCATGCTATTTTTCAGTCGCGCGCCGCAAAATTTTGTCCTCGCATACTTTGGTCTGAGATGCCGAAGTTTTGAAACAGAGCATGGGCTCTATTTTTCCTCTTGGCGAAGTGTTGAAGTAAAGCGGACGCTGACAAGTGTCGTCGTCTGAGACATCCTTTCTCAAACGGAAACTGCCAAGTGTCATCGTCCGAGGCACCTTTCATATTTTCTATGAGTTGGTCGGAATGTGCCACGTATCTCATAACAACTCAGTGGAACGCAACAAGTGTCATCATCCGCGGTTTCATATCGACACCCACGTTTCATCTCTTTTCAAGCGGAAAGCGCCAAGTGGCAATCACGGAAAGTCTCAATGTTGCTTTTCTAAAAGCAACGGAAGATGCCACGTACCCCAGCAAAAGAGAGCGAAAGCCACCACATGTCGCAATCCGAATTATCTTCATTTTTGCTTCACTGATATAGCAAAGACCGTGGTGGGTCTTAAGTTTTGTTTCTAAAGCAAGCGGAAGCCGCCAAGTGCCACTGTCCGTGTAAATGTGAAATGAGACCAAATTGTTTCTATGGTATAAACAGAGTAAAGCGGAGACCGCCACGTGTCATCTTTCGCAGGTTTCTAAAATGGTAGCTACAAGCAGCGGAGATCACCACGTAACCCCAGATAAGTAAAGCGGAGATTGACACCTGTCCCTGTGTCTTTTTTAAAGTTACTCGGGTAAGAAATGTTGTGGGTCTTATTTTCTTTTAAGCTGTTGAAGTTTCGAGGAAGCGGATAAGGACAAGTATCAAAGGCAGAACATTCCTGGGCAAAGACACAAAAGAGTATAAGTTATGCGGAAAGTGCCACGTGTCTTCAATAGATGTTGCGGAACACGCCAAGTGTCGTTTTCCGGTGTCTCCTAAGTAATAGGAAGATTTTCAAAGAATTGGCTAAGTGTTATCTAGCATTTAAGAGAAGGGAGCGTCCTGCAATCTGTTTCATCCAATGAACTGCCAGAAGACAAAGCGTCTCAGAATCTATAAAATATCTTTTGTTAGACACTACCAGTTTGGTTAGATTTCAATTGGGCCGTTAGATTAGGTACAAGCAGACAATTCGGAGTGAATACAAGGCTATAGATAAGGGTACAGAGATCACCAAAAGGGGAATTATCAAATTCCAGATCGAATTTTAAGAGAGAATTATTGTAAAGAGTTTAGACTTTCTAGAGCTGTGACTAGGATTATCATTTGCTTTTGTTCTATCTTCTTAAGTTGGAAGGTTTATGTAACTGTGCGTGTCTCTGTGCCTCTTATGTGACTGGAGAATTAATGAGAAGATTGAATCCTATGCCTTTGTTGATATTTTCTATGTCATTTGCAAAAGTAGTCTACGTTGTAGACTTTCTAGAGCTGTGATTAGGAATGTCATTTGCTTTTGTCTCGTTTTCTTGAGTTGAAAAGTTTATATAACTATACGTGTTTCTGCGCCTCTGATGTGACTGAAAAATTCAAATAAAAAGATTGAACCCTATGCCTTTGTTGACATTTTCTATATCACTACAAAAGTAGTCTATGCAGTGAGCCTTTGTTTCTATTGCTTCCATCTTTTACATTGATCATGCACTTGTTTGCTCTTAAATGTAAATGAATCTTATATATAGTCTCACTGTGCTCAGGATTTAGGTCGACTTACATTCAGGGGCATTGCCATAGATTAGATTTTCTTTCTTGCATTTGTGTTTCTGTTAATAATCTTAATATATACTTAATATAGAGAAGAACCAGCTTCTTAAAAATCTGGAGGTTGTTTCAAGTCGCAAGTCCCACATCTTGAAACTTCCCATTGTTGTTGATTAGAATCAAGCGCAATTTTAAATCATCAACACATACCAACCTTGCTTTGTTTCGAGTGACTTGGCCATTTTCATTCAATTTGTTTCGAAACCCACTTAGTGCCAATCACATTTTGATCCATTACCCTGGGCACAAGTTCTCAAGTCTCATTCTTCTCAATGTGATCTAACTCTTCTTCCATTGCTTTTACCCAATGTTTATCATGACTAGCTTCAAAAAAAATCTTAGGCTCTACCTTGGATAACAAAGAGAAATTTACATGCACAGCTATACTTACAATTCTTCTTCTGGTTTGCACCCCAGCATCAATGTTGTCAATGATCTAACTTTCAGCATGATTCTTCTGAACAAAGCGAGATGGTGCTTTGGTGTCCTGCCTTTCAAATTCACTCAATTTTTCTACATTTATTTCCTCCCCTTCTACAAGATTGGGTATTTCTAGAGGCTCTTCTGAAGGTTCTTTTGCCTTTTGATTCATGATCTCATCTATTCTAACACTAGCACTTTCTATGATAATTTGTAGCCTTTTGTTATAACATCTATAGGCTTTGCAAGGCTTTGCTTTTCATGGAGTAGCCAAGAAAAATTCCTTCGTCAGCGCTTGAATCGAATTTGCCCAAGTTTTCTTCAGTCATGTTGATAAAAATTTACTTCCAAACACTTTGAAATGTCTGACTGAAGCTGGTCTTCCAAGGAGTTTTGTCATTATTAACTCTGATTTGCCCTCTATTCAAGATATATACTGTTGTATTAACTGCTTCTCTCCAGAATCGATCTGATAGCTTAGATTCATTCAACATAGTTGTAGCCATCTCTTGAACGGTTTGATTTTTCCTTTCCACCACTCAATTTTGTTGTGGAGTCCTTGCAGCTGAGTATTGTCTCTTAATTCCATGATCTTTGCAAAACTCAATGAATTCATTTGAAATATACTCACCTCCTCGATCTGACCTTAGGCATTTTATTTTCAGCGCTTTTTCATTTTCTACTAATGCCTTGAAAGCTTTAAACTTTCAAATGCTTCTGATTTTTCTTTTAGAAAGGCTACCCACGTCATTCTAGTATAATCATCAATGAGCAACATAAAGTAGCTCTCACCTTGCATGCTTTCAGTTCTGGTAGGACCACAAAAATCCGTATAAATCAGCTCTAGTGGTTTGGTGGTCGAATATTCCTTCATTTTGAACCTTGTTCTGGTTTGCTTCCCGTGTTGGCATTGCTTGCATAGAGTGCTTGAAGGTTTTGTTGTCTTGGGCATATCTCGCACAGCGTGTTTGTTGCTGATTTTCACAAGATTATCAAAATTTATGTGCCCTAACCTTCTATGCCATAGCCAACTCTCTTCAACTTGACTCAGACAACATTTCTCTCCTCTCATTTCTCCAAGCATGTATAAGTTGTTTGTAGTTCTATGAGCATCTGCAATTAATTCTCCCGTGTCTCTTTTTCTGATCTCGCAACTTTCAAAAAAGAACTTGAGTGTGTGTCCTTGATCACACATTTGGCTAACACTTAGAAGATTATGATTTAACCCTTCCACATATAACACATTTTTTGTTTTGGTTCTTCCTTTATCGAGACTAAGTGTACCTTTTCATGTTATTCTCGTTGTAGTGTTGTCTCCGAACTTCACCATGCCTTCATTGACCTTTTTTAACAAGATGAATTTGCTTTTATCTCCAATCATGTGTCTCAAAATCCACTATCAATGAACCATTGTTGTCCTTATCTCTAGCATAGAATGTTGTTTGAACAATCATGGATTCTTCTTGCTTCTTCTTCCAGGGCTTTGATGGTTCTCTTTTCTTTATCACTCGAGCTTTGAACTTTTGATCTTGTCTTACAAATTCAAAAACACTTCTACAATAGTGTGCTATATGTCCATAGTTGTTGCACTTGTAACAAACTATAGCTTCATCAAAATTTGATAAGGAAGCAAACGAATTGTAATTTTTGTTCGAAGCTCCATAAGTTCCTTTGTTTTTGCTCCTGACTTCAATATCCTTGGCTCTCTTTCTACAATCTAATTTCTTATGACCAAAATGATTGCAATAATAACAATATCCATCAAAATAATTACCAAACATGGTTTTATTTGCATATCTTGGAGCCAATGTTCTTCTGAAATTTTGTTCTCCTTCGCTTTCTTTGTTGTTAGAGCTAGTTTTTGTATTCAGGGCTTCTTCCTTCTTGGTCTCTTTTTTCACTGGTCCCTTAAGAGTTTCAACATAGCTCTTAGCTTTCTCTTTTTCCTTCTCATACCCAATGCTTGACTTGTTAGATGGTGATATTTGACTCTCTAGAATCTTATTCAAAACTTGAGTGCTTTTCTCAGATTTCAATTCACTTGCTATTTTAGATTCGCCTTTTCTAGATCCCTTTTTAAAACATCTATCTCAGATTCATACCTTTCACAGTCTTCTCCTTTCTTCTTTAGCTGATTTGTTAGGTCTTCAATTTTCTTTGCTTCTTCGATTTGGACTTTTAGATCAGCAATTACCTTGTTTAATTCCTCAAAGACTTGTGATGTCTTCACTTTGAAGTCTCAATTCTCTTCTTCATATTTTTGGAGTTGTAACTTTAGTTTCTGATTCTTCTTCTTAAATGCTTTTATTCTTCCAACACGCAAATAAGTTCTTCTTCAAGGTTCACTTCACCTTCTTCTTCCATGTCTTCATCTTCCTCCAAATTATCTTTGTTGGTGGTGGCATTTTCTTCTGTAGCCATGAACAGAGTCTCTTCATTATCACTCTCAACATCACTTTCTTTGTTTTCTTCGAATGAGCTGCTATACCTCTTGGAGTATAGGCTTTTCTTTTGTTTCTCAAATCTTTGTTTGTCTTTGCTCGGCTTGAATCCCTTTTTGTACTTTGATTTGTTTCTCTCATCATTGTTATTTCCTTTATTTGGACATTTGGCTGCAAAATGACCAATTTTACCACAATTAAAGCATTTAAATGGTAAATTTCCTTTATATTTGCCCGATCCTTTCTTTAGCTTCTGAATGAATAGAGCTTCATTTTCATCTACTTCACTACTTGAATTGTCACTTGATTCTGGTTCTTTGATCTTCTCTTTCTTCGAGACCTTGATTGATGTTTCCTTCTTCGACTGTCTCTCAGATTCAGTTCTCATTTCGTAGGCCATAAGAATTCCATGGAGCTCGTCCATTTTCATCGTGTCTAAATCCTTCATTTCTTCAATGGCGGAGACCTTCACATCAAATCTCAATGGTAGGGATCTCAGGACTTTCTGAACGATCACAGATTCTTCAATTTTCTCTCTGAGTCCTCAAATGACATTAACAATCTCATCGACATGAAGAAGATACCCAGCAATGTTTTCATCATTCTTCACTTTTAAACTTTCAAACTGCCTCCAGTGGGTTTGGAGTTTTGCTTTTCTAACCTTACTATCACCTTCATAAATAGTGTTGAGTTTATCCCAAATCTCTTTTGCAAATTCACAATGCATAACCTTAACAAACTCATTTTTTGAAAGCCCACATAAGATTGCATTCATAGCTTTCGCATTGTTCTCACTGAGCTTTTTTCCGGTGGCATCCGTTGGTGCAATTTGTGGCGTTGTGTATCCTATTACCACTGCTTGCCAAATATCGAAACCTAGGGCCATCAAGTAAGTCTTCATTCTTATGCTCCAAAATGCGTAATTCGTTCCATCGAACAAAAGAGCCTTGTTAGTGGAGAAACCATCTAGCACTTGAGATCCTGTCATATGTGCTTTCCAAGATCTACCTTCTAGCAGTTGTGCTAACACCAAAGGAACCAGCTTTGATACCAATTGTTAAGCACAAGCTTATACTGAGAAGGGGGGTGAATCAATATAAGATATTTTTTCGCTTTCGACTATTAATCTTAAATCCAAAACCTCAAATTACTCCGCAATTAATATATTCAAAGCAATCAAAGAATACAATGCAAATAGACACAGATTTGTGTGGAAACCCTTTCGGGAAAAAACCACGGAGAAATTCTCTTCATATAAATATTCGTAGGCACCAACCTACTGGAGCATCAACCCCAAAAACAATTTTGTAGGCACCAACCTACAGGAGCACCAACCCCTTTCACCGAGCACCAACTCAGCAAGAGACACCAATCTCTTCAAAACGAAGGCACCAACCCTCTCAAAAAAAATCACTCTTCTATCTCAAATTTGTTGTCAAAACAACAGATGATAGAACACTTGCTTTATCTCCTTTAGATTCGATCTACACTTGAGTGTTTTCGCTGCTATACTCTTCCTTATACTCGTTGATTTTTTCTTTTTAATATTCTCACAAAAATTTGCCTTTAAAAATTCTGCTCTTCTTTTATTTCTTCCACTTTCGAATCTACTTTTTTTTTGCCATTCGTTATGCACTTATTTATAACCCACGAAAAGCCACAAATTAAGGTCGTGACTCTTCAAGTGAAAAAGTCCTTTCGAACGGTCACAACTTTTCCCAATAGGTCGGCCAAGGTTGACAATTCCGTCGACAATTCCGTTCACTTCCGTCGACAATTTCGTTCACTTCTGTCGACAATTCCGTTCACTTACGTCGACAATTCCATTCACTTCCGTCAACATTTCCGTTCACTTCTGGCAATCAATTCATTTGACATCAATGACAATATTCCAACACGTTGCATGCCCTTGTTTGAATGTTATATGTGTCTCCATCTTATGCCACTTAAGGAGATTAGATCTACATCCCCTAATAAGTAAAGTGATAGATTGAAGTCCAAACCGGTTGATTGTGTAGAGCTTCCTTTGATAATCTGCCTCAAGTGCCTAACGGTTCCAACCATCTCAACAGATTTTTCAACCTTCCTCTCTTATCAATAATCTGCCTCAAGTGCCTAACGGTTCCATTTCTACCTATGGTCTTGCTAATTCTTCAGTACCAACCCCTGAAGCCACACTACTTCGATAAACTATGCAAACCATGCAAGCGAAGCAACAACAAATTCAATTGCTTTCCCAAGGGTCTCAAAAACTATCATACAATCAATTCACATGAAAGACTACTTAATCCTTTGGCTCGTGAGATCCTTGTCTATCCTTTGCCTACTAGCTTTGAAGGTCCTAAATTTGAACTATTCAACGGTAAGGGTGATCTTTCTCACCATATCAAGTCTTTCTATGCTTCATGTCTCGATTTTGCACATAATTATAAAGTATTGATGAAGCTCTATCTTAGATGCCTTAAGGACTATGCTATTGATTGGTTTTATGTTTAATCATATGGATCTATACACTCTTTCAAATATTTGGCCAATAATTTCTTAGCTCGCTTATTGATCAACATTAGCATGAAGGTCACATTTTTACAAATGGCCCAACTTAAACCAAGGACCAAATAAGAATGTTAGTATGAGCTTAGATTCAAAACCATCTTTACCAAAATTATTCACCAACTACTTGATAAAGGATTACAAAGTATGTTTCTCTCTGAGTTTACTCCAACCCATTAATGACTCAATGCTCTTCCACTCTTAACAATATTTCGATGAACTCTTTCATGTGGTTAGGGCCTATGAGATCAAGCTTTTTGAGGCCAATAGGGTTAAATAATGGACTAATGCCCCTATCTCCAACAGAGACAATTTCTTAGCTCACTTTTCGATCAACATTAACATGAAGGACCTAATGAGAATGTTAGTGAGTATATGCTTAATTTCAAAACCATGCTTACCAAGATGCTAGTCAACTCTTAACAATCTTTCGATGAACTTTTTCATGTGTTTAGGACCCTACAAGATCAAGCTTTTAGAGGCCAACAAGCTTAAATAAGGGACTAATGCCCTATCTCTAATGGAGACAATTTCTTAGCTCACTTTTTTATCAACATTAACATGAAGGATCTAATGAGAATGTTAGTATGTGCTTAATTTCAAAACCATGCTTACCAAGATGACTCACCAACCACTTGTGAGTGAACTACAAAGTATATTCTCACAAAGTTTACTCCAACCCATTAAAGGCAAAGTGGTCTTCAACTCTTAAGAATCTTTCGATGAACTTGATCATCTAGTTAGGAAATATGAAATCAAGCTTTTAGAGGGCAACATGCTTGAATATGGAATGAATGCCCCTGCCTCTAGTGAAGACAAGGATCAAGGTTAATCAACATTCAAAGATAGGGCTAATGATAATACTTTCCAACCTAAGAATGTAGTTAGTGTGGTGGATCAACTATCAGATAGGATATCTAGTCCTTTCACAACAAAGCGAGGTGGAGACAATTTATACAATTAAGTGAGGGTCCCCAAAATGTGTTTAAATGAGTTCTTTTATGCAATATGATATCTTTACATCCCCAATGAGAATTCGACTCATCACGGCCCTTGCCTAAAAGCCATGATGTCAATGACTATTGTTCTCATCATAGAAACTCCAATTGTTATACAAACAAATATACAACTTTGAAGCATAAGATCCAAGACTTGATAAAAAACCAACCAAATCCAAGTAGAAAGTCACAACGATACTTTGAATGAATTAGATGCCCAACCCAATAAACACTCGAAAATCTTTACCAATTGTTTGCCAAATCATGTTACTCAATCTAAAACCAACATGTTCATATGATAACTCAAAAGCAACCTCTGCATGTTTATAATGGTACCATCCTTGACAGATTCAAAGGTGTGGTCAATGATACACGTAAGGAGCAGCCTCCAATTACATTTTACAACCACAAAATTCCAAAAGATGATTCTAACAATGGTTTGTTATTTATTCGAGCTTTCACAGATACACATTTAAGGTTAATAAACGAAATTATGGTGGATAATGCTTCAAGCATCAATGTGTGTACAATGCAATTTATTACCATCCTCTGATATACAAAGAGATTTACTTAGTACAACCATAATTATTAAAGATACAATGGCATAACCAAATGGCTCCTTGGTGACATTACCTTCCCTGTCACCATCGATACTAAGACTTTACTAGTTTAGTTTCATGTATTCCCAGATAATGGGACATGATGTATTGCTCGGACGACCGAGGCTTAATCAAATAAAAGCAAACCTCCCACACAAGTGCAATGTGAGGTGTTACTGGAAGAGCTACCAAAAAAACTATCATACGACCTCAAACAAATGCACCTAAAGTGCAAGTACCTACTTGTCCATTGACCAAAGTCATATTATCGCAGCCTTTTGCAACTATTCCACATTAAGCACCTCGCAAAGATTCAATTATTATATGACCTACCATGCGCATAAAGGAAAGTGAAACTTTACAAACAAATAATGCAACCATTTGCAATAGAGATGATTACAATAACAATGATTTTAACTATGATACCTACTATGGTGCCAATGATTATACTAACGATGATAGTGATGATGACGATGCATTAGCCTTCTTGAACACATAGGTCCCTAGACATTCAAATCTAGACCCTGAAGACATGGCTGCATCTACTTATACATGCTATGGTTGGATTGATGGTTTTATTGGTTAGCATTACCTGCTAACCCCATGTACCTGAACTTAATAATCTATTTGTATATAGTTTTATTTTCATTTTATTTTTTTTGTATTTTATTGATTGTCCTTAGTTTTCTTTCTTCTATGCCTTGTGCGTGGCTTTTGGGAAATTCTTATTTCATTCTCCAGCATTCTTCCATGTTGTTCACCCTTTAGTCTTTTATTACCTCTAGCTTCTTCTGATTTTGACATCCATCTTATTTGAATTTTGAAGTTACCTTCTTTTTTTGCTTTCATATTTTGGTTGTCGATCAGCTTCCTTCTCTAGCTTCACTCGTGATTTCTCTATCATTCTTCTAGCCTCTTCATTTAGGTTGATTGCATTGTTTCTTTGTTTTGAAACCTTGCTTTTGATTGTTGTCTCCCATCCCAAAAGCCTGTGTGAGCTTCCCTTTAATGACAGTACCATATGTATCGAGCCCTTCTTCCCCAATGAATGCAAGTTTCGAAGGAAATTTTAGGTTAGTAGGGATCTCTCTTCTTGTTGCTTCTCGCTTTCGACCTGTGAATTGTTTTCCTTAGTTGATTTCCTCTCATTCTTGCTTTGTCCTCTAAAAACAAAACAAAAATATAAAAAAATTTACTTTTATTTTTGTCTGTTAATAGTTACATAGTTTAGCATATCATGATTATATGTCTATTGTTAGAGGTTATTAAGACATTGTTTATGCATGTGCTACTGATAGTATAATTGAGTTAGATACATGATATATAGGTTTTTACATATGATTATGGATCTACAATTGTCCAGAGGCGACCTCACACTCACACCAAGGGTATCCTTTACATATGATTATGGATCTTCAATTTCCCAGAGGCAGCCTCATGCTCACACCAAGTGAATCCCTACCAATTCTTCAGGGTTTATCTTTATTGGTTTCCTTATCATATTACCTTTATATTTGACTACAAATCTTGGTCTAGCATATATTTTGTGTGTTTTGCTTCAAAATTGCTTTGTGCTTTGTTCTATGAGTTCTTCACTGGTTTTAGACTACTTTACATGTTTGCTACATTGTGTGCTTCTCTTGTTTTCCCTTTGTTTGCTCTACTTGCATTTGTGGAGTTCTTGGCATGTCTCTCTTGTCTTCCCTATGGTGAATGCTTTAGTTATATGCTCGATGTCACATGTTTGACGTAGGCACTCCGATTGCTCTTATTTGCTCTAGATGACATTGCTTGACTTGTTTACTCTATGTGGCATTGCTTAACTTGTATACGTTGCATGCAATTTTGTTTGATCTATTTACTCTGAGTGTGGTATGATTGCTATGTGCTTGGTATGTTCACTTAGCTTGGCATGTATACTCTTTGTTACTATGATTGGTGCCATGATCTGTATCATGCACTCTAATTCTTGATTGCCTATATCCTTGTTTCCTACATTGCCATGGTTTCTACCAAGCATCTATTAGGGCATACAATTGTTGTGTTTCATCAATTATATATTGTCTATTAGGGTCGTGATATGCCCATGCTTACATTGATTATACATTGCTTATATTGGGGCATACTATTGTTTGTGCCCTTATTTGCTTAGATCTTGTTCACATTGAGGCATATTATTGTTTGTGCTTTCACTGCTTATATCTTGTCCACATTGGGGCATACCATTGGTGTGCTTCATTGATCATATCTTGTCCACATTCGGCATATGATTTGCACCCTTGTTGCTTATTGGCAAGGGCATCATGTTACTACCTTTACTTACATAGTTTAGACCACCAGTGGTCGTACGCTATTGAGTCATATATGTGCTTTATTGATGATATTTTTCTTAGATTAAACCAAATTGTGTGATAAATGTGCTTTAAATGATTATTTTCTCTTATAATTTCCTATTCTATACATGGTACACGTGTTCCCTTTCTTTTGAGATGAGTGATATGCAGGTCATCACACACCTCAAAAATGGGGGCATATGATCCGCTTATTCTACTTTAGTTACATGATGATACACAACACCAACAAGTTACAAGACCCTTGCTTTTACATTTGGAGGCGCACATCAAAGTTACAAAACACTTGCTTCTAAATTCTGAGATGCACACTACAAAGTTATAAAACGCACTTATCTCCACTACAAAGTTATAAGATGCACTTCACCCACTTCGAGTTTCTATAGAGACAGTGGCACAATTCACATACCACTAGGTGTATTTATTCCTCCTATTTTGACTTTTCCTCATTGATTTCAACAATATCTTGATTATTGATTTATATAGACGTTGATCTACTTGCAAATGTTTTAGTTTGTTGCAAGTACCCCTGATATTTACACTCCTAACACAAGAGCATGAATGTTCATTCCAATACCCTCAGAAGCAGTCAAGATGTTCATGTATATTGCAAGAAGACATGATTTTTCTATTTGCAAGTCACAAGCGTTGGACTCTATGATAATGTGACCCCTCCTCTCTTAACATTTAGCTCATTATCATATTTGGTATTAGCTTCAAGTAACATTCATAGATTGCGAGTGTAGTTTCTTCTTCAAACCTTCTAGATGCACTTGTTTGTTTTACTTTGCTATGTACACGCACACAAATCAAAGTGGGGCATTATGTAAATACCTAATTTAGATACAAGACTATTTAATTGTTAAGTTATTAGTGTGTTTTTGTGTATATGGATAATTGGTTCACATTAGGCTCTTATTGACATGTTTTTCCTTGTGTTCGGCCCTATATTGTCGTCCCTTGCTTTGTGATGCCCTTACAACTTTACTTTCACTTCACTTTGGGTACCACCATTCAATCCAGAACACTTAAAAACCTATTGATCAACTATTTGTATAACTTGGTACAACCCTCAATGCTCTCGGAATGTCCAAATCACTATTTTATCATCGACCCAAGGATCCTGATTGTTCCTAGGATCGAGCCTTTCAATCCTGGTCATGTGCTTTCGTGGGTCCCTAGACCCTTGTTCTCATTTTTGTCAATTTCTTATGCCTTGTTTGTTAGCTTTCCTACCTTTTTTATTGTCAGCTTGTGCACCAATATCGTATGTATTTATATTCAAAAAGTCTATAAATATACACAAACATACTAATGCATTTATGACACAAAAAGGAGGGATTCTAAAGGAAGCTCCAATGAGCTATTGCACTCTACTTTTTATTGCTACTGCCATATATTAAAGTGTATGCACCCCTTGTACCAAAAACTTATGAATTCGTTCAAGAGCATATAGAATCTACGAGTTGCTTAAATCTCATACATAAGGATAAGGGTCGGGATCTTCATATTGCACTAGACTTCTTGATGAATTGCATGAGTGTTGATTGTCAAACTGTCGAACAACAGGAATCTGACTGAGGCAAGCCCCTCATAAATCCACCTATTTTTTAAGCTCTTTCAAGGTCTCTCTGAGTGGAGTAGGGTTTGGAGGAACGAGAAGCAATTCTAAAATATTTGTAACTCGATTCAACAATCCAAGAGAGGTTCTTGATCCTCATAGACAAACAAAGGCATGTGCAAAAGTTCAGGGGAATCTGACATCATCTGCCATAATCGAACTTAGCGACTAGAATTGAGCCTTACCCTATCAAGATCAACCCAATGATATTTTGGGTATGACCAGAATCAAGTAGTACAATATTTTTTGGTTGTTTTTCTAGACTTCTCTGATTGGCACAAATTTTTTGGGTTTGTTCTAGGACTGCTTCAAGAACTATTTTGACTCATTTTCAGCCTCTGACAACACATGTAAATTATTTATCTAAGAACTTTCCTTTTCAAATTCCAAGCATATTAAACCCCAAATTTTCAACGTTTTAGATCTTTTTTTTTTTGCTATATTGATGTTTTTAGATCAAAATTGTCTTGTTCAAACTGTTATTAATGATTAGGACAGTGTCCTTGACCTAAACCACTTTTCATCAAAACACAAGGTAGCAACTCTTCTTCCTTTCATATTGTAATTGTCATACAAATCAACCACAAACTACCCACAATACACAAAGATTAAGTTGCCTTCATACAATAATGATCTATAAATTCTTAAGTGGCAATGCTTTAATAGAATTCACGGAATCACAAATTGTTGTTCTACTTGAAGTCTCTCCAATTAATAGTTCTACTTGAAGTCTCCAAATGACAATTCTTTGAATGTTTTAGGTGTTGGAATTAGTGGTGTGTTGTTGGAAATATGAAAACAAAACTTGCAGCAATAAATTATAAATGTAAACAACAGTAAATAGCATGCAAGAATAAAAATTGACACAAAAGCTTTTAACCTAGAAACCCTAGTGTGGAGAAAACCAATTAGATGTGGAAATAGCTTAGCGTCCTTGATCTTCTTTTGGCCAAAGACAATAAAAAAGAAAGAAAGAAGATGACCAAAATTAGGTCAATGGGATTGAAGGATACAACCAATAACAATAGAAACTTCTAGGAAGCAGGAATCCTAGAGGTGAACCAAAGAAATAAAGTAGGAAAGACAAATTAGAACACCATGCCACTAACACAAGTGGAAAAGTAACCAATACAAATAGCAATGAGGGGAAAAGCAAAAGCCAAAAAGTATGTGCTAATGAAGACTGGAGGTAAATCTCATTGAATGTCTATGTATGTCCCTAAAGTGGAGGAGTCATCCGAGACATTATCAATCAGTGTGAGAGATCTGATAACATTGTTTGGTGAGTATACAAGGTTAGAGGAGCCAGGTTGGGGGATCCTAGGAGGAAGCAAAACACTTCCTCTAGTCTAAGTAGTAATGATCTGTTGAGAGAAGCGTTACCTAACTGATCTACCAACTATGATGTGTGACGTATCAGTGTCCAAAGGATGCTTAGTGCTACCAATACCTTAGATGGTCTAAACGAAAGAGGTGATCAATATGGGAGCTCTATGGCCTCTGGGTTCCTCTTGCCAAAATTCGCGTCGGAGGGAGATAGCCTCACGAAGATAAGGAACCAAGCACCACTGGTCTGTATATCTGAAAAAAATAGCTAGAGTGTTGTCTAAGTCTCTGCAGAGGCAGTGATATCTTTCCTGAATCTCATAATAAATGGGGCATCTAAAATGAAGTGGTACTCGGTCTCCACCTCCTAGAGGGAGCAAAGATGACAAATCCAATCCTAAGGAAGAATGTGATGGTCTATTTCAACCCATAACTAGTGAGAACAAACTTTCATTTCGCCAAAGGGGAACCTCAAGCCATGAGACCAATGGCATTGGAGATAGTGAAGGCAACGAATAATACCGTCCACCACTTATAAGAATTGCTCAGTGTAGAAAACAAGCTTGGGGCTGAGACAAGGGGAGATCCAAGTGGTATGGATATACTATCTGTAAATGTCCTCTCTGGCAGCCCTAGTGATGATGTCCTTTGTGGGAAGGAGCCCGAAAGGGGCATCTAAGGAATACATGAAAGGGGATACCTTGTCAAAAGAGATGTCAATTGAAATAAGGAGCAACCTAGTCTCAAAGCACTGACAGTGTCGATGTCTCGTGGGGCCCAATGAAGCAATCCTCTCTAAAGAGCAAAGTGCTAAGTAAGGATACCTCTCACGACCAAAAGTTGAGTCCCTCGAGGATTCGAGTTTGTGGATGTATAAAGTAAACCTAAATATAGTCTCAAGGCATAGCGGCTGGGCAGCAAATTCAACTTGGATGATGCACTAAAGAACTATCTGCTTGCAATGGATCATGCGTTGCAAAACAAGAGTCTGGACCCTCTCAATACGGGCCCAGTCCACTGCCTCTAGGCTAGGTCCCCAAACCTTTGAACCATAAAAAATTGTAGATTTGATGATAGTATCAAACAAGCATAACTTGGGATGTCTTGAAAGTGGATCTAGAAAGATTGACGTTTCAAAACAAAAAGAAAGGCATACCACTTGCAAAGCCATGGTTGAGTGGCAAACTTCATGTTAAAGCATGGGCCAAAAAATTGGACACCCAAATAAGTGTACGCTGATGTGATCTCAAGAAGTTCCCCTTTGTATAAAAACCGAAATCTGGAGAGAGAGCGCATGCAAATATTGAAGATCATGACCTTAGTTTTATTAAGGTTGACCACAAACTGTTGGAGTTCACAGACTCAAGCAAGGGCATCAAGTTGTCTTGTAAGTCCTCTACAGAGTGTGAGAGGACAACATCATCAGCAAAAAAGGATGGTTATAAGCACCTCATGCAAAAGATAACCATCATCCATATGGATACGCTGCTGAAGAAACTCTAACTCATCAATGTATATGCTGAAAAGGATTGGTGAGGGAGAACATTATTGCTTGACGCCAATGGTACTCTTCACAAAATCAGACAAACCATGAGAGGTATGATGCTGCCCAACGGCTATCTCATAAAGCCTCCAAGTTATGGTAATCAGAGAATCTGGGATGCCGAAATCTCTGAACTTCTAGAAAAGCAAGTGTCTTGGCACTGAGTCTAAGGCTTGCTTTAAGTGAACAAAACATCAAAAGACTTTGGAGGACTTGTAACAAGCTTCTTCAATGATATCCCAAAGTGTAAAGATGTGGTCAATAGTTTGGTGGTCCCTTTTGAAGCCAGCCGGCCCTTGAGCTCTGATATTATTCCTTTCCAAGTATTCTGACAGCTGCATGTGGCATAAAGTTTGGCAAATGTATGCCCAATCATCATAGTTACCATGTTCGAAAAATTCGATTTGTTCGAAAGGGGGAAAAAGTTTGAAAGTTCGGAATTTTGAAAAAAGTTCGGTTCGATATGTTCGGTAGTTCGGTTAAGATTTTTTTTATAAATTATAAAAAATAAATATATCATGCATATAACATATTTGTAAATAGAAAAACATAAACATAAATAAGTTGATAAGTATCTAAAATCTATATAACAGATAGCAAAATCCAATAAAGTGTTAAAACTTGAACTTAATGTTCAATCATCAATGTTCATTGTTCAACATCATACAAATACTTAAAGTTTAACATAAAAATTTTCAGCATTAACTAAAAATAAGAATGAGATTTAAACATCTGCAACATCAAACCCTGCATCTACACCAAAATCACTACTAGCAGTGGCATCATCATCTAATCTTACACTAGCAGGCTCATCAACAACATCAATATTTTTATCTTCAAAGCATGGTTCGCCAAGGCGAGAGTTGTCATCTTCATTTGCAAAAGAGTGAGTAAGCAATAGTAGATTGCTATGAACAAACACAAGATCAGAGAGTTTTTGAGCCCCTAGTCAATTCCTCTTGTTGGTGTGGATTTAGTCATATGTGCTCCAGTTTCTTTCACATGCAGAAGCACTGGAACACTGGCTGAAGATTCGCACAGCAAGCCTCTGCAATTGTGGAGTAGAAGCCTCATAAGTCTGCCACCATTTAGATGGTTCCCACTTTGCCCTGCTTGCCTTTGCTTCCTTGATGCCAAACATTTTCAGTTGGTTCTTGAAAATAGTAAGTTGCTGCCTTGTTGCTTCCTTCTCTTCTTCATCAATAAGCAACCTATCAATTGTTGCAAATACACCTCTCATTATCTCTTCATTTGCATCATGATTTACCTCTACTAATTTAGGATCTAGATAGCAAGCTATCGCATGTAGAGGAAAATGTAGCATGAACCATTGCTTGTCCACAATTTCCCAAATGCTCTTGATTTCTTCAACATTACCTACAAGTATCTTTTGAATTTCTTCCTTTGCTCTGTCCATTCCCTCATACACAAAGCCCATGCAAGGTTGATTGCCATCAACCAATCTCAAAATTTTAACAAGAGGCTCAAACACCATTATGATTTTGTTGGCCCCCTCCCAAAATGTGTCCCCTAAGATTATTCTTTCAATATCTTTTGAATGGGCTTCTTTAGAAGCTTTGACTCTATCCATTCATCAGTAACCATTACTTTTCTCAATGTTGTCCTTTCCTCTACCTCCCTTTGCAAAGTAATGAAATTGGTGGCAAATCTTGTTTCAGCAGGGGATAGAAGCTCACGCTTTGAAAATGAACGATACAAGTTCAATGTCAAGCGGTGATTGAGGATAAACTTAGATATTTGTTTGCCTTCAATCACAATATTACTTAACCACTCCAATTTTGATAAGTCTTCAAACAAAAGAACCAACACATGTGCGGCACATGGTGTCCAAAAAAGATGAGGAAATCTATCCATGAGTATATCCCCTGCTCCTTTACAATTCGCTACATTATCTGTAATGATTTGAACAACATTCTCTTCTCCTATCTCTAAAATCGTTGATTCGATGCAATGGGAAATGAAAAGAGAAGTTTTTTGTTCATTACTTGTATCGATTGATTTTATAAACATAGCACCATCATGAGATATTGCCAAAATATTTAGAAGGGGTCTTCTTCTTGAATCGGACCAGCCATCACTTACTATTGTGCACCCTGTTCTTTTCCAAAAATTTTTTTATTTCAGCTAGTTCAGTGGATATGGCTGCCACTTCCTCTTCAAGAAAACTAGTTCTTAGTCTTTCAAAGCAAGACAATGTGTAACCCTTCCCAAATTCAATCGCTGCATCTACAAAGGTTTTGAAATGTGGGGAACGAATGACATTGAAAGGAATGGCCTCAGCATAAAACAATCTCGCTGCCAACTTATCTACGTCATGTTTTTGTTGTGGCCTCCACATGGACTTTAATGAAACCTGTGACTTTTCAGCGTCACTTGCACTTCCATTGGTAAATGGTGATGGAGCACCACTTGAACTATTTAATGAGCCAATTTGTGAGATAGAGTGTTGGATTTTAGCCTTCTTTGCTTCTGAAGCAAATGATCCAACACGACTCACATCATATTTAGCTTTCACCCGTTTTATGAAATCTGCATACTCAACTTCCTTTGAATTTTCATTTGCTATGGTACAACGTTTCACATTTGCAGATCCTTCAAGGTAATAGTATCGAACTCTAATGACATTGCCTGTGATATTACCATTGCATAAGGTGCATCTCATATTTGTTTTTTTATCATCTCTGGACGATATACTTCAATTCTAATGTACGGCTAGACATGCTGCCCCCTGTATCTTGAATCTTGATTCCTCACTGCCCAATGCCCACTGCTCAACCTTGCATTCATTGTTCTGAATTTTTTCAATGTACCTTGGTCCCACACTGCCCAATGAATCCCCCTTGCAGACACTGTTATGAACCTTTGATTTCTGCCCTGAAATTTAAAAAAACATATTAACCTGTAAATGTAACATTCTATACAATACAATATAATATAATTTATACTTAATAATATTTTATTATTTTAAACTTTAAAGTTTAGAAGAATAATATTAATAATAAACTAACAATAATGAATTAAAAATAATAATAATAATAAACTAATTGAACTTACACACATGTATATTTAATATTTATTATTAACAAAATTATTAAATAATAAATCTAGTAAATAGTTACTAAATACTAATAATAAATTACTAAATAATAAAATATTAAAAATTTAAAACAACAAATTAAATGGGATTAAATAATAAAAACTTAAAAATTAAACTAAAGTTTTGAAACTATACTAAATACTAAATAGTAAAGACTCAGAGTCGAAGACTCAGCAAATAATGGGAAATCCGGATTCCAAACCCTACTTGGCGAATCGAAATGGCGAATGATGAATGGCGACGCTAAATCTCGGCGACTGTGAATCCCGACGAGCAAACTGCAAAGTAGCAAACTGCCAAACAGGCAAACACTAACTGCAAATGGCGATGGTGATGTTGTCATGACTGTGAAGTGTGAATCCTAACGAGCAAATTGCCAAACACTGACTGTTAGTGTTAATCGTTCCACCGTTCGTGACTGTCTTCTCAACGGCTACCGTTCGTGACTGTCTTCTCAGTGTCTGCCGTTCGTTGGTGATAATTGATAAGCGTTTGCCTTTTTGGCTTTTTGCCTTTTTGGCTTTGCGGATTAGGGTTTCCAACGCATTGCATTCGTCGTTGGAGTCGTTTTAATCAAAATTATTAAAAATTTATTCGGTCGAATTTGACCGCACAAATCTGGTCAACATTGTTTGTTCGGTTCGAACTGAACATGAGCCATGTTCGATCGAACATGGTAACTATGCCAATCATAATGGTCCTATAGATTCCATGGATAGAGGGATCCCCAGACTTATGAATAGGGTGAATGATGTGTTGGGAACATGACTAAGGGAACCCTGAATACACCACCTAATTAAAAAGCATGGCAAGGGGAAAGGCAAGGGAATCCATACCGTATTTGATAAACTCGGCTATGATACCTTCACAATCAGCTGCTTTGCTGGTGCGTAATTTCAAAATGGCCCTCTTGACAGAGGAAATGGAGATAATAGAGGATGGTGGAGGAGTGGGGACAGTGGCAGCAGCATGGGTTGGAACATCATAGAGGGAACTAGCATAAGAGACCCAAGCTTCGGGTGTGATGCCGAAAATGGTGGTTTTTCTCAACAAAAGAGTACGCCAAATAGTCTTAGGAGAGTGGTGGAGATCAGCAAGGAGTGAAAGTCATCTGGACGCAAAAAACTTTTGTTTATTACGTCAAAGAAGGCAACGGTACTCCCTATGAAGGGTGGGTATGGAGGGAGGGTCATGGGTTAGGGAAAACCGAAGTCTCTAATGAAGGGATTTACACTCATTATCATACCACCGATTCATGGGGCAAGTTCTATGACGAATAGGGGATATGGAGTAATGTATAGTGTGGTGGCAAGAATCAAAGGCAGCAGCATCCAGAGGGTTTGACATAAAAACTCATACATGGAATCACCGATGGGAAGAGGGAGGGAGCAAAACCCAGACATAAATATTACAGCAAACATTGTTGTTTGCTCGCTTAGCTCACTCTCTAACTACAACCAAATTACAAAAAACACTCTGTTTGCACCTTTCTTCTTCCTAAAACCAACTTAAACACTATCTCTTAACTTTCACACTCTCGTGCTTACAATTGGATTAGTTCCTCTTATTTATCATGCTCTGAGAGTTTCCTTTCTTGTAATAAAGGACTCACAATGAACTCAAAACTGAAGAGACACTGACACCTTGTCGTTACTCTACAATACCACTTTAGCAAGCAAAACCGCCACTCAATGCAAGGCAAAACCATTGACTAGCAAGTAGTGGTTGTGGAACCACCCCTAAGGGAATCAACAGTTACAAAACCTCCACTAAAGGGACCGGTGGTTACACAACAACCACTGGAGGAAACCGGCATTTACCTAACCGCTACCTACATGTACCAATGGTTTTGTCACCATACAAGAAATACCCATTTTCAGCCCTATTCCTAACTAATTTCTGGTTGTTGTTTAGTTGGGTGATGAGTAAGTTTTAGTTTTCTATTCCTTATGGATTAATAAGAGCATAACTCATTAGCTTGACAAAATCAAGGAAAATTGCTAACATATTAAAAATCACAAAAATAATTAAATTTTTACAATAAGGATATTCATCTTTCAATATCCATGACATATCCACCTGACAAACATCAAAATGAACATGAAAACATGTATTACACATGCATACATCATTGTGACTGAATGTGCATCATCAATTAAACATTATTTTCCTATTAAGAAATGTCATTAGGTTTGCTTTGATGTTTGAAGCACACTAGTGCAACTTGGCCTACAAAAAACTCGATGAGCTAATGAGTAATATCAAACTAAGTAAAGAAACTCGTCACCAACTTGGCAAAGTGTTGACCACACTGTTTTTTCTAAAGATCGGAATAAAAATCATGAGCACTTAATCAAACATGAAGAGTATTGCAAGTGTAGCCAATGGTTTATTTAAGATCTCCACAAATATGTCCTTGCGGCATTACTTGCTCTGAATGACTAATCCTAGATTACAATTACCTGTAATTGATGGACCTTAGTATTCTTGGCCCAAGCATTGTACTTTAGATTTTGCTAGAAATTTGCATAGCATTCTCATTATCACATTCAAGAGAAGTAGACTATTGTTGCCAAATTCCAAGCGCATCCAACTAAGCCAAATCCAGGATGTCTCATGCCCTATTATGACAACACCTTGAATACTCTACCTCGATAGAAGAAAGAGCACTTGTGGACAACTTGCTTGGCCATGCACCTTACCCTAAACCAAGATGATAGAAAAACCCTTATGTAAACCGACAATCAACCCATTCTACATCTAGTCAAAGTTCTATGTACACGGCCAAATAAACCTTGTAATCACAAGAGTACTATATCCCAAGTAGGCATGTGTTTTATGTGAAGGGTGCATAAGTGCTCAAAACACTACACCAACCACATAGAATGGAAGGAGGCAATTCATACATGATCTAAATACAAAAAGCTGTAAATAAAGATCTAAATTGCCGAGATTAAATGAAAGTACCTTAACCAATTGATAATTAAAAGTGGACACAAAGAGATAGAGAGATGCATAACTGATTTCTAACTTACCTGAGTTCTGATAAAGACTAATGATTCTAGAAAATAAAATCTGGAACAGAGCAAATGAGTATCAAGAAAGCAAACAATGACCAGCTTCGTACTGCCTGACAGAGGCAGTGACCAATTTCGTATGGTCCGCAGCGATCAGCTCTCCCGAAAGCGGTCAACCTGTTCCAAAAATGGCTATAAAGATCTCTAAGGTCTGAAACTTTCTGAAACCCTTCATCAGCAGCAGATGTCCAGAAACCTCTATCCGATAAATAGAGTAATGTGCACAAATGTCAAAACCTACTCTCCTTTGATCTAACCCTAATCCAACCTCAATCCCTGGCAATGCATCCAAGCCACAAAAATATGTAGAGTTATTGACCTGGGCCCCTTGAGTGGGGGTTACTCTACATATCAAGCTGAGAATCAAGGCTCATGTAGTTCTATGCATGAAAATGACCCATCCCAATGACTAAGAGAGGCCTCAAGTTCAACCCTCTCTCCCTATGCTAATAAATGAAACTATATACTCTTTCAATAAATGCAATCCTTCTTTTGGTACAAGTATGCAGCCACAAGACTTCAGCAAATAGTGTGTAGAATGAGGGCAAAATACTATCAATGTGCAATAGATATAATCAATGTGCAAGCTCCTTCGCAAAACAAGTGATGTTCGGAGATGATTAGAACCTTAGGGTAAGATGTGTATACATAGGGATCTTTGAAATCAAATTGGGACACATTCGTGCATAAGCCAACCATGGAAAAGCGTGAAAGTCAATAATCAGGGCATGGGAAAATATGACATGATGGCACAAAGGACCCAAAAACAACTTGACCACTTTCCTATCGTACAATAAAGATCAAGACCATTGTTTTACTATTCTGAAAACAATCAAGACAGAAAACCCATGAAACAGAGACCTAAATGTAATGCATGACACTTGGTGGATACCAAGGTAGACAAATGACAAATCTGAAGGTGTTCATGAGCAAATGAGGATAACAAAATACTAAGGGTCCAATGTTAAAGGAAAATGTACCAATAAGAGCCTAATGTAAGCAAGTGTACCTTGATATGTATAAGGATTATTACATTACCGTCTAGATACTCTCCCAAGGACATTGCATGCATCTCGAAACAAGAACAACAATGTCTACTGACTTGAGGATCATGCATGTATCTAAGAAAATTGCAAATGAGGTCAGGTGAATTCAAAGGATCTTTGCAACAATTTCATTTTTTTCCAATCAAGTACTTGATTGAGCATGCAACAATTTCACTTATGAGACATTTTTTAGGATCATTTTCAGATCTCCCCTCAAATTATCTAACAGTTTTTAAGAAAAATATGGGAGTTCCCTAATGGATTTTCTCATTTGAACTGGATCCTGCAAAATACCATAATTCAGTTGATTGGATAATGAACTTTACCTTATAATTCAGGCGACTAATGAAGTGCTTTGAGACATGTTTTCACTCCTCCAATGTAACAAAATAGGGCAAACAGAGGTGCAAAAATAGAGTACAACACAATGAGTTGTTACCACCAACAGAGGTCAAATTCCTCACCAAGGGAAATGGTTTGCTAAAGCACATGTTGACAATAAATTTCTAGACTTAGTATCTCATCTTGCTGCAATCACCAACATCCCATGAGCCAATCTAGTCATTTGGCATGCTACAGGCTATTCCAAATTTTCCAAAACTTTTTGAAAATCTAGTTCTAAATCCAAATCTATATTCTCTCTGACATGGGGTTTCTACACTAGGGTTTAAAAAGGTTGTAACCAGCTGTAGTTGTCAGATTACATGGTAAGTCCATTGTTGATTTCTACTTGCAAGACAATCTACATAACACCTAGGACACCTTTGTATACCTTGACATGGAGAGCATCAAAAGTTGCTATCGGAAGTAAATTTAAGGAAAAAAACAAGACATTTTGGTGTAGAAAAGACGCTAGCAGCATTTAAAAAAAAAATTATCAGTAAAAAGAAAATTATCAGCCATGTCTCAGTAAGACTACCTTACCAGATTCAGCCCTATGGAGGCCCAAATACCGGTTGAGGATGTACCTAGGATTTGTATCTTATTCGCCACCAAGGTCAGCCCGCATACACCCATGACCTTCTGCTAAAGGACCCGAATGTACCTAGGCCGTTCAGGGCATATGCAGGGCAAACCCACCAGCAAAATGCCTATTTTTTTAAATTTTTCAATTGTTTGACATTGACTATTGAATAAAATACATAACAATAGAACTTCCTAAATAAAAACCTAAAAGCTACTTGCCTCTCATTTTACCAAAAGCATAACACAAAACAACACACTTACCTTTCATTGCATATTTACCTCTCATTGCACACTTAGGGCTGAAACTCCTAGCTAAGTTCCAACTGCATTGTCTTGGCATTCTTATGCTAGTCCAAGTGTCCATTTGCTACCAGGGAGCATGAGAAGCTTGAAACAAGGAGCATTCTTGGATTGATGGTAATTTTTTATTTATTTATTTTTTGGTTTATATTCTTCGGACCCTTTCTTGTTTTCTTTTATTTGTTAGGATATCACCAATGAGCTCATCGCACGATGTTTTTATGCCAATGGGATGTCATTTAATATTGTTAGGTCACCATACTACTAGGATATAGAGAAAGGAATCAATTGAGCCCCAACAAAGGCTCAAGTTATGAAAAAGGTATGTGCTACCTTCTTTTCCAAAGAAAGAAAATTTGTAGATGATTAATTTCAGCCCGTTAGGAAATTGTGGAATCAAAACAGGGGTTTTCATCATTTCCGATGGATGGAAATATGCTAGAAACTATCCCTTAAGTAATGCGGTTGCAATCTACCCTAAAGGGGCAATGGTTTTGAAAGTTGTTGAATGTGAGGGACAAGTGAAGGATGCACAATTCATTGATGACATCCTCATAGAATCTATTGAGATAGCGGGGCCCCAAAACATTGTTCAAAGTTAAAACACACAACACTCAAAATTGCAAAGCTGCAAGGATGTTGATTGAGGGTAAAGTATGGGCACCTTTTGTTGTTCATTCACTCAACCTAATGCTGCAAAGGTTGGGCAGCCAAATCAAGTAAATGAAACAAGGGAACGTCAAGACCAAAAAAATCCAAATGTTTGTCACCAACCATCCATGTTTAGGCCATCTTTAGGTTGTTTTCGAAGTTGGAGTTGTTAAAGGTAAGTGAAATGATTTTTTTTAGTTCCTTCAGTAATTTTAATTTACAATTTAAATTTTATATTTACATTGTTTTTTAAGTTCAAAATTTTAAAAACAAAGTAAATGTTGCAACAATGTAACTTGTATATTTTTAAACTTTTTTTATTTTATTTTTTTGCTTTAATTTCCTACTAGATCGTTGAAACTCGAATCACCTCACACACAATCGTCTTGAGACGACTTGTAAAGGTTAAAGGTGTGAGAGGTACTTTGTAGCATGGATATCAACAACCTTTGGGTTGTATGGAAGCAGTCGAACATAAATAGGGCTCAAAAATTGAAGAAGTTGATCCTAGATGATGAATGGTGGGCTCAAGTGGATTACTTGCTTAATTTCACCGAGACCATCATGAGTATGATCTGAATTTTTTATATGGATCAGCCATGTTTGGGAGACATCTATGATGGCATCGACTCAATGATTGAGAAGATGAAAGCCATTATAAATGCAAATGAGAAAGATCTTACAAAAACTTTTTTCAAACAAGTACAAAGATTTCTCCTTGATTAATGGAACAAAATGACCACCCCACTACATCTCCTTGCCTTTGCATTAACTCCTAAATACTACACCATTGAAATCCTTTCTTTGCCCAAGTGGGTGCCACTATACAAGCATGTTTAAGTTAGTGAAAGGTATAAGATGGCAATCACTAAGCTCTTCCCTGGTCCTGATGTAGAAGACACAACGGTGGGCAAGTTTGGGAATTTCATAGCCTCCACATGTCACAGCCCTAGAGCTCCGAGTTTGGGAATTTCATAGCCTCCACATGTCACAACTTTGGATCTCTTTGATTCAAGTGCAAGAAAGATGCACATATGCGCTGCTACCTCCATAACCAAGGATCCATGCACCTGCAGCCTTTTGCAATCACAATTTTATCTCAAATGGGGTTTTCAACTCTCTAACTTTCTTTTTATTTTAAGTTTAAGTTTCTACTTTTATAAATTTTAATATTGCATCATCTTTGCCTCAATAGGTTGAGTTCCTCACCCTTCATTGTACGCAGCCTGCTTGTGTGATACAACATGCAAGTTTGAATGCACATAGACTAACTCCTCTGTCTTTTTCACTACCAATTGATTGTGCTTAACTGATAGGTTATACTCGGCATGAGGGTTTGTCTTTCATTCAACATACCTACAACGAAGCTCTTTGCAACTAAATAGGTCAGCCTTGTTTAGGTTTACTTGGGTTTTCAAACTTTAGCACTTAGTGATGTATCTAATCCAATGTCGCCTACAACACAAACTACTTCATATCAAAAAAAGGTGGATAAAGTTGCTATATTCAGTGAGCCAGTAGCAAGTTTATTATATCCTACAAAAGACTTAACAGCAAGTAATAGCAACATCACAACTATCATCGCACCAATACAAGTTTGATAACAAAGTTTGGCATCAGCTGCACAAGGAAAGCTTCACGGGATCTCATTAAAAGATTAGGCCACTTTGATATGGACCATATACCATTATCAAGCAAGAGGTGGATAATGTCTTTAAGCTTTACCTTCCATCTCACCTCGATTTGCATCCAATTTTCAATGTTTATCTCCTACATCCACACTTTCCACCTTTATTGGATGTATCAACTGCAAAAAAACAGCTCCAGCCGAAAACATTGAATCTTGGTAGCAAAGCACCTGCAGAGATGGATATGAAGATCAAGCATACAGGGAACAAGATAATCACCATCTACAAATTTTTCAAAGCGGGTCAAATTCCTTGCCAAGGGATATGGTTGGCTAGAGCACATGTTGGGAAAAAATTCCAGACTTAGTTTCTCATCTTGCTGCAATGGGGCCATTTCTTCTCAAGGAGGGGCGAGTGATCCAGGTGGCAGCAGGAGTTTGTTGTTCAAGTAACAATATTCCAAGGGTTTATCTAGTCATTCGCATGTTACAAATTGTACTGCCAATCATAAAAAGCGTTCTAACTTGACGTCAATTAATGCCAAGAATAGAACACATGGAATGTTAACCCTACAGGTGAGGCCCAAGCCCGACAGTAAGGACTAGAAAACTAAGCGATAAAATACAAACAGTTCCAATTTCTCTAATAGTTTTGCTTCGTCTTCTTCAATAGAACTTGTATAAATATGTATCATAATGATCCAAGGGGGTTTGGCCTCCAATTCTCTAAGTTGTATTATGTTATCTACATTTTTTTACATATTTGTACAAAACTAAGCGATAATATAATTTTGTATTACAATTCTAATCCGTATCTATGTGGATGAATAGTGCTGCTTGCTATTTCTGAATTTGTGTTCCATGGCCTTTGTTGTTGTCCTGTGCTCTGATTGCCGTCAAATGTAAGAGTATAGACTATTTCTGCCCATAAAAAAATGCAATCCCTGTATTTAGGTGTGGTGTCACCTGAATACTCCTGGTATTTGGATCATCCTCTCATACATGATGTTGTCTCCTCTAACTTGGTTGGGGTTTGTAGCCTCTTGTTTGTTTTAGACATTGGAGTTCATCTTTTTACTCCCTCTTGCCCTTGCTACTGGTTGTACTTTTGAGTCCTGTTGACCTAATTTGATCATTCAGGGGTACAAATATAATTTCTATGTTTCTAGCATATATAACCATGCTATCTTCATCAATGAGCTTCATGTCATATCCTGGAAAGCCGGAAACCAATAGACAAAAGCTGATTGAGCACTCTTATGTTCCTTTGACTTCTCAAAGTCATCCGTCCCTTATGAACTACTCCCACTTTAGCATAGACTTCAAATCCCAGCCCACCACCCACTCAGGGTTAGAGTTAAGATTTAATGTAAATTACTTTTTTAATAAGTAACACTTTCAAAGAAAATCTAAGTTGTTGGTCCTCATACCAGTACTACGTTGCAGTCATGCAGAGAGAAGATAAGCCACGCAAGCATGAAAAATAAACTTACGAGGAAGTGACACTCAAATATACTTGTTCAAATTTCAGACAGATTCTGTTTGTGTAACTATGGAAACTCATGTGAGTGGACATATTGTCCCTAAAAGGCTATATCAGTAGACAGCTACGATTAATCTGCTTACAGCGGAAGTAGTTGGATTGGCAAAGTTCAGTTTGCTCCCAAGCTTGGTCATAAGGTCAAACCCTAGGGGTACAAAATTTGAATGATACAAGTTAAATGGAAGGAAATCCCCTTGTGGGCTTCCAAAAGGGGATCTAATAAGCCACCTTGGCATTTGGCTTGGACAATACCTAAAAATAATCTCTACTTTTTACCTTTATATAATAATCTGCAGTGGTATCTTGTGAGTTGTTATGAAGTCTCTTTGATGAATGGTCTAGGCATTTTTGCTTATGTTTTGAAATCAAATAAACATTAGTTAGATTTCAGCACAACAAGATTGTACATATGGAAACAAGAAATGCTTTCAACAATGACTGCTTACCAAGGAAAATGACATAACTGCCATGGATGAAGTAGAACCACATAAATTCAGCAATTTTCTCATGAATGCATTATGAGAGATGGCATATTGTTACAAACAGTAGGCAGTTACAATTAATCTGCTTAAAAAATAATCTGTGGCTGTATGTTGAAAGTTATTACAAGGCCTCTCTTTTGAATGTTCTATGCTTTTTTGTATGTTTCGCAATGAAAAAAAATCATAGTAAAATGTCAACATGGCAAGATTGTTAACATATAGAAAGAAGAAATGCTTTCAACAATTACTGCTAGCTAAGGAAAATGGCTTTACCATCATGGATGATGTAGAACCACATGAGACAGTCATCCTACATTTGAATTGTTGCTCTACTGATAATAAATCCTTTGATAACAACAACTTTCTTGCCAGACTAAAATTGTCTTTCAATTAAGCCATTTATTTTAATCATTCCTACCTATATTTCTATGCAAGCTGGGCTACATGATTGTTCAAAAATTCAAAGCTCCCTCACAAACATGTTAGGTTTTAGCTTTTATTTTCAAAGGCTTTTCTCTGTGTAGAAATTCATTTCATGTCAGATATGTCTTTGTGTGCAAGTCCATATTCATCTTCAAAGGCATCTCTATATTTGAAATTATTCCATGTACCAACATGTCTCTTTGGATAAGAGTTTCTACAACATGCATCCCAAGGCAGCAAATGCACAATGCATGTCCCCAATTTGTTGCACGTGGCTATCCACTAACATAGCAACATGTGTTGACCATTGCACCACCCTTCCATAAGTTGTTGGGTAAGAGTTGAAAAATTTCCCTTCAAGAGATCCCTTCTCTAATATCTGGTGATGCATAACTACAACTGAGAAAGGGCTATAACAGTAAAGAACAATACATAAAGATTATAAGGACTGTATACAATAAACAATAGCAGACAATTTCATGCATGTCGAGAAAGAACACCCAACAAAGAATTAAAAACAAAAGGGTGTATCTAGCCTTCCATTCAACTCAAATGAGACAATGATGTAGAGGGAGGGGTTCACAGAGACAGAACTGTAAAACTACAAAAGATAATACAAAGTTGGGGCAGCATCTAGAGAGCCAGTATTTTAGAACTGCATCAAAAATAAAACATTGAAGGAAATATATAGACCCGAACTCCATACCAAGCAAGCACATAAACATAAGACAAGACAGAACAATAAGAGAGAAACTATCTGTTAGAGACATTGATTTCTGGATCCATCATGTTCAAAGAAACAATTTCCGACATTTCAAGTACCCTATGTGTACCCATCTTCAGGAGAAAGAAAGAAGACTAATCACTTCTGCTCCAAAGTGACCCAGATAGTTTTCATTATGGAAAGTATCTGGAATCCATGATGAAATAATGTGACCCGAAAGGCACAAATGGTATTTTTTAAAGATGAATGTATTAAATCCAGACTTCGCCATACAAGCTAATAATGAAAACAGTAAGAAAAACATATAGGACCATGAAACTGAAGTTATCAAAAGTGCAAAATATCACTCCACTACCAAGGGATTCAATTAGAAAAACAAAAGACATACAAGCATTCAATGTTTTCACCAGCACCTGATTAGTCCAAAAAGTTACCAGTAAAGAGCAACAGTTGAATATGATGGATGTAAGTAAAATAAAATGGTACATTGTGTTGTGAACGGTCTCTAGATGCCCTGTGGTCTCCCTAGATCAATAAGAGAACAAATAAAGGGATCCTATGGCACTTTAACTGGTCCTAATATGAAAATATTGGGAAGTCCAATAGCAAAATTGATGAGAATAACTAGTTTACCTCTCTTTAGGATCATCTTCCCACAGACGAACACAATTGCAAAAGACATAACAAATGCACCTCTCCGATACCCTAGAATCTGCAACCTGGCGATGAAAGTACAATTCTATGGAATCTTCTAACTTTACATCTACCGTTTTACTGTTGCAATCTGAAGTTTCAGCACAATTTGTACATAGAGCCTTCCCTCTATTCAAAGAGTTCACAACAAGACATTCATTTCTCTCTGACTTAAAACACCCATCCTCGATGGAAACCAATTGTCTCATACCATTTCTGACACTGCCTGAAGTGATGCACAAAGAGCTAGGGGAATCACCAGTTTCTTCATACTTTCCATCCAAAACTCTGCCCGTGTCCAAAAGTACAACCCTTCTTTTCTTCTTTCTTATGCTTTTTTTCTCCATTGTCTGTGCCATACCTTCACCCAAAGGCTGAGGAAGCTTCCCACCCCTTGTATTTGCCAAAACGTCATCTGTACATGATGGTACTGCATGATCCATTTTTAAATCTTCTATTGCATTTGAATCTGGCCAGCCATGAGCAAGGAACGATGGATCCTTGACCAATGAACTTTGTTGACTTTTGTTGCTCTCCTCTTTAATACCCTCGAACACTGTATTAGATTCAATGTCTGAAAAATCTCTCTCTGTATTTAATAGAGAAGTTTGATAATCCATAGAACATGAGGAATCAGATAAATATAAATCATCTTGACTAGTATCACTGTCCGATGATGAAGCTAGAGAATGTGAGTCAAGAGAAAGCTGCATAAATTCTTCCTCCAAGTTCTGGCGGCGATGCAGTATATCCTTCTTATAATGAGGGGGAGAACTGTAACAGTAAGAAGAGGAACGGGATTCCATTATTTCATCTATAGCCTTTAATGAGTCCAAACTTTCATCCAAACTCATCTCCTCATCTGCCAGATTACTTGGCAGGGATGAGATTGCGTTTCCTCTTGTCATCTTTCCCACTGAGTCATGTGCAAGAACCTTCAATACTTTATGAGAGACTTTAGCTTCCCTGGTTTCTGAATGAGCCTGAGGCAACAAAGTTCCATTCTTTGCAAAGGACTCAAACAAAGTTTTATCCTTTGGAGAAAAGTTTTCAGGTATGGGATTTTCTTCTACTTTATTCGCTGTTTTATCAGCATTGTTTGTATCATCTATCATCTCTAGTAACTCTGCATCATGAAAATCTGTCTTACTGTAATCTACTGATCCTTCAATGCCCACTAAATGTGCTTTAGAACAATCACCCTCTCCATTTGGTTGTTTTCTGCCTTTCATATGAGCCTGTTTAGTCCTGGAATTGTAATTAACACCCCGAAAGTGATCCTTTGCACCCTCATTAGTCTGGTCCAACAAGTCTGTTATTTCCTGAAAACATGCAATTGACTTCTCTCTCTTGAGAAGTTCTATTCTATTCATCAATTCCAAGGCACTTGTTATAATACTCTCACCCACATCAGTTTTGTCCCTTCTCTGACTTTCACTTCCACAAGTAGATGAAGAAGACTCATCCTGTTCAACACCTTCTGAAAGAAAAAATCTTTTATAATCTGAATCCTCAATCCAAGCCAACCGACACAATTTTCTCTACAAGAGATGAAGGTTAATAAGAAAAAGAAATATCAGCACACAGAGGAAAAATTCCATAAGAGCCCACAAAGAAAAAATGCGCTATAAATATGTTCTTTTGAAGATGAGAGTGCATGTTACTTACAATGAAAATAATTTAATAACATACAAGATAGGAAAATGAAAATGCTCAATCTGTTCTTTAAAATTTTAAATAATAGAGTTTGGGAACCACGTGAATAAATTAAGAATTAGTTGTAAAACCTGAAACTAACAAAGGCACTGAAATTATCAATGCTGTGGCATGGCCTGATGAACATTGATGCTTACCAGCCATGATAATCACAATTAGGAGAAAAGTAAGTATATTCTACACAACTTACCTTGGCATTATGTTGGAGATCAGAAGAGCTATTTGCTGGCTCGCAAGAATTTCTTAAGTCGCTACTGTCATCTAATTGAATTTCACATTTTGCAGGTGCATAGAACCCATGACCAGTTTGTTGCTTCTGTCTTCTTGCCACAATAATCTTTGCAGTCCAGGCCTCCCTCCCATTGATCGCTTTTTCATCTAATTTCAACTAGGGTAGTGACCAAACAGCAAGTTACACCTCTCAAGTAATCCTGGTGTTATTCAATGATGCATGACACACTTGAATATATTATCATGATTAATTTTCCTTCGTGTATTGCAGAAGATGAAGAATGCAAAGTTTAAATGGATTTCCATATTAAGTATTAGGAAAATGAAATTTTTAAACAATTAAGGATTGAGTCCAAGAAAGTAAGGAGGAATGTGAAAGAGTTCGGGTGAGCAGAGGAAGAGATCGTGCTCACTAAAAACATGAAAGTTAAGCTTAGAAGAAGCAAAATCACAGAAAATGAGTGTTTTAACTTACTTTGTGTGGATTGGGAAAGAAGCTGAAAACTTGTTGCCGATAAAGTCGGGCAAAACTGATGGGATTGCCTTCCAGCCATAGGCTTTCCAGGGAATGAAGACTTGCAAGCAACTCAATCTCAGCAAAATTGGAAATTATGTTATAGGATAGATCAAGTCCTTCAAGAGTGATTAAATTTTCAATCCCACGCAAGGTTGTCAAAGCATTATTTCTAAGAATAAGCTTGTTGATCCCAAATGCAACCTGCTTCAACCAAGACAATGGGACCGAAGAATATAGGTGATATATATATAGGCATGCCAAGAAAAAGCTCCCTGATTCAATTATTAAAATTCACCCTAATTTTTGCACTCTTTGACGTATTTAAACTGTGAAAAGCGATGAATACAGAATGCAGGACTAGACCTGCTGAAAATCTCCAAATGCCTTTAATGTTATGCATAAGGATATGTTCCAGCTGAGGGAAAATAGACTAATTAGCACAAACCAATGCAGAAAACAGTAAAGATCATCCAGCCCACCTCATTCAATGATGAAATTGTGCGGATATGGTTGAATCCAAGATCTAAATGCTTCAATTTTGTACACTTGCGCAAATTGGCAATTTTGGCAAAGCGGTTTCGGCTCAAATCCAGAATTTCAACCACGGGAAGCAATTGCAAAGATTCGTCCATGAGAACCATGTTGTTGCCAGCACAGGATACAAAGGATAATCGAGTCCATACAGGGCAATCCTGTATATCTACAATCCTTCCTGCAAAAATATGCTTGAGTGCATCCTGTGAACAGAAACAAATAATTAAATAAATCAAAATCAAAACTAGTAAGCATAACAGCTGGCAACGTTAAAATGATTATTGACAAGTTTGGAAGAGTTTACAAACTCTTTCAATTTCAGAAAACAAGTAAATGTATTACAGGGCAATATTTAAGAAAAACATAGAAATTAATGCTGAAAAATATTAATATTGATGAACCTAATAACTTCATCAAATCTAAATACTGATTTGATGAAGTTATTAGTCCTGATATTTATAAATTAGAAAGGTCTAGAGAGTTGTGGCGTAATGGTAAAGGGTTTAATTCACTAACTTTGAAAATTCAAACACTGCAGGGTCATAATTCATTGAATTGAAAGAGTTTAAAGGGTTGTGAAGTCATGTTGAAGGGATCATTTGTTAGTTTTTAAAATTAGAAACACCACTAAGTCATATAATTCATTGCATCGGGAAGGTTCAAATGCACCCTCCGCAATAAGCTGGCCCATAACACTGAGGGCATGTTACAAAGGTTATAGAATATTTAAATGTGGCCAAGGGATATTTTGGCATATTTAAAATGGGGTACATATTGTAAGCAGGTGACCCCGATACACAGTCTGAATGCTGAAGCATTAAAAAAAAAAATCGCTATATTGCAAAATCATTGAATTGCAACGAAACTTATGACATTTAACTTACTGTAGAATTTTGGCAAGTGCAATTTCAAGTCATTGATGCACTGCATAGTCATAATTCATTAAATTAGAAAGGTCCAAAGGATTGTAGTATAGTGGTAAAGAGTTCATTCGAAGGAGAGTGACTAAGATTCAAATCACCATAACACAATAAGGTGGCTCATATACAAATGACGTGAGGAGGTTGAAGGGTTTTTAAATATGAGTAAGTGTAGCTGTGGTGCATTGAAAATGGGGTACATCCATAAGTGTGCAACCTAGGTTCAAATCCCCACAACGCAATAAGGTGGCCAGCAATTTTGAGAAAATCTCAAGTAGGTTGTGAAGTAAAGAAATGAGCGAGTAGAGTTGTGAAACACTGAAAACTGGGTACATCCACAAGTATGTGACCTACGTTCAAATCCCCACACTGCAATAAGACACCACAAAACCTGGAGAACATGTCAAAAAAATTGTAGAGTATTGAAATATGAGTAATTGGAGTTGTGGAGCAATGAAAATGAGGCACATCTGTAAGTTTGCAACCTAGGTTCAAATCCCCATACTGCAAATAGCAGCCCACAACGCAGAAAACATGTCAAGAAGGTTATAAAATATTGAATATGGGTAAGAGAGGCTGCAGAATGTTACAAATGGGGTACACATCTGCAAACGTATCTCAGTGACAAACTCTATGATAAATAAAATATGGGTAAGCGAGGTAGTGGAGCATTGAAAATGGGGTACGTCTGTCAATGTGCGACCCTGTCAAACAGTCTTAGTGATTAACTCTATAATAAAAAATATATCAATCAGCAAGGTAGTGAACATTGAAAATGTGGTACGTCCATATATAGTCTCCATGCGGAACCCTATGCTAAAGGCAAAATATGAGAGAGTCTTAGTGCCAAACTCTATAATAAAAAATATATCAGTCAACAAGGTAGCAAGCACTGAAAACGATACATCAAAATATCAGTCTTAGTGACGAACCCTATGATAAAAAAAACATCGATCAGAGAGGCAGTGAGCATTGAAAATGTGGTACATCCATAAAGACTCAGTGCGGAACCCTGTGATAAACGCAAAATATATAATTGCACAAAATCGTTGAATTGCAAATAAACTGATGGAATTTTACTTACTGTAGAATTGTGGCAAATGAGTTTCTCCAAAGTGAGGCGGAGCTCCAAGAGGCCTCTTGCAGCGGAGGTAGTGAGGTCGCATCCCCTGAGCTCCAAAAACCTCAAGCGGCCAAAAGGCAAAAGCGAAAGTGGCGTGGGATCTCTGAAGGGGTGTGGCAAGACGGAGACCACCTTCAGAGACGTCAAGAGGCGAAGCACACGGCACAGCTGCTCCAGCGCTCTATGGTCCCCCAAATCCGCAATGTATGCACGAAGGTAATCTACGGGTGCCCCCATCCGCAGCCTCTCCAGCTCCTGCAGCGCCTCCAGCCTCGACTGCACATAATGCAACCCCACAGGATTGAGCTTCAATATCACACTCCCCTCCAGCAATGATCCCGCATTCTTCTCAACGAATTTCACCAGTAGTTCCACATACCGATCACCCGTCACAATCGCCATTACTCTTCATCTGCTTCAGCCTCCACTTCGTCCATTAAATTCACAACACCTGCTTATGTAGGAAGAGAGACTTCAAATTTAAGGAAGACATTTTCTCAACACTTCTGAATAACTGCCTTAATTTTTTCTAATCCAGCATGGAGGTAACTCACTTGAAACGTCCAATTAAAAAAGATCAAGGCAATTACTCAGAAGTTTTAAGAAAAATGAGGTTTGGACTTTCATCGTAACCCTATTGTTAAGCTGATGTAACCTTAAGATCCATTTCATTTCAAAAACAAGAACTGCATCAAACCTGGCTTTGCTTGGTTCCACGCCAACTGTTCGTCAAACCCTAATTTTTGTTGCAGGAGCCTGAATTCAACGATCAACTCGCATCGCATGCACGGAAACCGTTTGTGCCGCACTTTGCTTCGAGCTAAGGTCTAAGGGGATCTATTCTGCCGAAGGTTGTTAGAAGCTCGCAACCAACCTCATCCCTTATTGTATGGAGAATCGAACCTTTGATGGCCTCTTTATAAACCAGCTATCTTACCAATTGTAATTCATTTCCTTCAAAGAATCAAACCCTGACGCCCAGCCATCTCACCGATTGCACCTGGCCCCCCTCCGACCAAAAAAGAAGGCTACTGTCATTTTTTTAATTCAATTGAATTTTTCACAACATTGAAACCCCTGCAGAGAATAAGAATAATATGGAGATGGTTCGGTTACACGCCAACTGTTTGTGAAAAATCCTTGAAGAACAAATATGCCCCGTTGCACTAATTCTTCGCAACCTTAACATTCCTCCAGAGAGAATAATAATAATAATAATCAGCAGCAGCAGCAGCAGCAGAAGCGTGAATTTTGTTTTGGAGTTTTGATAGCGTATGATTGAGCAGATGATAAGAAGACAATGCCAAGGATACGCTGGGAGTGCAGGAAGCCCTAGTGTGGGGTTTCCTTGGAGTACGTGTCGCAGCTTGTGATACGTGGAATTTTGTTTGATTTTCACATGCTCGCCCTCTGCGGACATCCTGACAGGGGGGCATTGTGAAATTGTATTTATACCAGGGGAGTTTCAAGTCGGTTGAGAGTAAATTATATCCCTCTCTTTTCACGCCCGATGAAGGGGAAGTACTTCTTGACCTTCAGTGGAGGAGACCGGGGTTAAGATTTAAATCTTAATGAGACGAAACGATTTTATTTCCGTACATGAAATTTATTGGTTTATGGTACTATAAATTGTTTCATCGTTCAATTTGGATTATAAATTGGTTTTTATAGTTAAAACCAAATCATTTCATTTTAAAGATTTGTGGTCTCTCCTTTCTTTAAAAAGGATGTTTATTGTTTCTTTAAAAAGGATGTTTATCTTTTTCTTAAAAAGATTTTTATTTTTTATTAAGGTTATCAGTGCTTTTAATATTTTTATTTCAATCTTTTTAAATAATTTTGATATTATAATGTTTATATAATTTGAATATTTAAAGATGAAATTTGTAACATTTTATTAAAAAATATGTGAAACATAAAAAGGTTTTCAATCCTTAGTTTTTCAGTTTTTGGGAGATATTTGAATCTAAATATTTAACAATGACAATTTTTAAAAGAATAAAATAATATATTAATTTTAGAATTAAATGAAAAAATTAAAATCATTGTTAATTATCTTAGTAAGTAAATATTATTTCAAATACAACATGAAATACAAGATTTAAATTTAAGTTTTTATTGACATAATATTTCTATTTTTAGTTTTTTATAGAAAAATATAGTCATGATTCAATAACAATAATTACAACTACGTTAGGGAACAAGCCTACCTCGTTGACATGTAAAAGAACATTTGTACATGTACAATTCTATGATATAATTAAATATACAACAAATCAAATATGAGCCATAACTAAAATATATGCTAAATAATAAACTGAATTATGAACTAAATAATAAGTTGAGTATTAAACACAATAATAATCTGAATAAGTGTGTGTATGGAATAACACTGCATGGGTGAGAGGGAAAGCGTCATTTGGGTGTTTTATCCTCCAAGCATAAACTAATAGACCTCCCATGCACTCCTCTCAAACTAGGAGTGGCCCTTGCCTTCAACGAGGGAGGTAGATAAAAGAATTTAGTTTCGAACATAATCATTGAGAACTATGTGCAAGGAAGTACAACCACTATCAGATATAGTTAGTGAGGTAGAACTAAATAACTTCACTACCTACTAATTAATCTGACTAATATGTGAATTAGGAAGTGCATTGGACATATAATGAAATAATTAGTGTCATTACTTTGGCCAAAGCATTTTACATGCCCACGTATGAAAAAAAAACATGAATCACAAGCACAAAATTATGAAACTCAGTCTTAAGTCCACAAGCACAATTATCTCACACCATACTCAATAAAACTCAGTGACTATAAACATAAATCAAGTTTAAGGATATGCCAGGTACATTGATAAGGATGCAGTTTCCTTATAAGCTTTACCATCATGCTCGTATTTTTTTTCAAGTTCTTTGTAAGCAATATAAGGTTTAACTCAACCCAAAGAGGTTAAAAACACCATTATAATCAACATATAACATGCATAAGGTCCATTTAGACCTTGATGTAATAAATCAGACCAACAAACATTTTCCAACCAAAAAGTTAATAAAAGGTTCATATCTCACCAAGGTCATAAACAACAATCATTATATATCAAAGACCAATCAAACTTAGCTCTTAACAAGTAGTACTATAGTGAAAAACATTGTCATAACCACATACATTCTTACACTCATAGGTATGTTCATGTATGGATCATCAACATTCGAGTAAGTGTTCGTTTAAACCATGTAGACATTGTCTTCTGTTGTTACAGACCACAAAGTATAGTTGTACAAGTCATGGATAAATTTACTAAGCTGAAAGACAAGGTAGAACTCATATTTTTTTGACTAATTCCAAAATTCAAACCTCTATAATGAAAATTCATAAGCGTGTATCCAACTTATCTCATTATTTGACTTCATAATTATGAATTGAGATCAACTACGATGCATAAATCTAAAAATGCTCTAATAATATCAACTGTGATAGAACTGTTTCTTGGTGTAGTTTCTAAGTAAGCTAGTGTCCTAACAATTTTCGTTAAACCCCAATTCTGATTATATTATTGTGAATCACACATGCAAGAGAAGAATTATACAATAGTTAGAAAATAACCACATGCATTTGTATGTATGTTGGTACAAATCTCAGTTGAGGCCAACATCAATATAAGTTCATTCTTAGTTTAGGAAATAGAGCATTCATCTATATGTAGTCCAAGTAAAAGTGTATTGTAGTTAATAGTACTCGGTACTTATGAGTGTTTCTTCTAAGGCAATAGATGTGTCTACTCACAATTTGTCTTTTCTCTTATATTTTTCATGCCATTATAGTACAAAACATGGAGATCACTTAGTTCCAAAATTTTGTTTTGTCAAAATTTGGGAAATAGGAAGTTCAAGATCCTAATTAGATAAAATTAATGGAGCTAAATCAATATGTAAAATATATGCTCTAAAGTAAGCATTCACTAATTTGTAATTGACCATATTTGAAAAAATGCTAAAAAGGGAAAATGCAAGAAGGAAATAACTCGGTTGGAAAACAGGAATGTAGCACTGTGTATGCGATTAGAGATCTGACTATATGATTGTGTTGACTGATTGTGAGTCTGAAGCAAGGCTCCACTAGATCATTAAACAAAATCTTTGTATTTGGATAGGGGCGCAATGCATTGGTTTCCTTAGGGAGCAACAACATCCAGAAGGGCTTTTGCATCTTTAAAATATAGGTATGTACATTGTTATATGTTGGTCATGTTTATGTGTTATATGATTTGTGATCTATTGCGGAAGTTATTGCATGTCTTTTTATTTATTTATAACCATAGATCAATAGACTATAAATGATAAATGAATAAAAAGGAAAGCGGGTTAGAAACTAAAGTTGTGCTTCACCTCAACACTCCTTTTGTTTTGAGTACTACCTATATACTAATGCTCTAAAGATGGATCAAACTCCATGTAGTTCTCGCATGTTACGATGGTGTGTGTGAAAGACTGGTGCAAAATGCTAAATATTGGTGCAATCCTGGTGTGATTAAGTGCTTGGACAATGACCTATGACCTTAGAGGTGTATGTAAACTTAGCTCAAGGATACTTGGGCTACGTGGACTTTGAAATGAAAAAAATATGTGTTTTTCTCTCAATGTGCAGTTAGATCTTTTAGTGGTTTTCTATGTATGAGTCTCTTTATGTGCAAAATGGTTTGAAATATGACTTTATAGTGGTCTTTTGTGAATTCTTTTAGATGGTGCTTGCTAAACTTGCGAGATGACCCATTACATGAATTTAAATTTAAGCAACTAGTTGTTCTTTGGTGGGAAGATGTGACTAGAAAAACTGGACAATATCATAGAGCGAGATAGTCCAAATAGGGTTGTCTTGTCCAAATAGCAAAGATAACTAAACTAAAAGTGTGGATCAATATAAAAGTAAGTTTATGTTGTTTAGGATTCTAGATAGGGATATTTTTACATCATTAGTTGTTTGTAAGAATAGATCATCTATAGTATGAGTGAAGGAATGGCAGTAAGAAGACTATGTCATGAGGCATGAGCTAAGTGCATATAAGGAGTGATCAAAAGTGCATTATTTTGACTTAAATGTTAATTAATGTTTTTACATTTGCCCTCATTTTATTCTAATAATACACTAAAGTGAAAGTACCAAAGTAAAAGGAAAAGTGTGTACCTAAACTTACCATTAAAAAAAAGTCTTGAATGTAGGCCACAATGTTGAATTGTGCTTCATGCAAAACCCTGTAATGAAACATGTGTAAAATCAGTCTTTAATATGAAAATTTGAAATTAAAGATAAAAAACTTATAGATTTAATAATAAAGAACAAATATCTCTAATTGGGTATGCAAACCATTGTGTTTTTTAGTGCAAAACTAGTGACTATAGTGTAACAACCCCTCAAGTTGTACTTAAAAATGCAACAATTTTTTTAAAACTATTACTTATCATTTATTCCACTCAACCACAGTTAAACTAAATAACTTTAACCAATAATAATAAACAACTTAAAACAATAACGGTTCTAAAATTTTAATATTAAATGCAATATAATATATCACAATATCAAGGAAAGTAAATACATTAGGACTCAACTTTAGCTGGTCTACTAATATAATAACTATTGTTTAGCATTTACAAATTAAATATAATTACATTTTATTTAGGCCTTCTTCCTTGACATAATAAATAGATACCAAGCCCACTAGAGCTCGAGTCAAACCAATTCATATATCATTGAATCTCTAGCGTAGTCTCCAGATAAGTAGTACTGTTGTGGGGAGGGAGAGCATCATCTGAGCACTTTTTCACACCAACCACAAACCATTGATCCCACGTACAATCCCCTATCTGGAATAGGCCCTTCCTTCAAGAATAGGTAGATATAATGATGCCGAAATCTAGAGAACAAGCAAGTACCCAAGTGTGTATGATTAGTAAAACTAAACATGCAGTGTATCATAGAAACCTCATTCTATTGCAAGATATCACACTTACAAGCAAATCATACACACCAAAGATAATGTCTCACTATACATTATTTAGCCACAAGATTCATACTAAGCACATTCTCCTAGAAATCATATCATATCACATGTTAAACATAGGAGTAAACAAAGAATACTTTTATTCCAACTACGCATGAATGAATCATATATTATTATTTAACTCATACAATAAATAAAGCCTAAAGTTCATACCACCTAAATATGTTTCATATTCATAATAAACTATAGTTTTTCAACTAATATAATAAGATCAAAACAACCAAACCTCTTAATATCTTATATTATCATAGTCTACTATTTTAAGGTACAACAACTAGTTTTCGCACATTTAGTCAGACTAATTAGTCATAGATACATTAAATCACATGCTTTTAATCAAGCAATTACATATAACAAAATAAGTCATACAAATGCATATAATTTTTTATCCTAACATTCGTTTACACTTTCAAGATTATATGCATGCATAATTGATATCCTACCAAATGTTACAACACATACTCTTCAAGTAACAACCAACACATGTATATTTATGTAGGTGTGGGTCAAGATATAATAAATATAGTATGTGCCATCTAAGTACTTTTTGTACCATAAAACTCTATGACCTTCTATAATATCATAGGTCATTGTGATTGAGCACCCTATTCAAACACCAACAAATAATCTTACACCCAAAATTAATAATAAAATAATTATGGGATTATATCATCTGGGTATACCCTAGATTACATTGTAAATTAGCTATCATAAGTAGCATAATCTCTAGGCACACATCACAATGCACTATTTTTATGCTATAAAAGTCTAAACACTTGCACATATTAATTTTTTCACAAATGTACTAAACACAAGCTTTCATTTCTATCTGTATAAATATACTAACATTCATGTGTGACACAAAAGCAAAGTTTTAAAAAAATTCACAATAATTCATTGAACCCTAAATTTTATATATATATATATATATATATATATATATATATATCTTGCTAGTTTTACTCAATAATCTGAGCATCCTCATAACCAGTCCGTATAAATAAATTTTAATTGTTTACGATAAGTTATATATAACTATTGTCATATTACACTTCTCATGGATATCTTGGCATGACTTAGAACATATGCCATTTGGGCATATTATCCTTTTGTACATCCTTATATATATAAACATAACATGTTACACTAAGCTCCAAAGATATACTTAACCTCATGTCATTTATCCCTTTAAATTACTTTTTGTTAATAATGTTTCTTAAATACTCAATAAAAAACTATTCTCTAAAGTTAATTTGCATCCATCTCTATACTATGCACTCAATAGTATAAATAGCATTTTATTTAACTCAACATGTTATTTGACTTAGTGTGTATTTCTATTATAAGGATTATATAAAAATCACACATATTTATTTAAATGTAACAAGGTTTCACCACATAGCTTGAGCGATCGGTGCCATTCAACTCAAGAGTTATATAGTAATATGAGGCAAAGAAAAAGTTTTACCAAACATTCCATCTTGCTTTTAAAGAGGAAAACATATTTTTGCTCATTTATTTACTATATCACTATTCTCATACAGATCCCTTGATAATTATGTCCATTCTTAGAATACAATTTGAGTTGGCAACGCAACTCGATAAACCAAGCAATAATAAAGTTCTAGCTAATCTTTGATCTTGCATTTAAGATAAATGTATTTTATTTTATTTAAAAGACTCAAAAATTTAATATAAAACTCAACATTCTCAAAATAAAGATTTGACCATTCTAAAATAAATACTTGGCTTTTCATTAAATGACAAAGTGCTATCTTTTTACAAACTCTGCATGTTATGTAAATGACTCAGCATACATATGAATGACTTCAACACTTTTAATTTAATGTTTCGCATCCTATTAAAGACTTTAGCACTTTATATAGACTCAACACTTTATATGCCCAACTTTAATTATTTTAAACTCAACATGTTATTATTGAAGCACTACCCAAATTGGAAATAAGACGCAGTCTCATAATTAAAATTCTAGACATGTTTCATTTAAAGACTGACACTTAAACAAATGATATAGCATTTTAGCAAATGATATGGTATTTCAATATGTCCACTCAACCTTGAATACATACACTAAGTGTTTAAATAAATACACTCAACACTTGGGTTTATACTCAACGTCTTCAATAATTTATTTAGCATTTTAATATCATATACTTAGCATCTTTATTCTCTACATTTCAATTTATACTGAGCTATCTATTTATAACACAATGATTTAATATCAAACACAGAGTTGAATTTAGTGTCTCAATAACATTAGAACTAATGACTTTGTGTTTCAGTTTGATGCTAAGCATTTATGTTTTAATGGCTTAGCATTTAGAAAGAATGACTTGATGGCTAAACCAAATGCTTCAGTATTTCAGCTAACAGACTTAGCTCATTAATAAAATGACCTAGCATCTAAACTTAATTGACTCAAGTTTAAATAAATACATGACGTTGAATTTATATTCTCATTTAACAAAATTTAAAGGTTCAACCTTTGAAAATTAGACACTCGGTATTGTATGCAATCAACTCAACATTTTTAGTGTATATAATAACTCAATTGTTACAAATATAAACACAGTGACTTATACACATACTTTTAATTTAAACAACACTATGTTATGAGTTAAAAACTCTGCCCATGATGCAGATTTAGATTAATAAGCAAAGTGCAACCAATAATGTAAAATGTCATCAGAAGAGTGAAATGTCCTTCCTTATAGGGAAATGTAGGTCCCTAAAAATAATATGCAGGTTCATTGAATGAAATGCAATTGTATATAAAACGCGGGCTACATGAACCAAACAAATTTTTTAGTTCTTTTTCTAGATTGTAAAGTAGAGTTATGGGTTCAAAATTTAATATTCTATGATATAGAAATTCATCTAAGACATTAATACTCATACCAACTCTTAAATCAGTATCTTCTTATAATATTTCACATAAAAATTCTAATGATAGAGCCTACCTTGTAGCATAATCACCTGAAGAATACATCTTTCCTTATGTTTTTCCCAAGCTCTTCTCAAAAATCCTTCACTTTTCCCTTTTTCCCGTGCATCTGTGTATCCCTCTCACCTTTCAAACTGTTGCACCCCTCACTTTGCATGATAATTCCTTTTAGTTTGCTAATCATGCACAACATTCTTCTACTTTTCTTAATTTTTACTTTTAATAAATTAACTTTCTTAATTAATATTAAATCTCTTAATTTGTTCAATAAAAATCTTTTCTCAAGTTATCTAAAACAATAGACTAAGTTGACTAATATTAAATAAAGATATCTAAATTTATCTTTAAATGCAATCTCATACATGTTTAAAAATGACTAAATTTAGATCGACTTACTCTTAAGTTAGTATTTTAGGATTAGTTCAATTTCTTGAAAACAATTAAAATAAAGGTAGTTATTTATCCAATAGATAAATAGGTTTCTAATAGTTTCCAAAAGTAAGATAACTACATAATTGATTACCAATCACATGTAACAATTAAACATTTATTTTTCAATTTATTTTCGAAAATCAAGATAATTAATTAAAGGAATTTCATGTATATCATGAACTAAATCCACATAAAAATATAATCACAATAATATTTTATTAATTACGTACTGGCATCTAAAACATATAATTTTTTTAAATATAATGTGTATGTGTAGGGTCACTAGCAATTTCTCTATCATCATCCAATTGTTCCATCTAACCCACCCTCTCTGATGATGTTCTTCCTCATCAAGCTTTGAGGGTAGGATCTATCCTGCATCCACCTCACAACAAATAGGTAGTTAGTTTGACTCATCATATAATCAACCAATGATATAAAACTAATAAATACATATCCATATTGTATAAAATAATTAAAATATAATTATCACATTATGTATACTAATCAACAATATCATTATCTCATACCATCATTTATCGTAAAGCTCAAGTCAAAGCATTGATAATTAGATAATAACCATACTAATCCACAGATTTAGAAGTTATAGATCATAGGGTGAAATTGAAATGTGACATCCTCCCCTCAAAACCAGTCATCACCCTGATGACTCTTATCCATATTAATTTTTTTATTAACATATAGAGTTTAACAACATAAAATTATAGTACCAAGTATAAAATCAAGTAACTGAATACAAAATTTCTTCTGAGAAACTCATACTAGTTCTCCTAATTAACACTATTCTTATAGTATTGGTTCTACAAGACTTTATTCTATGACATTTCCTATTATACAAACAAGTTTTACGAATGTCACTTATGTTGATTTGTTCTATCATGACCACCTTGGGGTCCATAACTATAAGACAAACCCATAATAACTCTGTAAAAGTCTTACTGACTTTTCAAAAACACATGAGATCATCACAAAAGTCAAAACAACTAACCAAGAAGAGTTTCACAAAACCTTTTAGCCCCTCTGCACATCTTTTTATCTTAGAGAGTGTATTTCTGATATCAAAGAAAAGTATTTAGAAACCTTAGCAAGAATTATGTGTATATATTAATATTATCGCTACTCCACATAGCTTCAAATAAGTCTAATATGTCAATACTATCGCTACTCAATCAAAGCTCCTAACAAGTATGATGATGAATAGGAATTGGTAATAATGTATACAAAATCATGGAATACCTATCCACATGAAATACCCATCTATAATATACATGTGTATGGCCATAGGACTGAATTTGACAAGTTTCATCTTTCAAATCTCAGATTCGACTAGTTCATCTGTCAAATCTAACTCAGTACCAACAATCCAAGTCCATGTGAGGGTAAGTAGGATACCATCCTATCGCTTATAATTCACATTCCTAATTCACCACTCTTTCCTCATGTCTCCACAACCTGACAATCTCTTCAATGTGCACAAGGTTCTATGAAACACAAATATATACTAACAAATCATAAAAAACAATATTATATGCGAAATGATTCTATATGTACTAACATACCTATAAGAGAAATTATACAATCATTATGAGATTGCATTAAGTTGTTACTAATCAAACATAATTAGTATCATAATTCACAACTTAACCTATAATATTTATATTCACAATTAATTGAAAATAACTTCAAAATTAATATAACATACAAAGGTCAAGAATAATACCATCCTTACAACCTTATAAACAAGACAATGTCTCCTTGCTTTCATGACTAGTACATAACAAGTTAAAAAGATTTTCTCAATCCTTTTAGACTATCAAGATGTTATGCACATCTTATACGTTACTTGCTCCTAAAGAAAGGTACATATATAACTCTTCAAAACAATATGCTTCAAAAAGAGATTAATATTAGTCTAAACAAAGGTCTTTAATAACATAATAATTATAATCAACAATAATTAATATTAATTCAAGGTTTGTAATTCCTTGAGATTTAGTACACAAGTTTTGATAAAATAGTGACTCTAAAAAATCACAAGTGGAAAGTAGAGAGCTAATGTCTCATAAATAAATCTCCTACATACCCTCATATAGCAAAAAGAAACAACACAATCCACATTGCCAATCACTAATCACTTAGCAAACTTATAAGTGTAGTATTATAACCTACCTCCACAACCAAAGAAAAATACTAACCACAAAGACGCATCAATCTATCCAATTCTACAACTTCTACTAATAAGAAGTAGAAAATAATATCCCATAAGCTCAGGGAATTAAAATTAATACAACAATTCAAAAACAACTTTTCGCCTAAGGAAACTCTAAATCAACATCCTGAAAATATGATTCTTCTCAGTAGCTTAAAATGATGTGAGAGGAGAGTGATAGAATAACGACTCACCTCTAAGCTAATTAAGAGAGATAACACTTCTTCTCAAGTCTATATAATTACAATGATGTTAATCTACATAACAAACTCCTAACATAAAGTAATATCAATCAAGACATCTACATTCAACTATAAGAAAACTTTCACCATATTAAGTGGTGCCATCTAAAATGGTCTTATAGGATTTATCACTCCTAAAATTTATGTAAGTAAAACACAAAACTAGTGAAAAAATACTTAAGTGAAAAACACTTCATACACAAAACATAAATGGTGAAGGCGATTCGATTAACAAGAAAGACATAATCACACTCAAGGTGTTCAATATAAAAAGATCTAGAATATGGTAGGGAACTCTTGTTCACACCCCCTAAACAAAGTTATGTACTCTCCTATTCATACACCTTGTAAAACCATCACCAATGAGACACTCAATAAATCAACCTTTTAACAACTCTTAAGGAGGTATGAATGCTTTTGGAGTACATACTTAATGCACCATACATACATTCTCAATTCTCCTTCTGATAAGTAGAAGGATACAAAAACACTAATAGACTCATTAGGTCCTAGAGTTCGAGCCTCAACTCTGATACCACATGTAACAACCCCTCAAGTTGTATTTATAAATGCAACAATTGTTTTTCAAACTATTACTTATCATTTATTCTACTCAACTACAATTAAACTCAATAACTTTAACTAATCATAATAAATAATTTAGAACAATAACAGTTCTAAAATTTCGATACTGAATGTAATATAACATATCATAATATCAAAGAAAGTAAATATATTAGGACTTAGCCTCAGGTGGTCCACTAATACAACTATTGTTCAACATATACAAATGAAATACAATTACATTTTCTTTAGGCTTTCAGTCTTGACATAATAAATAGATACCAAATCGACCAAAACTCAAGTCGAACTAGCTTGTGTATCACTGAATTTCTAGCACAATCTCTAGGTAAGTAGTATTGTTGTAGGGAGAGAGAGCATCATTCGAGTGATTTTTCACACCAACTATGGACCAACGATCTCTCATGAAATCTCCTATTTAGGATAGGCCCTCCCTTCATGGATAGGTAAATATAATGGTATGAAAATCTAAAAAATAAACAAGTACCTAAGTGTGTATGATTATTAAAACTAAACATGTAGTTTATCATAGAAAACCCATTCTATTACAAGATATCACATTGACATGAAAATCATACATACCAAAGATAATGTCTCACTATACATTATTTAATCATAAGATTCATACTAAGCACATTCTCCTAGCAATTATATCATATCACATGCTAAATATAGGAGTAAACAAAACGTACTTTTATTCCAATCATGCATGAATGAATCATACATTATTATTTAACTCATGCAAGAAATAAAACATATAGTTTATACCACTCGAGTATGTTTTATATTAATAATAAATTGCAGTTTTTCAACTATTACAATAAGATCCAAACAATTAAACTCTGTGATATCTTGTATTATCATAGTCTAGTGTTATATGGTACAAATACTAATTTTCTCATATTTAGTAATACTAAGTAGTCATAAATACATAGAAGCATACACTTTTAATCAAGAAATTACATATAACAAAATAAGTCATATAAATGTATATAATTTTATCTTAACATTCATTTACACTTTCAAGATTGTATGCATGCATAATTGATATCCTACCAAATGTTACAACATATATTATTCAAGTAACAATTAACACATATATTTATGTAGGTGTGGGTTAAGATATAACAAACATAGTATGTACCATCTGGGTACTTTTTATACTGTAAAACTCTATGACTTCCTATACTATCACAGGTCATTGTGCTTGAGCACCCTACTCAAACACCAACAAATAATCTTACACCCAAAAATAATAATAAAGCAAGTATGGGATTATACTATCTAGGTATACCTTAGATTATACTGTAAATTAGCAATCATAAGTAACATAATCTATAGGCACATATCACGATGCACTATTTTTATGCTATAAAAGTCTAAACACTTACACATGTTAATATTCTCACAAATGTACTACACATAAGCTTTCATTACTATCTGCATAAACATACTGACATTCATTTATGACACAAAACAAAGTTTTAGAAGTTTTCACACTAATTCATTGAAACCCTAGATTACAAGTGTGTGTGTGTGTGTGTGTGTGTGTGTGTGTGTGTGTGTGTACTCAATAATCTGAGCATCTTTATAACCAATCTATATTGATAATGTTTAATTGTTCATGATAAGTTATATACAACTATTGTCATATTACACTTCTCATGGATATCTTGACATGACTTAGAACATATTCCATCTAGGCATGTTACTTTTTTGTGCATCCTTATATATATAAACATAACATGTTACACTAAGTTTCAAAGATATACTTAACCTCATGTAATAAAACCCTTTAAATTACTTCTTGTCAATAGTGTTTCTTAAATACTCAATAAAAAATTATTCTCTAAAGTTAATTTGCACTCATCTCTATACTACACACTCAATAGTATAAATATCATTTTATTTAACTTAACATGTTATTTGTTTCAGTGTGTATTTCTATTATAAGGTTTTCATAATAATCATACTTATTTATTTAAATGTAATTGGGGTTTCACCATGTAGCTTGAGCGGTTGGTGTCATTTGACTTAAAAGCTATGTAGTAATCTGAGGCAAAGATAAAGTTTTACCAAACATTCCATCTTGATTTTAAAGAGGAAAACATATTTTTCCTCATTTATTTACCAGATCACTATTCACATACAAACCTCTTGATAATTATGCTCATTTCTAGAATACAATTCAAGTTGGCAACGTATCTCGATAAATCGGGGAATAATAAAGTTCCAGTAAATCTTCAATCTTGCATTTAAGAGAAACATATTTTATTTTATTTAAAAGACTCAACAATTTAATATAAGACTCAACATTCTCAAAATAAAGATTTAGTCATTCTCAAAATAAAGACTTGGCTTTTCACTAAACGAAAAAGAGTTATCTATTTACAAACACTGCATTTTATGTAAATGACTTAGCATACATATGAATGACTTCAACACTTTTAATTTAATGTTTAACATCCCATTAAAGACTTCAGTGCTTTATATAGACTCAATACTTTATATGCCTAGCTATATTTATTTTAAACTCAACATGTTATTATTGAAGCACTACCTAAATTGGAAATAAGATGCAATCTCATAATTAAAATTCTGGGCATGTTTAATTTAAAGATTGACGCTTCAGCAAATGATATGGCATTTTAGTAAATAATATGGCATTTCAATATGTCCACTCAGTGTTGAATACATACACTACGCATTTAAATAAATACACTCAACGCTTGGGTTTATACTCAACAACTTCAATAATTGACTTTGCACTTTAATATCATATACTTAGCATCTTTATACTCGTGTTTCAATCTAAACTGATCTATTTATTTATAACACATTGATTTAATATCAAACACATAAATTTAATATCAAACACAGTGTTGAATTTAGTGTCTCAACAACTTCATAACTAATAACTTAGTGTTTCAGTTTGATGTTAAGCATTTCAGTTTTAATTGCTTAGCATTTAGAAAGAATGAATCAACAGCTGAATGAAACACTTTAGCATTTCAACTAGAAGACTAAGCACGTTAATAAAATGACCTAGCAGTTGAACCAAATTGACTCGAGTTTAAATAAATACATGACGTTGAATTTATATTATCATTCAACAAAATTTATAAGCATGACGTTTAAAATTAGACACTCAACATTATATGCAATCAGCATAGCATTTTTAGTATATATAATAACTCAATTGTTACAAATATAAACACAATGATTTATACAGATACTTTTAAATTAAATGACACTGTGTTATGAGTTAAAGACTCCACCCATGATGTAAACTTAGATTAATAAGCAAAGTGCAGCCAATAGTGTAAAATGCCATCAGAAGAGTGAAACGCCCTTCCTTATATGGAAACGTAGGTCCATAAAAATAATATGTAGGTTCATTGAATGGAATGCAACTATATATAAATCATAGGTTACATGAACCAATCAAAATTTTAAGTTCTTTTTTCATATTGTAAAGCAGAGTTTTGGGTTCAAAGTTCAATATTCTATGATCTAGAATTTCATCTAAGATGTTAATAATCATACCAAATATTAAATCAGTATCTTCCTATAATACTTTATACATAAATTCTAATGACAAAATCTACCTTGCAAGATAATCGTTTGAAGAATGTCTTTTCTTATGTTTTTTCCACGATTTTCTAAAAAATTCTTTGCTTTTTCCCTTTTTTCTGTGCCTCTGTGTATCCCAGTTATCTCTTTCTAATTTTTTTTCTTTTATTTATAAAACCTCTCACATTTTAAATTGTTGCACCCCTCACTTTGCATGATAGTTCCTTTTAGTTTGCTATCCATGCATAACATTCTTTTATTTTCCTTAATTTTTACTTTTAATGAATTAAATTTCTTAATTAATATTAAATCTCTTTATTTGTTAAATAAGAAGCTTTTCTCAAGTTATCTAAAACAATAGACTTAGTTGACTAATAGTAAATAAAGATATCTAAATTTATCTTTCAATACAATCTCATGCATGCTTAAAAATGATTGTTAGTATTTTACAATTAGTTCAACTTCTTGACAACAATTAAAATAAAGGTAACTATTTATCCAATAGATAAATAAGTTTCTAATAGTTTTCAAAAGTAAGATAACTTCATAATTGATTACCAATCATATGTATCAATTAAATATTTATTTCCTAGTTTATTCTAAAAAATTAAGACAATTAATTAAAAGAATTTACTGCATATCATGAATTATATTCACATAGAAATATAATCACAATAATATTTCTTTAATTATGCACTAACATTTAAAACATATAACTTTTTAAAATCGAATGTGCATGTGTGTAGGTAGGGTCACTAGCAATTTCTTTGTTATCACCCAAACATCTCATCTAGCCCATCCTCTTTGATGATGCTCTCCCTCGTCAAGCTTTGAAGGTAGGATCTATCATGTATCTACCTCGTAACAGTTAGTCTGAGTCATCATCTAGTCAACCAATGATATAAAACTAACAAATAGATATCCACAATGTCTAAAAAAATTAAAATACAACTATCACATATGTATACTAATCAACAATATCATTGTCCTATACCAATATATGCCATAAAGTTCAAGTCAAAGCAATGATAATCAAATAATAACCATACTAATCCATCGATTCAGAGGTTATAGATCATAAATTGAAATCGGGATGTGACATGTAGAGGGTAAGACCCTTAGTGAATTTCATTTTCATTGAAACACTTGGCTTGAATTGTGCATGCCTTAATCTTTATTGATAAAAGAATGTGCTTAAGAACCTAAGGTGTGCTTGACTCCATGATTACATACCCAAAGTAGTAGCTTGACTTTGAATCCTTATCTGAATTCTAATGGGTGATTTTGGTGCAAAACTGCTGCAAAAAGGTGATTAACCTCTTTAAACATAATCATATTCATTTTATGTGAAAACCTAGCACAAAACTGGTGTAAAGTAGCATAATCTAAATATTAGTGTATACAACATGGAAAATGACAAGTATTATCAATTCATCTATAGAATCAGTATAAAATTGAGTAATGAGGTAGTCATATGTTGTATACATGCCCCCAATATGATATTTGGATATTATATGGATTTTGAAACTAAGTTATATCATGTGATTTTATGGGCAAAACCTTTGTGTAAACTATGAAACACATATGCATGATGCCTCCATTCTGAACAAAATATAATACAAATCTGAGCACTCATTTGAAATGATTTTGTGTACTTATTGCCAACTATTTTGAAACTAGCCAAGATTACGAGAATTTCTAAAAATTATTGTTTTCAACTTGTTGGGACAACGCATTGCTTGGACACAATTGGCCTAAACCTTGGTCTGAATGGAGCATTCTTTTCCAAATTTGTTTTCCTATGATTTTGGGGTATGGATCATGATCAACTATGTCAAACCTATTGATTTCTAATTGTTTTGTATATTTCTACAGCTTGGCATATAAGACAAGCCACTGTGTATGCCCCCTATTTTAAGGTGAGTTGTGAAGCATGTGCAATAACTTAACTCAAAAGAAAAGGTTATGTGAGAGATGTTATGAAAAATATTTAAATCTGAGTAGTAATGATAACATTGTAAGATCATGTCATCATCATATATAAGTTGATAAAAATAGTGATGTGAGATACATGTAGAAACAAACATACATAATGGCATTATCAAGATATATTTTAGCAATTAGGCACATAGATAAGTGATCATATTTGAAAATAACTAAAATTGAGTTAGAATAACTCAAGGGATATGCAAGATATCCATCATGGCATTGAAAATTGAGCAAAGTGAGCAAAAAAGTGTCATGGCCATGACACACACATACAAAGAGTACACACAAAACACACAAGAGAAGGCCAAGGGGCCACATATAAAGGGACATGTTTAATTGTCTCTCAAACACATAGGAACATCCAATGAAGGCTTTGATCCACACATAAAAACATATCCAAATGTCCACAATCCAAACAAGAAATACACACAAGACACAAAGCATATAAGCAAGCACACAAAGCACGCATGAAAAAGTAAAGTTGATAAACATTAACAACTTAAACACTAGTATATTTAGCAAATCAAGTATCATGTAATTTAATAATGTGAAATTAAGTGAACTAATAAATCATGCAATGTAATGTACTAAAGTATGAGCAATAGAGATAGTCATAGAAGGATAAAACCAATGAAATAGAATGCCCCCAATGAAATTTTTGTAATATAGACAAACTGTAAAGAACATGTGACTTGTTTGAATTTGGAAAAGTGGAGTTTGTGTTCACTAGGACATGTCTGGTGCAATAAGATAAGGGTGTAGTATGTTACTATCTAAATAGGGTTGTTTTATCTACGTGCAATTTCTAAGTCTAAGACAGTAGCACCTCTTGCAACAATAGCTAGAAATGATAACCTGTATATTTTGCCTTCACTCATGTACACTTGTGAAACATATATGACATGAAATTAGATAGAAATAAGTACTAAATGACTGAGCACAAATTAACTGATGTAAATAAACTAAACATAATAAGTAATATTTGATTTTTTTATATTTTTGAACATAAATGAAGAATTTTGAAATTTAAGCGTCAAGTAACATATCTAAGGGATGTGAATAATCAAATGGTGGATCTGGTTGAAGGTGCTTGAGTTCTGAATACTAAATCTTATTGAATTTCCATATATCATCATCATTATGCTCATTATACTACTCATCCTTTATAATTGTAGCCTTGTCCTTTGCATTATTTTTAATCCAATGCAATCATATAACATTATTCTCCATTGTGTAGGAAGCCTCATGGGATGCTTTTGGATAAATCAACTTTGATATTTATTTATCATTTTTGAATATGTGATTCTCATCGATACCATCATGAAGAGCATGAATTGTATTGTCCTCAAATTTGAATGCAAGACATTGTTGTAACGTGTCAACTATAGCTTCCATTTCATGTAATCATGTTTGACCTAATGTACCCTTTGTCTGATGTCAAGTTTGCATGAAAAAAAACAATGTGTCCATAACTTTGGGATTGAATGCAACTTGTATTCTAATATGACCTATTAAACCTTGACAATATTTAGCTTTTTGTAATTCATCTTGATTGTGACTTGTGTGATGAAGAAATTAAAGTGTACGTATATATTTGGTGTTTCATCCTCATTTATTTCCACATGTATATATTAATTCTCAATAAAAACCTAAATAGTCGAAGGATTCCATTTTGAATGCTTGTAGTTTTTCCTTGTTTGACCTTGATTTTGAGCTCTAGTCGATTGTAGTATGGGTTATATAATCTGAATAGTCCCTTATCTTTGTATTTTTGAATTTTTTATTGTAATGCTAAACAAGTATCAGTTGCATGCCCTGTTACCTTGTAAAAATGACAAAAGGTATATCCCTCTTGATTTGACAATCCACTAGTAGATCTATGTCTTATTGTTAGTAGAGCAATTAATTCCCTATCAAGTAACATGTGTAATATTACACATGGTCTATCATGTGCATTGATAGCTTGTATTTTAATGACTATATATCCATGAGGTCCACATTATTCACTAAATCTATAAATGGTGACAAGTTCATACTTGCAATTCATTGATCTATGTATTATGCCTTATATTCTTTAGAAATGTTAGATTTGACAAAAATGTTAGTCCATGGTATACTTGATAAAATAATGTGGCATGTAGTAGTTATATTACGATTTAATTTTTTTGAGAATAATGAAGTTTTATTCCTATTTTAGTTAAGGGTTTGGATTAATAAATTAGTAAAGAAAATTGTAATAATTATAGTCCTGATTTGTATAATTTATTTATCTTTTTTTTGCCTTTCCAAAAACAACAATAAATAAGGAGAAAATATAACTTATCTTAAAATAGGTTGAGATGGCTGATACAAGATTTGAAATTGGCTATGCAGGATTGGGATAGTGTCACAAATCAAAATCTAAATTTTGTTCGATGAAATGATAAGACCGTCGAAAATATGACACTTCAAGGTCTAGTGCTATTGTCCACTCCTATCACTGTTGTCCAAACTAGTCATAGAGACCTAAACTTTCTAGGTTCTTTATGTTGTTCTTGTGTGAGCCTGCCTGTGAAATCTTGAGTGTTGATTGTCGATGGAGCTCACTATAGAGATGATTTGAATATTCAATCCCTAACCCTCCATCATACTTGATAAAATGATATTTGAATCATTTGAAAAGGGGGGGTTAGTGTGTGTAAAATGCATTGAACATGATCCGTACCCCTTGTGTGTGTACATTACCTACATACCAATACTCCTAAGAGGGATCAAGCCATATGTAATTTTCTCACCTAATGTTCTTTGTGCAATAGTGTGATGTAGATGTAATAATGTCAAATTGAGAGTGCTCAAAGTGGCTAGGGACTAGTATAAGGGTTTGAATATGTTTTTAGCTGTGTTGGATAACTGTATGCATAGAATAGGAAAATTTGCCTTAGTAGATTTCTTGTATTCTTACTTGCTTTGTAAGATTTGTCACCTCCATTTCTAAATGAACTTTGAATGGGCTTTTATAGGGAATAATTGGTCATGGGTTAGATGTGTTCGTGCTAGGCCAACATAATGAAGGATAGGAATCAGATGAAAATGACCATTTGGGTTCAAATTGCAAAGGGATAAGAGCATCAAAAATATGACACTCTAGCATCCAACATTATAGTCTAGGTATGACACTCTTGTCATACAGGCTCAGGCCCTAGGGGATAGGATTGTCTTGAGAAATATAGCTTGGCTAAGGTATAATGACCATTTATAAAGCTATGAATGACTATTAATGAGCAAAAAGGTGTGTCAAAGGGTCACAAGAGCATGCAAGAAGGAACAATGGATTGGGTATCACAAGACACACTCAAACTACCAATTTGGACATTTTATATGACTACATTTGCACCCCCCTTTATTCTAGTGATACAACAAAGCAAATTACTAGTAAAAATCATACCTAAACTTACCTATAAGGGTAAAGGCCATGAAGATGTGTGATGTTGAGTGTGTGTAGAGAGAGTACATCATGAAGCGTGAATCTAAAAGAGAAAACAAAGAGTAGATCAGTTATTACTAGACACACTATGTCTAAAATAAGAACGTATAAAAGCTGGGTAAAAGAGAGACGAAAATAAATGAATGAATACACCTCACCGAGTATACGAACCAATACAAAACATGTTGTGATGTTGAGTAATGTTTGAGTGATGTTGGGTATATGCTGACCAAGAGTAATATTACAATTGAAGCTGAGTGCTCAATTTCCCAATGGTGGCTCAAGAACATAAAGGTTGGACCTTTGGCTCCATCATCGCCCACTAAGTGAAGCTATGCAATCATGCATGTGTTAATCAATATTTAGACTATGTGTCTAATCCCTTTGAGTAGGTGGCTCAAGAATATAAAGGCTAGTTAGTCCTTTGGATCCATCGTTGCCTACTAAGTGAAGCTATGAACTGATACAGGTATGAAATTTGTGTTATATGAGATGGATCTTGAAACTTGTGAATGTTCTATAATCTGACAATGTGACATGGATAGTTGAATGTGTGCTGAGAACTAGGCCACTGTTGGCCACTCTGAAAGGTGAAAGTTAGGCTTGTATGAAATCCACTTCAAAACTAAGAACTAAGATTGTATGAAAGCCACTATAAAATGATGCCAACCACCTGTAGATAAAATAAGGCATGCAATTACTGAGAATACTTGGGTAATATAATGAACTAGAAAGAAAAGAAGGAAATTGTGCTGTGCACATTGCCCCCAATCACTGGTGTCTATAACATGGATTTTGATTTGGAAGTTGTACCAACTACCCAATCTAAAATTGGAAGTGAGAGCCATCATGCCATGCATGATGCCCCCTATATCTAGATTCTGCAAGAAAAAATATATTGAAACTACTAAATCTAAACTGAACTATAGTTGACAAAACTATAACTGGTATTACCTTTCTATATGTTTCTAGAAAATCTAGTTTTTCTAATATTTGGATAGGTGTTCCAAAAATATGATACTTTGCTATCTGATGTTGTAGTCCAAGTATGGCACTCTTGTAATTTACTATTTTTCATGATTATTCTATATTCATCACTGTGTTTCTAGTTTGTTCTGCCTGATTTGAATTTTGAATGTTGTTCTGAGTGTTCTAAAAACTAATTTTTTTGATCGATAGAAGGCTTTGATCTCTGTGATAAAACCCCTATTTATTGTCCCCTCTTATAAGGTTAGGAATGAAGATCCTACAATGATTGCCCTCATAAGAAAGAGCTCTGTAAGTGTGTTATGCTACAAAATACATGATATAGCTATGATAATAAAAAAGATGTCTAAAGATATAACATAGTTTGTATTGGAGATTGTTAGATCAATAGGGATATGCCTAGATAGATGTAACAATTTAATAACATGTGCAATAAATAAATAGAAACTAGAAATGTTATTTTTAGTTGTTATAGAGGGATCGAACATGATGTCCATCATTGCATCCAAAAAATCAAGGTAATGCATGATGTGGATCATGACATTGAAAATAATTAAGAAACCAACAAACATGTAAGGCAAGAAGTAAGAAGCATACAAAAGAGGCCAAGGGGCTAAGAAAACAAGGGACATGGGCACATGTCACTCAAACTAGGAAATCAAGCATACAAAGCATGTTCAAATGCCTACATACACATACAATTGAAAATAAGCAAGGTTGGCACGAGGGCCATAGGCACATAAAAGAGTACAAGCAAAGGATATTGGCAAATGTCCTAAGGCACACACAAAAATAGAAGCAAAAGACATTGACAAATGTCCCAAGGCACACATAAGACACAAAATAGGAACTAAAAAATGCAATCACATCTACCTACTCAAAGCAAGAAAGGAAAGCATGTAAATCCTAGAAATACAATCGTATCTAACTAATCAAAGCATGAAATAAAAGTATGCAAGATATGTTGTATAAGACTAGGTAGATGCTAAGAAATACACAAGTGCTATATACTAGTGATTGTTGATAGAGTAATCTATGTAAGATAGTAAGTAATATATATCAACATGATAACTAGACTGTGTGGTGTAGGAATGACATAACCTAGATGGTGTAGTCATGTAGAAGATGCCCCTGGTGGGCAGATATATCGATGTATGTGTCGAATGTAAAAGTAGGATTCCCCCTCAATGAGTAGAGTGAAGTAATCAAGGATCTGGGTGTCACTGAACACACTCAAAGAAGATCAAGTGAAACATGGTAATGTAGATAATTCAACAAACAATAACATAGAATAACAAAATGTAAGTCTAGCATAGTAGTAGAAATGTAAAGCATGCATAATGCATACAATTACAATGTTTTTTTTGTTTTTGATTTATTTGAATGTTTTTGTATTTTGACATATTTGAATGTTTTTAATTCTAAAATGAGCTATGTACAATCAATCATAAGGAAACTTTGTACAAGAAATTAAAAAGAAACTAATGTACATGAAAACTGAGTATAAATGATACTAACTGATGAGTCTCATAAGAGACTCCCTATCATGGTGTCTTGTATCAAGGAGAGGGATTATGCATGATCATGAAGCATGATGGAAGGGCTGATATTGTAACTTTGAAAGCTATTTATGTTGTAGAAACTGACTATGGGGTCTCCCCATAACTCTGAGAAGTGGATGCAACTATAGGGTTGTTAGGGACCCATCTGGTAGTAAAAGAAACTCTTGAAAAGTATGATCTATGTGTATAGGCATGAGATCTTAATGATACTACCTTGGGAGTGAATATTATAGCTAGAAACTATCTAGAGTCCTGAAACTATCATTGATGTAGTGGTTGATCTAAAAAAGGCCTTCATGGAAGTGTATAAACTCTCTGTGCTGGTGAGGGAGGCCTCAACTGTGTCTGGATCTCAACTAGAAGAAGAACTATAACTAGTGGAGGAGCTAAAATTGGTGATCATAGAGTAAGAGATGACTCTGAAGAAGCGAGTGGTAACTCATATAGAACTCCACCAACTATATCAACTTGATTAGCATGAATGAATTTCACACATTTGTGAACTGTAGAAGGTACTACACAAAGTTTATGAATACATGGTCAACCAAGTAACATATCAAAGACTCCTACACTGGGAACAATAGTAAATGGTGTGGCCACATGTGTTGGACCAACCTATAGAAGAAGTACAATCTCACCCAATGAAATCTAGATATGCCCACTAAATTCACTGATAATTATGTCTATCAGGGTAATATCCTATTTTGAATATCTCAAATGCTGAAGTAATGTCATAGTGCACATGTTCACACTAGATCCATTGTCTATGAGAACATTATGAATGGGATGATGATTAATGAAGGTTCTAATAAAGAGTACATGGTAATCTGAATCATCCTCAACTATCTCCTGCTCTGAGAAGGAGATGGAAGGTCTAGCTAGAACTCTAAAAGTATACACACCAATCATGTTGCTCAAAGGATGTAATTCAATTGAAGGTGCCTAGTATGTAGTTGGTGGGGCTGTGCATGATATGCCTGGTGAACACCTAATGTGTCCCATGTCTTTTGTTTAGAATATAGTGGAAAGGGATGTGAGAAATTTTTCTAAGCTTTGTCTTATGTTCGCTTTGCCTGAGGAGGCTCAACTGGAGTACCAAGATCAATAAGGTTGCCACCTATCAATTCCTATATCTTGTGCTCCAAACTGATGCATCTATTTTTTGTGTGGCTTGGTGCCTTGTGAAAATCACAAAATGCATTTTGATCATATCCACGTGGAAGAGGCTTTGTTGGATTAACTTCTCAAATAAGAGGGAGAGATATGACATTGCATTCTAATAGCTATTGTAAGACTCTAGCTGGAGATACTAATAGATTGGTAAAGGCTCACCGAGGAGGTGCTGATAAAACCACTCACTGAGGGGGCTCAAAAGTTGCAATAACTATAGGTTGATTTTGACTTTTGTTATCATTAACCTTTACTTTGTATGGGACTTTACTATTACTTATGTTTGTTGTTTCAGATATGCTTGTGTACTTGAGTTTGCCCATTGAAATTAGTTTGACTTCCCTTTCCTTTAGTGTATGACATAACTCAATGAAGGAAGAGAACCTTTTGAACATTATTGACTTATGTCAGGATCCTACTGCCCACTAAGGGCATACTTGATTACCTTTGTATTAGCAACTAAACATAGAATTTAACCAGAATAATAAGTAACCAGAAATATGAAACAACACAAGATCTGAGAGACAATACCCAATTGTATTAATAATCATTTAGAAGAAAATACAATAAAGAAGATGCCACACTTCTTCTTCCCACACCTCTAGAGCTCCCACACTTCTAGGGTTCACCTGTAATTCTCCTTCAAGACTTCACTCTCTCATCACGGTCACAACAATCAACTCAAACATAGAGTTGTTGTTCACCTCCACCAGTCAGTAACAACGCTGCCAGTACACCAAGTACACAACCGTACTCCAAGTAGATCTTCCCTTCTCTTGTTGCCACCTACAAATCAATAGACCTTACTTACCATGTAGATGTCTCTACACCCTGAAGAACCCTTGTCCTTGCCTCACCAAGTCCTTATGAGTCTTCAACCCGTACCCTGGTGGATCTTCTACCAGAACTTGCACAACCTGCAACTCTCCCTGATCATACACACTTAGCACCCCTTTGGAATTAGGAGGAGCTACTCTTGCTCTCTCTTCAAGCATAATGGCTTTCTAGCACAATTTTACAATACAGCCCATGAGTCTATTATATAGATCTCATGCATATAATAATTAGACTTTCTTAATTACAATAATTAGACTCACAACTCAAGACCAAAAATAGTCTTTACATGCAAACTCCCTATCCAAAAATAGACCAATCCAGAACTTGCATGCAAACTACATGCACACACAGGTTGCCGACATTGGCTCCTTCTTGATTAATGTCGGCTGACTTATAACTGACGTCGATTGCTTTTGCACTGTAATCTGATCGACGTCGGTTGGCTTGACCGACGTTGGTTCCTCTACAACTCGCTCTATAACTTAGCAACCCACCAACCTCCTCCATGTTTGCATCAGTGAAGCTTTTAGCTCCACAACCTAACAATCTCCCACTTGGAGATAAACAGCTGCACCTGTACCTATACCTTCATCTAATTCATTTCCTGGTTTGTATCCCTCTTCAAGATCAACCCTGAAGACCAACCACCACACAACCTGTGGTGTACCTCTTGTCATCCAAGTAACTTGCCACATCCGAACCTACAACTCCATGTAGTGAAGACCTTGACCCTGCGTAGCATGAATCCCTGCTGCTAGTCCCTCCCAAATACCTGAGAATCCACCTTCCCTGAATTGGCTCCAAACTCTCTGATAACTCCCACTGCTTGGGAAAACTCAGGTCTACACCAAACCTTATGTGATTTTGAACACTATTCTAAGCTCAGCTTGAACTGTCCAGCCCTTGGTGTGCTTACCAGTTTTGCATCTTGCATAATGAACCCCACCAACACCTTCTTCACATCAGCTCCCACTGGAGACAAAATCAACCTATGATCTTCCATGTCTCTTATGCCAAAGAATTTCATTGCTCCTAAATTCTTTATGACATAACTCTGAACTAACTTTACCTTTAACTCAGCAACTCCTTGTATATGTAACCCTGCAACAAGCACACAATACAGTAACAGGATAATGTAGCTAATGTTACCTAACCTGGTAAAGAGAAACACAATGATCAAACCTCCATTGTCCTGCAACCTACTCAAGACCATAAACCCTAGCTTTCTGTCTCATGTGTCCATCCACTCTCTTCTCTAACCTGGGAATCCATTCCTCTATCAGTGCTTTTATTCCTACTAATAATTTTACCAAATCTCCCACTTGGTTCTCTTCTAAAGAATTCATGCCATGCTCCCACTGTTTCTTGGATTCTACCTACATTGCTTCTTCACATCTTCCTGGTTCTTGACCATCAGTAAGCAACAATAAAGAAGGTGAACAACAAATATGAGGTTCACTTACCCTTTTAGTCCTCCACATGGGCGTTTGAGACTTCTTGACAACTTGCTGTCTACCCAACATCCGTTCCAGTGACCGATCTCGTCCATCTCTTAGTCTGCACCTGATCGACATCAGTTCCATGCGACTGACCCCCTGTCGACGTCGGTTCCCCCTGGCCGACGTCAGTCTCTGCCTACCTGACTATCGACTCTACTGGTCTGCACATGATCGATGTTGGTATCTTCCTGACCGACGTCAGTTCCAAGTGACCGACGTCGGTGACTGTGTATTCTTGTAAGTGATGAATTTTTCACCCGTGAGCTCATCTTGGATCAAAACCCTGTCCATACTGCCCTGCTCAGAATTATTCAGCCCCTGTGACTAATCTCTATCCATCATCTCCTCCATAAATACCAAGGCTTCCCAGTTCTTAAGTTTGTCAAAGATATCTATCTTTCACTTAAGAACATGCATTCCCTTCTTACATATGTAACCAGGCCTACAAAGCCACATCTCTGCAACAGAAGGTGAATCAGTAATATAAGTAGATAGATAAAGGATACCTACTTTCTTACCACTGTCTAATTTAAGTGCATCTGCTGTGAGAGTTACTATGCATCTCTCATCACCTAACTTTCTTGAAGAAATTAGACTCATCTCCAAGACTGGTACCTACATGACCTCATTCAATACCCGTGTGTTATCTGTTTGCAATTTCAGCTTCACTTCCCCTTTGCCAACCATTTGACAAGGCTCACCAGCTCCTAAATAAATCTCTCCAAAGTCTCCAAAGACATACCCATGAAAAGATGCTCTATTTCAGGCTACATGGAAAGAGGCAATAGAATCTATAGACCAAGATTCTACTTTATCTAGAGTAACTTGTGCAACAACCCCTGCAACATCTGCTTCTACACGTTGATCTTCTATCGACCAACAATCTTCCTTTACCTGCTCTTTCTTTCCATCAATCTGACCATTCATGCTATTCAGTTTTTCCATTCATAGCTTACTTTCTTCTGCCATTGCTATACTCCCACTCAATCTGAAACCCCTGAGAGTAACCTGTAATCAACAAACACTAACCAGATCTAAACCATCTCTTAGTCAACCCAACCAAAAGCTCTGATACCAACTGTCAGGATCCTACTGCCCACTAAGGGCACACTTGATTACCTTTGTATTAGAAACTAAATATGGAATTTAACCAAAATAATAAGTAACTAGAAATATGAAACAACACAGGGTATGAGAGACAATACCCAATTGTATTAATACTCATTCAGAAGAAAATACAATAAAGAAGATGCCACACTTTTTCTTCCCACACCTCTAGAGCTCCCACACTTCTAGGGTTCACCTGTAATTCTCCTTCAACACTTCACTCTCTCATCACGGTCACAACAATCAACTCAAACACAGGGTTGTTGTTCACTTCCACCAGTCAGTAACAATGCTGCTAGTACACCAAGTACACAACCGTACTCTAAGTAGATCTTCCCTTCTCTTGCTGCCACCTGCAAATCAACAGACCTTACTTACCATGTAGATGTCTCTACACCTTGAAGAACCCTTGTCCTTGCCTCACCAAGTCTTTATGAGTCTTCAACCAGTACCCTAGTAGATCTTCTATGAGAACTTGCACAATCTACAACTCTCCCTGATCATACACACTCAACACCCCTTTGGAACTAGGAGGAGCTACTCTTGCTCTCTCTTCAAGCATAATGGCTTTCTAGCACAATTTTACAAGACAACCCATGAGTCTATTATATAGATCTCATGCATACAATAATTAGACTTTCTTAATTAAAATAATTAGACTCGCAACTCAAGACCAAAAATAGTCTTTACATGCAGACTCCCTGTCCAAAAATAGACCAGTCCGGAACCTGCATGTAAACTACATGCACACACAGGTTGCCGACGTCGGCTCCTTCCTGACTGATGTCGACCAACTTATAACTGACGTCAGTTGCTTCTGCACTGTAATTTGACCGATGTCGGTTGGCCTGACCGACGTCGGTTCCTCTGCAACTCAGCAACCCAACAACCTCCTCCATGTTTACATCAGTGAAGCTTTTAGCTCCACAACCTAACAAATTATGTAAAGCTAGCAGAAGACATTGTTTGAAGAGATCTTGTAATTCTTGATCGACCATGGGGCTAGTCATATTATCCAAAAAAGTCTTATATCAAAGAACATAATCTGTGAGATGTTCATTTGACCTTTATTTTTATTGTGCAACTTGGGCATAAGAAACCTTGTCACCTATGTTAATGCTAAAATGAGATATGAACATGTTAGATAAAGGATTGAATGCGTTGATCAACTAATTTGGTAGACTATAGAATCATTGTAAAACATAATCCTTTAAACTTCATGGAAATAACTTCATTAGTAACCAGTCATTTTGCACATAGTCCAAGAATGATGCATAAAAAGCTCTCAAGTGTGTTTTTGAATCACCCTTGCCATCATATAGAGTGAGCTTTGGTTGAACAAAACTTAGTGGAAAAGGTGTAGAAGCAATATGGCATGCCAATGGTGTATGAAGTAGAGCAAAAGAATACAAAGCATGTGTTGGTATAGAGGCACCTTGATCAAGATGTAACACCTTGGATTGAAGAGATTTTATCTCTTACACAAGGGTAGCCACATCAGGAGACAAAGATATACTAGCCAAAACTGGTGGTGCCACATAGGAAGATTGGGCTACTATAGGGGTTTGTTGAGACATAGTTGCCCCCGTAGTGTCATTTACAACTGGTTGTTTTGAAAGAATGGAAGACTCAACTTGCTTAACCTTTTTAATTTCCATGATAGATTATAAGATAAGGGCATGATCTCAGGGCTATTCCCTGAGTTTCTCTCTAAAAATTTATAGAATCAAATATTTGTTGATGATCACATCATTATCAACGATAGGTGGAAGTGGATTAAGAGCCCGATGTGGTGGGTCATGAACATCGGTCTGTATATCATCATCATTATTCTTAGACTACTCATTGTTAAAATTATACTCATGGAAATTAGTGTAATTTGGATGTGTATGATTTATAGCAAGAAGCTAAGCTGGTTATTTATCCATGGTATATGGACATGTTAGAGGAATTTGGGTGAATTCAGGAGGGTTGCCACTAAGTCTTGCACTTCATCTCAAAGGAAGATATGCAAGGAGCTTAGATGGAATAAGTGAAACAACTTAAAAAATGAAAGAGAATATTAAATAAATATAATCTAAACAATGAACTAGAATATGCATAAAAAAAGATACAAAGCTCACAAACATGTAAGGTGATACCTCAAGAATAAAGGGACCTAGTAAATTCAATTAGGGTTTGAAAAAAATGATTTTTAAAATTACTAATGTAAATTTAAAAATAAAAAATGAAAATTTGATTGAAATATGCAAACAAAAATTAAAAAATACTGGAAAAATCAGCAAGAAATTTTCCTTAGGATTTTTAGGGTTTTTATATGCAAATGAAGTAAGTCGGGTTCACCAAATGATTTAACTTTTTTTGTGAATAATTGAGTTTTATTCCTATTTTAGTTGAGGGTTTGGATTAATAAATTAGCGAAGAATATTTTAATAATTAAAATCCATATTTGTATAATTTATCTATCTTTTTTTACCTTTCTAAAAATAACAATAAATAAGAAGAAAATATAACTTATCTTAAAATAGGCTAAGATGGTTGATACAAGGTCTAAAACTAGCTATGCAAGACTGGAACAATGTCATAAATCAAAATTTGGCTTTCGTTCAATGAAAGGATAGAACCACTAAAAATAGGACACTTTGAGGTTTGATATTGTTGTCTACTCATGTCGCTATTGTCCAAACTAGTCATATAGACTTGAAGTTTTTGGGTTCTTTGTGGTGTTACTATGTGAGCCTACTTATGAAATCTTGAGTACTAAATGTCAACGGAGCTCGCTATATAGATGATTTTAATATTCAAACCCTAACCCTCCATTATGCTTGATAAAATGGGATTTGAATCATTTGAGAAAGGGGGGTTAGTGTCTGTAAGAGACACTAAATGTGTGATCCACACCCCTTATGTGGGCACACTACCTACATACCAATACTTTGAAGAGGGATAAAGCCATATGTAGTTCTCCCACCTAATGTGTTTTATGCAATAGTGTGATACAAATGCAATAATACCAAATTGAGAGTGTTTGAGGTGGCTATGTTGGGTGACTGCATGCAGAGAACAAGGAAATTTTCCTTAGTAGTTTTCTTGCATTCTTGCTTGTTTTGTAAGATTTGTCACCTCCCTTTATAAATGAACTTTGAAAGGGATTTTATAGGAGATAATTGGTCATGAGTTAGATATGTTCATGTTAGGGCTGACATAATGAAGGATAGGAATCAGATGAAAATGATCATTTGGGCTCAAATTGCAAAGGGACAGGTGTGCTAAAAATGGGACACCCTAGGGTTCGATACTATATTCTAGGTATGGCACTCCTGTCCTACAAGCTCAGATACTAGGGGGATGGGATTGTCTTGAGAAATATAGCCTGGCTAAGGTGGAATGACCATTTAGAAAGCTATGGATGATTGATAATGAGTGAAAAAGTGTGTTGAAGGGTCACAAGAGCATGCAAGGAGGACCAATCGATTGGGTGTTACAAGCCACACTCAAACTATCAATTTGGACATTTTATATGACTACATATTGCAACAAATATTATTTCCTTTATCAACATCTAAAATCATCATTTTGCCTTTATATGTTTACTGGAATGATTGCCTTTGAGTCATCTCTATATTCACTTGGGCCAATTGGTGTAAATTTCAAAGAACATAAATAATCATCAATGTTAATTGCCATTGAATTAGTATCATCATCAAAAGTAACATCATAATCGTCATCAATGTCCTTAGTAGATATGAAATTTAAATCTTATGAATTGATTAATAAAGGTAATTACTGTACATGTTCCTCTTGTTCCACCTTTTAAGGTGAAAACTATTGTTCTAAGATATATGTAGATGTCAAATTTTGATCATTTTTATTGAATTCACCAACCTCATATGTATACATTTGTGATATAGGTATAATCATTGGTGGTGGAACTATGGTAAACCGAGGTGCCTCTAGTTATGATTGACTTGCAGTAGTATGTTCTTTAATATTGAAATATCTAAATGGTTGATTATCAATATGGCATGTATATAAATATCCATCAAATCTAAATTTTACACATTGATTTAAATTAAAAGGTAGAGCTTGCATTCCATATATCCATGGCCTGCCCAATAATAAATTGTAGTACAAATGGGCATTACTTGAAATTGAGTAGGTAGGGTCTTAGGTCCTACTATCATATCCAAAGTGATAAAACCCAAAGTTTGTCATGGTAGATCATCAAATCATTTTATATTCTCATATAACTTTTGAAGGGAAGCCATGTTATTACCTAATGTTTTAAGAATGTGAGATTGTAAATATTCAACCCTAAACCATTATCAATTAAAACCCTTTTTACTATTATACTTTTGATTTGAACTTATATAAACAAAGGTAGATTCTAATTGATAATAGAATGTGTAGACATATCCTCACTCCCAAAATATATGACATCTTTAGTATCCTTCAAAGTATTCACAATAAATGAAAAATAAGAAGGCTTTGTGTCATGAGGCATTGGTGTCTTATTCAATGCCTACTATAAAATGTTCTTGAAGATGGTAGTTTTTTGAAACAATTCTAATATATAAATCTTAGTTGGTGTAATCATGAATTGATCCATAATATCATATCCTTTAGGATATTTAACTAGTCCCATTGTATTGGGCTAGGGATAGGGAGGAATTACTTGAATTTATTCCTTTTAACTTATTTTCTAAGGTATCTTACCTCATATAGTGACAACAACGTGGACCGCAGTGTCTACTATAAGCCTAGGGTGAATAATAGAGGTGGAGTATAACCTTAGACAACTATGAGGTCTAGGATTATGAGGAACAAAAGGAACCATTTGAGCCCTTTGACATCTATTAGTAATGAGTGGTAACTCAAATTAGGCCATGCAATAATAAGTATCATGGAATTATTCATTATTAAGCTCTTAAATGATATAGGAGTTTATTTTTGCAATAAATTACACATCCATGGACTTACATACAAGTGAAATATTTTACATGTTGTATGCAAACAACATGTAAAGAGTGCTACTAAATTTTAGACCAATAAATAATAGATAGGTTCAATCATTATGATCATAATGAATTTGGAAATTAGAAAATCAAGAATCTGAAACCCTAATAGGAAGGCAAAAAATAAAGGGAACCCTAAGTGAAGACAGGGTTTATGATATTTGATCAATATATAGGTTCACCAATATGTTTTATCAAAAATTGGGAAATAGGATGTATTAATTCCTAATTAGATAAAATTGATTGAGCTAAGGCAAGATGTAAAATATATGCATAAAGTAAGCATTCACTTATTTGCAATTTACCATATGTGGAAAAAATGCTAAAAAGGGAAAATGCACGAAGTATATAACTAAGTTGAAAAATAGGAAAGTAAGACTATGTATGCAATTGTAGATCTAACTGTATGACTATGTTGACTAATTGTGAATCTTAAGCAAGGATCTATTATATCTTTGGACAAAGCCATTGTAATTTGATAGGGTTGTGATGCATTGGTGTCCTTAAGGAGTACTAACATATAAAAGGTATTTTACACTTTATGAAAATATGGATATGTGTGATATCTCATGTTGGTCCTATTTATGTGTTCTATGATGCATGATTTGTTGTAGAATCCACTTTTTGTCTTATTATTCACTTGTAACCCTAACTCAATAGACCAAAAATGGTAAATGGATAAAACAAAAAAAAGGGGTTAGCATATGAAGTTGTGTTTGACCTAAACACCCCCTGTGTTGAGCACTACCTACATACCAATACTCCGAATAGGGATCAAACTCCATGTAATTATCCCATGCTATGCTGGTATGTGTGAAATGCTGGTGAAAAAGGATAAATGTTGATGTAATCCTAGTGTGATTAAGTCTCTGATAATGACATGTGACCTTAGAGGTGTATGCAAACTTAGCCCAGGGATACTTGGGCTATGTGGAATATGAATTGGGGAAAATACATGTTTTTATATCAATATGCAATTAGATATTCTAGTGACTTTCCATGTATGAGCCTCTTATGTGTAAAATGGTTTGAAATGTGGCTCTAAAGTGATCTTTTGGGAATTCCTTCATATGGGGCTTGCCAAAATTATGGGATGATTGTTACATGAATTTAAATTTGAGTGACTAGCCATTATTTGACAGGAGGATGTGGATGGCAAAACTTGACAATACTAGGGAGCAAGATAGTCCAAATAGGGTGGTCTTGTCCAAAGAGTAGAGACAACTAAATTGAAAGTGCGGATCAATCTAAAAATGAGTTTAGATTGCTTAAGATGTTGGATAGGGATATTTTGACATCATTAGTTACTTGTAGGAATGGGTCATCTATAATAGGAGTGAAGGAATGGTGGTTGGAAGGCCGTGAAATGTGGCATGAACTAAGTACATATAAGGAGTGGTCACATATGCATTGTTTCAAATTAAATGTTAATTTATGTGTCTATAAATTCAAATAAAGAACTAGTACTCTAATTTAATTTATGTGGTGCATAAGTTGTACTTTGAGGAGTACTTACAAATTAAGGACATCCAAATCAAATACAGGTGTAGAAAGGATTTTACAAAAGCGTAAACTGATAAGGTTTTCCCATTGTAAACCCTTTTTTAATCGAAATACCTCATTTAATTCTTTCAGCAAGCATTTTAGTATGACATAAATGTTCAAATAATTTATCTAAAGGGTCATAAAATAATATTTATTTCAAAATAAAAGTATTTCTCGGCTTAAGTGACATGTAGGGCAACATTTTATTGCATGTAAATAAAGTTTATAATCATCGACAAGCAAACATGATTGGTCAACCCTCCTAAACCATAACAAATCAACAAGGATAGAGGAAGTTTATAAACTAAGGAGTTGATATTTTATGTATGGGTCTCTTATTTCCAAAGGAAGAATGATCATGTAAAAAATAAGTTATTTGAAAGTCATTAATATGTAGCTAATGATCCTCACAAAAGACTGAATACCATCCATATTTACAACTTGGAAAGAGGGAAAATCAACTAGTGAAAAATATATTTTTGCCAAGCTCTTGACCTAAGTTTAATATATGGGTTTCATATTCATATTGCACTGTTTGAGGGCTACCTGATAAATGGTATTTAATAGCCTAAAATTTGTTTTAATAATGAACACCTATATCTATTAAAAAAAAGCTCTACTTCATCATGGTGCCCTACAACCATTAAAGGATTTAAACTCTTATATTTATCAAAGAGATAGTATTTCCATAGTCCATGAATTAAATTGTTAAGGATTTTTGGATAAAATCATATCATATTTTAAAAAAACTGACATAGTTTTATCCTTAACAACTCTTATATTTACTATGGTGTTTCCTATGACCCAAAAAAGTTTAAAATTCCTATTTCCTATCATATCACGTCATTTTTATAGCTATTAAAACATTTTACTAAACCCAAATCAAAGTCCCAAAAATAATATGAAAGCCAACTATGGTTGTATAAAAATTAGAAATGAAAAAAAGGGACAAACACTTGCCTAGAAACGCAACCAAAAATTTATGAATATCCTCCTACGTGAAACCTACAAAATATACCTTCTCTTTTTCTCAAAATACTCCTTCTTTTTCCTTTCTCTTCCAAAATATCGTGTCTTGCTTCTGACATAATTTTCTTGTATTCATGACATTCCATGCTTATATCAACCGACCATTATGGCTCTTTTCTTACAAAGATCTCACATTCAACTTCATTTTTGAAATCCATAAATAAATTCATTTAAATAAATATCCATGCTCAGATGTTTATTTTTATATGCATGAATCATGCAAAATATACAAGAAGGGCATTTGATTCATGCAAGCCCATGCAACTCAAGTGCTTGCCTATTTTCCTTTCAAAATTTCATGTAATAACTTAAAACCCTAGGTACCATGGATAGAATAAATAATGGTGTTGCAAAATGGTAAGAATGAAACTTTGATTTAACACTCAAATAATTTTTTTTTGAATAATCTACAAAAATGTAGTTGTTACTTCTTTGGGAGACATCCTTGGTACGAGTCGTATAAGTGTGGCTAGTATATTTGGAAGAAGTGAGCTTGAATGATCAAAGATTTTGGATAACTAGTAGTGTCCAATCATGGATCGATCATAAAGAATTCTCCAAAGAGTCGTAGAAGTAACAAGAGTTGTATTTGAATTAGAAGTTGGAATGCACTCCATCTCAGACATGTGGACATCAATTGAAGGGGGAACAATGTTAGGTAAGTCAAAAGGAGAGTTGGATAAAATGATGTCAATTAAATTATTGATAGAATAAGGTGTAGGTTTCTAGTAAGAATGTTTAAGATATGAATAGTAACATATGATTTATGTATCCTTATTTTGGGCAAAGCCAAATAAGTATGAGTCATCTAGGGTGTAATTGTTATCGTAGTTAGGAGTGGTAATATATATGTCAAGCGATTTTACAACTATATCATTTGAGGATGGATGAGAAATGAGATTCTTGGGAATGACCACATAAGTGTGAATTTTATTAGTTGAATTATTACTAGAATGAGGTTACAAGGTGGGTGGAAACTAACCTATGATGCTATAGGGGAGATATGATGTTTTGATTTTTAGACTAATCTTGTCATGTTCATTGTCATCAAAATGTAGGAGGTTAGGTGGAATGTTTCCCACAAGCTCAAAGTGACCATTGTAACCTCTATTTTAATTAATAGGATAATTAAAATGTTGGTATTCACAAAAGGGAATGATAGGTAAAGGCTCAAGGAATGGAAGGTAAATAAATTAACCTTGGAGACTAGGGTTAGATTTAAGTCTTAAGAGTTAGGGTATTGTAACATTTGAAATGAAATGAAGTGATTTTAAATACGTTTATGAAATATATTAGTTTATGGGACTATAAATTGTTCCATCTATTTCAATCGTTTAAATATTTATAGGCCTTCTTATTTCTTTAAAAACGATGATCATTTTTTTATTGATTAGGATTATTATTCTAGATTTGTTAGTGCCTCTAATATTTTTATTTTAATCTCTTCAAAAAACTCCAACATGGAGCCAAAATATCAATGTTTTCATAATGTCCATGTAATTTGAGCATTCAAGGATGAAATTTTTAAGACCATCACTTGATGTTCATTAAAAAACATGTAAAAAAATTGACACTTGTCAGAATGGTGGAACATCAAAAAACACAATTTTTTTCAATCCCTTGTCTTTGTGAGTCCTATAAGATACTTGAATCTAAGTGTTTAATGATGACAACTTTCAAAATGGTAAGACAACATGTTGGTCTTGGAATTAATGCCAAATTTCTAATCATCATTAAGTATCTAAGAAAACAAATACCATTTCAAATACAATAGTAAAGGGAAGATCTAAATTTGAGTTTCTATTCACATAATATTTACATTTGTAGTTTCTTTACAAAATACATACAATAGTGATTCAACAACAACAATTCCAACTATGTTGGGGAACAAACCTACCCCACTATCTACATAAAATAATGTACGTACATGTACATTTTTATGATATAATCAAATATACAACAAATCAAATATGAGCCATTATTGAATCATATGCTAAAGAATAAACTATGTATCAACTGAGTAATAAATTAAATCATGAAGTGAATAATAAGTGAAGTATTAATTAGTTAATAATTTGAGTAGGTGTATTTTTGGAATATCATTATGCAAATGAAAGGGAGAGCATCAATTGCATGTTTTATCCTGCAACCATAGACTAACAGGTCCCTTGCACTCTTCCATAACTAGGTGTGATCCTTCCCTTCAATATGCCCATCTCTCTACCCTCTACCCATCCATATATCCACTACTCATCTATCTACCCATCCCCATCGAGATAGATCTGATCTATGCGGGTAAGCACCCCACTTTGTTTAGATAGGGATATATAACCCATATATTAGATCTATCACTACGGAGAGGGAGAGGGAGAGGGAGAGGGGGGCCACCATATAGAAACTATTTATAGATAAATAGATAGAGCTTGGAAAAGAGGTAGATAAAGGAATTTAGTACATAAAATAATCATTGATAACTATGTGCAATGAATTAAAAACAATATCACATATAATCAATCAAGTAGAATTAGGTAACTCCACTATGTACTAACTAATTTGACTAAAATGTGAACTAGGGATTATAGTGGAATAAGAATGAAACAATTAGCATCCTTACTTTGGCTAAAGTATTTTACATACCCATGTATGTGAAACAACAAAAATCATAAACACATAATTGTGTAACTGGGTCCTAAGTCCACAAGCACAATTATCTCACAACATACTCATAATAAAACTCAACAATTATAAATATAAATCAAGTTAAGGATATGATAGGAAAGCTAATAAATATGGGGTTTCCTTATAATTTTACTATTGTTCCCATACTATTATTCAAAAAAATTCTTTTTATTCATAAGCAATTTAAGGTTTAACTCAATGCAACGAGCTTAAACATACCATTACAATCAACATATATCATGCCTAAAGTCCATTTAGACCTAACTGTAATAAATCAAACCAACAAGCATTTTCAAATGAATTTTTTTATACAAGGTTCATAGCTCACTAATGTCATAAACAACAATCATTATATATTAAATACCAGTTAAACTTAGTTCTTAACAAGTAGTACCATAACGTAAAAAGATGTCCTAACCACATACATTCTTATTTTCACATGTATACTTGTTGTAGTGAAATTTGGCTGCCCAAATCTTGCTACCCCATTTTTATCATTTTCCCTCATTTTTGCCTTTTATCTTATTTTTCATATCATTTTACGAGACTTCATACCCAATCGACAAGGCATCATTTTCCACTGGCTCACATTTTGTAAATTGTACATTTGATATAGTGGGTTTGATAGGAAATTTATTAGCTTAATTATGCTATTAATTATTTTATAATTAATTAGTATTAATTAAAGTCATTAAATGACTATATTATTTTTAGTCATTAGGCATATTAATTCTTTTTAAAATTAATATTTGCTTGCAAATGTAAATTGAAAAGTTCAATTAATTTTGTGAATTTGCCCAAATAAAAAGAAAACCAAAAATGGGCAAATAAATGACTTTTCATCTTCCAAAGGCAAGTATGGTACAAAAAGAAAAAATCTAGATTTTTTTCAAGTTCTTTATTTTTTCAAGCTCTTGGAAAGAGCAAGTTGCAACTCTTTGTGAAGTATGCTATTCCCTGATTGGAGCAATGAAATGCAAGTAAGCGGGCGAGACTCTTTTGGGGTTTTTGTAGATTTTAATTATCTTGGTTTATGAATTCATATTTCCTATTTGTGAGTAAATAATCTATTAAATTTTTACATTTATTTGGTTATGTGCCACAATGGTGTTTCCCAAACTTTGTGTTGAGAGCCTCCATGAATGAGCTTCCTTGATGTCCATGAGTTTTTGCATGTTTGATCTCAATGGAATTTCGTACCAAGTGTGTGTAATTGGGCTTGTGAGGAGACTTAGTGCTTCCAAACATGCCTTGTGTTCCCAAAATCCTCATTGTTCCTATGTTGATTCCTATATGAGAGGAAGAAGTTCTATTTTTGTTATTTAATCTTCAGTTATCTTGGTGGTTCTTTGATTTTATCTCACTGTGGGTTTATCCCCTTTTCTCTTTTTATTTTCTGCTTTGTTTCTTTTTATGATTTTAGGTAAAAAGTACACAAAAAAATCCAAATCATTCATATTATATGAGGGAACTATCCCTCTTAAAAGTAGAGGAGATTCACCATTCCTACAGTGATTTCTCCAACTATTGGCGAATTGGTGTCGCTTCACATTGGGTGAGTCACAAATCAATAAACATCAAAAGTGCTGATTTTCCCACCAACAATTTTTGATGACTCTATGGGGGATAAAAAAGGTGCCTTTTGATTTCCAAAATTTGAAGGAAATCTTCCCTTTGAAAGTGAAGATTTGCCACTCCATTGAAAAGATTTCTAGAAACGATGGAACGTAGCTCATACTTCTAATTTATGTTTTTTCTATTAATGTCCATGGTTTAATTTTGGTTATAGGTATGAAGAAGTTTCAACTAAAAAATAATATGCATAATTGGGAAACATAGGGTAGCAAAAGGATGACAAAATAAAAGAGGTAAATGTTTCAAATGAGCCTGAATTTGGGGTTGATTGGGTTTATGCAAATGATGATACAATAAACAATGTTTTCATTTTCATATCGACCTTCAAAAAAATCATATCTGAGAGGTTATTGATGATAAGAAAAGAGTTCAATTTTTGAAAAGCTTCTATAGAGCTGCATAAGTAAAGAGGAAAGAAATTTGCTCATTTCAAGATTCATCGCAAGCGAAAGAATGCACGGAAAATAAAAATTCAATGACCTTTCAAGAGAATGGGGTGAGTCATGAAGATAGTGGGATTCCTATCGGTGAAGACAAAGTGTGCCTTGAGGTTGAAAATGAGCACATAATAAGTCTTTAAGATCAAATAAGAAGTAATCCACAAAAAAAAATTAGCCATGTTGAGTACCAAGAGGTTTTGGTCCCTAGCTCACATGTGGTGATGCCTATGGTAGTTTGGATTCAACCACTCATGGTTGAAAAGTCACAAGAGAAACCAAGAGGTGAATGTTTTGAAGGTATTCCCTATGTTGTTCATGTTTTATATTTTAAGTTGAAGCAAATCCCTCACATTCATGAGTCAAATGTGAATAATTTGTACATTTCAATTGTGCAAGGTCCAATGTTTGAATTAGTATTTTTTTTTCCTCTCATACCTCATGTCTTTCCCATGGAAATAATAAAAATTATGTTGTTGCTCTTTCTTTTATCTTTTCATGTGATGTCCTCATATTGTCAAAATTTATCCCATAAAAGTTTATACTTCACTCAACCGGTAAATGGCTTTATTTAGTCATGTTTTATTTTTTGTTCCATTATAAATTCTTTCCCTTTTTACATAATTTTGGATTATGTTATTTTCCTTTCCATTTTACCGTTGTGTGTGTGTGTTGGTGTTCAATAAAACCTATATTATTCGTTGTGGTCTTTTCCCCTTCTCATTGTGTTGGTTTTTTGAGCCCATAAAGAGTGTTGGTTGGTTGTGTTCTTGACCGACAAACTGTTCAATTTAAATACATTGAGTTTGGGAGGGAGATGATTATTCTCATCTGTAGTTTGAAGCCTTGTCAAGTTTCAGAGTGTTGTGACTATTGGAGGGCACCCAATTAGTGGTGACATAATCTATATGAGTGATGAAGTTGTATCAAGACATCATTTATTGAGAAGTTTATTATTTAGAAATGTATTTGTCATTCTTTATATGAGGTGGATATTGTATTTTTTAGCCTTTCACTTTTCATTAACTTTGTATAAATCGCTATCAATGATGAAGGAAGTTTTGATACTACCTTTGAGGATTATCAAGAGGTTTTCCATGTTGCTACTACCATGGAGAAATTTCAATGCAGCTTTACAAGTTTCTATATCTTCTTTCACTACCTAGGGATGCCTTCATTCCCTCTGCTTCTTGCAACATTCTGACCTTACAGTTGGGAAAAGATTCTCTCATCTTTTATGGAGACCAGTTTAGTAGAGAATTTTTCTAGTTGGAAAAAGAGAAGACAATGGCAGTGGTTTTCAAAAAGGACATACTAATGCACAAGAATAATGTGCACTCAAAACATTGAAGGATACATAAGACACTTCCATGGAAGACTAGCCACATAGAAGGCAAATTCAAATGCCAACTGACACGTGCAAATTCCAAGATTTAATAACCGTTCTCCTAGTTGTGACAAGATGAGTAGGCTGAAGTTCCATACATATCAATTGCAATGAGACATTTCGTTAAATGGTTGGTGCACCCATGTAAATAATTCAATTTGGGAAAATAGAAGAAGTATCAGAGGTAATCAAGAAAGGTGTGAGTAGTATTGATTTAAATCCCAATCTAGAGAAAAGGATCTGTGAGTTGTTTGCAAAAGCAGAGGACTATAAAAGGGGACTGATAAAAATGTATGAAAGTGTATCAAACAGTCTAGATCAAATAGTTTATGTGATGGAAAAAAATCACTAAGGACACAAGAATTCTAGAATTTGAACCGAGTATACCAATATTACAAATTGTAGATTACCGGGGTGTGAGTAGGGGACTCCTATAGATCAAAATCGAACCTCATTTATGAATGGGCTAAGAAATAAATTAGAGGAGGATAGAGAGATCCTAGGATCCAAAGATTGAGTTATAATTACTAGTGTAGTGAGGAAATGTGGTTATAAGTTCAAACTGAGTGAGCTAGAAAAAGTTGAATGCTGAATGCTCTGTTGGGTACACCGAACTTCAACCAAGTGTTGATATTTGTCAAAGAGCTGTAATTATTGCTCTAAAGCCTCTAAAACTCCTAATTTTTCTATTATTTTGGGTGTGATTCCTTTAATGTCTCGAGGAATTATGAATAGTGTGTTTGTATTTTTGTGGTTTTAATGATGCAAAAAGGCTAAAATGGAAACTGAGATAGTAGACGAATCTTTCAAATACATACAAAATTTCATGAAGTAGAACTAGAGAAAAAGAATATTGAGATAATAGGGAATTTATTCGGTACATCTATTCCCCATCATTGAACAGGCTCAAAAAGTTGGAACTGAAAATGATGAAAATCATATGAGAGATTTGTCTTCAAAATAGGGTGTTTCAGTATGTAAATAGGCAGATATTTTACATTCATGGGACAAAAGTAGTGGAGGTTTTTAAAGAGTTTGAGTAGGTATGCTTTGCCCTGATAACTCATGTTCATGCCCATATGATTGGGATAGGTGCACTAGTTGTCAGTTGGCCAGATTAGAATTTTTAAGTGCACTTGTAGGTTGAATGAGGCACAAGTCACCAATATCTTCTAGAGTTCTCTTACATTCAACCAGGGAATGCAATTCCATAGTCAGAACCAACGATTGTAATGAAATTTGGTCACCCAAATTTTGTTACCCAATTTTTATTATTTTTTGTCATTTTTGCCTTTTGTCTTATTTTTCGTATTATTTTATAGGACTCCATACCCAATAGACAAGGTATGATTTTTGGCTAGTTCACAGGGTGTAAATTGTATATTTGATATAATGGATTTAACAAAAAATTATTAGCTTTATTATATTATTAATTATTTTATAATTAATTAGTGTTAATTAAAGTCATTAAATGACTATATTATTTTTAGCCATTAGGCATATTAACTCTTTTTAGAATTGATATTTGTGTGCAAATGTAAATTGAAAAGTTCATTTGATATTATAAATTTGTCTAAATTAAAAAAAAAAAAAGCAAATAAATGACTTTTCATCTTCCAAAGGCAAGTATGGTACAAGATGAAGGTTCTTCTTTCTTTTCTCAGGCTCTTGGAGAGAGCAAATTGCAATTATATGTGGAGTATGTTGTTTTCTAATTGGAGCAATGAAATGTAAGCAAGTGGGTGAGACTCTTTGGGGGTTTTGTAGATTTTAATTCTCTTGATTTATGAATTCAGATTTCCTATTTGTGAGTAAAGACTCGATTAAAATTTTACATTTATTTGGTTATGTGAAATAATGGTGTTTCCCAAACTTTATGTTGAGAGCCTCCATAGATGAGCTTCTTTGATGTCCATGAGTTTCTGAATGTTTGATCTCAATGAAATTTCATACTAAGTGTGTGTAATCAAGCTTGTGAGGATATTTTGTTCTTCCAATCTGCCTTGTGTTTTCCAAACCCTCATTGCCCTAATTTCATTCTTGTGTGAGATAAAAGAGTTCTATTTCTATTGTTTAATCTTGAGTTATCCTGATGGTTCTCCATTTTTACCCTGTTGTGAATTTCTCCCCTTTTCTCTTTTTATTTTTTGCTTTGTTTCCTTTCATGCTTTTGAGTAAAAAGTACACATAAACTCTCAAATCATTCATATCATATGAGGGAACTGTCTCTCTCAAAATCAAAAGAGATTCACCATTCTTACAGTGATTTCTCTAACTATTGGCGAATTGGTGTCATTTCACATTAGGCAAGTCACAAACTAAGAAATATCAAAAGTGCCCATTTTTCCACCAACAATACTTGTGTGGATTATCAATATGCCTATTAGTGTTCATTTAAACCATGTATAATTTGTCTCCCATTGTTAGAGACCACAATGTACAACTCTACAAGTCAATGATAAATTTACTAAGGTGAAAGACAAGGTAAAACTATTTTTTTTGACTAATTCCAAAATTCAGGGCTTTATAATGAACATTCATAAGAGTATCTCTCATTCTCTAACCTTAAATTTTTTGAGTTGAGAACAATTAAGATGCTTAACTCTGAAGATAGTCTAATAAGTTCAACTATGATAGGACCATTTTCTTGGTGTAGTTTCAAAGTAAGCTAATGTCCTAACAATTTTAGTTGAGTCCCTAATTTTTTTTATATAATTGTGAATTACACATGTAAGATAAGAATTATACAACATTTTACAAACATTTACATGCACTTGTATGTATGTTGGTACAAATCTTAGTCAATGCTAACATAAGTATAAATGCATTTTTCAGGTTAAGAAATAGAGCATTCATCTATATATAGTCTAAGTAAAAGTATATTGTGACTAATAATAGTCAATATTTAATTTGTGTTTCTTATAAGGATATAGATGTGTCAACTCAAAGCACATATTTTCTCTTCTACCATTCATGCCATTTTAGTACAAAACATGGACAACACTTAGTTCTATAATTCAAATCAAGAACTAGTGTTCTCAGTTAATTTATAAGGTATTAAAGTTGCACTTTGAGGAATAGCCATAAATCAAGGACATCCAAATCAACTATAGGTATAGAAAGGATGTTAAAAAATGTTAAAAAAGCATAAATTGATTAGTGTAGTCTTATTATAAATCATTTTTTCATGCAAAGACTTCGACACAATCTTTCAACAAATAATTTAGCATGGAATAAATGTTTAAATAATTTAGCTCCAGGATCATAGAATAAGATTTATTTCAAAATAAAAGGATTTAGGCTTAGGTGGCCAATAGAGAAACCTTTTATGTCATGTCAATAAATTTTGTAATCACTAACAAAGAAACATGACTGGTTAATCCTTCTCACCTACAATAAATCAACAAGGATAGAGGCATTTTCCAAAATAAGGAACCCAGGGTTTATGTGTGGGCCTCTTGTTCACAAATGAATAATGATCATGTAACAATTAGGTTCTTTGAAAGTCATTAATATGTAGCTAAATACCCTAAAAATGACTAAATAACATCCATATTTTCAACCCAAAAAGAGGATAAATCAACTAGGGCAAAATATATTTTTACCAAGCTCTTGACTTGAGTGTCATCTATAGGTTTCATATTCATATTTTCCTATTTAAGGGATGTCTGAAACATGGAGTCTAATAGCCCAATTTTTTTAACAATGAATACCTACAGCCATTTTATAAAAAAATTGCATTCTCTACTTCATCATGGCGCCCTATAACCATTTAGGGATTTAAAATCTTCTATTTATCATGGTGTTTGTTATGGCCAAACAAAGTTTAAGTTTCATCTTTCCTATCATATCACGACATTTTTACAACCAATTAGACATTCCAATAAATCCAAATAAAAGTCCCAAAAATAATATGAAAGCCCACTATAATTATACACAAATTGGAAATGAATAAAAAGGACAAACACTTGCCTAGGAATGCAACCAAAAAAGGATGAATAACATCCTGATTGAAACCCATGAAATTCACCTTGTCTTTTTCCAAGAATATTCATTATTCTTCCTCCTCTCTCCTCCTAAACTCTGTGTGTCTTATCTCCACTATACATTACCTGTATTCATGGTGTTTTGGGCTTACATTAGTAAACCATTATGACTCTTTTCTTGTATGTATCTCAAATTCAACTTCAGTTTTCCATCACATAAATTAATTAATATAAATAAATATACATACTCAAATGTAGATTTTTCTGGGCATGAATCATGTTAATGATCCAAAAATGGCATTTAATTTGTGTAGGACCATGCAACTCAAGCGTTCGCCTAATTTCCCTTTAAAATTTCATGCAACAACTTAAAATCCTACACACCATTGCTAGAGGAATTCATGGCATTGCAAAATGGTAAGAATGAGACTTCAAGTCAACACCCTAAAAAAATACTTTTGAATAATCTACAAAAATAATTTATAGATGATAAGCCGCATCCAAGTGTACGTTTTAAACATGTAAATAAATCAAAGTCAAATGTTTTAATAGTAAGTATAATCAAGGTCAATTGCCTTATGAAATGTGATTATAATCCAATATCATGACCATAATATCCTTTATAAATCATGGCATTATTTTCTAAGAGATCACTATAAGCAAAGCTCGACTAAGGTCTCATCTCCCTCTAGTGATTTAATTCTCAAGCCATAATAGAGATATCATGTTATTGCCTCAAATAACATATCTAGTGAATTACACTATGAGTAATATATGTTTCTTATAATGTCAAAAGTGTATAATGGCACTTAGGGTATTCTAAGTAACATTTATTGCTATTGGCACCTCAAACATTGGAATGCAAGGGATTAGAGTAATGGACCATTAAAAATATACACACGATAAAAGTGAAAATAAATAAATCGACCAATTAAAAAACAATGACAAGTACCACAATTCAAATAATACCAATACATAAGATAATAAAGATAGCAAACTAGTTAGGTGGGTAATAAGGTTGTGCATGTGTGGTGTTATCCATGATTCTATTCTATAAATGTCCACCTCAATATTCCTTCTTCTACCCTATGATACCCTCCCTCTAGGTACAACTACTATGAGGGGTGAAATCTTATCCTACATCCACATCAAGTCATCAAGGGATAGTTAGTCTGATTTCCTGATTTGGTGTGTGTTTTACTAGACCAGTGTTATTTGAGAGCTGAGTCAACATTTTACCCAAACCTATACTTACCTATATAGGTATTTCATATACCATCTTGTATATTTTTGTCTCATCATCATATTATAATCTTGTACATATTTTCCTTGTACAAACTTATTTTGTCTTGCATCTTGTCCTACCTAATATCACCCATCTCATCTTAGTCACATCCTATCCTAGTCTCACAATTAGTCATACCCCCATCATTAATCAAGTCTTGTCATCCTTCTATCATGGATTATCATAGTATAACTCCATATTAGTCACTTAGCCTTAGCATTAATCATCCCTAGTGTCATAAGACCAAGTCTACCTTATCCATAACCAATCACACATCACCTAGATTTGCTTAGTCACCTAGTCTAAACCAGTCATTTGTCTTGACCTTGTATAGTAACCTTATCCAACATATCATCAACCTATCCCAATCATAGTCTACCTTATCATCTCCCTAGTCCTCCCATCAAGTCTGTAGTCAAACACTAGACTTCTTCCACATTGGCAAATATTCTTGTCATATCAAGGTCCTCATCATTATCTTGTTTGTGTATATTCAAGTTTGAATCATAATCAAAATCCTATCAATAAAATCATATCATCCTCTTTGATTTGATCATCTTAGTCCTGAGTTAGTCTTACTCCAATCAATCCCTAGTCGAACTCAGTCTCTTGGGCTGGTTTATCCCCTTAAAAATCCTAGAGCTTATCTTAGCTCTCCCAGTCAAATCAAGTCTAAAATCATTAATGTATATCTCACATCTCAATTTGGTATACTTAATCTTATCTTATCACATCAAAAATCATAAACAAACTTGAGATCAAACTATAACAAGCCTTTGTCTAAATTTGTTCCACACAATCCATCATCATTCCTTAGTCCTTCCATTCAATCCCCCATATTTATCAATTGGGGCCGACAAACCACATCATTTTTACTTTCTCATATATTAATCCATGGCATCCAAAACAAATTTGGTCAATACCCTGATTGAGCAATGCCTCATCACTAACAAGGATGTACTCCTTTCATACTCTTTGAGCTGAGCACTCTATGTCTTATATAATTCAACCCCATCCATCTAACATTACCTCCTATCTGCACCCATCTGCATGAGTCCCATTCAAATTCTCCATCCACTAGTCATAGCCAATCATCTACCCATTCCTACACTATTAAAGGGAATCCAATCCTGGCCACCTCATCTATTACTAGTCTACCCACCCAGTCACATCATCAACCATCTGATCCAAAGTCTAATGCTTCCACATCTAAGTCACAAAGTGAAGAGAGCCCCTATACTCCTCTTCCTATATCCTTATAATACCTCTTTCACCAACTTGTTTCTACAAATATGATGGTTTGTTTACCCATATGACATCTTAATTTTGCCAAACCTAAGCCCTATTGGTATAAAGCTAATCAGTACTGTGTATATCATCAAACCTAGGGGCATACCATTAATTGATGTCTTAATTTCCAAAACTACATCAAAGACCTCATCGACCGTGGTGATATAAAAATCAAGAATGAATCAGATGAGTCTACATCCCTAGGTGAATAAGAAGAGGAATGCCAAGATTTCATTCCTAAGAATGATCAAGATCTTCCCTTTCTAAGCCAAGGTCAAGACACCACATCTGTCTTCCATGCCTCCCCCATATTTGACAAATCTTCCATCAAAGATGAGTCTATTCCCTATAAAACTAATCCTCCATTCTCTCATGAGTCTTTCCATGGGCCTATATTTGTTGAATCTATTACCTCCCCGTCATCAGATCAAAAACCCCATGTTGAGAGGTCACTTACATATAATAAATCTTATACTAGTAGCATTGCATCATGTACATTATAATCAACATTAGAGTCCAAACCAATGTTTTCTGCATCAAGATCATGCTCAACACCTATATCTAAATTACATCTGTCAACAAAAACATCATCGCTAATAGATATTGTAGCAAATAATAACTATACTTGCCTTTTTGAAGATACTTCTAATTCAGATGATAATTAATTACCAGACATATCTTTTGATCCTAATCAAGATGAGCAAGTCATAACCAATTTTTTACAACCTTTATCTATGGAAGATCATTCAAATCAATATGATCCTACTTCAGATGCATATCTTACAACTAGTCTTAATGATCTTTTTGCCGATCTCGAAGAGATCTTCTTTGATGTCAAAACTAGGTCTCCTAAGAACCGTTGTAAGGACCATGCTACCCCACCACCACTCATTGACTTCATCATGACATCTCCACCACCTTCACCTATCATAGACCCCTTTTTATTGTCAATGATCATTTAATCACCTCCCTCCATACGGATGAATAAGAACATACATCATTGGACCCTTCCTCGAGCAACATCATAAGTGCCACAAATATAAAGGTCCAAAACCATATTCGAAAAGTCATACATGATGATCAAATAACCTTTGATCTAATAAGTCATAATCAAGAAAAGTAAAATCATCGGCCTAATCCAAAAGTGTCTTCTCCTAGTGAAGCCCAAAATTAGGCACTAGGGGACTGTCAAAGTCAAAATAATCATTATCTATCAAGTAAAAAATTAATCTCCTCTAGTGAAGCCCAAAGTCAGGCACTAGGGGGAAATCAAGATATAATCAAGTCTCAGGGTCAAAATAATTTCAAAAACATTATTAGTATAATCAATAATCCTTAAAATAATTAGATCAAAGCTGAACCATAAAGTCAAAATGTCTTCAATCTCTTAAAGTCTTTTATCATATGGCACCAATCAAATACAAAATGTCCAACATCTCCAACAATGTGTGTGAATGCTAGTCTTAATACCCAATCAACCATCACACCATCCTATCACAATCCTATCCTCTATTCAAGTCCAATACCCCCCATCAAAATCAATATCTAATCCAATACATACCTCCCATCACCTTCCTAGGCAATATTATCTCTCATAGGGATAATAAAGATACCTGACCTAGATATCTGGAGGGGTCACAATTGAGAATCAATGAAGGTCACATGAACCTCAATATATCCAGTGGTGATAAAATGGTCTCAACATCACACATATATAGAACAGGTTTTGGCTAAAGAGCATGAAAGTGATAACATTTATTGCATCTCGTACTTAGGTCTAATAAATTGAGATGCCCAAAAATCAAAAAATGAAAAAAATGAAAAAAAGAAAAAAAAGAAAAAAACATTTGCCTAATAGTGAAAACCAATCTTTTGGTGCCTTATGCAAGTACCATGATTGAAACCAATTTTTAACATCATGGTAATATAATATATTATTTGCATTGTACCTCAACACTTGGGGAAAATTCACTTCATATCTACAATCATATCCCATGTTCCTTACCAACCCCTTCCATGTCATGGTCCAAACATCTTTGTCCATCATATCCATCTATCCCTTATCCCTATCTGGTCTATCATTACTTCCCATCTTGACCTTTGTAAGGATCTAGAAGGTTCCTTGATAAATGTTTTGAAATCATCTTGTCATATCCTCCAATGGACACTCAAGCATCTACATATCTAATTCTTTTACGATGTGGTCATTGGCAATCCTTAGTCTATTCTTCCTTGGGGCCTCATCCCATTTTCAACATCACCCTCATCCTTTTATCATAACATATATTATTCCATCTATCCTCATCTTGGTTTCTAGGCTTGGTGTTCCCTTTACTAGTAACCCCATTTATATAGTATACATACATATTCCCAAAAAAACCTAAGAATTGAAATATGCCAAAACCCTAGAAATTATAAAATCCACACCAAGTTGTCTTATCATATGTCATCTTATCCTATGTCTTAAATGTCTTAGTTGTCTTATCATCCTAGTAATATTTCCCTATCTTCTTCATCAGCCTTATCCTAATCTTAGTCCCTCGTCTAGTCCAAATCCATATCCTTATCCAAATCCTTATCCTCATCCAAGTCACTAGCCTATTATAAGTCCATACATTGTCTTAGTTCCTCTCCTTAATTTAAAATCACATCATCATCATCATCATCATCATCATAACCAACTTAGTCCAACTCATCATTTAATCACTCCCCTTAATGTCTCTAATTCAAGCTATTAGAAAAGACATAATGACACTGCATGTAGATACTTATGTGTAATACTCATATGTTATTTGTTATTTGACTTATTTGAAATATGATTGTCATATGTTTTTTATTCATTTTGGTCTTGCATCATGTCTCTTTTTGTCTATTGGGCAATGAATGAGGATGTTATGATGACATCAAAAGTGATAATGATACTTTTAGGTGCTCTTGATGATGTAGAGCTTATTATTTGCCCCTTATTATGCACCTTGGCACAAAATCCTCTTGGTCATACCTATATCTTGGGGCATATTGTGAATTCATATATTTACATTGGATTGCTTAGGCTATGATGAGCCTTACTAAAACAATGTTGGCTTGATCATTAAATCATCTTAATCCCTTACATCTAGTCAATCATCCCAGTCCATTCATCTAGTATCAATCAAGTCATTTTATCATCATGTCTATATCCTCTAACCAATCATTTATCATCTCTCTAATAGTCAACATCAACATCCCAATCCAAGCTTCATCACATCTAACAACTATCTAATAAATAACATGTCTAACATTGTAACATCCCCACTGGGATCTAACTAGAGATACATGACTTTTTTTAAAATAAACACATATACCAAAAATAGTTTGCACCATGAGAATATAATAGAGATCATATGAAGTACTCGAAGCATGATAATAACAAAAAAATTATATTACATCATATATCACAGATCTCTAACATCATGTGAGCACATCATAATGCAAATATAGAAAGTAACTATGTTAACTCAACCACAACTGATGAAAGTCTATAGTCACCACTATCAATATACAATAATAAGTAATTACAAATTTTCATGACAATATTCAATAATAATCACAATACAATATAATGTACACATAAGATACATAACTCTCTTGGAGCATAGTTCCTAAACTCAAATATCTGTGACAATCTCAAGTGTCATCTCGATACTATGGGAGGGAGAGTATCATCTGAGCACTTTTCCACACCAACCACAGACCAATGATCCCTCATACTAATCCCATTAAGAAATGACCCTCCTTCATAGATGAGTAGACAGTTACAGTGCAAGAATCTAGAGAGACAAACAAGTACCCATGTGTTGTATGATTTCTAAACTAAGCATACAGTGTATCACAAAAAATCTAATCTATTGTAAGATATCACACAAAAATATAAATCATACTTGTGAAATAATAATGTTTCACTAAACATATTTTGGCCAAATTTTTAAGAATAGTAATATAAAAATGATCTATAGATCAATCAATTTCATACACATCACTTGATCAGATTGCCTTCATCTAGAATGGTGATGCTAGTAAGCCAATAAATTCCATCTCACTCCTTACTTCGTATCAACAATGCAGATTGGTCAAATACAATTCAACCACAAGATTAATATAACTTAAATTCTACTAGAAACCACATTATATAACATGCCAAACATAGGAGTAACCAAAGCATACATTTATTTCCACAAACATATGAATAAATCTTATATTATTTTCTATCCCATACTAGAAATAATGACTACAGTTTATACCACCCAGGTAAATACACAATTAATTGCAGATTCTATTATCCTAATTTGTTTCCAAACATTCTACACCCTATGATAACCTATATTACCATAGTCCAGTGTTTTTAAATATAACTACTAAATTTTGCATCCAGGCAAATAAAATAGTCATAAGATCAAGGAAACATAAACTCAAATTCAATAGTGAGAACAACCAAAACTCAATTTCACAAAACATAGAGTAATTTAACTAGCATTTATTATATATTTAGAGGTTTGAATGCATGTATTCATTTAATTTTATTATTCTTGATTCTTTAACATAGTTATAATCTGCCCATGAAAATATATAGCCATGAGAATCCACATCTATGCGTATATACACACACACACACCTATAATTCTTATTAAGCATATCGTAACTTGTTTAAATGCAACATTCACATTATTTATTTTAGTTCATAATTAATATATAATAAGTAACACATACCTATCATAATGAAGACTTTATAGGATTTACTATCCTTCCCATGTCTTATTAATATCACATAACACCTACGGTTATACATATTTTCAAATGAGTTTTTAATGATATTATTCCACCATTTGCATATCAAAAAGGTTGACTATGTTTAAAAAGCTAATAACCGTGCTTAGTTAATTTGAAGTCTCTGTAAGAGTTCCTATATTTTAAAGTTAAATGTTCATGATAGAAGAATAACTAATACTTTACTCTATGTTTCACAACCATCTCGTGTATAGAACATTAATCATTATTTAGAAAAGGGATCATCTTTACTAAACACATCTTAAAACATATTTAAGGAAATGTATTTATGAATAATATCACAAATCCTATGTATCTACAAACATATATACATTGTGTTATATATTACACAATGAAGAGATTATTCATATATTATATTATTCCTTTTATATTACTTATGAATAATATTGTTTCCTCCTTTTATAAAATATGGTTATGCTAGAAATACATAGCTAAGAATATTAATTTTAGCATCCCACCTATACTTATAATAATCAACCTTAAAGATATGGTGATGCCCCATAGAAAACAAACTGGTATAGTGGCATTGCTTTAAAACTAGCATTGCTTAATTGAGTCTTAATTGGGTCTTATCCTATGATCTGCATTTTCTATTATGGGCCTGCATATGAGCATTGTTAATCATAATGCTCAATGGAGGTGTCTGAACTAGATTTATCTATCAAAAAATCTCTACTACAGTTTTTCATGCATTAATCAAAAGACATTAAGAATTTTTAATGATGCTAAACACATATGTAGCTCAATGATTCACATTGCTTGGTAAAACCAGTGATGCCTAAGAGTATTCTGATAATCAATATATAACCAATCAACTGAATAGATGTAATTAAAGACCCATCGATTCATTATATATACTAGTTGTTTATCCAAATCGACTCATTGCATGACCTAGAAATTATAAGTATACACTACATAACTTATAAACCTTTAGCGACTTATTCTCTCCTCATTTTGGCTCATTATTAACTCCAATGATGCCACATAAGCATTTAACTATGTAAAAGAACATTTACAATGATTTCTTATTATTTTACTTGGCTGGAGTAAGTAGGTACAATGACACCTATGGTTTTACTATTCCTTTTTAAGATGCAATAATAATAATTAATCAAATTGCTAGCTGAGTGTTTAGGCATATACAACTCAATAAATAACACATGTTATGTTTTAAAATATTTTTTGACTGGCATGGACTGGTAATTATATATGCAATGACTCTATATATGTGTTGCAAACATAATTACAATGATCCAATAATAAATTTAGAATAAATTGCAGTGACGTCCTTATGATGGACTATTAATACTTATAGTGATATTAATTCTATGTTTTTTAGATGGAACATGGTTTTAGTGTCTCACTATTGACAAGGCAATGACTCATATTCTTTTACAAGGACTTCAAAAACACAAACAACCCCTTCCAATATTCTATATAGTTGGTTAAGTGAGTAAATAATGATACCACCTATATATATATATATATATATATATATATATATATATATATATTAAAAAGATAGAATTCTTAGCTGAATATAGTGACTTGTTGAACAAAATATTCACTCTTAATGAATCTACAATGAACCAGTAATGCCATACAGACTGTAATCCAAATATATAAATAATTATATATATAACATTAAGAATAAAATAAAATACTCAGATATTAATATATATATTTTTCCATGATCATTTAATTAAATTTTAAAACATTGCATACCTGTAGATTGGAATGAAAAATATCTTCCCATGCTTCCTTTTCTCCTCTATGTAATGCCCTTTTTATCTACTCCTCTTTTCTTCTCCTCCAAAAATACTAGTCATGTTCCCCTTTCTTAATTTTCCACCTATATGAAATAGGTGTAGGCCTTCACTTTGTTTTAGATTTTAGATTTTTTTTTTCTCTTTATTTTTGTTTTGGTTATTTTTTTAATATATTTGATTTTCTTTGATTTTCCTAAATTTAGTCATTTCCATTTCTTTTTAATTTTTATTGTATTTTTCTATTTTTTTTCCAAGTTAATTTTCAAAAAATTTATATATTTTAACACTGAATGTTAAAAATCCACAATTTTATTAAATTAATTAACATCCATAGATGTTATAGAAATTTAAATGATAATTTCATAAATTACTAATAATTCATATTTTTAAATTTAATTTTGTCAATAATGTTTCCACTAGCTTAAAGCATAAAACATGTCAATTCATTAAGCTAGAAAGCTATGCTAGCAAACCATATAAATCAACTTTTCAAAGCAAGTAGAAATAAACATACCATGTAAAAACCATTTTTAATGCATTCTAACATGTGTTGATTAATGTCGTGTGTGTTGGGTCTTTGTCAGTTCTCTATCATCCTTTGATGTCTCCATCTACGTCACCCTCTCTAATGATGTTTTCCTTCTAACACGCTATGAGGGACGAATTCTCCTACATCAACGTCACAATATGTAGGTAGTTAGATCGTATCAACATGATAAATATACAACATAAAATATAATTGAAATAACACATTAATATGTTCATAATGTAAATGCATAAACTACAACTAACTCACAACAAAGTAACATGTACCATCATGCATCTAAACAATATCCTACTATCTCATAATAACACATATCTCAAGATTAGTTAGAAATATAACTAATATCAAATGTGTCCACTATAAATATCAATGAATAGTCAAATGTTTTGCTTAATGAGGAATTGAGATGCAACATCCTTCCCCCTAAAGCTAGTCATCATTATGAATGACTTTTATTGAAACATATGTTCTAAATTAAAAATATTGTTCAATAGAAAATAATATCGTGTAATAGTATCTAATCAAACAAATAAATGTGAAAATATCTTGAAAAAATCATCATAGTCCTCCCAAGTAGCACTATCCTCAAAGTACTGGTTCCACTAAACCTTACATTGAGACATTTTTCTGTTACACAAATGAAGTTTGTGTGTGTCAATTACCCTGATTAGTTCTACTATGACCACCCTTAGATCCAAAACCTAAAAAGCATTCTAATCCAACACATGCATATGATTAACTATATACAACTTAAGATAAGAAACATGGAAGACATTATGTAAAAGAGCTAGGGCTGATGGTAATGCAAGCCTATACACTATAGGATCGACGACTTCTAACACCTCGAAGGGTCCCGCATATCTCGATGATAATTTTATAGACTTTTTGAATTTAATGGAGCTCTTTTGTGGTTTAACCCATAAAAACACTTTATCACCTACTATAAAGTGCCTTTCTATCCTCTTTAGATCTACATAACTCTTCTACCTATCATTGGTCTTAGCCAATCTCTGCTTGATTAGTCTAACTTATTTTTCCATCTCTGAGATCATCTCAGATCTAAAGACTACCCTATCCTCTAACTTATCCCAACTAATAGGTGTCCTACACCTTCTTCCATAAAGTGCCTCAAAAGTTGCCATCTTCAACATTGATTGGTATGAGTTATATGTAAACTTAACGAATGGAAGATAATCTTTCCAATTATCCATGCAATACATACTGAGAAGATCTTCTAGCACCTAATTAACTATCTTGATTTGTTCATCAGTATTTGGGTGGTAAGCTATACTAAAATTAAATTACGTACCTAAATCTAAATTTAGAGTCATCCAAAACCTTGAATTCATCTTTGAATCACGATCCAAAATTATCTTCTCTGGAAAACCATGCAACCTATACACTTCCTTTATGAACCTCTTCACAAGGGTACATGAATTATCTATCAAATTGACTGGTATAAAGTGATCCACCTTGATTAATTTGTCAACAACTACCAAGATTATATCATGCCTATTCTGTGACATCGATAAACCTTGGATAAAGTCCATACTAATCACCTACCATTTCCATTTTGGTATATCATGTGGATATAACAATCCAGCTAGATACACATGCTTAGATTTCACTCATTGACACTCCAGATAATGTGACACATAATCTAATACATCTTTCTTAATTCCTTTATATAAATATAGTGGTCTAATCTCTACTATGAGCTTGGTTAATCTTGGATGTATCAAATATGGGGCATTGTGCAATTATTTTAGCACTGTGATCCACATATTCTCTCGATCTGGCACATACATCTATTCATTGTAATGTAATAGACCATCACTCTCCAATTTGAATCCTTTATATCATGGATTCTTTGAATTTTTAGTTAATTTTTTTCTTACTTAATCATTATATTCATCTCTTGGAGAGAATTCAATCACCTGATCCTTGAAAGTACTCATAATAGTAGCTATAGTTGCTATGTTATTTATGCAACAAAGCGCATCAACTACTCTATTCTCTTTGCCTTTGATATAACTAATTTCAAAATCATAATCAGATAATAACTCAATCCAAAATCTCTGATGAGCATTCAAATTAGGTTGAAATAAAATGTACTTAAGTCCTAAGTTATTTGTCTTGAGCTCAAAAGTTTTTCCCAACAAATAATGCCACCACACTTGCAAAACATGAATAATTGCCACAAGTTATAAATCATGAGGGGTATAATTCACCTCATATGGATTTATCTTTCATGAATCATAAGCCACTACTACATTGTCCTGCATAAGGACTCCTCCTAGTCCATCCCCTTATGCATACATGATCACTAAAAATTGCCCATTGGGGTTTGAAAATCTCAACACTAGTGTTGACATAAGCCTTATTTTCAATTCTTGGAAAGCCACTTCTCACTTTTCTAACCAAATAAATCTATATTTCTTCCATCACAATGAAGTAATTAGATTATCTATCTTGGAAAAGTTTAGAATGAACTTCCTATAGTATCCTGCTAACCCCATGAAGCTTCTTACCTCATGTATATTCTTTCGTGCTAACCATTCCATAGTCACTATAATCTTTCCCATATCTACTAAGATACCATATGTAGAGATAATATGTCCCAAATATTAGATTCTTTCTTGAAAAAATGCATACTTAGATAACTTTCCATACAACTTGTGCTTCCACAACCATTGTGAAACCAGTTCCAAATGTTAAAAATGCTCCTCTTCATTCTTTGAGTAAATAAGAATGCCATCCATAAAAACTAGAACAAAGTGATCAAGGTAATCTCTAAATATTTTATTCATGAGATTCATGAATGCTATTGGAGCATTAGTCAGTCCAAATGGTAACATTATAAACTCATAATGCTCGTTCTAAGTTTTGAGTGATGTATTGGGAATATCTTCATCCTAAATCCTAAACTAATGGTATCATGCTCAAAGATCAATTTTAAAAAATATTATTGCTCCTTGTATTTGATCAAAAAGATCATCTATATGAGGTAACAAATACTTATTTTTTATAATCACATTGTTCAACATTCTGTAATCAATGTAAAGTCAAAGGGTACCATCCTTCTTCTTAACAAGGACAATTGGTGCACCCCATAGTGATACACTTGGCTTGATCAACCCCTTAGGCAATAATTCCTAAAGTTGAGCCTTAAACTCAACCAATTTAGTGGTTGTCATCTTATATGGTGCCTTAGACTGTGGTTTGGAACCAGGTATTATGTCAAGATAAAAATCAAATTCATGTCTAGGAGGTAAACCTGACAACTCTTTTGAAAACACATCATGAAAATCTCAAAGAAATAGGTAATATTTGAGAGATGGTTCTTTAGGTTCCTCCATTTCATTTATATTGATGATAAATTCTTGGAACACTTTTCCCTAAGCTCTTTTAAGTTGCATTTAATAAATTTGCTTAAGCTTCAACTCTCTCCTCTAATCTTGAATTTGTGTCTAATTTTCAAAATCATCAAGACACTCAACCTTCTTCAGGTAGCAGTCAACCAAGCTAGTTGACTCCTAAGATCACATCATATGATCCTAGAAGTGCTACATAGATATCCACAACTATTGTGAATTTGGGCAACCTAATCTCTGCTTCGACTAAACACTTATCAACCATGACTTTTAAGTCATTCCCATACTGTACCGACCATGCATTTTCTATTACACCAGCTCTTTTAGTTAACTTACTAAGCATCTTAGGAGCTATAATTTTTTGTGTGGCTCTTATATCTATCAAAATGGAAATTGGATGGTCAAACAAAGTACCTAATAAGTCTATAGGTAATGCTTGATAATCAAATTATCAGTTGTCAACTACTACATGAATTCACTACTAAAAATCACCCTACTGAGGATTATGACCTTTACCCTTTGACTTATCCTGCAAACAATCACGAGCATAATGGTCTTCTCTACAAAAGAAACATTCTCTTAGTGGTCCTTTCCTATAATTTTATTGGTTTCCCTTGAAACTATCTTTGGATCCATTGCCCTATTTCTTGTTTCTAGAACCATTGTTAAACTTGGCATTCTAACTTTTAAACTACTTCCTAGAATCTTCACTCCTTTGTTTTTAATTCTTATTCTTTAAGGTTGAATTAGAATTTCCAAATCATTTCTTGAACTTGTCTTTGGCCTATGAAATAAACTTTAACTTCTACTCCTACTTGACTGCCTTCTCAAAGACTTGGTCCATGGTGAAAGGTCCATGAACATCTACCTCTCCACCGATCTTAGGCCTCAAACCCATGATAAACTTCTTGATCTTGAACCACTCATCTCCTTGATACTAAGGTGCATACTTTAGTAGTTTAGTGAACTATTCCTAATACTTGTTCACTGACATATTACCCTGATTTAGATTTTAAAGATTTATGATATTTTAATTAGAATAAATCTATGGGAGCCACCATGATCTGAATAATACCACAATCTAATCTCAAGTGGTGGTGGTTGAATTAAGATTCATTTCCAACCTCTTATTGGCCCACCACATAGTTGCCTCACCAACCAACTTGTATGTTTCCCAAATTGCCTTGGTGACCTTGGAGTAGTTTTGAATTTTGAAATACTTCTCTATCTCTATCAACCATGCCTCAAATTTATCACTCATAATAGTCCTTTCGAACTTAGGTAGATACACCTTCTTCATGTTTCTAGCCAACTCCACAACAACTTGAGCTCTAGCATCTTGAGGATTTTCTTACTCAAAAAAATGCTCTTTAGGTTTGTCCTATTATTATTTTTCCTTATTTACATGAACCACATGATCTAGAGCTATAATCCAATCTCTGATCTCATTCATGATTGCGAGAATCTAGTCCATCTTTGTTGACTTCTCAGTGACAAATTAGCTAGGATCAAACAAAGGGTTGTTGTCATTAGCATTGAATGGATCATATACATAAAGTCTATCTTTCACCATCCTTATTTCTATCAACAAAATGATATGAAAATATTATTGGAATCATTAGGTCCTAGAGTTCGATCCATAACTCTGATACCACATGTAACATCCCCACTAAGATCTACCTAAAAATATGTGATTTTTTAAAAATAAACACATATATCAAAAAAAGATTACACCATGAGAATCTAACAGAGATCATATGAAGTACTCAAAACATGATAATAACAAACAAATTATATTACATCATGTGAGCACATCATAAAACAAATATGGAAAGTAACTATATATTAACTCAACCACAGTTGATACAAGTCTACATCCATCATTGTCAATATATAGTAATGATTAATTACAACTCTTCATGATAACATTTAATAATAAGTACAATACAATATAATATACCAATAATATACATGGCTCTCTCAGAGCATAGTTCTCAAACTCAAGTATCTGTGATAATCTCAAGTGTCATCTCGATAAGTAGTACTATTATGAGGAGGGAGAGCATCATCTGAGCATTTTTTCACACTAATCATGGACCAACAATCTCTTGTATTAATCCTATCAGGAAATGACCCTCCCTTCACAAATTAGTAGATAGTAAGGGTGAGAGAATCTAAAGAGATAAAAAAGTACTCATGTGTTGTATGATTTATAAACTAAACATGCAATGTATCATAAAAAAAATGATAAATTGCAATATATTGTACAAATATGTAAATCATATTCATTAAATAATAATGTCTCACTAAACATACTTTGGTCAAAGTTTTAAGAATAATAACATAAAATTAATCTATAGATCAATCAAATTCATACACACTACTTAATTGAACTACCTTCATCTAGTATTGTGATGCTAGTAAGCCAATGAAATCCATCTATACAATTCAACGTAGATTGGTCAAATACAATTCAACCACAAGATTCATATAAATTACATCCTACTAGTAACCACATCATATAACATGTTAAACATAGGAGTTTCCAGAACATATATTTATTTCATCAAATGTATGAATGAATCTTACATTATTTTCTATCTCATACTAGAAATAATGACTATAATTTATACCACCTAAGTAAATACATAATTAATTGTAGATTCTATTATCATAATTTATTTCAAAACATTCTACACCTTATGATAACCCATATTACCATAGTCCAGTGTTTTTAAACAAAACTACTAAGTTCCGCATACAGAATAATAAAGTAGTCATAGGATCAAGTAAACATAAACTCAAATTCAATAGTTAGAACAACTAAAACTCTATTTCACAAAACATAGAGTAATTCAACTAGCATTTATTATACATTTAGAAGTTTGAATGCACATATTCGTTAAGTTTTATTATTCCTAATTGTTTAACATAGCTATAATTCACCTGTAGAAACATATAACCATGAGAATACACCTCTATGAAAGTACACACACACACACACACACACACACACCTAGAATTAGTATTAAGCATATCGTAACTTATTTTAATATAACGTTCACATTCCATGTTTTAGTTCACAATTAATATATAATAAGTAACTTGTACCTATCATAATGAAGATTTTGTTGGATTTACTATCCTTTCCATGTTTTATTAATCTCACATAACACCTATGGTTATACATATTCCCAAATGAGATTTTTATGAGATTATTCTACCATTTACATATCAAAAAGGTTGACTATGTTTAAAAAGCTAACAATCATGCTTAGTCAATTTCAAGTTTCAATAAGAGTTCCTATATTTTTAAGTTAAATGTTCATGATAGGGGAATAACTGATGCTTTGCTCTATGTTTCGAAACCATCTCATGTATAGAACATTAATAATTATTTAAAAAAGGGATCATCTTTACTAAACACATCCTAAACTATATTTAAGGAAATGTATTTATGAATAGTATCAAAAATCCTATGTATAGATAAACATATATACATTGTGTTAAATATATATTACATAATGATGAGATTATTCATTTATTGTATTATTATTTTGATATTACTTATGAATAATATTGTTTCCTCCTTTTATAAAATATGGATACATTAAAAATACATAGCCAGGAATATTAATTTCAGCGTCCTACCTATAATTATAATAATCAACCTTAAAGATATGGTGACACCCCTATAAAAAATAAACTAGTATAGTGGTGTTGCTTTAAAACTAGCATTGCTTAATTGAGTCTCAATTGGGTCTTATCCTATGGCATGTGTTTTTTATTATTGGGCCTGCATATTAGAATTTTTAATCACAATGCTCAATGGAGGCATCTGAACAGGATTTATCTCTAAAATGATCTCTACTACGGTTTTCCACCCATGAGTTAAAAGACATTAAGAATTTCCAGTGATGCTAAACACATATGCAACTTAGTGATTCACATTGCTTGGTAAAACCAATGATGCATAAGAGTATTCTACTAATCATTATACAGTCAATCAACTGAATAAATACAATTAAATACCCAATGATTTATTATATATACTCGTTGTTTATCCAAATTGACTCATTGCATGAGCTGAAAATTATCAGTATACACTACATAATTTATAAACCTTAATGACTTATTTTCTCCTCACTTTGGTTGAGTATTAACTCCAACAACACCACATAAGCATTTAGCTATGTAAAGGAAGATTTATAGCGATTTGTTATTATTTTATTTAGCTAGAGTAAGCAGTACAACGACACCTATGGTTTTACTATTCCTTTTAAAGATGCAATAGTAATAATGAATCAGATTACTAACTGAGTGTTTAGGCATATACGACTCAATAAATAACACATGTTGTGTTTTAGAATATTTTTTAACTAGCATGGATTGGTAATTGTATATATTGTGACTCTATATATGTGTTTCAGACATAATTACAATGATCCAATAATAAATTTAGAAGATAATACACCGACACCCTTATTTTTTTAAATAAACTAGACTATTAATACTTACAATGATATTAATTCTATGTTTTCAAGCTGAAACATGATTTTAGCATCTCACTGTTGACAAGGCAGTGACTCATACTATTTTACAAGGAATTTCAAAAACATAATCAACCTCTTCTAGTATTTTATATAGTTGGTTAAGTGAGTAAATAGCCATGCCACCTATATATATTGAAATGATTGAATTCTTAGCTTAATATAGTGACTTATTACACATGATATTCACTCTCAATAAATCTACAACAAACCAATAATGCTATATATGTTGTAATTTGAATATATAAATAGTCACACACACACACACACACACAGAGCGACTTAAGAATAAAACAAAATATCCAGATAATAATATATATTTTTTCCATGATCATATAATTTAATTTTAAAACATTGCATACCTGTGGATTGGATTGAAAAATATCCTCCCACGCTTCCTTTTCTCCTCTATGCAACACCCTCTTTGTCTGCTCCTCTTTTCTAACTTTCTCCTCCAAAAATGCTTGTCATGATCCCCTTTCTTAGTTTTTCACCTATATGAAATAGGTGCAAGCCTTCCCTTTGTTTTAGATTTTTCTTTTATTTTTTGTTTTAGTTATTTTTTAATATATTTGATTTTCTTTGATTTTCCTAAATTTATTCATTTACATTTTTTTTTAATCTTTATTATCTTTTTTTATTTTTTTATTTTTGCAAGATAATTTTCATTTTTTAATATATTCTAACATTAAATGTCAAAAATTCATAATTTTATTAAATTAATTAACATCCATAATTATTATAACAATTTAAATGACAATTTCATAAATTACTAATAATCCATATTTTTTAATCTAATTTTTTCAATAATATTTCCACTAGTTTAAATGATAAAATGTACCAATTCATTAATCTAAAAAACTATGTTGGCAAATCATAGAAATCAACTTTCTAAAGCAAGTACAAATAAACACACCATGTACAAACCATTTTTAATGCATTCTAACATGTGCTAACTACTATGGTGTGTGCAAGGCCCTCGCTAGTTCTCTATTGTATTCCTATGTCTCCATCTACATCACCCTCTCCAATAATGCTCTCCCTTTGACACACTTTGAGGGATGAGTTCTCCTACATCAACCTCACAACACATAAATAGTTAGATCATATCAACATGATAAACATATAACATAAAACATAATTGAAATAACACATCAATATGTTCATAATGTAAATACATCCACTACAGCTAACTTACAATAAAGCAACATATACCATCATGTATCTAAACAATATCTTAATATTTCATAATAGCATATATCTCAAGCTTAGTCATAAATATAACCAATATCAAATGTGTCCACTATAAATATCCATGAATAGTCAAATAGTTTTCTTAGTGAGGAATTAGGATGAAACAAATATCCATCATCATCATCATCATCATCATCATCATCTTCTAGTCTATCTTGTCATCTCTCATCTAATTTGAACTACATTGGCCTGAGGTCTTTTTAGACTATGTAGGCAACGCTTAGTCACATAATGTATCTAAGATCAACTCGGCCACTCTCTCCTCTTTCCTCTTCACATCCCTTCCTCATTCTCATGTCTTACATCAATAAAAGCATTAAGATATAATATCAATCATTAATCACTCAATATATTGATCAATCACCATCCCCACAATCATCTCCCTAATCTTTTCCATCAATCACCCACACTTGTTGATTGCGCTTGACAAATCATAACATCCATCTTTTCTTACATCAATCATTCATTTAAAGTTTATGATTTCCTCCCTTGATTGAGGCATGAAAAAAATTGTAAATTTATCATAATCTATCACTCCCTTGCATGTATTCTTGTTAGGGGCATCATCACTATTAATCACATTATGGCTCATTGATTTGATGCAAGGTAGTCTAAGTTTTACCCTCCATCTTTCAGTCATTCAATCATATCATTTATTCTCTCTCATCCCCTTCGTCATATCACTCAACTTTAGCTTTGCATTACATCCATCATTAATTTATCAAATCATTTTATTGAATTTGGTCTTATGCTTTCCCAACATGTGTCCTTGCTTGGGATTTGTTGACAGCTCATGGCCTTTATCATCTTGGTCTACAGCTTTCCCTAGCATGCATCTTTGATTGGGATATTTGAAAATTCGCTACCTTTTATCTCCTCCTCATCATTTATGATCCATGTGCATATGTCTTTACCAGGGACATAATATATTTATATCTCATTTCTCAGGTTAAGGTTATTTTATTCATCATCTATCCTACATATATCATCCCATCCCCTTATCTATTCATCTCATCCCACCCATTGTTTCCTCTTTTGAGTGGCCATCTGTCTCATTCTTCCTTACATGTCCCCTTGAGGGGGCATCATATCCACTAATATCATTTACTAACATTCATTCATGAAATAGTGACAATTTTTCTTTGAAAGGTCATTACTCCTTCCATTTTGTCCACTCGTAATGCCATTTCAAAGAGGGATGAAATGTATACATCTAAATTCACTTGCTTCATTTCACGTCACTAATATTAATATTAGTCGACACTAATTCTACTTATCTCATTTATCCCCTCTAATTCCATCCTAATATCACCCCTTCTATTAATTAAATCTCATCCCCTTTATTATTATTCATCATATTAACCTTACCTCTTTCCATTTCTTCATTAATTCATCTAAATCATCATTATCTACTAACTAATCCCACTTGTCTAATATTTAAGAATTTTAAATTTCTATGACCCAATTATCTACCTAGTCCTAGGCTTTCCTACAAGCCTAGTCTCTAATCCTCACCTAATCCCCTTATAATCCTCAATTAGTCCTAACATGAAACTAGAGGCTTCTAGTCTTTAGAAGCTTCTCTCATTCTCCAAATTTTCTAGAAATATCTATTTCTAGAGAACTCTAAAGAATTTTAAATTCCTTATAATTTCCCCCTTTTTCTAGAGTCTTATTCTCTAGAAACCTCGAATGAATTTTTAATTCATTGGAAAATCCTCTCTTTTGGCCTATTTAAACCCACCATCTCTTTTCATTCCAACTAACTACATAAAAACCAAGGAGTGTGTAAGAAATCCATGCTATAATCAAAGTCATTGATCAAGATATCGTTATTTCACAATTGTTAGTCTATCCATAACAATCCATAAGCAAAATCAAGAATCCTCGAAGAATCGGTTTGAAGATCTTGGAGAGAGGATAAGAGGAGCAAGGCAATGGTAATAATTTTCTTATTATTTCTGATTTGCTTCCATAATCCCTTTGATGTTATTGTGTGTTGGGTTAAAATTGCTATACAGAGTAATTTTAGTTCATAGCTCAAAAATACAATCATACAACTAATATATCAATAATGTAATCAACTAAATTAAAATACATGCCACTACATTTATATATCTAAAAATAAATGTTATTACAATTATTAATATTCTATTATAACATTAATTACATGCCATCATATGCCAAAACAAAATTAAATCTTTTCATAACTAATATAGTTATTCTACTAAAATGATATTGCATGAGCTAAATAAACTAAAAAATCAAGCCTTCTATTTAAATACTAAAGTTTTCTAGGATAAGCCATAAATTAGGTGTGACATGCTTCCCCACTAGGAAGAATCATCATCCTGATGACTTAGTACACTAGAAAATCAAAGCACAAAAAAAATAGCTGTGTAAAGAGATGTAGAAAAGCTCGATGGAATTCACCATAGTCCTTCCAATGGCACTCTCTTCAAAATGTTGGTCTCACTGGACCTTGCATTGAGAGACCTTCTTGTTACAAAAGTGAAGCTTACAAACTTCATGCACTCTAAGGTGATTATCATAACCATGCCTTGATCCTAAACCAATAAGGTTTTCTAATTGAGCACATGTGAGGGATCCATAATATATTTCTTCAACAAGGAAACATGAAAAATATTGTGCATCCAGGTAAGATATGGAGGTAGAGTGAGTATGTAAGTAACTAGGTTAATGACTTCCAAGATTTCAAAATATCCTACAAATCTTGGATCTAATTTGGATGACTAGCCAAATTTAATTGAAATTTTCTTGGGCTTCACTTGAAGAAGAACTTTATCACCCATCAAGAATTATTTTGTATTCCTCTTCTTATCAAAATATATTTTCAATCAATCTATATCCTCTATGAGATGATCTCTGATTAGTTTGACTTATTATTCCATTTTAACAAACATATATGGTCCTACAACAACATAAACTTCTAATTGACCCCAACTAATAGTTGTTTGACACTTTCTATCGTGCAAAGCCTCAAATGGTGCCATTTTCAATGTGGAATGATGAGTGATATTTTATGAGGGGAAGGTACTCTTCCCATTTGTACTATTGATCCACATAATAAATTCATAGTATATAATTTAAAATTTGATTCATCCTCTCTGTTTGATCATTTGTCTTACAGTGGTATGCCGAGCTAAAGTTTATTTTAGTTCTGATCATTGCATGTAATGTTTACCAGAACATAGAATTCATATAGACATATCTATCTAAGATGACATTTTATAGAAATTCATGTAATCTAAATATTTCATGAATAAATATCATTTCCAGAATTAGTGCATCATATTTCAAGTTGTCTGGATTAAAGTGGGAAACTTTAGTAAACTTGTCCATAATAATGAGAATCACATCATGCTTATTTTTAGATAGTGGAAGTCCCTATACAAATCCATGCTGATGACCTATCACGTCCATTATGATATACTATTTAGATATAACAATCATTTTGTATGCACATACTTAGCTTTAACATGCTGACACTCAAAGCACAATGCTATATATTATGTTGTATCATTTTAAGCCCATTCTAGAATTATAGTGGTCTCAGGTCTGCCATCAACTCGATCACTCTAGGATGATGCAAATAAGGATCACTATGAGCCTCTACAAGCATTTTTGTCCTCAAACCTTGTAAGTTAGGAACACAGATCCTGCCTTTATATCTTATAATCTAATCTTGCTCAAACTAGTACCCCTTATATCTATGGTCATGTGTATTTATTACAAGAGCTTCCTTGACTTATCTATAAAATTAGACCTCATTAAAATGGCTCTAAATAAGCTATCTAAAATTGGATCGGGTGGTATCCATAGTAGCAATATGCATCATGTGTCCAAGGGAATCAACTACTTAATTTTCCTTGCCCTTAACACATTCGATGTCAAAAACATAATTTGACAAAAACTCTAACCAACATCATTGATGAGCATTCAAGTTTGGCTATGTGAAGATCGAATTAAGTCCTAAATGGTATAATTAAAGTTTAAAAGGTTTCCCTAACAAGAAAAGTCTCCAAATCTATAATCCATGCATAATGGTTATAACCTCTAAGTCATGTAAAACATAGTTTAGCTCATCAAGTTTGAACTTCCATGATTCATTGGCCACAACTTGGCCTTCCTAAACCCATTTCCTAAAGCATTTGTAATGATGAAAAAAATTACCATTTGGATCTAGTATTTTTAACACCAAATCTGAGGTTAATTTTTCCTTGAGAAGCTGAAAATATGCTTCACATGGTTCCAACCATTCAAATTTCATGCTATTTTTCTGTAAGGATGTAATGGGATTGGCTATCTTGGAAAAGTTTAGAACAAACTTCCTATAGTAGCTAGCCAACCCCATAAAACTATCAACCTTATAAATATTTTGAGGTGTGAACCAAACCATGATTACCTGAATCTTAGCTAGATCAATTGAAATAACATCGATTGATATAATATGACCCAAATAATGTACCTTTATTTGGAAGAAAGTATATTTGGACAACTTATTGTACAATTTATGTTAATTGTTGTAAAACCAACTGTAAATGTTGGAAGTGTTCTTCCTCACTCCTAGAATATATCATGATGTCATCCATTAAAAAAAGTAAAAATCTATATAGGTGATCCTTCAACACGTTGTTCATAATATTCATGAAGGTAAATGGTGCATTTGTAAGTTGAAATGGTAAGACAATGAACTCATATTATCCATAGTGGGTCTTGAATGTTATTTTTGGAATGTCCTCCTTAATCTATAATTGGTGATATCATAACCTTAGATCTACTTTTAAAAAGATTGTTGTTCCATATATTTGAATTTTTTTTTGTCAATGCAGGTCAAGGGATACCTATTTTTAACAATTGTTTGTTTAACATCTGTAATAATGCAAAGGTGGAAGGTCATATAATTGTTTTTTATAAACACTATTGGTGCTCCCTGTGATTACAAATTAAGGAAAATTAGCCCTTTTGCTAACATCCCTTGAACTTGGCGTTTCAATTCTACAAGTTCAATGGTTGTCATCTTATATGGTGATTTTGACATTGGTTTTGATCCTTGTACAATATCAATAGAGAAATCAAACTCTCTTAGAGGAGGGAGTCCATGTAGTTCATCTAAAAAAACATCTTGAAAGTCATGAAAAAATGGATAGTCTTTAAAGGTAGGTTCCTTTGAGTCATTCATATGTTTAATTTTCACAACATAAAAAATGCATCCTTTTCTCTATGCCTTCTTAAGCTACATTATAGAATCAAATTGGCCATTGGGTAGAGAAAAATCCAATAACTATATGTCCATGTGTAACCTATATGTCTTGCATAATACTCATATACCATGAAATACATGTGCATATGAAGAAAATATGCCATCTATCAAACATGTGATAAATAACATATGTAAATAGTGTAATCTAGTAATCATGTCATGCTCAGGGCCTGATTTCTTATTTTTTGAATATTTAAATGTTTTTGTATTTTATTGCTTTTTGTATTTTTTAGAATGTTTGATCATAGTAATCATGAATCAAAGAAAAAGTAATCCTCATCAAGATTGGACTCGATAAATCACAGCTTGTCCTTGAAATTATGTAATCACAATGCTTTTTCTTCTTATATATCTACTTTTTCATACTTTGTTCATGTTATTATCTTTGAATACGTTACCCTTTGGTGAGTACCATTACCATTATGTTGAATCTTGATTGTCTTACCTTCGTGTGAGAAAGAGATGTATTTATATGTTTTATTAACTTTAGCTTGCATCATATATAACCCTTCCAATCTTATTGTGAGTGTTCAATGGTTGGTGGAATGTATCACTCATATAGATGTATCAATGACCTTTGGACCACAAGTAATTGGTTGGTATTATGTCCAAGGAATGTATTGTGATGTGGATTGTATAAGTAATTAATGTTGAGCCTTGAGCCTCTATCATAAGAATGCAATAGTACATATATTTTAGACTTGGTCTTCATCAATCTGAATATGTTATCAACAAGAACCTTCTATATATGTTATAATGGTCAAAGCTTCATGGTGAGGCCATTTTTTGCTTATTGTATTTGTAGATGCTATTTTTGAGGAGATTGACATGGGTGGTTCATGTTGACATTGTATCACTTTGATAATACCTTCATTCTTGTATCTTTGTGTTTGATTTTATAATGCGTTGTAGTCATTTATGTCATGTCTGATGATTTTATGATAACCACAATATAATTTTCCTTCTCAATGTGAAAGATGTCCCATAATTCGATGTCAAGTAGATGGTAATGTGATGAGACTATGATCAGTTAATTTTTGTAACATTATTCTTGGTTTATTTTAAAAACTCATTACTTTTAATGATGTTGGAGCCTTGGTATCTACCATTTCCACATTATTTACTAAAATGTATGATTGCTTCTATTTCCAAGTCATGTTTGATTTTAGTTCACCTGTGCCTAATGTGTGATAGTATTGCAACTATTATTTTCATATTCATGATCTATCATTGTTACCTTTCCTTTGTCCCCAAAGGATTGTGTCTAAATAGGAATTTTTGATTTGCCCATTTTTGTTATATATGAATCATCTTGATATTCTCCAACTCTAAATGTGTGAATAGTGTGAGAGAATAAAAATCCTCTAAAAGAATTGGAATTTAAATTGCATAGTTGATCATCTGTCATATCTACCATGTTGGTATCTTAATCATCACTATCATAACAATATGAGACTAGGCCATATTGATATTTAAAATTCACCAATAAAGGAAGACTGGGCATAGATTTTGCTTGTTTTACATCATATTGTGGCTCATACTATACAATTGATTTATATATTATGATTGATCCTTGTCATTTTATCTACTTTATTCACCCACAACATATGTATGCATATGAACTATTAGAATGGGTTGTGATGGAGAAATAATAGTATGATCTTCCAACTGTGATTGTGATTAGTCCTCATTAATAGATTGGATCATCTTGTAATATTTGAAAAGATGATCATCTGCTAGTTATGAATACAAATAGCCTTCATGCATGTATTTGATATATTTTTGTAATGTTGATGGTATTACTTCCATAGCATGTATCTATGGTCACCCCAAAATCAAGTTGTAATGTAACTGATATAAATAACATGGAAAGTAGTAGGTGCCATCTTAGGACCTAGTTTCACATCCAATGATATGGTTTAAATTATTTGACCAGAGTGTTATCAAATCATTTTATGCCTTATCTATTTCTTTAATGGTATCCATGTTGATCCTAAATAAATGTAAGAAGGGAGTGTTACAAATGTTCAATCTAAAACCATTATCTACCAACACACTTTTGACCAATTTGCTCTGTATATTAACTTGAATGAATAATGACAAGTGTAGGTAAGTCTTCTTTGTCAAAGGTTATGAATTTGTTCTCTAAATGTATTCATAATTAAAGCAAATGATTAAGGTTATGTATCACTAGGAATAGTTATTTCTTGTAATGCCTTATATAAAATGGCTTTGTAGACTATTGATCTTTTGAGTATCTTCAAAATAAAAATTATAACATGGGTATTCTTTAGTTAATCAATTATGTCACACACTTTGGGTTGATTAAATTACTTTTTTAGAGGTGGATAGGGTCGAGGTGGAAAATGTTAACTACCTTCAATTTGTCGCACATGATGGGGCACCCTATCTTATTTAGTGTTAAGAACATGGACTATGAAATTAATATTAAGTATTTAACGAATAAGGGGAGTGGGATGGTAGCTTGTATAACCTTGAGGTCTAGGGGTAGGAGGAACAAAAGGAGTCATGCATGCCCTTTGATGTTTAGTGATAATGAAGGGCAACATAGATTGGATGTTCAATAATAGTATTGGATGAAGGCTTGGGATTGATTATTGTTAATTTTAACCTTACTAGTGTTCTTAAATTTGATCATGTTGATCTGTTTACTTAGATAATTGATCTAAAAAAGATACATTATCTAATTAAAATAATATGAAAAGAGTTCTTTCATGATTTGTGTTAATTAACAGTGTTTATTTATTATAGCCATGTGTATGATTAGGGAATAATAAGAAATTAGGGTTGAAAATAAAACCTTAAGGCTAAAATTTGAAACCCTAGAAAGATGAGACCCTAATGAATACCTAGGGTTTGATATGGTTTGATACATGTATGGGTTCACCAATATGTTTTAACCTAATTTGGTTTTACAACCCTAATAGGATAAAAACTATTATAATAATTTATATAGATAAATATGGCATTCAAACATACATCTGAATGTAAAATACTAAATCAATTGCAATGATTTGATAAGTGGCATATGATAAATATAATAAATACAAAAAGGGACAAGTACTTAGTTTTTCATATTGACTATGACTATATTATGATTATGAAAAATAAACTAAAGCCTATGATTTGTCCAGTTCAAGAACCGTGTTTCTATTTGCACAAGGTTGGTTTTGTTGATTTGGGTTAGTATCAATTGTCGATATTAACCTATGTTAGTCAGTATTGATTTGTGTGGAAAAGAAGGATTATATGATATGGTCACCTTCATTTGTCTCTTAATGCTATATTTGTTTGATGTTGAACCTTGATGATGTGCACAACTCAAAAAATTATCCTCTTTCACCTTGAAACCCTATTTATGTTTGTGAGGGCTATAAACCTGCAAAAAATAAGAATGTGTAATGGGATGAGACTCCAATCACCCTTGTTTGATGATTGACCATTGCCTACGTATCTAATACTTTAAGAAAGGAAATAAAGCCACACATATTTCTCCCACCTAGTGTGATTATGCAATTGTGTTCCTTTACTCTATATATGCAACTAATGATTTGGTTTTGACAATGCTTGCTTTGACACTTGACAATGTTTGCTTTGACAAGAATTTAGTGTTTCTTTGAACATGGATTGTGACTAATCCTATTGATAGATTCAAAATTTGGGAAAAATAGGGCAAAAATTCTTAACGTGCAATAGTGTATAGATGTGTACTAGATAAATGCCCATGTACCTATTAAGTGAGACCTTGATTTGTTTATATATGAGTCTAATTTGGGTAATTTCTCATGCCATCAATTCACTAGGTAGATGCGATGACCCAAAGGAAAGCTTTGTTTTTAAAAAGTAATTTTTAATAAGAGAGGATCAGTTCTAATTAGATCAGGTTAGTAAAGACTGGAGCTATTGATTGAAACTAATGAAAGTGATGAAACTAACATGTGTATAGGTAGACTCAACTGAAGGTTTGGATATGTCTGTGAAGGATGTTAAACATGTTTTAAATAGACAATAATTCTCATGTAGGTGTGTAAAGTATAATTGAAGGGCCAAATCATAAGATAACATATAAGTGTGAGAGAATGATGAATTAGGACTATGTTTGTGTGTTTAAGTCATGCATGGTAAATGCGTGACAAGATTGTCATTGTCAAATACCAAATACAAGATTTTAGTATCTATACATGGATGAGGTTTGACACATGCTAAAATGTATTATACCCTTTGGATACTAACTGAATTACCCAAGTCATCTAAACTCTCTATAGTTTTGGTAATATAATCCACCTTTGCTCAGTGTCACCAAAGCTAGTTTATTCCTAGAATTACATCACATGAACCCAAAGGTGCTATAAAAATATTAACATTGATGGAAAATTAAGCTAGCCCCAACTTGGCTTCAAACAAACACTACTTTACCTTTTGTATACTTTGGTTGCCATATTTCACAGTCCATGAGATGGCTATAAATTTACTCTCCTAGGAATTTCCTTTAAATTTTTTGGGGACATACAAAAAATGTAGCTCATGTATCAATTAAAATAGTAAATAGATACCCAAAAAGTGTACCTGAGTCCTGAGTAGATTTGATTTGGTGGTTAGGTTAGAAATTATCTACCATTGCATGAATGCATTGCTTGAAATCTTGTAACTAAGTAGGCAGTGGGGGAATCTTAAGAATGTTCTCTTGACCTTTATGAGGGTAGTTGTTGACATAGTGATCATCTCAAAAATGAAACATTCCATTGGAGGTCCTCTCTACCCTGCTAGATTTCCTCTATTGTTACCATCTCCATTATGGTCTTAGTTTTTATCATCTTGTTTCTTCTACCCATAGTCATTATTAGTCTTAAATTTCTTATTATTTGATTGGTTCTTGAAATTCCCATTATTTTTCCATGGCCTGTTCATGAAATAAGTTGATGAATACTAAGGCCATTTTGAATTTATCCATTATTCTTCTCAACTATAGTAAGGGAATGGAACTTTTATTCTTGCCTAGGTTTTCTCAAATACATACTCCATGGATGTGGGTCCATGAACATCCGCTTCACCTCTAATTTGGGGTGTAGTCCTATATGAACTTCCTAAGATATAAACATTCATCTTTATTATTTTTGGGTACATATTTGAGGAGTTTGGTAAAAATTTCCTAATATTCAGTCATCAAAACGTCTCCTTGATGAATGCTTTAAAAATCTATTAATTATTTTTCAAAATATAACTATGGTAATCAACTTAGTTTGAACAATATTAAAATTTGATCCCAAGTGGTGGTAGTGCTTAATAAACCATCTCAACTTTCTTGTTGTCCTACCAAGATGAATCCTCTCATGGGAGATAATAGGCTCCCCAAACAAATTTTATTTCTTGAAAAAAGTCTTAAATTTTAAAATATGTTTATGTATTGCAAAACCAAGATTCAACACCATCTTTAAGGATTATGCCATCAAATTTAGGTGGGTTGACCATTTTTAGGTCATTGAGTGAGTTTAGTTGCAAAGTAAGATTTCATAGCCTAATGCCTATCAAATTTTGACTATTCTTGGTGTCCATGATGAGAGGACTCTTGACTTTCTTCTTGATCTAAATTCTGATCCCCTACCTAGTTTTGATTCTAACTTCTCTCTTGGTTATGATTAAGATTCTAATTTTTATATTCAGATTCCTATCATCCATGAACTTCCTATCCCAAGGTAGTCATATGCTCGTAAGTTTCATTTAGGACAACTAAATAATCAAACCTAGATATTTGGTCAACATTTTTAGCATGGCCTTCCTAAAAAGTGGCTCTAGTTCAGACCATATTTCCCTAGTGAAACAAAAGAGTGAACATTGTGTTAGTAATATTGAACTCAAAGGGATAGAGTGTTGAAGCTAGGCTCTAATACTATAATTTAAGATCCTCATCAATGTTCATTGAAAAATGTAAATTTTTTGACACGTGTTGGATTGGTGGAACACCAAAAACTCAAATGGTTTTTCAATCCTTGGTCTTTGTGGGTCCTCTGAGATACTCAAATATAAATTTTTAAAAATGATAACTTTCAAAATAAGGAGATAACATTTTGATCTAATAATTAAAAGGTAAAGTTCTAATCATCATTAATTATCTTAGCAGACAAACACCATTTCAAATACAACAATAAAGGAAGATATAAATCTATGTTTCTATTCACATAATATTTCCATTTTTAGTTTCTTTACAAGATAAGTACAATCACAATTCAATAGCAAAAATTACAAGTATGTTGGGGAACAAGCCTACCATCTTGGATACATAAAAGAACATATATACAATTATATTTCTATGATGTAATCAAATATATATCCAATTAAATCTAAGCCATAATTGAATATTGTGATAAATAATAAACTAAGTATCAACTAAGTAATAAAATGAATTATTAATTGAATAATAAGTTAAGTATTAAACAAAGTAATAAGTTGAGTAGGTGTATTTAAAGAATAACACTGTGCAAGTGAGAGATAGAACATCATCTAGGTGTTTTATCCTCCAACCATAGATCAAAAAATCCCTCACAATCCTCTTGAACTGGGATTGACCCTTTGCTTCAATGAGGGAGAGTCAATAAATGAAATCAGTTGAATAGAATCATTGAGAAATATGTGCAAATAATTACAATCACTATCACATACATTCAACCATATAGAACTAGGTAAGTCCACTATCTACTGATTAAATTAACTAAAATGAAAATTAGGAATTACAATGGACAAATAGTGAAATAATCAATATCATTAATTTGGACAAAGCATTTTACATGCCCACATATGAGAAACAACAAAAATTACAAGTATTATTTTTTTAAAAATGGGTTCTAAGTCCACAATCACAACTATCTCGCACCATACTCATCATAAGACTTGATAATTATAAGCATAAACCATGTTAAGGATATGTCAAGAGTGTTGATAATATGAGATTTACTTATAAACATTGATGTCAAGCCCATAATGTTATTTAAAACTCTTCTTATTCTTCGTAAGAAATATAAGGTTTAACTTAGCTTAGAGAACTTAAAAATGCCATTACAACTAGTAGTTGTCCCAAAGGTGCAAGTTACATCAAAAGGGGTGGTGTAATCTTTGATTTTGGTAAAGAAAGGTTTTGTAAAGTGAAAGAGTGTAAATTGGTAGTTGTTCCTCACTTCAAACCTATGGACACTTACCTTGTATCATCTTTTGTGAATTAAGTTTCAAACAACAATAATCTGATATTTTTGGTGGAGGTGATGGTCGACAATGAGGTTGTGTGTTCCTTAATATGTTGATGAGCTATTTTGGAAGGAGATGTTCTATTTCATAGTAATTATGAGCAATGGAAAAGTGTTGGGAATAGGCAAGGCCATACAAAGCATGAAATCGATTAAATATTTCAAGGTGCACTAGGCGATAATGATAAAAGACAATGATAAGGTATTTCAGGGGATGAACTTGAAGAAGCCCAGATGAATACACCTACAAACCTCTGTAACATGTCACTATATTAATATATTATATATTTTATAAAATATAAAATATTATATTAAATATTAAATATTTATGTATAATATTAACATAATATATGATTCTAAATTAATAGTATGTATATAAGTAATATTAATAATATACCATATTATATTATACTAAATATAATATATAATTATTTTAATAATAATTACTATATATATATATATATTAATTTTATTATAAAAATATATATTATGTATAATACATAATATTATATTAAACAATTCCTCTCACCAGGCAGCTTGCTTGTTGTAACCATTCTCTTGATTTTGGTTTCTTCAATCTTTACTGGGAAAGGGACCCTTAACCCTTCTTCACCTATCACCTATATATATATATATATATATATATATAATAATAATAATAATAATAATAATTATATATTATAATGTTTAATTAGGTATTTTTAAAAATATTTATTATTAATATATGTAATAATGGTATTTATTATTATTTATATTATAGATATTATATATAGATAATTATATAATATTATGTATTTATATATATAATATTATAATATAATACTATTATATTATATATAATATTAATATATTTATATTAATCATAATATATTATATTAGAAGAGTCTAAAACTATTGAGATAAATATGCAAACTACATTAACCATATAAATCTAAGTTAGATGACTCTAAAACCAATTAGACAAGACATGGAAATGATTTCTCAATGAAATATGCCTCCTATATAATCTAATCAATCTATGCAGGATGCCATATGTGAATAGATATGGATACATACATTTTCATGATTTTTCCATTATCATTCTCAATAACACTAACAACTTTTTTATTTGTAATAGTAGTGATCATTTATCTTTATTTGGTGAATCGAGGAAATGTAAAATTATCACCTAGATCACAAACACTACTAATTATGGGTAGTGTGATGGACTTGATTTTAAATGCCCACCAATATTAGCATACTCTCTCCAAGTGCTATGGCAGTTTGATATATCTAAAATTAGGAACCACACCATCTGTTATAGCTTCATCTATGGAAGCTGAAACTACCATATTGAAGAGAGTAAGTTATGTCAGAAGAGATGTAATTTTACGTTTTAGTAAAGCATGATTTTTTAAATAAAAAGAATGTAAATTGATAATCATACATCATTAAAAACCCATCACTATTGACCCCATCACACCATTTCTACATGAAATGTTAATCCATGATAATCTGTTATTCATTTTAATAATCTTTTCAAAACATATTGTTCCTGATTAGTGTTACCTTAAACTATATGTTCTTTTGCTAGCAAAGATAAATGAGATGCTTATGGAGACATGCTCCATTTTTTGACATAATTTATTTTAAGGGTTCAAGTAAGGCATTTATGTATATTATTAAGCCGAATTTAATTGTTACAAGTGTCAATATATTAGTGGCATGGAAAAACTGAAGATACAAGATAGACTCTGGGAACTTAATGTCTTCTCCCCACATCAACAACATTACAATGTTGATTAAATTTTCACATTAGATTGAATACTTGTTGTAATCAAATCATATCTCATGAAATCCTCATCCACCCTTAACAATATAAAAATTATAATCAAGGATGCCACCACCACACAATTTGTGGACCCCTTTGCAATGGTTGCAAGGCATGTAAATCCAAAAACTACCTTGAATCTAGGTCTATTTTATGATATGGGCCCTATAGGATATGATATCACCTAAAATACCCTATCAGTGGCCCTCACCATAGTTGCCCCACTCACCTTGAAATATTTCTCTAGGTGTCAATATATTGTCATCATGGATGAAAGGAAGTTACAAGATAGAATTTGCGACCTAAATGTCTTGTCCTAGCATCGATGGCATTGAATCATTGATTCAAGTTGCACATGAGATGTGGAGCCCTACCAAAATCAAATCAACTCTCATGACGTCCTCATCCACCCTTGATAATATAAAGTGTCCAATCAAATATGTTACCACCCTGCTTTGATATTACTGACATGTGTCATTTTGCACTTATGTTACATTAATGTGGAAATTTAAAATTTAACATAGTCACATGTGTAGGTGTAAATTATATGGGATAAGTGTTATCCATATGTTTTCATATAGAAATATGCTTGTATTACAAATGGTAACATGTTCATTGAAGATGATATTATATTAAATCATTATATTACATATAATACATTGTTAAATGGCTAGTTAGTGTAGGATATAATTTGAAATACCTTGTCATTTCCCCTCACCATCATTGCATTGCTCACCTTGAAATATTTCACTATTTGCATGTTCTATATGGCCTTTCCCTTTCTTCCAAGGGTTTGAGTATGGCGTTTTCTATTATCAATGGTGGATGAAGATGTCATAATTGTTGCTTTGATTGTAGTAGGACTCCATATCTAATGTGCAGATTGAATCATCACTATAATGTCACTGACATGGGGGCAAGACATTGAAATTCCTGTATCTATGTTTATATATATTAATTATAGATATAATATATTATACTAATATACATTATATTATATAGATAAGTTTTTTTTATATATTTATAAGTATAAATGTTATTATCATGTTTATATTACTATTATTATATATCAATAATATATATTAATAATATATATATATATATATATTACTTTTATATATAATATTATATATTATGAATAATATACGTAATAAAATATGTAGTAATAATATGCATCATGTATTGGTGATAAAATGGCAAGTGGGATAAAGAAGGGTGCAAATTCTACAACGAGCGAAGTGAAACATGTATCCATTAGGAACCTCCTTTGGAGGGGTTTTGGGTGCATAGGGTCACAACCCTGAACTTAGTTCTGAAAGAACCATTAGGGTAAGGGATACTCTTCATCAAAAAATAGGAGGCATCCCCATTATCCTAGCTTTAGAGTAAATCTCAACCATATAACTCTTTGAAAATGATTTGAAGGTGAAGATATGGCATCTAAAAGATTTCACTTTAATCTATAGATTCATCAATTTCTAGCATAGTATTGCAATTCTAAAAAATTGGCTTACAAAGATTGGAAAGTTTACTAGGTTAATCTTTTTCCTCAAGGCTTTTTTCAAGTGGTTTTTTATAACATGAAGCATAGGGAAGACATCTTCAGTTCCAACCCCTAGTTCCTAGGGCACGTTGGGCTATTTATGAAGCCCTGGGAAGAAGGATTTAACCTTAAGTTAGTGAACCTAAACAAAGTCCTGATTTGGACTCAACTCTATGGGTTCCCTTCAGAGCTCTAAAAAGAAGAATTCTTCAAATAAGTTGGGGATCAATTAGGGGATTTCATCTACATAGTGAAAGTAATAGATGTTGGTCTTTTAGTAGTTTATGTGAGATTATGTGTTAACATTGATCTCTCCAATTTGTTGAACATGTTGATTCATTTCAAATTTGAAACCAGGGAAAGGTTTCAAGATTTGTACTATGAAAATGTCCCTTTTTAATGTAGAAATTGTCACTCTCATGGACATTTTGTTTGAAATTATCATCTTCAAGCATAACAAGTGGATAAGGAAGAAGATGAATTCATCTAACCAAAGAAGAACATGGGGAAAAAAGTTAAAACATGAAGCCAATTGAGGCTAAAGGGACTTTGGTGGTGTAAACTATTAATAATTTTGAACTTTTCCATGAGGCGATGATGGATGTTGAAACCTTAGATTACCTAGGGCCTGTCGAGGCCACCGTGGTCAAGGAAATGACACCTACTCCCCTTAGCATTCAAGGATTGGAATAAATTTTGGAGGGATTTTTCCCCCTCCCCCTAAAGACCTACCAAGGGTTATTGAAGAAGGAAAAAGATTAGGAGGAGGATGAACAAGCTTTGAAAATACTAGATTGCTTATCTTAGTCACAAATCAAGCATCTTCTAGACAACCTTGGTATGTCCTTGCTTGAATTCTCTAATATTGATACTAAGTCTATTAAATGTGGTAAAATAAACTTGGAAATATCTCTCCACTATAATTCAATAAACCTTGAAGCATAAATTGACATTGGAAAAGGAACCAAGAAGCAAATCTTTGAAATACTTTCTAATCATGTTGAGGCTCTCACCAAGGAAATTCAGAATCCAAGCATGCTTGAAGAGGAGGAAATATGTAAAAAGAGAGAGGGCTCTTAGTATGCTATGAAAACTAATAAAAAACAAAACTTAGCATTTGGGGAGATAATCCCCTTACTCGTAGAAGAAGCAGGACCAAACACCCCTTCCCCCCAACTAAATGTTAATAATTTATTAAAATTTATGAGGGCTCAATGCCTCACACAAATAGATGATGCTAAAACAATTTATTTTATCCAAAAATCTAGACCTACTCCTAATTCAATAAAAAAAATGGATGCCCTTCTATGTTCCACTTTCATTAAAGGCATATAGAGAAATTTTAATTTTGTAGTAAAGTACTCGAGTAGTTCCTCTAGTGGGCTTGCCATGATTTAGAATCCTTCCATAGTTTATAGTACTCTTCAAGATAATTATTTCAGATGACAGATAGACAAGTTCAACATCATTAAATTTAATCAAAATTTTCTTTGTGCCAATGTCTATGGCCCAAACACTAGTCTGGGTAGGAGCCTTTACTGGCTATCATTAAAGAATCTAAAAAGATTGCACTCAAATGATAAATAGATTCTTAGAGGATATTCAAACATGGTCATTTTACCCCTTATAAAAATCTAAAGGATCCAATACACTTTCTATCTATGCCTCCAGCTTGGCTCTCTTCATAGAAGACATCTTTGCCTTTGATGTTAAACTCAAGTCTAGTTCTTATGCTTGGTCAAATAGATGAGCATGTGTTGCCTTTATTTTAGAAAGACCTGATAGATTCCTCTTCAACTTTGATTGGATTCAATAGGATTGCCTTTTTTAATTGGATATATTAATGTAATATGACTTTGATCACTAGCCCCTTAGTTTGATCATTTCCAAAGCCACCCCATCTCAAAGCCTTTAAATTTGAGCTAATGTGGACCAAAGAGAAAAACCTGATGTATAAAATCAAAGGTTGGTGGGAGTCCCCAATCACTAGGTTAAACCTATATAAATTAGTTTAAAATCTAAAAATAATCAAACTTTATCTCTAAGCCTAGAACAAAAGTGTCTTTGGTATGCTTTTTGACAAAAATACAAGTCTTTAAATCAATCTATCTAATTTGGAAAAAATTATTATCCTTAATGGAATGACTAAAGAAATAAAGACAGAGGAAGAAAATCTCATGCATGACTAGAACACGCTACTCCTTCAAGAATAAATTAATTGGAAGTAGTAATTTAGAGTCAGATGGTTGAAAGAAGGAGATAAGAACATTGGTTTCTTCCACAAAACATGATCATGAGGAGAAACAATAATAGAATCTCCAAAATAGTCACACCTAAGGGAGACACTCTAATTGAAGATAGCCAAATCAAAAAGGATGTTGAGAATTTATTCAAAAATCTTCTTTCAGACGTAGGTATAAACGGATCCTCTACTATAGAGGAGATCCTAAACTAGACCCCCCTGATCATTGTGGTTAATAACCTTTCCCTGAATGCCCCAATATCTGAGGAAGAAGTCAAATCAACTATCTTCTATTTTAATCTAGATAAGGCTCTTAGACCAAGTGACTTTTAAACTAGATTTTATCAAAATTACTGGTACATCATGGGGCTAGATGTCACTATTTATGTCCAAGAATCTAGGTGATCCAAATAGATTATGAAGGAAATGAATTCAACATTCATAACTCTCATTCCTAAGAAAGAAGATGCTAGCTATTTTTATTATTACATGCCTAACTCTTTATGCACTATAAGCTAGAAAAATATCACAAAGGTAATGGCAAACAAATTAAAAAATATTATGCCCAAAATCATCTAGATGGAGCAAGTAGGATTTGTGGCCAGAAGACAAATTCTTGATGGCATCACCATTGCCCACAAGTTAGTTCACTCAATCTCTTCTCAAAACCAAAGTAACGTACTGATAAAAATAGACATGAACAAAGCTTTTGATAGATTCAATTGGGATTTTTTTCTTTGCATCCTTGAAAAAATTAGTTTTAATCATAATTATAGGATTGGATCTATAGTTACATCATCACTACAAAATTCTCAGTCCTTATCAACTATGAGCATGTTAGTTTTTTTGGTACTTCTTTAGGTTCTTGTCAATTTGACCCCTGGTCCCCTTATTTATTCATAATCATTGTAGAAGTTTTAAGTAGATGCCTCTCTCATCTTAAAAGCTTGAATGTGTTGAATGGGGTCTAGAGTAACCCACCTCCAATTTTTTGATGACACTAGGCTCACTAGAACTACCTCTATTGAGGAAGCTACCTCCTTCAAAAAATATTTTAACCTATATGAACAATCTATTGGTCAACATGTTAACATATAAAAATTTGAGATGTTCTTCTTTAAGACAAATAGGTTTGCTCAAACAACTATTTGAAGAATTCTCAACATCAATCTAGGTGTCCTCCCCTACTCATACTTAGGTATTCCTATTTTTAATGGGATAAACTCCACAAAGCCTTAGAAATCCATTTTTGACATCTCTTTCTGGAAGCTAGAAGGCTGGAAAGGTAAATGGATCTCTTTTGTAGGTAGAATTCAACTCATTAAATCTTTCTTGCAAGTTATGCCCATTTACATGATGTCAATCTTGCCCATCCCTTCTAAAGTTGAAAATTGTCTCAAATCCATCTAAATACAATTTATTTAGGTGGAACTAATGAGATAAAAAATATCCCTTTAATTAAATGGTACAAAAATTATCTCCCTTTTGAAAAGGGAGACCTTAGTTTTTGGCCCAACGTAAACATGAACCTAGATTTGGGAACCAAGTTGGTTTGGAGGCTCTACTCTGAAAGGCACACTCTCTAAAGTAATATCCTCATAAGAAAATACCTAGATAATATGCACTCTATAAGGATATTTTCTATTTGCACTCATAGATTTGGTTTGCATGCCTAGAATCTGATGGCTAAATATGGAAAGTTGATATTTTTTGAAAGTACTAGTAAGAAATATACTTAGCTTAAACACTAATCTCTATTTACTATTATTATTGTCTAAAAGTGAAAATTAAAAGAAGATATGATTTTATAGGCTTAGTATCAAAATTAGGAACATAAACTAAATCTTGACAGGTTCGCTATAAGTGGATGACAACACAATGCATTCCAGTCTATTGACTACAAATTTATCTCGATTGACTATGACAAACTTGTTAGGCCAAGTACAAAATGATAATAATTAATATTGGTGCAAGCCAAAATTGAATTCATGTTAAAAAATAATGAATCAATATTACAATATACAAAACTAACGAATGGTTGTTCATTTCACCTTCGAAAGTGACTCTTCAATCCTACAAATGACTATTCAACTATCACTAAAAGATAAAAGCTCTCCTATGTGACACATAGGATTAATAACATATATTATACAATAATTTTACATCCCCCCTTAATCTATAAGGTTCATTGTGAGACCAACAATTCTTCTTAACTTTTCAAAAATTTCTTATCCAAACACTTTTGTCAAGTTGTCTACTAGTTGCTTTGCTTCAGGGCAATGTTTTAAAATTACACTGCAGTCTTTCACATAGTGCTAAATTAAATGAAATTTAATGTTGAATCAAATAAAATTTGCTATTTATATGCTTGATTCAATCGAGAAAGATTAGATTCTTTGCTATTTAAATTTTAGTCTTTTTGTTAACCATGAGAGTTGTTGATGAACCTTGTTGTTCTTGAAAATCTAAAAGAACCCTTATGAGACAAAAAATCTCTCTGGTTGCCTCTGAAGCTACCATGTATTTTGTTTTTTTAAATAAATTACCAAAATTGATTGCTTCTTTGATTTCTAGTTGACAACTATTGTTCATAGATTCATCACAAAACTAGATGTAGGTTTTCCATCTTCAAAATAACCAACATAGTCATAATTTGAGTATCTAACTTGTTTGAAGACCCCTATCTTGAAGTATTTGAACCCAAAATTCTATGTTAATTTGAGACATCTATAGACTCTTTTAGTTGTTACCTAGTGACTTTCTTTAGGTTATTTCATGAATTGAGAAAGAACACCAAAAATAACAGAAATATATGGACTAGTTATGGTCACATTGATTAAACTTCTAATGAGATATCTATATTTAGTAGCATATATTAATTATGTGGTATCTTCTAATATCAATTTTAGATTTTATTCCATGTGCATAATGAGAGGCTTACTATCTGTCATTCTGAACTTGCTAAGAATTTCATGAATGTAATTTTTTATATTAATGAAGATATACTTGGTTTTTTTTAATTAGTTCAATACCTAAATAGTAATGAAGGTAACCCAAATCAGTCATTCAAAGCCTTTCATCAATTCTGATTTGAACTTTGTAGCGTATTTTTCATTGTTTCTTATGATGATAAGATCATCAACATACACCATTAGAAATACAATCATTTGGGGGGAGGGTGCCTAAAAGTCCCTAGATAACCAAATAGATAGACAGGGGCCCTTATATATCTATATGATTTATATAGATTGGGGGAAGGCACCTATCAAGTCTTCCCTTTCTTTAGACCCATATGAAGGCTTCATACACCTATTAAGTCTGTATATGCCTATAAAGGATTCATATGCCTATATTGTTTTGTTTTCTAATGAGGAGTAAGGGCATGTCCACTAAACCCCCACCATACGTATAGATATGCTCTATGCCAAATTATCCCTATATATCTTATATCTGGGGAGAATTATCCATCTCTTATCTCTATCCATATATATAGAGGGGGGGCTAAAAAATCTATATCATTTAGAGGGAGGCTGAAAAAGCTATATACAGTTGGGTTAGGTTGGAGTTGACACCCTGAATGTAGTGAATACTCATATCTATATGATGGTGATGGGACTCTCTATAGCTATTTTTACCGAGCCATATAGAGTTTGGATAGGGCCCCATAGTTAAGAGGCCATTAGTTGAGTTTTTCTCGATCTTGACCTCCTCCCCCATTTTTATATAGATAGTTTAGGGTACCACCTCTAGAGTTGGGGTTCTCCCCTTATATGTGTGTGTGTGTGTGTGTGTGTGTGTGTGTGTGTGTGTGTGTGCGCGCAAGTGCATGCTCGACTATAAATTGTTCTAGTTGTTATGCTTGAGAGGTTGAGGGGACTATTTATAGTCAAGCACTCCCTTGTCCCTAACCCCTACCCTATCTAAGCCACCCATGTATATATAGGGGGCCAACCACCCCTAAATCTATGTTATATGGGGTTGAATGCCATATAGATATAGAATATCATTTGGAATGCCTATATATCTATCTTCTTATTAGTTGAATGGACTGGGTTGGTTGATTTCCCTTGTCTTTATATACGAGGGTGAGCCCCCAAGAGAATAGATAGGTATCTATATGGGTGAACATGAGCACTCTCCCATATATAGAGATGGGATCAACCAACCATATACCATATATATCCTCATATGGAATGAAAACCCTATAAAATGTCTATATATATTCACTACTCTATCTATAGAGTGGGGTTGAGTACCAAGTTCATCTAGATGTAGGGACATCCCCATGTATATCTATTAATGAGTAGAGTGGGGCCCCTCAGATATATATATTAGTGCCCCTCTAGATATATATTGACAAAAAAACTGCATATTCAAACTCAAAACCTTTGAATTTCATGTTCCAAAGATACTTAGCAAGCTTATCATACCACATTCATGGGGATTATTTTGAACCATAATTTTTTCAAGTTTTCACACTTTTTGCTATGAACTATTTATCACAAAACCTTCAATCCATGTCATGTACATTATCTCCTTGAGATAATCATTGCAGTTTTGATGTCCATTTGGTATGCTTTCCATCCGTTGTGAGTTGCTAAAGCCAACATGGTTCGAATGGTAGTCCATTTTTTTATAGGTGCAAAGGTTTAACTATAGTAAATATGTTTACTATAAGCCTTAATTTGTGTTTGTCAAGTGAGCTATCTGATTTGTAGTTGATGTGAAAGACCCACTTAAAGCTAATAAGTTTACAATCGATTGAAGGATCAACCAATTTTCAAATTCAGTTCTCGACCAATGCATCATACTCACTTATCATAGCATTTTTACATGGCTCAAACTTTTTAGCTTGTTTGAAATAAGTGGGTTTAGAGTCAAATGCAACATTGACTTCTTCTTCAAGGTCTTTCAAGCTAAGTTTTTCTATATTATCTTGAATTTTATTAAAGAAATCTTCCAATTGTTATGTGATTGTGTGTGTACTTATTGTGCCTATTTTTATGACCTCATCAAGTCTACCATCTTTCATTGTGTGTTCCATCCATATTGGAATATTTTTATATGTAGCTTATTGAATCATAGGTGGCTCAGTTTTTGACTTTGAAGTTACCACAGTTTCATTATCTTTTATAGGGGGAGTGTCATTTCTAATTACATGAGTCAATAGAGATTAAAGTGTTTCCTAATTGCAGGCCCCCTTCATCATTTGAAACCTCCATGTCAACTTCCTTGAAAACATAAATTTTAGTATATTTTTTTAGCCAATTTAATTATCAACTGATGTTTGAGTTATCCTTTGTAAATTCACAAAAGATGACATCCCTTATGATAATAAATTGCTTGGTGTTCTCATCATATAAACTATATGCTTTTGAAGACTTAGAGTATCCTAAAAGTGTGTATTTAAGACTCATATATTCTAGCTTGTTTCTTTTCTCCTATGAAATCAATGCCTAGCATGGGGATTCAAAAATATGAAGATGTCATACTTAAGGGAGATAACCACATTAGAATTCATATGGAGTATTCATGTTGAACCTAGAAATTAACTAAGTCCAAATAAATACTAAAGCACATAATCATGTGACAAGCAAATACAAGTGCCAATAGCTAAACAATAGTGTGCCTAATTCAAACCCACACCATGCATGTGCACCCATCATAGACTGCTAACAAGACAAGAACAAGCCTCCAAAATTCATGTCCACGTGTAAAATGAAAAATAATTAGGATCAAAACAAATAAAACCATGTTTATCTAGGAATCATAGTGGAGATCACAGGGATAAATGATGGAAGTTAAGACTAACATTTGATCCTGACAAGAAATTAAGAAGTGATGACAAATGGTCGAATAGATGAATTATATTAGGCCAAAGAAGTAACTTTCAAGGGGGATAGATATTGAAATAACTATCAAGATATTATTGTTGGTAGAAACAAGGGCTCTTAGGAGCCTACAAAAGGCAATCGAAAAAGAGAGAAAATGAGGATATTGTTAGATTGAGGATAAAGCAGAGATAGAGATAACAGAGTGTTGTTGGATTGTATTTAGAGAATACTAAGAGGTGTTACGATAGATTATGATATAAATAGAGATAAAAGTGGATGCTATAATATTGTAAATGCTATGATCACATTGTAAGCATGAATAATTATGTAATATGGAGATGTTAATCAATAAAGTTATGTTATTGACTCTATGATGGTTTTATGTGCTTCTATTTGAGGGACATTTCTTTTTTAACTAGGATTATTTGTTTCATACTTAACCAAGTCTTTATATTCAAAATAATGGAGTTACTATGGACTACATGCATCTAATCTAGTTTATGGTAGTGGATCATGTGGATAGGGGCTAGTATGATCTAGTCATAAGTACATGTGAGTACTAGCATGTGAGATAATGTTCCCTCACCATTGCACCCAAATAACCCCAACCTACCCTAGTTTCCACTTTTTATGCCTCAAACGAGAATGTAAGTCCCCTTTGTATGATATGTTAGTACAAAATTCAATTGGTTAAGTGTTGGAGAGCGCAAATGGATCGATGCACTTAGAATCAACTAGGCTAATAACATTTTGGTTTTATTGTTGGGACAAGTCACATTTTATCACTAAAATCGTAAATGGATGTGATCATGAGAATTATTAAATGTTTGGTTAAGTTCCCACACATGTGAACTATGCTAACAAATGAGGGAAAGGTGGCATAATATTTGAAGAGTAACAAGGGAAGTTCAACATAGAAGGACCAAGCAAGTGTGATCTCATGAAATACATATATGATGAGAATCGGTAGAAGGTGATGGTTAATAAGGACTCTAACATAAGGGGATATGAATCAAGAGATATCATGAGGACCCACACATATTGGGAATGACTTGAAGTGGACTCTCATGCAGAGGTTTTATACTCCAGTGATAAAGAAAATAGTGCCAATGAGTAAGATCAGGACTTGGAAAAAGAAGCTGAGGGATCCCAAGATGGTGGTAGATTTGAGGAAGCTACTGAAGGAATGCCTAGTTCCCCTTAGCCTAAGGTGCATGCTCATGCACCTTAATCTAAATCATAAAAATAATTTCAAGACATTAAAATTTGGGTGATATAGGACTTATCACATGTAAGGTATAGAGGAATCTGTTATAATAGCTAGTCACATACCCACAGCTTGAATAATGGTTACATAACCAACACATCATGAGGATAATATGTAGTATGGTATACCACATTTAATGGGTGTTTGGTACCCCATATGAGTGGTTATAATTAGACTGGAGTGATAGGAGTTGGAGGATAGTTGGTGACCCAACAAGCACTTTAAGTGATTGGAGAAGTTGTGGTACAACTAGTTACAGTCACTAGTAGAGCCACATTAGTAAGAGTAAGTAAAGGCTTGGGCATGAATTTAGGGAACATGTTAGTGGTACAAGAATCCATGAACTTATTACACTTGTGACTACCCATCAAATCTATTATGGGATGAATTTGAGATTACAAGAGTATCATGGGGTTTATAATGCCTCTAAGCATGTTCATAAGTGAGAGCTCATCTGGCACACAAAGGGAGTCACTTTTCCCAATTATAAGGTAAGTTTGACACCAATTTGATAGATCATGTGCATACCTAGTATAGGAAGTGGAACCCTACCTAAATGATCATGGACTATGATTTTTGAAAGGACACATGCTTGAAGGAATTTGATATCCTTGAATTTGAGTAACAAAGCATTTTTACACTCAAGAAGATGAAGTAATAATTGTTGGAGAGTATTCACACATATGATATATATTTAAAACCCTATTTTCTAAGTTCTCATATGTTCTTCACCTAGTGTAACGTGCCCAATGGTTTTTTGGAGGGTTACTTGTGTCACTTCAGCATGCTCTCTCCATGCAAACCTTTTTGAAACCAAGAGAAGCACTAAAGGCAACACTGATAATCGAAGCTATTGGAGCCATGGACACAGGTATTAGCTTGATAATGGAAGCATAAATTACATAAATAAAATAATTTTTGTAGTAGTAAGTTGTGAATAGTGCACATGACACACGCTCTAGATTATGATGCATTGATTATGATGTAGAGGTGCATAGTAAGGATAATTACCCAAGGTATAGTGTGTGCACCTTGATAATATTGTGTGAGAATTTATATGAGGACCATGACACACATTATTTCCATATTATAAAATGTGTAATTTAGACAAAGGTGTCCATGTATTATAAGATCTTTAATGCCTCCACCCATAACACTGATGATTATCAAGTGATTGATGAGATCCATGAGGCATGAGAGTGCAACACATGGTAGGCCATTGCAAGACCTTCCAACTAGACACATGTGAATCTCAACTTTGGTGGGCCACCCAAACAAGGTTATGGTGACTACAAGAAACATTGTGGAGATGAAGGTATCACTAGAGGATGTGAGGTAGGTAAGTTTAAATAATGCTCTTGTTATAAGTGTGGGTCATTAGACCACTACTAGCATGATAACCCCCAATACCCTACTTGTGTGTACTACCATGGTACCCACAAGGTTGGGAAATGTTCAAAAATTTATGTATAGATCACACAAAAAAGAAAACTAGAAAAGGGCATCAAGATGATCATATGTGCACATAATCCTGACCATCAGGGCCTCAAAGTGAAAAATAAGATGAGGAATGTTGGAGTTAAGGTAAATATGATGACACATAATAACATGACTACCATTTTAGTGGCTTATAGAAAAAGGAACAAGGTAGAACATGTGTTTTGGAAGTCAAATAATGAATTGGCATGCCCAAACATACCCTCAACATCTTGAACAGATAGCTCGTGCCAAGAAAATGTCTTGTGTGAAGCTATGGTGGTGATTCATAACTTACAAGAGGAGCTTCAACTTGATTGAGATCTAGATAATAAGGCTCATATATAACTCAAAATACATGAAGCACAAGTTAATGATCTCAAAAACATTTTTTCCCTCATGTGCTATAAGGGAATGGCTCCCATGCTTAAGAAATTATTGGTCAAGTATGAGGAGAGGATAATAATTGATGTGTATACCCTATATCTACCATGAGGACATGAGAGGAGAGCATCCCAAAGCAAAGCCTATGACCATGAGCTACTCATTGATGTAAACATCAATGGCTAGTTAATATGTGGCACACTGGTAGATACTTGTGTTGAGGTGAACATCCTTTAAGGAGATGTGTGGGAATCCCCATGATAGAACCCTCACCCCATGTCTTGTTCATGTAAATTAAGACTAGAGCACACCCCATAGGCATTATACTCAATGCCAACATCAAAATCATGGATGTTAAGTTGTGCACAAATTTTGAGGTGATGGAGTTTCATGAGGCTGAAAATAACCCAACATTACTCTAAAGACCCTGATGCTATGCCAATAATTCAGACATGTGATAAGCATCACTACATGAGATTTGAAAATGGGAAAGAACACATGGTGATCCCTTGGAAATCAACTAGGGCCACCATTTTATTGAACATTTTGAGTCAATAAATGAAATCGAAACTATATACATCATCAAAACATATGGTATTAAAAACATGGATCCATGTGGAGTGAGCATCCTAGATTGGAATAATGTTCAACCCACCTCTTAAATTAAAAGTGTTTCATGTGATCAATTGGTGCAAGAATCATATGAGGTCATTGAAATAAGGTCTAGAGTGGTGCACTCCACCATCTTATTTGAATATGCACATAAGACAAACTTGGTGCACTAATATCCCCTATTTGAATCTGAGTTGATGGTTATACTCATCATTGATCCATTTACCCATATAAGGATTAGATGAAGGTGTGGTCTGGTGAGGGCTAGACCCCAACATTTAGGTTCTAAGAGGCCTTGAATCCATAACACATGAAATGCACCATGCATCAACATCAAGGAACCCATGTTTATTGCATAAATATAGATACCATGAGCTACATCCAAGGTGATGCAGAAGACTGGGACCCAAGTTGCCATTCTAGAGAAAAAATGGGCTATGTTGGTGTGCATGGTGCACATAAATCAATCCAAGGAGGCAGAAACAACTAAATCACATTTGAAGAATCACATGCCATAAAATGATTAATATCAAAATAAGAAGGGGAGAAAAATTAGAAAATAGACTTGCCAGAGCAATGACATAATGATGGTAGGTAAGGTATTACTAGGGGGAGTCCTTGCCATTACCACTTGGGAATGAGAGAGTGTCGGCCATACTTAGTGAGATGTGAAATGCTTCTAGGGATTTTCATGGGATACCTACTTAAACTATACTTAGTCTAGTGGTTCTTGAGATAACGTTTAATAAGGCTTCATGCATTTCATTAATGTACTTTTTACTTTTATTATAGCAGAGTAAACTAGATCTTAAAAGTGGTAGTTGAGTGTAGATAATAATAGAACATGCACACCTCTTAATCTAGTCGAATGATTCGAGCAAGGGATTTTATTCTTAGAGTCATAATAATTAGATGTTTAAGTATCTAGTGAGGATTGTTACACTTTAAAATGTGGTCACCTAAATATAACATATCACTGCCCTAGAAGACTAGGCACAAAATTTAGTGTAGTGTGGTGGTGCCCAAAGTAATGAAAAGATGACACCCATAAAATATCTAGAGAGGTGGTGTGAGGAAGAAGTGATCAAATGGATGCATGGAGGAAGGAAGATAGTGTGAAACATGATTTGGCATATATGGTAAGCTAAGGTATAACAAAAAACCTAAGGACACAAATGATAAATGGTTAACTGGATAACTAGACAAGATGACACCTTGCAGGGATATGATTGAAAGATAAAGGAGGATGACAAATCTAAAGGTTGATTTTATTATTGTTAGAATTAAGTAGCTTAAGGAGTGATTCAACATTGAAAGGACAAGAGTAGAAAGGCTCGAGGCATGCTCAAGCCATGATGCCTATTAGAATTTAAAGGCATGAGGTATGACTTAGTTGGATTGCCCTAGCACATGTGGTTAAGATTGGTGGCAAACCGACTAGAATGATAGTTGTCTACCCATGGAATTAAATAACCGATGACCCACATTCACATCTATAAATATGGGCATTTGTCCCATGATAAATATTTCAAAATGAATTTGATGTTAAAGGAGGTCGAGGTTGAGAGAGGGTAGTGTTGCTAAAGTTGTAATAAAAAAGGTTGAGAGACATCCATTAAAGGAAGGAGTCAAGAGGCTTAGACGAATAAAACTAAGGTTTGAATACTGGACTCTAAGGATTGTGGAAGGGAGATCTTAGAGCTATTTCACAATCCTTAGAGCTAGTGAAGGGAGACAAAATCCCTCTTTATGGAGCTAAAGGGCTAAAAATTTAAGGCCCCATGAATTTTTATGTGTGGGTGATTTAAATTAAGAAGGTTGCAAAGTTTTTACCACCCTCTTGGGAGATCATAAGAAATCTAAGGGCCTACAAGAAACATGGTGAAGATTGATAAGACCACCTACTAAGTTGAACACTTGTGCAGGAGATGACTTATGAAGGAGTAAATGCTCTCCATCAAACACAAATAGCTAAAGGGTGGGAAGCATAGGATAAGATGCAAACATCATGAAGTAGAGTCGCACATGAATTGGAATCAAAGAAGAGGAGGGAATGACTAGATAATATTAATAGTAGTTGTGCATCGATGAAAATTATTAAATTCATAGGCTAAGAGAATGTGTGGTTTAGCTGTGCACCTGGAAGATGATGGGACTTTGAGGAGAAAACTAGATGGTGAGGCAAAGAGAGGATACAACTAGTCTCCATATTAATACCCTTATAAATGTTTTCATAGACTCACCTCAACATGAAGGGAAGTCCATAGGGGAGGTGGTGTTTCAAGGGTCATAAGTAGCCCTCCCCAACTAGATGGATGGATCCATCTAGAAATTTCCCACACATTTTAGGGCAATCTAGCTATAATCTCTGGTAATATGGTGCATCAACAACAACAAATTACTGGGTTAAGTCCACACACCTAGGCTCAAATAACCCAACCCAAAGATGAATGAATACATTTCTAATATCTTTCAAGAGTCATCGCATGCCCAAGAATAGAGTAGTGGAGAAGGCAAAATGGTGTTGTGAAAGAATGTGAAAGAGGTGCATGGTGAGATGGTAGAGATGGCCATTGAGAGGTAGAAAACATGCATATACTCTACCAAGAAGAGCTAGAGGTATCTTGGAAGAGACTTAGTGTGATATAAAAGAGGTCATCATGTGGATAAACCCATTATAGTAAGGAATGTATTGAGCTAATGTGTACCATGAAAAGTGAGCCATCTTTCTATGTAAAGAGATTGACAAGAAAGCCAACCATTCTAAGGAAAAATAAGGCAAGTGCATGTAAGTTTTTACTTGTTATAAAAAATAATGAGTAGCATCTCATGAGGAGGTGCACAACACAAAGGCTTAATAAAAAGTGTAAATCAAGATGAATCAATTTATTATGGTGTAGTTTCAAAACATTATTGGATTACATGAGGAAAGTAAGCAAGAGATAGAGGAGGTGTCTAGGGACATAAAAAAACTAGTTTAGTGTGGGGTGATATTGACCCCATAAAATGGCCAAGTCCAAAATAAAACAAAAGGGTGTAAACATGTGATAATAAAAGACAATCACTAAAATTTGAATAATGCCACATGTAACCCAAACCCATAACATGCACATGCACCCATAATGGATTATTAGTAACACAAACACAAATAATATAAACTATGTCCACATGTGCAAAATGAAAAATTAGCAGGATCGAGAGAAACAAAGTGATGTAATCTAGGAACTATAGTAGAGATAATGGGGATAAATAACATAAGTTAATATTAACAGGTGATCTTGATAGGTAATTAAGAATCAATGGTGGATGATGTGGTAGATGACCTCAAGTAAGATAAAGAAGTAATTGTAAGGTGGGTAAATTGGTGTAATAATTACTTAGAGATTATAGTTAGTGGCAAGAAGGGATCTTAGGAGCATATAAAATATAAGCACAAAAAAGAGAAAGTGAGGATGATAATAGATTAATGACTGATCAAAGATATAGATAACATAGTGTTGCCATATTGTATCTAGAGAATACTGAGAATTTGAACGATAGATCAGGATAGAGATAGAGATAGAGATAGAGATAGTAGTGGATGCTATAGTATTGTAAGTGATATGATCACACTATAATCATGAAAAATTGTGTAATATTAATATGTTAATCAACAAAGTTGTGTTATTGAATATATGATGGTTATCTATGCTTATATTTGAGGGAGAATGATGTCTTAATTGGATAGTTTGTTACATGCTTAACCAAGTCTTGTTATTCAAATAAATGGAGTTACTATGGAATGTACACATCTAAGCTAGTTTATGGTTATTAATCAAGAGGATAGGTCCAAGTATGATATAGACATAAGTGCATGTGGGTAGCAGTACATGAGACTATGTTCCCTTGTCATACACACAATGAACCCTGACCTACCCTTATTTACCCTCTCTACCCCTCGGGTGAGCATGCAAGGCCCTCTTGCATGTAAATTGGTGCATGAGTCTATTGGTTAAGTGTTTATGAGTGTAGATGGAATGATGCACTTATACTTGACTAGGATACCAACATTTCATCTACAAGGCTGCTTATGGTGACCTATTATGGATGTATACTATCATTTCATCTAATTTTGCCAAGAAGTGTAGATTTACCGCTTTGAAGAATAACATTGCCTAAATGATATTCATGATAGTTTAGTTCACCCACTTAACTAATCCATTCTATTGAGGAGTGTAATAAACTATGAGATTATGCTTGATTTTATTATGTTTGAGATAGGTTTTAAACATATGTGAAGTGAATTGACTACCATTATCAGTCCTAAGAATGCTAATGTTGGATTGGGCTTCATTTTCAACCATGGTTCAAAACTTTTGAAATGTTTCAAAGGCTTATAATTTATTTTTTAGAAAATATATCCATGTCATCCTATTGTAGTGATCGATGAACAACATGAAGTATTTATGATCACTAGTATAGTGGATTGGGAGAGAACACAAATAAGAGTGAACTAGATGTAACTTCATTTATTATTTCCATTCTTCACTTTTATGTTTCACCAAAATTCAGGCTTCACACCTTTCAATGTTTTTGGAGAAGTTGACAAGCCTACAACACAATTTTTTTGCATAATGTAGATGATGTCATAGTATGTTTGCTAAAATATGGCATGCTAAAGAACACTAGCTATATTCCTTCTTGTGTAAGATGAGTAAAATTCCTTGGTACTAAGCACTTACCCCTTCATTTTAATAATTTTTCTTCCTCGTCTTTAGTTAGAATGACTATGTTATCACATTTTTTTGTGACTTTCACCTCTCCATCATCAAATAGTATGGAGTGGCATTATTTTCAAATCAACATAGGAGATAGGTAGTTTATTTTAAACTAAAGAAGGTATAGTATATTTTGGAGAATTAAATTTGGAGTTCATAGTGACTTGGGCTAGATTGTACCCTTCCATCAAGGTCATAGACTTGTTTTGACTACCAAATATACTTGGCCATAACATTATTCATGAAACTCCTCGAAAAAGTCCTTTCAAAAATTTATGTGCTCAGTGGCACTAGTGTCTAAAACCCAAATATTATCATATGTTGAACTCTCTAAGGCATTATTGACTTCATTAGAGATGGAAAGTATGCAATCACAAGTGAACTGAGCTAAATCAAATTCTGAGTTTTTCTTCTTTCTTTTTTATTTAGGCTCAAAGTTTCTCCCATAGTGTCTTGTATTCATGGGTCTCATGATTCCCTTTTCTATCAAAATAATGATATACTAATCAAATGTGAGAGTCTTCAACAAATAACTTGCTTGTAATGACTCCAACTAGGCTAAGTATGTGGGAAGAAGAGCTTATATGAAGGCAATCATATATACATCAATTTTAATGCCAATGATAATAACATCATGTTTGATTGCATGAATTTTAGAATCCAAACTCATGACATCCCTATTTTTCAACTCTATATTGAATAGTTTCAATCATAGCTATATGAATTCCAATTATGAGTGTGAATCATATAGTGCCTTGAATTTGTGAAAAATATTCCCATAGAGTGATATACCCTTGAATGTGATAAAACACCTCTGCATTAATTTAGGCCCTCATTGAGACCAATACTTTAGAGTTATTTTATTTCAATGATGGAATCTCCTTTACTTCTTGTGGCTCGATAGGTTGATCGTCATCATCACAAATGTTGAACCATAAGTCATTGATTATTAGTGTATTCTTCACTTGTCTAGACCATTCTTACCAAGTTTCTTTGTTGGTTAGGGTTATTTTAACAATTATTTTCATATAATTCATTTTAAAAATTAATGAATATGGAAAGGTTTCTTATCACTCCAAAAAGGTCCTCTTTTTTATATACCACTAGACCGATCCACCAAACCTCTCTATATGCTCACCCTTCCTATATAACTATTGGTATGTGGAAGAACCTCATCTTTTTTATATACCTGACATTACATGAAAGATACATTAAAGTATGTGAGAGCATAATGCTATGTGGTACCTAGGCAATACATGAAAAATATTTTCTCTATCCATGACACATGCTTAATGACAAATCCTTGTATGTGGGTGTGATAACCCTATATAATTAGATTGCTTTTGATCATTGTTGGGATTTACATCTAGTAATAGTCGTAAATGGGTAACATAGGGAAGGAAAAATGAGAGTTTTTCCTTATTTCTCCCTAGATATTAGGGACAAATTGACATACATTATGGTTATAGTTATGTTAGGTTATAAGTGTAGTAGTTTAATTGCGATGACTTTACTTGTGAACATGAACCAAAGGCACTATGATATTGAACCCTACATTTTTTTTATTTGCAAAATTTGATTTGTTTTCAAATTTTACTTGATTTTAGGAAAAATAAATTATTCAATTTGTAATTTTGAATTATTTTGATTTTGATAAGTCAAAAAATGAAAAAATTGCTATTTATTCCTATCTAAGAATATTCTCCATTCACTTTTATTCTTATATTGAGGAAGAAAAAAAATAAAACAATAAAAAGGTGACTTATCTTGATGTTTGGAGGTTTACACCTTACCTGGTCACCATGTGGAAGTTGATTTGACTCCAAAACTAGAAAAGAATAACAAAGTAAGAGATTAAGAGATACCACATTATGAAAAATTGGTCTTACATCTCACAAAATGTCTTGTAATTACTTTCATGTAGCCTCAAAGCAACATCTAGTTAAAAAATGCACCAAAGTCAGGTAAAGCACCTTCCACAAGGCTAACACAGTAAAAAACCAAGTAGTGTCAAACAAATAGGTACTACACACTCCACAATTAGACAATCAGACTATCACGTAGGTATAAGATAATGAAATGCCTTATTATAGTTGATAAACTAACAAATAGTAGAATAAAATGCCTCAAAAAAGGCCCCACATAGTTTTGAACAGTCAAAACACCTTATAATAGAATGAAACACATTCTCATGGGTTTATAAATGTGCATGTTATGCTCTAAAAAGCCACCAATTGATTGAAAAACATGCCACTCTATTAAAAAAATCCAAAACTCTCTTGTACAATGACTATTTGTAGATCCTAAAATTGAATATTATAACATCTTAGTCCTAAACATTTGACAAATATGAATTATGGCTCTACCTTTCAATTCTAGACCTTCCCACTATCGAAAGGCTCCATTCACCATCTCAATGTGCCTAAATGCTTATCTCTTAGTCTGATCTATATTATTTTGATGACCTAGGTATCCTGCACTACACAAAAAACTTAAAACTTGATAAACATCCTTCACTATCAGTTTCAGATCCATATATATTTTCTAGCCTGTTGGAACCAACCACAAAGGGACACTACCATTGATGGTAGTGCCCATATTCTTATCTAGTGTCTAGTTTCCAAAAGTCATCTAAATTTTAAATGTTTCAAAACCTATGGGTTGGCCTATTTGTTTTATTGAATCGTACCATGAGATATTTTCAAAAGGTGTGGTATAAATAAAAGTATAAGCCTTCTCATTATTCAACTATCAAATTACAAGAAAACACCTACAAAAGTTAGATCAATCAACTACACAACCAAGCTAGTCTACCATATTCATCTCTATTTTCATATCAAACATAAAATTAGTCATATTACATGTCTGTAACATTTAAAGAGAAACTCATGGGTGATATTTGTCAAGTTATAAGCTAGATCACTGCATGCATCATCATATAGTATATTACACCATTGTGCACACACTTTACCCCACATAGGGGAGAGCTACATAATGTAGGTAGTGCCCATTGACAAAGGTGTCTTTATCATCATCTCGACACCATGAGCCCACTAACCCATTTTTAGCAAATTCATTCTTAGAGTGAAGAAGGGTGAAGAGCTAGGGTTTGATCAATCACCCAATAAAAACAATCTTTATCCCAAATCTGAATACATTAGTAGAAAGGTGAAAAAAATTCAAAATAGTGAAGTTAGTCACATCTAGATAAATTTATTATTATGTACTATACACCTACTTCACATATAGGCACTAACATTTATGGTAGTGTCCAAATTTGATGATATTGTCAGCGTCTAGATTTGATGGTAGTGTCCATGGCTACAAAAGTATAATTTATAGAATCTGATGACTAATCTAAAATACTAATCTCACATAATCTACATTTCTTTCTAGTCCTTATCTATCTACGCATAATAAACTCAACTAAGTATCATTTCTCTTTGGTATTTTAACTAATTGAATATATTTCCTATCATGTACTTTCTATATTTAACATTCTTAGTATTATAATTTAGAATATTCATTTCTCTAGGTTTGAATTTAATTGGCCTATTATAGATTAGTTTACACCCTTGTGATTAAGTTATTTCTATATTATTAACCTTATACCCCATATAAAAAAATTAGGGTTAAACATTTGGTGAACTCGACATTTGGTCTTCAAATCCTAGATTGACCTAGGATTTCTTATTTTTCTAACTTATGATTTTAAAATATTTAAATACCTAAAAATCAGATGTTTTTTCCTAAAATCATGTTCAATATGGATGCATCTATCAATTATTTTGTTATAAAGTACATAATGATACTCATTGTTTGTTATGTTAAATCAATAAAAAATAAGATCAAATGGAGTAATAAAGTTAATCAATATAAAGAGAGTGTTTTAAAACAAGATCAGAATTTAATCGCTATTTATAATTCTTATTTCAATAATATTGGGCCTCTTCCTCCTCCTCACCCCAAGGAGGGTGATAGCTACCATCCCTCTAACTAGGTCCATGCTATTACTTCTTTAAGGGGTAAGGTGGCCCATCCTATAGTGCCAAAAGAAGGTAACTAGCAAACCCTTCCTAAAACCCTAGATGGTATGTGTATGCATGTTCAATTTAAAGTACCTAGGGTTTGTGATTATAAATCCCTCAAAGATTAAAACATCACTATGAGCAATTTAATATAAGAGTTACAAAAGAAAACTCAATATTTAAGTTCAAAAATCACATAATTATAAAATCAAATTATATACCTACGTAATCCAACATATACTAGTGTTAATCAAGTGTCTGCATCTTCATCTAAAATTATTTTTGCCAATAAGGTTTTGTGTCTAGATAAAAATCTAAAAGAGGTCTCATCTAAAATTAGTAATTCAAAAATTGAACAAAAGGATAATAAGAATCCAAGTAAAATCCTAAGAGAAATGCTTTGAAACAAAGTAATTCAACTACCTCCTTTACATCCTATAAGGAGATCTAAATATTATTGTGCATATCATAGAATGTATGAGCATCATCTAAATTGTTTTTTTGATTTAAAGAACAAAATACAAAGTTGTAAAGATAGTGTTGATCTTATCATTGATACATCAATCAAGCAACCCACTCACATTATGAGTAACCCTCCAAAAACACAAGTACAAAAATAATCAATATGGGTACCAAAGAATAACTAAGATCAAAATTAGTTACAGATGCTAAACCTAAACCAAGAAAAGGGTAAAAATCTACCTAATGATACTAAGCTTTCAAAATAATATAGTTTTGAAAAATAACATTTAAAACATTTTGGTTATCATGGTCAAACATTATGAAAACATTCACAAGGCATCACTCATCCTATCTCCACAATTGACTGTAATGATCATTAAGGCTTGGGATATATTGGCAATACTAATGCAAATCATTCAAATATTTATATTAATTTTGTTAATGAAAAATAACAAGAACCTATAAATGGAAACATGTCCAAGGAAAATGCACAAATGGAACAAAAAAAGAAAAAACTTAGAACAAGAATGCGTACAAAAGGACCAATTACAAAAGGTAATGTTAAAAAAAGAGTAATGGGCACATCAAATGTTTAAATCAGGATTTATAACACAAGAGGTCAAAAATAAGGAGACAATTTAAAAATATAAAGTTTTAAATGTGGTTACAAAGGGGGAAACTACAAGCTCTTTCTCATATCAAAACCCTTCTACTCTTACCGCTCATATAGATGGTAAACAATCTTTAGATGAACAGTTCAACAAACTATGTTATGATCTTCTTGATAACTTACTACATACCTATAGGACATGGTACATATCAATCAAATCCATCACCAACAAATACAAAACCAAATATAAACAAAAGCAAACCAAAGATGCCAAGTACAAACTTAACAAAAGAACATGATACACTTCTTGATTCTACTATGCACATAAATGACACATTTTGTTCAAGAAATGTTATTCATTTACCACTCCTCATGGATTCTCATCCTCATCTTGATATCATTGGATAACTTATGCAATTTTTAAACACTCTTAAATTTTTAAAAATAAAATATTCAAAAAAATAAAATACAAAAATATTAAAATAATTCAAAAATACAAAAGTATTCAACATTCCCATGTTTTATTAGCTCGTTGACATCTATGTTGTTTGGTTTATGTTAGTAGATAACATATAATTTAATTTTTATATACACATGTTTCAATACTATTTGAGTGTGCTATAGGCATTGTGAACCACATAATATATGCACTTCCAAATGTTGGACCTCTCCTTTACCCGTGCCATTCAGTATGTTGGGGTTATTTGCCTTCTTTGATCACGATTGATATAGTTTACATATTGTTTATGATAATTTATACAATATCATGTTTGAGATTACATACTAACACTTACCCATGTCTATATCCATTCTCACATTTTTCATAGTGTACTTGATATACTATGCTACATAATGTTTTTACTAATACATATATGTATGGACTAGTATAATATGTTTATGTTGGTTGCTTATGATTCATCTATTTTTCACTTATTTGAGTGTATTCCATTGCTTGATATTCTCTTACTTATGTAAAATTTAAATATGTTCCTTGTCTATTGGCCCTTGTGGCATTGTTTGGACATTTGAATATGTCATTCCATGTGGATTGGACATTTAAATATGTCATCCCTTTTGATTGTGTGGCATTTGAACATGCCCCTTGTATGAGGTCTCCGTAGACCATTCCTTTTCATTACATTGAGTGATCTTGTGTGCGTAATTGAATTTTTTATAAGCTTATATTGTTATGCTCTAGACATTTCCATGATCTATATCATGCATTTTAGGATCTAATGTGATCACATACTATGAGATTAATTGATATATCTACTTCAACATATTATCCTTATATGCTACATGATTCATAGATAGATTATACAACTATCTTATAATTTTGAAGTAAGATACCCACCAAATTATATTTCCCTCACTCAAAATGGGGGCATATCAATGGGGTATGTCATAGAAGCATGACCTCCACATCTTGATAGTTTCCATGTTTTAGTGGGGGCATGTCATAAAAACATGACCTCCACACTTACACACTTACTCAACATCTCCAAACTTTAGTGGGGGCATGTCATAAAAATATGACCTCCATACTTATACAAATCTTTAGTTCAGTTTCATGATTAAGATATATACCTAGGTAAGAATCATTTACATTGCATTGATTTTGTATAGATTTGAGACATATTTTTTTAGATTTATGGCACATATACTCTATTTTATAAATATTATAGGTGCATATACCATGCTATTACACCAAAATTTGTAAATTTTACTAATTATACTACTCATAAGATGCACTGATTACACATGATGTACTATTATTGAGCCTTTTTTGCTACAACAATTGGTTCATTTTATAGCTTGAAGTGATTAAATAATTAAACCTCACCATATTTATAGGTTAGGGTGAATAAATCATCCAATATCGCTATATTTATAGGATGATTTGATTAAATTACTCATTCTCACCTGATTATATATACTCACACTTGAGTTGTGAGATTGAGATATAATGATCTCAATGGTCATGTCACAACTCATCCTTACATCCTATTAGGGGCATAATACTTTCAATCCCACTCTTAAAATATCCAAGTTTTAGGTTTAAACCTTTTCCAACTCTAATGATTCATAAGGAAACATATTTTTCAAGTCAAAGCATCAAGAGGCAACATGGTTGAATCAACACACAAATGTACTCAGTCCTTGATCTCTTTCCTAATAAGAATTTCAATTATTTCAAATTTTAGAATAAATTCACTAGTTTATTATGTAACATGCTCTTGGTTATAGGTCATACACTAGAAAGTCAATCAAAGTGGGTTCAAGTAAAGCTAAGGTGTGTTGCACACATCTAGGGATGCATTTCTTTCCTTTAAACTAGTAATTTCATCCTTATGCATTACTATATTAAAGGAGGGGAAATATAGATACTAAAATTGAATATTTAAAACATCTCAATCTTGTACATTTGAAAAATATCAATAAGGGCTCTAACCTTCATTTCTAGACCTCCCTATTGTCAAAAATATTGAATTCACCATCTCACTGTGCCTAAATGCTTATCTCTTAGTCCAATCTATATCATTCTAATGACTCAAGTATTATGTAATGCAATAAAACATAAAACCTAATAAACATCCTTTATTATCAATTTTAGATCCATACTTATTTTATAGTCTTTTGGACACTACCACTGAAAGTAGTGTCTAGATCCTTATCTAACGAGCTATTGCTAAAATTCATCCAAAATTCATTTTTTTTGAAATCTATAAGTTGGCATATTTGTCTTATTGAACCCTATCATGAGATATTTTCAAAAGGTGTGGTATAAATACAAGTATAAGCCTTCTCATTGTTCAACTAATAAATACTAAGAAAACACCTACAAAGCTAAATCCATCAACTTACAACCAATCTATTCTGCTCTATTCATCCCTATTTTCATAACAAGCGTAAGAGAAATCATATTATAGGTTTGAATAATTTGAATAATAGCCCATGAGTGATATTTTTGAAGTTACAAGTTATATCACTTCATGCATCATCATATACTATATTGTACCCTTGTTTGGAGTAATATATAAGTCTAAATCCCTCCTTAGAGTGTTAGCTATGTAGGCAATGCCCATTGACAAAGGGATCTTTAGGGCTAGCTCAATATAGTGATCTTAGTAACCCATTTTTTAAAAATTCATTCCAAGGGTGAATAAGGGTGAAGAACTAGCATTTGATCAATCAACAAAGAGTGACAACCTGTATAACATATCTGAATACATCAATAGAAAGGGAATATAAAACCTAGAATAATGAAGTTGGTTGCATCTAGATCAAGTTGTTATTTTGTACTAGACACCTACATCACAGTTAGACACTAACATCGACAGTAGTGTCTAGATCTAGTGGTAGTGTCTTTGGTTATAAAAGTACAATTCCCAAAATCTAATGACTTGTTGTACTCAAAATTGAACACATGTGAAATTTTGGTCCCCTAAATTAATTTGATCACAATCAATTAATTTTGGTATAGTTAGTTGTCATAAACATGTTTAAAGCTGAAATGTCTTTTGAAATAATTCCCTAAGTGTTCAAAGGATCAAAAAATTTAAGAAAATCTAAGTCTTTTATACTTTTATGGGTTTTGGATATATGTCAAACATATATCAAAAACTTGAGCTTTGTCATGCACCTAAGTGAATCTCAAGATGTTGTTTGACATATGTTAGGTTTACATCTAATGTTGAACATATGTTGGATTTCCAATCCATACATGGAATGATTTAGAGCTCTAATCCATGTTTTGCATCCCTATGTACTCTAAACCATACATAAATATCCTTAATGTTCTACCATTAACTTGGTAGTTACCATGGGTGCAGATGTTTCAACCCTCCTCTTTTTTTCCCTCCTTGCTCATTTAATTTCACCTTGCCTCCATTTTTGCTTCCATGCTCCATATTCCAAACTCTTATCCCCTTCTAATCATTTTTCATCTATTTTCTTTGTAGGTAGCTAGAGTAACTCTTTCAAGGTGTTTCTTATTCTATTTGCATCTTTTTATATTTCAAAGCCCTAAGGTTTTCTTGATGTTTCCATGCCCTTGATGGAATATAATCTCTGTAACATTTTGGTGAAAATTCCACACTGATTAACACTTCATGAAATTTAATTCCTTGCTTCACTTCCCTAGTGGACTTTGAGTTCAACCTTCCATCTCACAAAACCCTATAAAGTTCTTTTCTCTCATTAAAATTCATATCAATGTCTAACACTCCTCAGGTTTTTGGCCCTTACAAAACATACCAAAATAAATATGAATGTTACATGATACACAGTGAAAATCCTAGTCGTACAAAACATTCAATGGAATCTCAATCCATGCGGGACACATATCAGAACTCTAAGTTATGTATTACAAATAAGTAGATTTCAAGCTGTGTTTGACATCCATCAAAATACTGACTACTAATTTATACACAACAAAATTTTGCCATCTACCTAACATCTCTTGGATATTTGACATTTATTTTACACACTTCAAATTTTCAAAACCTATTCAACATCGATAAAAAATATGACCTTGATCAACATACCACATGTTTCTAAGCCTTTTTTAGACATATCTAAAGTTCTGCCTCACTACTGAATAGGTCCTGAAGCTCCTTTTTACTTTCAAAGATGATCATCTCACCAGATGTCCACATAAAAAAACTAAAAAAGAAGAACACATACATTAAATATCAATTCCAAGGGGTTATTCCCGCTTTAAATCTAGAATCTAACATAGAGAAGATCACAAATATTGACTTGGGACACATAGATCTCACAAATTTTTGTTAAGGAAACAACATAGTTCACAAAATTGGTTGGGGTCAAATCATCCATGATGGTGGTCTTGATCAAGTCACATATTTTCCAACATCAATAAAATATCCAAAGTTTGTACTAACTATGGAATAATACTATGATAAAGAAAGAAGAGAAGTTAAGAATTCAAAAGGAGAGTAGATACTTTACCTTCGACCAAAGCACATAGATAACATGCTTAAATTCCCTGGTCATGAATCATATGTTGATATTTATCCAAATTTTTCTCAACATTTTCAGGAATCTAACACAAAATATTATTCCAAGATGGTTAACAAGTAATGGTTTATAAAACCAAAAATTTCAACAGGATTGCCAAAAACCATTTCTAGCTTTGATTTCATCATTGAAGTCAAGTACATCATCACATTCTTAAACAAAGTTGTTGGAAATTCCACCACTAAAGATTTTCAGACATGGAACTTGAGGTACATCTAGATCATTCATCAAAATGAACAATATATCAATTATGGTGAATTGATTAGTGAGTACATCCATAAACATCTGGTAGATGTCACTACAGTAATGAAGTTATATATGAATTCATATTTAGTCTATGTAGTTATCTGTAGAAGAATCTAAAGTGGATTGAATATAATGGGTGATATGGCCTCTTCCAAAATCTATGAATTTTATCCCCAACTTATATTTAAGGAAAATTCACATCATTTTTGTAGGGCCAATGATGCATTCTTATAATATGTCATTCATATGTTTGAGTTTGACCCTTATAATGTCAGAATATCAATTGAAGCTTATACTAAAATTACAATCTTGGTTCCTACAAATTCTAACTTTTTCATACCTTAGAATATGCAGGTGTAAAATGGATCCATACACGCTTCTAATGTAGGTAGATGACAAATGGGATTTGATGGAATTAGTGAGACAACTAGTTGAAACTCATAAGTTTTTATCTAACAAACACAAGACAACAATACATTTTCCAATTTCCATAGGAAGGTACACATGTGATTCACTAGCCAAGGTAAAGTCTATTGATGGTGAAATCACTCAATTCAATATTCGGTCATTTCATAATAGATCTTCATTTGATGTCAAAGGTCTAGTTGAAATCATTCTCAGCTCTACATACCAACATCTACCCCATTTTGAAGACTTTTTGATGGATTGTGATGATGAAGCAGAAGTCAGGGTTCATGACTATTCCCACTCCCACTTCAGTTTGGATCAAGTTATTGAATTCAAGATATAAAATATTTTAAAGAAGTTTGAAGGTGATGAGGATGTTGTATATCCCATATATGAAGAAAAATCTATTGAATCAAGGACTCAACTATGGATTAATTAGAACAAAGTAGAATCCACATCCTTGGAAGGTAGAACTCAAATAGTGTTGGATAGAACAATCACATGGCTGAAGAGTAAAGGGGTTAATGTATGAAATATAGGTTTTCCTCCACTAATGAAATATATTGATATAGTGAATTTTCACCAAAAACAATCAATTTTAGGTCACTCTTTTATAGGATAAGCTAGTGTAATCATAGTTAAAACACAATAGGAAAAATATGATGCATCTCCTAAAGTCCCCCAAGTTTAAAAAGTGCTTAAACTCAAAATAAAAAGGCTAGGAGAAGGATCTTTAGGTACTTTTGGGATTTTTGTAGCACTTGATACTTCTCCTTTATATATTTCCCATTCTCAAAGCTTGGTTATGAACACTACACAACAATTCATAGCTTCAAATATTGTTGTGTTATTTTTTGATTCTTCTTCTTCAGAGGTCAGTTTTTCATTGCCTTTGTCATCATTACAAGATGTTGATTCACCTCTCCTTTACACTTCTAAAGCCACATCTAAATCACCAAAAAATAATCTAGGAAATGTTCCACTCATAATCTCTCAATTTTTAGAAACACCACCTCCTCTTCTTGATAATCAAAGTCAAATGGAGCCAACACCCGTGAAATGGTCACCTAATACACAAATTCAAGATTGGCTTAATGAGGTAGGGAAAAAGATAAAGAAGATAGTACAACCTCAAAAAAAAAAATTTACTGCCTTAACCACCCCTATTCCTTATGTAGTAAAGAAACGCAAAATGGTTTCTAAGATGGTAACAAATGAGCAAGGAGAAAGATATGCTAAAGTATCAGTTTCCCCTAAAAAAAAAGACAAAGACAATGTTAGTTTTGTAAATTACCAAATATCAAAGGTACATCTTAGTAAAGCTACTAGAGAATGAATTAAATAAAATGTGCAATTTACAACCACTCTTTTTGATAAAATGGACCAAGATAAAGCCACTAAAGAACAGTTGAAATAAAATGCTGAAAAACTCACCTTATTTGTTCAAAAGTTAGTGAAACCAATTCAAGCTTCCTCATTTGACATTTCTCCTCAAATTTTAGATGTAGAGACATTAAATGTCGCTGAAGAAATTGGGTGCCTAGGAAAAGTAACTAAAGATTAGTATGAGAAATTGATTCAACAAGGAATTGAAATAATAAGTGAGGCCATAAATATTTATACTTAAGTTCAATTTGAATATGAAATTTCAAATGAAACTTAAGACAAACATGAAATTGAAGGTAGAAAATGGAAATAGATGATACCAAAACTTGAATCTTTTTATGACTCTGATCTAAATGTTCTTTTTACAGGAGTTCCTAAACCTCAATATATTGGAGATCTCACATAATTCCTAAGTGCTACCAAATTTTGAATATGCATTATAGAATAATGTGTGAAGAAATTTAAGTAATATTAGTCAATATCAATTGATGCAATAAGTGATATACATGGAATAATTGAGAAACTTTCTTGTTCATTTGTAGATGATAATAAAAAAATTCTTTTAGCACAAGTATTGTTAAAGAGTTAAAATAATTAATAGAAAAGGAAATGATCCCTAAATCAACATTCAACTGAGTCAATCCATAATTTCATCAAATATCAAGTCTCTCTTGAAAATTTTGATAAAGATTTGAATAAACTTTGACGAGTTTCATATAAAATGATTGATCTACATTGTGATGAAAAAATTTCTTCCACACATTTAGAAGGACCTGACAAAGACAAAATCAAGGAAACTAAGAATTTTGGTGAATATAATAAAAATATGCAACAAAGAAAATAAGAATAAAAGGTTTAGATTATGCTTGATGAAGAAGATGAGTAAATCTCATAGAAAATTCAATAACTCTCAAACTTGTAATTTGTTGATGTCTATTTAATAATTTTTAAGTTATGTATTTTTGTCATAACACTTAGGCAAATTTTAAGTTTTTTAAATATGCTAAGGTACTTTTACAAGTTTCAAGTTTTTCAAAATAGTCAATGCACTTTTGCAACTTTTAAGTTGCACTTTTTTGCAAACACACTTTTGCAAGAGTTCTAAATGTGAAAAAGGTGGTTATACCCCATAAACATCCATTATAATTTATAAATACAAGTTATAAAGTCATTTCAAGGGATTTTTGACAATTGTTTATTAGCAAGAATAGAAGAAAGAGTTTCTGTTTTCAACCCCTTGAAGAATCAATATAAAGAGAATTTTGTGGACTTTGTGCTAGAAATTCTTTTGAATGGATAATGTATGTGTGTATTTTGTTATTTTTGGTTATTTTGATTTAAATATTGCTAAATTTAATTATTAGATAGTCATTACATCTAAAAATTTCACTTTATAATTTATTTCAATTTTGTATTAGAAATGTTTGTTATTATGAAACCTTGGTGAGATAAAAAAATAGAGTTTTTATCTATTTTCATTGGCAAATACAGAGTTGTTGTTTGTCTTTTTATTTTAAGCCATTCAATCTCCTTGGTGCATGTATTTTACTCGTACATGTAAAATATGTCTTTTTCATATCATTTATGTGATAAAGGTTTCTTTTGCTAAAATTTCAACTCAAGGATTATTCTAGCAAGTTTCTGTGTTTAGCCATCTAGAATTATCATTTTCTTCCCCATTTTTCTCCTTATCTATTTCCTTTTATCTATGATCTTTCCTTACATTTATTATTTCTACCACATTTCTATACTTTTAGTTTAAAATTACAATTCCACATATAGAAGATAATTTTTTTGTGAATAATTTAGTTTTTTGTATCCCTTTTATTTTTAATAAAAGTAGCTCTACTTGCAAATAGGAGAGGGATTTTGTCCTAACACTGTTGATAGAAATATTGAATTTTTCCCCTTGATAATTTTTTCAACCAACACGATTGATCCAAAATACTGATCCTGCATACTTTACATTTGTTTCTAGTTCAGATCTACTTGTGCATAGTAAACACAACTATCATTTTTATTTGGTATTGTTATCAATTGAACATCTTTCCAACGAATTACTTTCTATATTTGACATATCTCAATATTATAATTCAAAATATTCATTTATCTAAGTTTGCAATTAATTGGCCTATTATAGATTATTTTATCACCCTTCTATTGGAACTAATTCTATATTCTTAACCCTATACATCATATTCAAATTTTTTTGGTTAAACATTACGCAAGATTGGAAACAAAATACTAGATTTTTAGAAGAAATTTGATTGTCAGAAAAAAGATTGACCAATTGAAAAACCTGAGGTCTAACACCAATGTCAGGTTAGGTATGGAATGACAAGGATCAATACTTGGTGTAAGCCAAAATTGCATTCATGTTCAAAAAATAATGAAGAGATATTAAAATATATAGACCTAATGAATCATTATTCATTTCACCTTCTAAGGTGACTCTTCATATTCTATGGATTATTATTTATCTATTATTAAAAGATAAAATCTCTCCTACATGACACATAGGATTAATAACATATATTATACAATAATGTTACATTGGTATGACTATGTTACTACTGACAAGAAAGATAGAGAAAGTAAGAATATGAAAATAACAAATCAAAGCTAGAAGCATAGGATATTTCTAGACAAGTTCGTTATAGGTGGACATCATCATAGTATACTTGATTCTATTGACCATGGACTTGTCTTTATTAATTGTACATAAAAAATGATTACTATGCCTTATACACCTTTACATGTCAAGTCATTTGGTATGTCGCAAATAGGGATTGGACATGTGGAAATCACTGTTTGTCTTTTCATCTTTGAAACCCTTAGGGAAATTTAATAGCTTAGAAAATTGCAAGAAAAAGAGGGGAGTGTAATGGTTTGAGATGACCTCAATCCCCTATTGATGATGGATTGCTACCTATGTATCCAACACTCTAAGGAGGAAAATCAAGCCCACGTAGTTCTCTCACCTATAATTTATATGAAAATATGCTCCTTTGACTGTGTATTTAACTAGAAGATTGATTAGATATTTGAAAATGATAAATATTGACTTGATTTAGAGGGATTTTGGCTATTCCTTGTGAATGATTCAAAATTTGGATAGAATAGGATATATTTTTTCAATGTGCAAAAGTGTATGCTTATACCAAGTGAATAGAAAGTGTCCCAAATGAATGACTCTTGACATGTATTTATAGGAAAACCTTTTGACAATTTACTTTAGCTAGCCATGTAAAATGTGCAGGAGACCCAAAATAATCTTTTGAATTTGAAAAACTAGTTGTTATTTGGTGCAGGACATTGCTACTACAAGTGGACAAGAGTGGCTTATACCTCTATCTGCATCATATGGACCTATCCAAGAGGACCATAGATATTTGTACTTGATTGGGGATAGTCTGAATGTGATTTTAGATAATTTGATTATTTGGCATTGAAAACTTCTATGTAGTGATATAGAAAACAAAGGGTTGAGCCTACATATAAATAAAAAGGCGTAGAGGAATGGTGAATGGGAGTCATATAATTATTCACAAGTTGTGTGGTTTGAAGTGTGTCAATAATTAGCATTAGTAAGTACATGTGACCACATTTATGTATCTACAACTATCTATTAGAATATTTTGATTGGGTCTTTCTCCATTATGGTTTGTGAGTTTATTTATTAGTTATTTACCTTACCTTTTTTCATGGGGATCCCAAGTTTTAGTCCTTTGTATTTTTGGAAAAGTTCATGGTTCTTAGACAAGAACAACTTGTGGCACTGTCCATGAAGTGCATACTTCTTAAGGCATAATTTTGGAACTTTTTTTGAGTCACACTTCATTTAATTATTATTTTTGTCTATTGGATCTTATCTTCAATCAGTTTTGTGTGCCAATAGATCACAAATTCAAAATAAAATAAAATATATATATATATATATATATATATTAACTATTTTAGGACTTAGTGTATGTAAATCCTATATTGTTAAGGGGGATGAGTATAATAAATCAGGGTAGAAATATGCAATAAAAACAACCACTAATTTTTAACAAATTGATTTAATTTGACCTTTATAGAAATAAAAATAAATAATGTAAATAAGTACTTAGTTATAAAATGACTAAAATGGGAGATATGGAGGCTACAAACTGAGATAGAGGCTAGTCTAAGTGTTACAAATAGGATCCAAGTGTCAAAACTATTCTTGGAAAATAGTGCCCTAATTGGATAGTAGCACCATGTGGCACTAATGTCCTTGTTTTGGTAGTAGTGTCCTCTATGTATAACTATTCCAAGATTCTAGGTACACCTGTGTTTGGGTCTGTCAAGCCTATTATTATGCACATGCATTATATATCTATGTAGATGGCCTATTTTGACTAATTTTATGTTCAAACCTTAATCATCCATGTTATTAGGGCATCCAATTGACACAATCAGTAAAGTGTGTTGTTAATGGGGTAGGATGGACATCCTCAACACCATGCTGTGATGAGTGTTACCTACATACCAATACTCTAAAGAGGGATCAAGTTCAACACAATTCTCTCTACCTAAGTGCTAGTGCAATTGTAAGTGAAAATAGTATGGATGTTGACTTGAGTGCTTTGAATATGCTTGAGACTAAAAACTTTAGTAATTTAAGCCTAGGAATCTTGTAGATGGTTATGTATGGAAGTAGGATAGAATTGGTATTGATAATTATAGACATCTAATTCCTAACACCATTTGTGTTGAAATTGTCAATCTTACTCAAATTGCACTCAAATACCTAATTTAGGTCAAAATCACTAAAAATGCACTAAATGATTCGAGCTTATCATATAAAAGTGCTGATTTAGGCCAATGTATCCCTAAATGGGGAAATGCATTTTATATGATACCTAATTTTGATCAGATCATTTCAAGTCAAAATGATGATTTCATACCAGGGTGCTTTGGATTGCTCTTTTCTACCAATTTTATTGCACGAGACACATGCCTTTATTATTTTGTGTTGGAAACATCCTAAATGGGATAACGATTCCAATGCATCTAACATCACCTTACAATTCTTCTTGAGTTAAATTACAACCCAATAATATGACTTTTTGACCATTTTGATTAATTGAGGCCCAATTTCCAAAGAATTGCACAAATATTGATTAATCTTGTTTAAAGTTAATTAATTCAAATCAAGATTTTAAGTGTATTTTCCATAGAGGTTATTTATTATTTTAATATTGAAAATTGGTTACCAGTATCTGCATCACCTAGTGACATCATCTATGGGGTGGCATCCTCAAGCTATAAATGCATAAAATATCTGAATTATGGGCATCCATGCCTAATTAATGCCCATTTCTTTGAAATCATTATGAGGGCATTTATTGATTTTAACCTCTAAAATTGAATGGAGTCTTGGCCATACATCTTGACCTCAATATGGATGGTCATAGTTCATTCTAGTTAATTTAAAAAATCTATAAATAAGAGGCCTCTCAATCACATTTTTTAAGCTTAAATTGTGTAGACTTATAACGCTAAAATCACTCCACAAGTCATTTGTGTTATTTTCATTTGGGTAAAATTCATTTGATAGACCAATTTGGATATTTATTCCATTGAGTCTAGGTTATGCATAGAGTTCTTGAGGCAATAGAGGAGTAAAGAAACCATTGTTGACAAAAAACTAGAGCTCTAGATCAAGGGGAGAATATGCTTGGAGCCACTCTTGGGTGGTAGAATCAATTTGGGAAGGTAATAGATATTTCTTTCTTTCAATATATTCTTCATTATTATTAGTAAACATCGCATGGATAAGTTGGATTTGTTTGTTTAGTTCTTTATGCATTTTCATGGATTTATTAACTAATGCTTGACTAACAACCTTTGTATTCCATCCTACATTTTGGCATGCCCAAGGGGATTAGCACCCCATAAATTTGATTAAATTTCTCTTGGAATCATACTACTAACCATTTTCATGCAAAATTTTGGAGTTTGAGGCCAAAGGGAGTGAAAAAAATGAGTAAAAAATTATAGTCTAGAAGTAACAATTTTGTCACTATGGACTTGTAATTTTGTCCTCTGGACCACAAACCCATAATTGACATAGTCATGGTTTTGTCTTACAGTTATGATTTTGCATTTTAACTAGCCTTGTGGACTAATGTGAAATTGTGATATTATAATACTGTGACTCAACAGTTATGATATTATAATACTATGATTTTACAAGTGATGATATCATTGATTATAATCACAGTATTGTAGTTAAATCACTAATGGTTAGCCTATACTGTTAGGGTTAAGCGATAATACCATAACTCTCTAAGTTGTGATTTTGTTCTGTCAGTTATGAATTTTTTTGTTAGAGTATTGATTTTGTCTTTTTTCTATCTAACTTGTAAGTTGTGATATTGTCTTAACTAGTTGTGGTTTTATAGATTTGTGGTATTGGACTGTGGAGTTGCAGTATTGTACTATGTAAACCTAAGATCCTACTTTTCAAAGTTACTTGTCTCACCCACAAAAGATATTCTAAGCTAAACAACATTCTGACAATTTTCTTGTAGGACCTACTTGGAAAGTGATCAAATCATGCTTAATTAAGTCTTTTTAAACCTCTTTTGGATGCTTAAAAATAATTACAAAATTATATTTGGTGCTTAAAGGAAAATTTAGGGTGTTTACTTGAATAATTTTGTAGTTATTCTTTCAAAGCTTTGCAACTTAAGGCCAAGGGGCCAAAGAACACCACCAAATATTCATCTTAGAGATTTTAAAATTAAATTCACTTCTAAGTTTTAATTTTATGCAAGTTATTTATAATTTTGTTAGATTTATTTATGCAAAAAAGAAGTTATGTGTGCATGATTTCCCCACATTCTCTATAGGGAACTTGTGGAATCAAAAGCATCATCTTCATTACAAAATTATGCCTTAGTCTAAAGGCATAAAAATGATGTTGTGAAGGCTTTCCCCAAGACATGCATGGCTTGGGTGATCTAAAAACAACCATAAAGCCTTTTTAATTAGTTTTCATTTCATGCATTTTGGATTGTGAGGGGTACTTCATTACTTATGATAAGTTCTATAGGGAAGCTTTGACCCAGGGCTTCATCTCTTGACATCATATTCAATTCCTCTCCATAGGGATAGGGGGTATATAATTTGGGATCCCCTCATTGGGATGATGGTTTGAGTGGTTAAACCATCTCCATTAGTAGAGGATAATCCTAGGATGTATGTTCATATTAGACATCACACTATACTGAGTAAGCGATGGATGTAGTGGTTGTGAAAAGGACTAGACCTTTTCACAACAAGCTATTTGACGTAGACCTAATTGATGTGTTGCTTCTATTGTGTGCTAACGTGAAATTTGGTACACATGGGATCTATCTAGAAATGTGTGAAACTTGTCAATTTTAGTCAACCCCATTTTACCACACCTTGTCAGTTTAGGGCTTAGGACAATTACTTAGTTGTATTTGTCTAAATTGGTCTTAGATTACTTGGTGTTGATTTAAGTCCAAATTTTATTGTAAACCAAATGTCAAAACCAAACACATTGTCCATAAATTTCTTGAACAAAGGGGGCGTTACATTGTCTAAGTGAAAATCAATCTTCCTTGTTCAAATTTGTCATCTTAAACATTGTGTCATATCTTCTAATTGGCATAATTATGCTTCCCATTTGAGTCTAGATCATTTTCCAAATTTTATTAAGTCCTTAATTGATAATTTAAAATTTAAAATTGTACTTTTCTAAGTTCATAAGGTTGATGTGTTAAATTGGGTTTGCCATCTGCACTTAACTTTAGGGAACTTGGGTTCAATTTCTAATTTGGGTTGAAGGTCATTTATATACTCATTATCATATTGTCATCATTGGTGGACTCAAGTTATCTTGAATATCACTCACACTTTGAGTCCTATAACACATTTTCTACTACCATTCCTGTAAACATGTGACAATGTTATGCCACCCATTTGGTTCTAGTTTTATTCTTTCATGTTTCCACATCATGAGTTTCTTGTTTCACATTGTCTCCTTCCTAATCCAAAGGGCTTTATTCTATTTTTATAGTAGCAACTCATTAAAGTTAAACTAGATTTTATGGTATTGACGTATCTCAAAAGTCTACATTTTAGTGTACTAGTGACACTCTAGGTTTTTTGAGTTATCATACCTTATTCCAATTCATATGATTTCAACCCTACCCAAGGTTGAGTAATTTTGTGAACAAATTCTTCTAATTATGTGTGGTTCCCATGCCACCCTACTTTTATAGTCTCTTTAGTACCTTAGTCATTTTATTTCAAGAAGGATCAAAATCCATACCTTGTTTAAAAACATTGATCCAAATCTAGTCAAACATATAGATAAACCCTTTTTAGACTGATTGAAAGGTTCACTCATAGTGGGGTCCATTACGGTTCTAGCTATGAGGATGATCACTTTTATGATAGACAAGAAAATTCCATTGTCTTTAAGGATATTCTTATAACTATAGGATCTAAAGGGGATTATTCTAAATATCAAGAGAACCACAATGAAGCACTCCTTAGGTTGATAGAATCTAGTGCTAGACTCCCTTTGGATTTTCCTATGGAACAATTGCACACCATAGTTAGAGAAGGAGAACAACAACAATAAGAACAAGATTTTGCACAATCAAACATACCTTCTTCCTCTAACAAGGGTAAGGAAATACTTATAGATTCAAAACCAATTGATCAAGATCTTGTCAACAATATTAAGAAAATAAGTCAACGGTATGCCGATTAGCTTATCACAAACTTAACCAATTCTCTTGTTACTAATTCAATCTACAATGATGTTTCTAAAGAATAAGGAAATGTGATTGAACCTATGCAAAAAACATTAATTGAGAACTCAAAAATTGATCAAGGTGTCTCAAAAGAATAAAATAGGACACAAGAGGTTGTGCAAAATGTTTTGAGAGATATGGAACCCATATTATTTAATCACCAAGAGCCTCTTGTCACTTTACAAAAATAAAGACCCAAAAATTTAGTTCGAATCGAGGAGATCCCAGAAGATAATTGGGCTAGTTCATCTCAACCAACATACAATTTTGTAAATAGACTAAGGACACCCCAAAATCAATAGAGCACATATAGTTCAATCTAATAGATTTTGAGGAATCAATGACCCATTTACTCGACTCTAGGGGAAAATTAAAATCAAGTCGCAAAACATAGGGTGTATATCCCTCAAAACTCCATGCAACAACATGGGCACATTTCACCCCAACAACAAAAATAGGGGCACATTCCACCCCAATAAAACTATGTTCCACTCATGAATGCACCAAACATGCAAGAGTGGAACTCCATGAAGGAGATTGTGTCAAATTTGGAGACTAGAAACATGATCGAAAAGTACAAATTTGATGAGATATGTCCATATACATTTGATTTAAGCATTCGCCAAGTCCCCTTTCCACCTCATTTCGAAGCACCCAAATTTGAGAAATACAAAGGAAAGGGTGACCCACGTGAACATATCCAAGTATTTTTTGTATTATGCCAAGAGGTTGCTAACAGTAACATGTTCTTACTTAGATTGTTTCCATAAAGTTTAGCAAGACAAGCTTTAGATTGGCTACTTAAGTTACCCAAGGGATTAGCTACAAATTAGAATGACTTATTTGAAAAATTTATCAACCATTTATCATACAACATAGAGCATGAATTAACCATTAACCATTATACACAATGAGATGGAGAAAGATTTACTACATATTTGCAGAGATGGAGAGCATTAGTGGGTTGCTTTCAATATAACTTGCCAGATAAATAGTTTGTAGATTTATTTGCACATAACTTACATCCTGAGGTCATGCACAATCTATGATTAGCTTGTGCTAATTCATTTGAAGAGATCATAGATAAAGGTGTATAGATTGAGAAGGCTCTTATTAACAAGGGCCTTGTCAAGATTTTTGAATAGGGACAAATGTCAAATAAAACCCTATCTTCTAGTCAGACAGTTGTGCAAGATAAGTCTAAAGGCTTTAACAAGAACAAGAACATGGTTGGAAATAAGGTGACTAAAATAAGGCACATACAAATGGTATAGGCTCTACCAACCTTAAATGTACAATTAGGTCCCCCTAATCCACCACCTAATTTATATATATAGCCTCCATGGAGAATAAACCACATCAATTTTAGGGTCTTTAGTAAATTGGGAGAACCAATCAAAACAATATTCTAAAAGCTCATAGTAGCTAACCTTATTGTATGACCAGTACCAAGGCCATTTACTCAAGATCAACCAAAACCAGATTGGTATAAGCAAAATGAATTGTGTAACTTTCATCATGTTGTTAGTCATGGTGCTTATCATTGCATCCAATTATAACATATTATTGAAGATCTCATTGAGAGTGGTGAAGTTGAGATTAAGTTGGTCCCTAATTATGACACAAATTAAGATATGGGAATCTATAAGGACCCCTTTCCTTGACATAATCAACCGCCACCAAAGAACAATCAAAACCAAGGATAAAGGTGGAATCATAACTAAAATCAAAGTCAAAATCATAATCAACATGAACATAATCATGATCATAATACCCATACTAACATTGTGGGTTACAATAACATGCTTTACGACAATAACAACACCATGGGAGATATTTATGCAACCCATATTACCACTATTACTATCAAACCATGTGAGCCATCTCAATATTTTCATAGTATGGGACCCATCATTATAGGGTCAACACCCTCTCTCTAGTAATACCACGTTGAGTTCGCACAATTTTGTTGTAACTCCATTATATGGGTTACTATTTTTAGACAATGCCCTTCTTATAATTATAATGGATCCTTGCTGACTTGAAATTAAATCAATGTAACTAAACACTTGTGAGTCACCTTCCAAGTCCCATTGCCTTCATCTTTTGATTATATTGGCTCCCCATCACCTCTAGGTTGCATAGTTGTAACTAGAAACTCATGAGTTACTCTCCAGGGCCCTTTTCCTACTTCTTCCACAAAACCCAATGTAAACATTATGCCAATAGATCCAAGAATGACTACTATCCCAACCAAATCTAAGTTGTCTTGCCCCAATGTTAAAAATCCTTATAGTCTATAAGACTAACTGAGCAAAACCCCTGCATAGATTTCCATTTTGAATCTCTTATGGATATCTGAGTCCATAAAACTATCTTGAATAATATTTTACAAAAATACACTATTCCCAATGATAAAATCTTGAATAGTTCTATAACCTTGTGGGATATTTATCTTTATTTCATGAAGTAATGTTTGATAAAAAAAGACATGTGTACACTTGGATTGAGCCATAATAACCCACTGTGAATTGAAGTAATCTTTGAAATCCATAAGATCAAGCAGTTTCTTATAGACAATGATTCAAGGCTGAACATTAGATCTCTTAAGTTGGTACAAACATTAGGCTACACTACACAGGACATTCAACTAGAGATGATTACCATCAAATCTTACAACACCATTGAAAGGGAGTTTGCTGGTATTATTTGGTTGTCAATAATGATTGGGTTTGTTTCACATCATACATTACTTCATATTGTGGACATTGAATTTCCTTATAACATACTTCTTGGTCGTCCTTGGATCTATGAAGTATAGGCCATTACCTCCACCCTGCATCAGTACCTTAAGTTTCCCCATGATGGGATCAAGGTTACCATTCTCACTGATCAAAAACCTTATGAGTATTGCAAACATATTGAGGCCAAAATTTGTAACTATAACTATTGTCTAGGTTCTAAATTCATTATGAAGAAGAACAAGGCTAAAATCTCACATCCACCTATATCCAAATATATCTACCCTAGTGATCTTGCTTCTACTTTGGTTGATCCATTTCTCATAGCTCTTGTGAAGCATGTTGTTATTAAAGATGTGGGCATTTAAATGTACAGTCTTAAGGACACCTTCCATGTTGTAAAGTTGCCTAAAACTCCAAAAACATTTGGTAAGCTTAAAACTTTAAGGAATCCTAATGGACCTAACATGATTTGGCAAATGAAGAAGAAGAAATGAAATCCACCTATGGTTTTTATACCTATTATTTTGCCAAAGAAATATCGAGAGGATTTTACCATGGGAGACTAGTTATATTTTGAAGGTCTTGTTGATTGATTTTAGAATCTAAAGTATCCAATCCCTACTTGAATCATGGATCATCTTGATTATACATAAAAAAGCCTTCATTTATGAGCATAAAGAATCCTAGAAGCCTTATCATTTGGAGTACCTAATTTGAATCATGGTCTCAGATTTATACCACCTGAGGTTGACCTCATAACTTTTGATAGTGATTCTTCTAAATTAACTAGCAATGAGACTCCTAATAGTGATACAACATGCCATTATAGCCTTTTTGATGAGCTTGTTGACATAGACCTATTTGATTCTAATGCCATTCTGATCTTAACTATTGGAGTTTCCCATCCTGAAGTAAACCCTCATTATTCCTTATGCCTTTGCCATCCTAAACTCATTAATTGGGACCAAAAAAATTCAGTCATATGGCTTGATGAGTTTTAAAATGAAGAATCAATTGTAGAATACATGGGCCTATGAGATGGGTTGCCCATTGGTGATCATAAACAAGGATTTGATTTTGCATTATATCCTTCTACCTACTTTGAAGAGTAAGTAAAATTTCTTGGTCACAATAAAAATGAAACATCAAGATCTTCATGTGAAAACCTCTTCAAGGTGCTCGTTGATTAGGGAAAAAGTAAAGAAAAATATAATCCTTCAAGTGAAAACCTATTTCAAGCACTCTCAGGTAGGAAAGTTTTCTCATCCCCTCAATATGCAGAAGGTCCATATAGCCTAAGTTACATAGCCAGTACAAGCATCTCTTTAGAAAAATAACAAATATTTTAGTGCCTCACTCTTGAGTTTGTAGATGTTTTTGCTACTTGGCCCTTACCTAAGATGGAAAATTTTGATTCATCACTCTATCTAAAACTTTGGGAGGAATAACAAAAAGGTTTAGCAAAAGAAGATGATCATGATCATACTTTGCCTATAATTCTATAAGATGGATCCATACTCCTTGAAGAAAACATGACATAAGTGAACTTGTAAACCTATGAGGATCTTAAAATTGTTTATCTTGGAGATTCCCTTACTAAATCAAAATGTGAACAAATTATATCCCTCCTAAGGGATTATATTGACATATTTTCATGGGCATACTCTAACATGCTAGGATTAGACCTAGATTTGGTTGTGCATCACCTTGTTATCCATCCTGATACTAAACCAGTCAAGTAGAAATTGAAGAATATGCATCCATGTATTGCCCTATTGGTTAAAGCAAAACTGAAAAAGTTGCTAGGAGCAAGTTTTATTAGGCCATTGGATTACTTTGAATGGATCTCAAACATAGTCCCAGTGAATAAAAGGACCCTGGGTATACACATTTGTACTAATTTTAGAGATATAATTAAAGCATTCCCCAAAGATTATTTTCTTCTACCCAACATTGACATGATTATCGACTCGAATGCTAGGTATGAGATGATATCCTTAATGGATGGATTTTCTAGATACAACCAAATCAAGATAGCCCAAGAAGATCAACACAAGACTATGTTCACCACTTCGTGGGGAACATTCTGTTACCAAGGTATGTCATTTGGATTGAAGAACACTGGAGCCACATATCAACATGCTATGACTCTCATCTTCCATGACATGATGCATGATATTGTTGAGGACCATATTGATGATATACTACCAAAATAAAGAATAATAGTTGGACATCCTAACGTTCTATGAAAAGTCTTTGAGAGGCTTCTTGAATATAAAGTTCACCTGAATCCTAAGAAATGTGTCTTTGGAGTCACTTCAAGGAAAATGCTAGGTTTTATTGTATTGCAAAGAGAGCTTGAAGTTGACCCTACCAAGGTCAAGACCATTATGTAAATTCCTCCACCAAATAGTCTTAAACAACTACAAACCCTATAAGGAAAGATCCAATTTATACGTAGGTTCATTTCTCAATTGGAAAATAAGTGCCATCCATTTACCCATATCTTGAAGAAAGGGATCATGTTTCAATGGGATGAATATTGTTAGATAGCATTTGTGAAACTCAAGACATACTTGGCCAATCCACAAGTCTTAAGACCGCCAATACCTAAATGACCACTGCTTCTTTACATATCAGAAATAAAGCATGCACTTGTAAAACTTTTGGTTCAAAATGATGATCAAGGTAAAGAACATGAAATATATTATTTAACCAATACTCTAGTGTCTTATGAACATAATTATACACCTATTAAGAAGGCATTCTTAGCTATGATGTTTGCTACCCAAAAATTATGACATTAAATGCTAAATAACAAAACTATTATCATCACTAAGGTAGACCCTCTCAAATTCTTATTATCCAAAGCAACTCTTCAAGGATGCATGGATAAATGGGTTATGCTACTAAGAGAATTTGACATTGAGTATCAAAATTAGAAAGCAATTAAGGGGTAGGTTATTGCTGATCAACTTGTAGATGCCCCTATCACGAATACTCGAACACTAAAATTTGATTTTCTAAATGATTCTATTATGGAAATAGAACAAACATCATAGTAACTTGAATAATAGAAGCTATATTTTGATGGCTCCTTTACATCTCATGGATCTAGAGTTGGCATATTGTTGATTACACCTTAAAGAGATCCGATTCCCAAAGCATTTCATATACAATTTCATTGTATGAAAATTATAGCCAAGTATGACGCATTAATTATAGGGATTCACCTTGCTATATAGTGAGATATTCAAAACTTAACAATTTATGGTGATTCCCAATTAATCATGAATCAGATCACTAATCAGTACCAAACTAGATATGACAAACTTGTTCATTACAACAAAAATTATTGATAATCTCAAAGGTTATTTTAAATCTCTACAATTTGAATAAATTTTGAGGGCCAACAATAGATCAACTGATGCAATGACAATAATTGGCTCCATGATATAGATTTATGGTCATACTAAAGAGTATCAGTTGAAAACCTTCTTTAGCCTACACATATTATATCAGATTTAGAAAGGGTGTGCATCATTGTTGGTCCCAATCCCCCACCTAAATTACCCTGGTTCTAAGATTTTTATAACTACTTTCATGACTATGTTTTCCCATCCACCCTATCTAATAATCTATAGAAACTATTCCATCACCATTTATCACATTATACCCTCCTTAGAAGCACGTTTTATCATAAAGGCTATGATGGAATACTTTTTCATTGTTTATCTTTGAGATAATCCAAGAAAGTACTGAGGGAGGTTCATGAAAGAATGTGTGGGGCCCACACCACTAGTGTAGTAGCAAAGAGGCTCCTCATAATAGGCTTTTATTGGCCAAAAATGGAGACTGATGCTTGCAATTATGTAACGAAGTGTGTTCCTTATTAACAACATGGAAATTTGATACACACACCCTATTTAACACTACAATTGATCACAACACTATGGCCATTATCAACATGGGGCCTTGATCTCATCAAGAAAATAAACCCAACATCTTCAGATGGCCATAAGCATATCCTGAGTGCTACTGAGTATTTTACTAAGAGGATTGAGGCCATTCCTCTCACTTATGTCACCATGAAGCAAATAGCCAAATTGATCCATTACCATATCATCTATTGATATGGCATCCCAGCTTACCTTATATATGATAATGGTAGATATTTTGTAAACCAAGATGTAAAATCTATTTGTATAAAATTCAAGATCAAGCACAAAAAATCAAATCCATATAACTCGTAAGGCAATGGACAAGCTGAGGCATCAAATAAAACCTTTATAGCCATTTTAAAGAAGATTGTCGATGATGTTGGTTGTAATTAAAACTTAAAAATATTTTGTGCCCTATGGGCTTACAAAACAAGTCATCAAAATCCAATAGGAGCCACTCCATACTCCTTTGTCTATGGTACTAAAGCTATTATCCCAATCGAGATTGAGCTGCCATCATTGTAAGTATCACTGGAGTATATTGAAGATGACGAAGACTAAAGGGTCTCAAGGATGAAATAACTAGAACATCTTGATGATAAGTGTTTGGTTGCCCTAAAAAACTTATAAGCCTATTATAATAGATTGTGGAGAAGTTACAAGTGCATTGTCCCTTATGAGTTTCAGATTGGTGATTTGGTCCTAAAAGAGAACCAAAATAACACAAAAACTAAATGGAAGAAAAAAGGTAAGTTTAACCTAATTGGTTGGGATAATTTGTTATCATGATAAACTATGGATCAGGGGCATACTAATTGGCTAAACCAAATGGTGAGAAACTTCTAAAGCCCATGAATATTGTACATGTTAAGAGGTTCTACACATAAACAACTTTGAACCATTGTCTACAAGATCCCTTACTTAGGGGTAATTTGTCCTGAAGTAATTTTATCCTACCATTTTATATTACCTTGGACCATTCTCGCATGAGCCCTATTCCTTTCACAATTTTAGACAATGAAATATTTTGAACCATTGGTACTTTGAACACATTTTATCCTACCATGTCTTGTTCTCTTTGAGAACCATATTCTTTGGACCGTTCTCTTTGTGAACCCTATTTTTTGTTATGTCTTGAGCTTGTTGTAACCTAAACACTTTTATCCCTTGACCAATTATGATCTTGATTATGTCTCATCAACATTATGAACACCTTAAACACTAGTTCTACAAAGCAATTCAGCTAGGATAGAATTTCGTAACTTCTTCTCCAGATAAGTGAATAAGAACACTTGTTCAGCTCAAGATATTTGATTACCACCTGGTTCTTCAGATTGATTTCATGTTGCACACTATTCTATATTACATTTTTTGCTCTTTGATGAACATTATTAACTTTTTAGGAACTTCACTCTTGATGATTTGTGATCATGTGCCATTTTAGTTGTCTTTAACTATTATTGGAGCTCTTAGTTAGTTCCCTAGTCCATTATTTATATCCACATGCCATTACAACCAAATTTAGCTATTTATTGAAACTTCTACTCTCAGATGATCATCTCCTTGACTAGTCGGTCCCCTTTGTACATATTTTATCCCAAAAATACAAAAAATATTAGAAAATGATTCCCAAAAGAACAAAAACATTGTCTTATGCTTTTGTACATTTTGATCCTCATGATCTTGCCATTATACAAGAATTTTATCCTATTAAATTTTCACCGTGCAAGTCATCTTATCCCACCGTGTGATGCTCTTACCATTTTTCAAGAAAATTAATTGCCACTGGCTTATCATTTTATAAATCATCTCATCTCACCAACTTATCATTTTGTAAGACCAATCATATTTGTCAAGTCTTACCTTTTCTTCTACAACATTAATCATATGTTTCTAATCATCATCATATCTTCTATCCCACTTCCTAGGAGAATTACATTTGGCTTGAAGCTCATGTTAGAACATGCATCCATGGAACTATGTAGGTAGCATCCACTTGTCTTGTACATTTTGAGTCAGATCAGCCAACCCCTTCCTTTTCTTCTCTTCCCCCATTTCTTCTACCATTATTCCTCTCTAATTTGGGAACAACTCTTGTGTCCTTATTCTTTGTTACATTATGATGGAAAGTAATGACTCTACCACATGTGCATGAACAACTATTTTTAAACGGCACTAACTTGGTTTTTTTTATGTGTTTATTTGAGTTTTATTGGTTTTTTTTTGTTGTTTTTTCTTGGTGTTTTATTGTACTTTTGTACCTCTCCATTTATTTATTATCCTTTTATCTTTTTATTACTTTTTGTCTCACCTTGGTCTTGTGTTTCCCTGTATGTTTTTGCTCTTATATATATTTTTAAGATCATCTTGATGATCCACATAGATCTTGATTATTTATATCTTGATCTTATGTTATTAAGATGTTCTTGCTTTTCATTTTTTTTAAAATTTTTTGTTCCTACTTAAGTTTTGATTTTTCATATAATGATTTTAAGTTGGGATCATTTATGTTTATTTTTTTATTTTGTCTTTACTTTTTTATTTAAATGTAAATAACTGTAACTTTGCTTTTGGTTATTGTTTTACCATTATCCTTAGTTATAGGTATTCATATTTGAAATTGATCCATGCAATTGGAATTAAATGTCATTATGATTTATTCATAATTATGATGCCTAATTTATTTTTCTAGAGAAATCACTTTGTGATCTAGATTCAAGTCTTAACATCGACACAACTTTGATGAATAGATCTCAAGATCACTATGCATAAACTAGGCTCAATAGATTTAACACCTGAATCTATGCTTAGACATGCATATATTCACATAAATCATGAGTATAATAAACTCTTTGGTCACTTTTCATCATCCCTCATTCCATTCTCTCCCACCTTTAGGTGAACTACATTGGCTTGAGGTCCATTTGACTATGTAAGTAGTACTAAGATACTAGACGTATCTCAGGTCAGCTTGGCCACCTGCACTTATATTTTCATTTATTTCATCCCTTTTTACATCCTCATATGCTTGGTTCTTTATGGATTTTATGGCCATTGTACAATTTCATATATGTTTATGCCTTCTCATCTTTAATCTATGTAATAATTTATATCATTGAGCTAGTTGCTTGCTAATTTGCTTATGCTGGGGCACAACATCTGAGACTATTATAAGAATTAAATAAGATCTATAGGGGCAAAACATTATTTATTCTTTATCAATGATCAAAATTATCCTTCCTAGGGCACAACTATATTATCACAATAAAATATACTCTATTGGGGCACTTCTTATTATCATATTTTTGGAGACCACATTCTCATTGTCCTCTAATTCCAATCTCTCCATGCTTTTACCCTTGATGGAAATGTTTTAGTGTGAAAATTATATTGGGATTGATCAATGTCATAAGCATGTAACTTGCACTCTCAAATTGGGTGCATTCAAAGTGTGTCACTTATATGTTTGGATTGAATCCTTCCCATTCCCCCCGTCTTTTGAGCCCATTATAATTTTAATTATATATTTTGATTATTTATGGTAACCACACATATAAGCATTAACACATCTAGATGTGATATATTTCATGGGTTAATCTCTCACTTTCCCTATCTTTTCAAGAGTCTATCATTCTTTTTTTTCTAGTATGTCCTCTCGAGGGGGCATCATGGGTCATTTCCATTTTCTTCTTGACAACTCTTTTCTTTGAAAAGATATGGCTTCAATTTAATGTCTCGTTATGCCTTCTCAAATAGGGGTAAAATGATAGGACCTAGGCTCAAAAAGCTCTGACACCAATTGTCAAGATTAAGAGCACACTTGATTACCTTTGTATAAGCAACTAAACATGAAATTTAACTAGAAGTAAAATGTAACTAGAATGTAGAAACAACACAGAATATGAGAGACAATACAACCTTGTATTAACACTCTTCCAGAAGGAAATACAATGAAGAAATCACACTCTTCCCACACCTCTTGGGCATACCAGTAATTCTCCCTCAAGAGTTCTCTCTCTCAATGACAAAAAAAATCAACTCAAACACAGAGTTGTTGTTTCAACCAGTCAGTAACAATACTGCCAATACCACCGAGTACACAGACATACTCCAAGTAGATCTCCTTGATCTTGCTCCTTGTTGTGTTGTAGATCTCCTTTGACCTTGCTACCCCACAGATCTCCTTTGACATTGCACATACACACACTTGCAAATCAACTAACCTTACTTACCATGTAGATCTCCCCTAATCTTGCACACCTACAGATCAACTTGGTCTTGCACACCTGCAAACCTAGATCTTACACCCCTGGAAGAACCCTTGTCCTTGCCTATCCAAGTCCTTATGATTCTCCAAATTACAATACAACCCCATGAGTATATTATATAAATCCCATACAAATAATAATTAGACTTTCTAATTACAATAATTAGAAATGCAGACTCAAGACTAAAATTAGTCTTTACATGCAAACTGGCCATTCAACAAACTAACTGTTCATGTAAATAATAGTTTTAGAATGCACAAGTGACCGACGTTAGTTCCTATCTATCTGGAGATGATCGGCGTTAGCCAATCCATGACCAATGTCGACAGCTTCCTATCTACCCTTGACTAATGTCGATTGGCCTGACCGATGCCAGTTACTATGACACTCAGCACCTCCTTCATGTTTGCATCAGTGAAGCTTTTAGCTCCACAACCTAACAATCTCCCACTTGGAGATAAATAGCTGCACCTATACCTATACTTGTACATCATCTAATTTTGTTTCTTGGCTTGTATCCCTCTTCAAGTTCAATCTTGAAGACCAACCACCACACATCCTATGGTGCAACTCCTGTCATCCAAGTACCCTGCCATATCCAAATCTACATACCCATGTAGAGAAGTCCTTGACCTTGCATAACATGTATTCCTGCTGATGGTCCCTCTTAGATACCTAAGAATCCACTAAACTGCTTTCCAGTGCTTCTTTCCTAAATTGGCCACAAACTTGCTAACAGCTCCCATTGCTTGGGTAATATCAGGTCTAGTACACATGTACTTAACCTCATCATATGAATTAGGACACTGTTATGTGAACTATCCATCGATAGGTGTGTTAACCAGTTCTGCATCCTGCATCTTGAACCTCTCCACTACCTTATTCACATAATCATCTTGAGTCAACATCAACCTGTGATCTTCCTTGTCTCTAGGAATACTCATGCCAAAGAATTTTGCTCCTCCTAAATCCTTTTTGGCATACCACTAAGCTACTTTTACCTTTAGCTCAGCAAAACCCTGCATGTGTGACCCTACATCAAGCATATACACTACATATAGTAACAGGATATTGTCACGACCATTATCTAACTTGGTAAAATAAACATAATGGTTACATTGACATTGACTAAAGCCATGCTTTGTCATACACCTGTCAAACCTGTACCACTATCCTGGAGCTTGCTCAAGACCATATGACTTGGCCTTCTATCTCACGTGTCCATTCTCTCCTTTCTTTAACCTAGAAATCCATTCATCTTTTAGTGCTTTCATACCAGCTGGCAACTCTACCAAATCTCCCATTTGGTTCTTTCCCAAGGAATCAATTTCCTCATTCATGCCATGCTCCCACTGTTTCCTAGATTTTACCTACATTGCCTCTTCAAAACTTCCTGGTTCTTGACCATCAGTGAGCAATAAATTCAAGTAGTATAAAGAAGGTGAATAATGAATTTGAGGCTTACTTACCTTTTCAGTCCTCCACATGGGTGTTTGAGATTCCTTGACAGCTTGTTGTCTGCCCAAAATCCATTTTCTAATCGACCTTGGTCTGCACCCGACCGATGTTGATTCCACCTGATCACCAACGCTAATTCTCTGACCAACATCAGTGTCTACCTGGTCACTGATGTCAGTTCCCTGACCAACATCGATACCCACCTACCTGACACCACTGACTTTGGTCTGCACATGACCGATGTTGATACCTACTTGATCGACGTCAGTTCTCACCTGACCGACGTCGATAACTATGTTTTTTTTGAGTGATGAATTTTACCTGCGAGCTCACCTTGGATCATAACCTTGTTCAAATTGCCCTGCTCAAAATTATTCAACCCCTTGAGCTGATCTCTGTCCATCATTTCCTCCATGAAAACTAAGGCTTTTTAGTTCTTAAGTTTGTCAAAGACATCAGACTTCCTCTTAAGAACATGCATCCCCTTCTTACCCATGTGACCAAGCCTACAAAACCACATCTTCGCATCTACATCTGAAGTAGATAAACCAAAAAGAGAATCAGTAATACAAGTAGATAGATAAAGAGTACCTACTTTCTTACCACATGTTAATTCAAGTGCATCCATTGTGAGAGTTACTGTGCATCTCTCATCACCCAACTTTCTTATAAAAATTAGACTCCTCTTCAGGACTGGGACCTGCATGACATCCTTCAACACCCATGTGTTGCCCGTCTGCAATTTCAGCCGCACTTCCCCTTTGCCAACAATTTGACAAGGCTCACCAACCCCTATATAAATCTTTCCACAGTCTCCATGGACATAATCATGGAAAAATACTCTATTTCGGGTTGCATGGAAAGAGGCAACAGAATCTATAATCCAAGATTCTACTTTATCCAAGGAATATACAAGAGCATCTTGTGCAACAATACCTACAACATCTGCTTCTTTATTTCCTTCATATTGATCTTCTACCAACCAACAATCTTTCTTTACCTACTCTTTCTTTCCATAATTCAGTAATTGAGAATTCTTGCCATTGAATTCCTCCATTCTTAGTGTACTTTCTTTTGTCATTGCTTTACTCCCACTCAATTAGAAACCCCTGAGAGTGACCTGTAATCAAACACTAACCTGCTCCGAACCAGGCTCTGATGAATCTGCAACCCAACTCTGATACCACTTGATAGGACCTAGGCTCACAAAGCTCTGACACCAATTGTCTGGATTAAGAGCACACTTGATTACCTTTGTATAAGCAACTAAACATGGAATTTAACCAAAAATAAAATGTAACTAGAATTCATTCAACCAGTCAATAACAATACTGCCAATACCATTGAGTACACACACATACTCCAAGTAGATCTCCCTGATCTTGCTCCTTGTTGTGTTGCAGATTTCCTTTGACCTTGCTACCCTGCAGATCTCCATTGACCTTGCACACACACACACCTACAGATCAACCGACCTTACTTACCATGTAGATCTCACCTGATCTTGCACACCTGCAGATCAACCTGGTCTTGCACACTTGCAAACCTAGATCTTACACTCGGGAAGAATCCTTCTGATTCTAAAAATTACAATACAGCCCCATGAGTCTATTAAATAGATCCCATACAAATAATAATTAGACTTTCTAATTACAATAATTAGAAACACAGACTCAAGACTAAAATTAGTCTTTACATGCAAACTGGTCGTTCAACAAACTAACTGTTCGTGTAACTAATAGTTTTGGAATGCACAGGCGATCGACGTCGGTTCCTGTCTATCTGGAGATGACCGACGTCAGCCGATCCATGACCGATGTCGGCAGCTTCCTGTCTACCCCTGACCGACGTCGATTGGCCTGACCGACACTGGTTACTGTGACACTCAGCACCTCCTCCATGTTTTATGTAATACATAACTTTGATCAGATCATTTCGAGTCAAAATGTTGATTTCACACTAGGGTGCTCTAGATTGCTTTTTTTCTAACAATTTTCTTGCACGAGACATGTGCCTTTGTTATTTTGTGTTGGCAACATCCTAAATGGAATAATGGTCCCAATGCATCTAATATCACCTTCCAATTATTCTTGAGTCAAATTATGACCCAAAAATATGAATTTTTGACCATTTTAACTAATTGAGGGCCAATTTCCAGAGAATAACACAATATTGATTAATCTTGTTTAAAGCTAATTAATTCAAATCAAGAGCTTAAGTGGATTTTATATGGAGGTTATTGGTTATTTTAATATTGAAAATTAGTTACCAATATCGGCATCACCTAGTGACATCATCTATGGGGTGGCATCCACAAGCCATAAACGCATAAAATATCTAAATTATGGGCACCCATGCCTAATTAATGCCCATTTTCTCCAAATCATTATGAGGGAATTTATTGAGTTTAGCCTCCAAAATTGAATGGATTCTTGGCCATACATCTTGATCTCAAGATGGATGGTCATAGTTCATTCTAATCAATTTCAAAAATATATAAATAGGAGGCCTCTCACTCATGTTTCTTAAACTTAAATTGTGTAGACTTGTAATGTTAAAATCTCTCCACAAGTCATTTGTGTTTTGATTATTATGTTATTTGAATTTGGGTAAGCTTAATTTGACAGACCAATTTGGATATTTCTTCTATTGTGTCTAGGTTATGCATAGATTTATTGAGGCGATGGAGGAGCAAAGAAACCATTGTTGACAAAAACTAGAGCTCTAAATTAAGGGGAAAACACGCTTGAATCTACTCTTGGGTGGTGGAATTGATTTGGGAAGGTAATAGATATTGCTTTCTTTCAATTTATTCTTCATTATCATTAGCAAACCTTGTATGAATATGTTGGATTTGTTTGTTTAGTTCTTTATGCATTTTCATGGATTTATTAACTAATGCTTGACTAACAACCTTTGTATTCCATCTTGAAATAACCTTGATTGTGCACAACTTCTGAGTTTGTATGTGTAATTTGCATATAATTTCCATCTAGTGGTTAGAGGGATAAAATTCATGTATATATACTATTATGGTGCTTGTGTGGGTCTTAAAATAGGTCTAGGCTGACCTTAAATGGTCTTAGATTTGAAAAGATATCCATTGGTAGAAAAAGGATGGAAAGGACAATAGCAAAAAAATTGGGACATTAGTGTCATGTGGTGTTATTGTACATATTACGGCCCTAGTGTCTAGGTGGAAAAAATTAAGGTACTGAGGGCCACATTGTCAAGATAAGGGTTTAGGACTACTTTAGGGATGTTTAAGGACACATGTGGCCCACACAAAGGCTAGATAAGTGTGAAAATAGGCCCTAAGATAGGTCTATGGGTAAGCTAGGGATGGGTGGTATCAAATAGCAGTCTTAACACTCAAGAGTCATTTTTAAGTGATTACATTCCCCCCTACTTTATTATATAAATGCATCAAATAAAAATGACTAGGATAAAGGAAAAACAAATATACCTAGGCTTACCTAAGAGGCAAAGCCCATGAATCTAGATCTGAGTATGTGATGCATGCTCTATTGCATGTCTTGCAAATGCAACATGCATAGATAAGTCCTTACTTAAGAGATATCAAAAGTAAAGAGATAAAACTAATTAAAGAGAGAAGAGAGAATAAAGGAACAAATACACCTCACTGGGTACTTAAACCAATGCATAAATCTAGTGATAACCCATGTGTGTGCATGTAAATAGTGATCAATTAGTGAATACTTTGGACTGAGTTGATGGTTTGCTCCATCCCCATATGTGGGTAGCTCAAGAACTCAATCTAGTTTTGACTCCATCATTACCCTCCCCTACTTGGTGGATCATGACCTAAAAATAGCTTCGATTGGATTGATGGTGTGTATACTAAAGTAGACTATGACTCCATCATTGCCTACCCATGTGTCGTAGATGCATCTATAATTAAAACTATGTAATGTAACTAGAGATGTTGTCTTTGTGGCCACTTGTGAATATTAGGCAGATCTAGGCCACTCAAGAATGCTAACCACTATAGATGGAATAAGGCATGAATCTGGTGTAAAACCTAGAACATGGTGTTTAATGTGTACAACATAGAGGATCACATGGAGTTTGTCATTCTATCTGATCAATTGGTGTATAAGAGAGCATACATAAATAATGTACTATACACATGCCCCCAAATCTAATATTTGAGCATATGTATTATGGATTGAGTTATAATAATATGTATCTAAGTATTTGAAATGAAACAAGAATGATCATGCCATGCATTGTGACCCTAACATGAGCAAACTAGTATGAATTTGAGCTAAACTGAGTTAAAATTAGTAATCTATAACTAAACCTTTACAAACCTAGACTGTACTTGCTATACTTTTGTAGTCAATTTGGAATTTTATAAAATTGAGGCTATTGGACAATAGTGCCATATTTTGGAAAATAACACCATGTGCCTTTAGTGTCCCAATTTGGGTGATAATGTCTAACTCTTCTAATTTTTGTGCAATTGTAACTGATCTCTGTCATTGTTTCTTAGTGTGTTTTTTTTTAGTTTAATTTGTGTGTTTTGAGCCTATGTGCTAAAAATTATACTCTGAGTGCATTCAGATATGCTGATCTCTATGAAAAAACCCTTAAATTCCCTTTCTTTTAAGGGGAGTTATTGAACATGTGCAAGAACTATCCTTAAAATAAAAATCTTTGCCAAATGTGTGTTAGCCAGAACATATATGATATAAGCATAATAGACCAATATAATGTGCATATAGAACTTCATAATGTAAGGTAATATAAACATATGTGTGTAATGTGCGATGTATGTTAGGTTTAGCATCCACAAGGTTGTCAAAATAGATATAACAATGTATATGAATGATAAATCTGAGTAATAACTAAGTAGATACCTAGGGGGATGGGGCATGATGTCCATCATGGCACCTAATTAGGAAGGGAAGATGCATGAGGTCCCTCATGGCATTTAAAAATAGAGTGTTTAATAAGAAAGAGACAAGTGTGATGGCCATGATGCATATAAGAAAGCATACATACAACACACATGAGGCACACAAAGTAGGCCAAGAGGACACAATACAAGGGACATAGGCACATGTCACTAAATTTGAGAAAGCAAGACATACAAGGACATGTTCAAATGTCTACATACACAAATAAAAAAGAACTTGGATTAGATCCATATGGAAGGACATGTTTAAATATCTGCATGCATAATTAGGAAGGCACACACAAGGACATAGACACATGTCCAAAGCATACATATAATGGAAAAAAATGGTATAGAGCCATATAGTAATGGTATTTAAATTCCCTTAAATATAAGAATCATAGAGACACAATCAAGTCTAAATTAGTAAATTTAGAAATGAAAGTATGCATGCACATGTGGTACAAATATGTATAAGAGCTAAGATGTACATAGGCTAAGTCGAGAGTAGTAGTAGCCCAAAAATAATCTAAGTAGATGTAGGATGATCAATGTTAAGATATAACAATGCTAAAAATGTGATGTAGAGTTTATCAAGATGTAACCTAATAATTTAAACTATGTATAGGATGCCCCCAAATGGGTGAATGTGTCAAATGAAGAACCATTGTATCTATGTGTATGCCCCTAGTGGGTAGATAGTAGAAAATTTGGATCGGTATAGTGGACCTGAGTCCTATAGTAATATGCAAGAACTTGAAAAGAATAAGTGAAGCATGTATATATGATAAAAATTTACTATACTAATATAGTTATCATATGTAGTGTCTGGAAAAATATAAGGGATGTAAACATAGCAATGCATACAATCTATAATTTTTATTTATGAGTAAGTATTTGAATGCTTCTATGTTTTTTTGATATATTATATTGATTTTGTATTTTATAGATATAAGCTATTTAAAACCAACATGAAAATTAAACTATATATAAGGAATGAGAAATAAGAAAACTATGTATAAGTAAATGTTGGAAATAAATGGGATAGTGTACAACTAAAGTGTAATGTCTCTATAGACCTAAGAACACATCCATGGGATGTGGATAATCAAATGATGGATCAGGTGGGAGGTCAATCTATATGAAATTAAATAAATCCTCATCATTGTGATCATCATATCATGTTATATGTATCAGTGTATACTTATCCTTGACATTAGTCTAGATTCTGTGCATTTGAATAACATGCTTCTCTTCTATGTAAGATACCTCCCATGTGGTCCTAAGGTAAACTACATTGGACTATAGAATATATGTATGACACCTATATTTCTCATTCATGCCATAACATATTATAATTAGCTACTAAGAGGGGGGGGGGGTGAATTAGTAGACAACAACGTAAATTCAATTCCAAAACCATTCCATGAAACATACATTCACATAAGATCAAACAATGCATATAGAAACAATCAAATAAGCACAACACAATAGAACACAAGAGATTATGTGGGAAACCCTCCTTGGGGATAAAACTAACTAAACCTTGCACATGGAATACTATCCAATAATGATAAGATCTAATTTAGACCAACACCAATTGATCAAGGAGCACCCACCCCTCAATTTAGTCCAACAACCACTTCACCTTTAGCTAGTACCAACTAGCAAGGAGGCTACAACCCCATATATGATTAAGCACCAACTCAATCACCTAAAAACTGATCTCCACATCTGATTTGATTTTTTACATACCTAATGATGGAATTATCTTTATTTAACACCTGCAAACTTGCCTCTCTACCTCATCGCTCATTATGCCTCTTCTAGGCTCATTAGTTCCAATGACCTATGTGTCCAGTTCCATAAAATTGATTAGATAAAAATGAATGATCCTCTTCACCCTATAATTTTCCTTTATTAACTACTCCTTCTCTTTCAAATTTTCTTTCCTTTGCTTCAATTTACACAATCCCCAACTCATGTAAATAGGCCTCTTAAGCCTTGCCTTTATACCATATTTATTCATCTAGCTTATCTTGGTCAGCCAAGATACTTTCACACTTGAATCATACCTAGAATAGGTCCACACACAAGTTAAATTGGTGAGACAATCCACTCCATAGGTTGGCTATAGTCCTTAAGACTCAATCCTCCATTAGGCCTTAATGAAACCTAAAGCAATTAGGTTTATTCATGCACACGTTACAACTTAGATCTCTTGGACCACCTTCAGCCTTCTCCAATAAATGAAACACATAAAACCTACATCAAATATACTATTTATCACTACCACATAGGTCCATGCCACCTATAACTCTAGCTCACCACTTGAACCTATCAATTATCTCTCCTCGCTAATAGGCCTTTACACACAAAAATGTCTATCTTCTAGAACTGAGGCATACAATTGATTTTATCAAAAAACCACCTCAAAAAATTGCATTAATAGATCATACATGACCTTATAAACATCATCATGTTCATTTTACATCTTCACTTAATCTCTAAGACCTAAAAATTACCTCTACAATAGGACCACTCAAATCGCCTGCAGTCTCTAAAAGTATAGTCATGAACAAGTTCATGTTTATCTCTTATAAGAGTGATTACAAGACATATAATTCAAATGGATAGGTAATTTTATTCTTTTGGATTAAACTCAAACATTTATTTCTCTTGTTCTAGCACATTCATTGGTCCAACAGACCAATTCCTCATACCACTTTAACATTGTGCATACACAATTAGACAAGTTCTTTTGGATTTCTCATCTCAACACCTCAAATAATATTTATCCAACATCAAAAAAATCTTAAATAGAATAAATAGGTCTTAAAAAAAACTAGGATATTCATTAGATGCATTACCATTTGTCAAAAGGGCTCAAACACATCACTTTCCCTATCACACCTAGAGTAGTCAATCTAGCTCAAAACACAATCATGTTGAAAATGACTTATCAAACTTGAGTAAATAATTCCAAGATATTATAATGCATTTAAAAGGTCATAGTACCTTATTATATCATCCTTAAACACAAAATTCATATGCTTCAATGAAAACTTTGCTCCTATAGATCATTCTCATTGTCATGGGTTCCACTGTCTTGTCTTACACAGACAATTCACTTTGTGAGAACCTTCTCGCTTATGTATAGGCATAAAAAAAACTTAAAAATCAATAGAATAGGAGTGATAGGTCTTTAAATAAGACCCCAAACCATTGGATTCATCCTTACTCACCTATAACTCTTCCCTAAACACTTTTTCCCTCTACAAATTAGTGATATGACAACTTCATTATCTAAAAATATTGACACAGTGACTATTTCTTATCAAACCAACTCCATGAACTCCAAGAAAACTTCTTGGCCTTCAAGATCCATCAACTTGCATGTGTTGACCTACTCAACTTTGCTTATAACATCAAATTCTTTAAAAAAAAGAATAATTTTATACCTTGTACTCACTGTCTTGACACACCATTGCCACTTGGAGGTGATTGGAGGAGTCCTCTACAACATGCAATCATCAAACTTAACTTGTCAATCCATTCTGGTCAATAAGCTTTCATATCTTTTTAATTGCTCCATTATGAGGGTTTATAGGAGGGTTTTGACTAGTTTACATTCTTAACATATGTTCATTAAGATTTGTACCTAAAACCACTACAAAATGCTTAGAAAACCTTCTTAGTACCATGTTACATCTCTCCCAAAAGGCTTAGGTCACCATGCAAAGTCTACACATGTCAATGAGTACCAAAACTTCCTTCTCGAGCTCTCATCTCTTCATTCTGCATGCATAGGAGACTTTCCAATGTTGTTTCTTGTTTTGTCTTCCTCTTTAGGACCTAAAAAATTTTCAACACCTTTGAACCACCTTGTGAAACCTCATTACATGCCTAAAAGTGCTCAAACATCTTGACAACTCACTTTAACCCTCCATTTGGGCCTCATTAGGCCTCTATGTATGTTAGGTCTAGAACCACTAGTGATGTAAACCTATTATATTGATCTCACCACCTCAAAAATATGTCATACACCTTTATGAAATTCTCCATAGCTTCCAACCATCTTCTTCCTAGCCTGAACTTTCTCAACACATGATGATACCAAGCCTATGCCTTCATAATAGGTCTCTTATGCCAGAACTAGACTTCTCAAAGCCTTCTTGTCACTTCATGATATCAACCTTCATCAATGACACCAACAATTTATCATTACCTTTGACATCAATTACAACACTTACCAACAAACTCCCCATTTGTCATTGATGGAAACCTCTTCTTCTTATCCCCCTTTTCCATAAATGATAACGTGAACATATACTCCTCTCAGGTTCATCTACACAATCCTCTGATCTTAGGACTTGAACATTTATAAATCTCCCTCTTTGTCCATGCATTAAGATTCAATATATTGTCAAAGCACATGAATTGGTTTGATCAAGTCATCATACAAACTTCTTGAGTTCACATCTATAGCAGACTTCTCCATATCTCCATCATGACTAAATCTTGAAACTAAAATATCTCACATATGCTCCCCCTTACATCATGCATATCTCTTCAAGCCTCTAAAATGATCTAAGTTATCTCCCCCTAACTCCATGTTCCATCTATCAAGTTTGTTCAACACATCATTATCATGTACTGGTCATGTAACTATTTATACTCGTTATATTTTGTCATAACTCAGACCATCTCTTTTGATCTTTGAATACACTTCACTTTTAGCTCTTTGCAACATGAATAGTCCTTAACAAATGAAATAAAGCCTTTAGTTACACAATTATTAGGTCCTTTCTACCTATATAAAGCTTTAGAATAATCCACTCATTTGTTCAACTTTGTCTTCTTAGATCAGCTTGAACATTTGACATCATCATGAACAATTCCCATATGATTCTTAGGACAATAGAAAACTGACCATAAAACTTCATAAGTCATCATGGTTTGGAATAGTTTAAGGCATCTTCAAGGAATCATATAATTATATAGGTTTGTGAGCACAAACATCACTATTGTATACTTTTGACATAACGTATATTATTTATGATCTTCAAATAGGAGCAAACCAACATGCTTATAAGCATTAAATGATCCTTAGGTTAGATTCATCTTCTTGATAAAGCACAATAAGCATTTTTATTTGTCAATATTCCTCAAACTTCATTTCACTATTCTAAATCTTGTAATTTAGACTCCTTCTTGAGCTAATAGAACCACCTCACGCAGATAAGAACAACTTCCATAAGGTCCTCACAAAATCAACTACTCATCTACATGCTCTATAAGCCATCAAGACTCAAAACATTACCAAGCACCCTTTCAAACAACAAGCAATCAATACTAGGTCTGAGAGACCTTATTCATTTGGGGGTACCTATGATACACTTTGACATCTTAATATAAGCTTAAGAACATGCTACCATCATTCTCATATCACCTTTAGTATTTAAAAAAAATGAACAATATATCTTTGCCAAAATGGCATCAGTCTTAAAAGACCAATATTCAACTTTCATACCCCTGCTCAACTATTGACAACTAAGACCTACATCATGCATTCAAATAAGTGTCATAAGCATGAAAACCCACTATAGGAAACATTGCATATTCTCTACAAAAAAATAATTGAGCTTTTAGAAGCCATCACAAGTCCATCTTCACTAAGAATAATCTTCTTAGGGTTTGTTGAAACCAAACCCTCGTTTCATTGTCTTTCACCTTTAGAACTTGATATTACTTTTGAGGAACAATATAACCATATAGAGAGAATCTATCATAGCTACAAGACATTAGGAACATCTTTAGACACCTTGACCAGTCATTTTGAGCTTTTAGAAACACTAAACAACTCTGTAAGTCAACACTATTTTACCATTCAAAATACCTTCACACAATCATTTTTCAAGATGAATTTCTCTTGACAAACACATGTTTCTAGACTATTCCAATGCATAAAAAAGATCTTCAAAGAGTTAAAAACATAATTAAAGTTTATAACATCAAAAAAAGGTCATTTATTAAGTTCTAATCCACTTCTAGTCTTCCTGGGTTCACTAAGAGAAAACCTAGTCAACTACAATCAAATTCTATGTGCAATAAATGTACTTGTATGGACACCTGAATCAAACCACCACTTGGATAACCTTCCTCTTTAAGTCTAATACAACTTTTATTCTTAGCCCATTTTGATTTAACATCATCCATAGCTTCTACAAGCTATTCTTTACGAACTGGTTATTACACAGATATTTGAATTTGAACACCAATGGTCATATTTTTGAATTCCCAATAGCTATTTCACGAAGCATTAACTTGATGTCTTCTGGACCATCATTTGACTGCAAGCCAAATTAGAGAGCTTAAAACTTGATATAAATGATACCTCAAGACACCAAAAATTTAGGGCTATTTCATGACATAAAAGACCTCACTCCCATGATCTCTTTTGACCATAGTTGACTTTTTAGGTACCTATAATAAATGCTCCAACATACTAATCTGAACTTGCCTCCACAATGTCTTAAGATGTTCTAGCTTACCTAGGCACTTTTAGTGCACTTTTTCTCTCTCCAAAGGACATATTGATATTTTAGAACCTCCTCAAAGCATTTAGGGATGCCTCACATCATCCTCCATGCCTTCCAAGACCTGTACTACTGCCACACACTCATAAAACAACCTTTTGACCTCTCTTACATGCAAACAAGTCTCTTCTCACAATCAAGACACCAACACTCCATGACCTTATGTGATATTAAAATCTCCTCCATTAGATCTTGTCAACTCAAATTATGTATGATTAATAAAAGAAAACGTGCTCATACCTTTGTACTTTATGAAGATTCAGATAAACCTCAATTAGGTCTCATACTTTAGGCTTTTAATCCAATCATTGCCTATCCTTATTCTATCATGTTAGTTAATAAAGTAGACCATATTAAATAAGATCTATCATTAAAATTACATTTTATTTTGGACTTAGCTTTAGTATAGTCCTTCTTCAACCTTGTTAATACCATCATGTAGATTATTATATAGACTTCAATCATGATCTTCACAAACTTATCCATCATTGCAAACAAGATGAACATTATCCTTATCACACTTTAAGATACTTATTATCACCTATAGGTTGTTAAACATCCTATAAAAGGTGTGGATCTAATACCAATTTATGGAAGTAGCTACCGAGAAGGGGGTGAATTAGTAGACAACAATATACATTTAATTCCAAAACCATTCCATGAAACATACATTCACATAAGATCAAATAGTGCATAGAAAAACAACCAATTAAGTACAACATAAGAGAACACAAGATATTATAAGGAAAACCCTCTTGGGGGATAAAACCCACTGAACCATGCACATGGAATACCATCCTATAAAGATAAGTTCCAATTTACACCAGCACTAACTGATCAAGGAATACCACCCCTCAATTTAGTCCATAACCCACTAGACCTTTAGATAGCACCAACTAGCAAGGAGGATACAAACCCATAGGTGATAAAACACCAACTAAATCACCTCAAAACTAATCTCCACTTCTGATCTGATGTCTGTCACACTTGATGATGGACTTATCTTGATCTAACACCTACAAACTTGCCTCTGTACCTCATACAAGCCACTTCGGCTCCTTCGCTCAATATGACTCTTTAAGGTTCATTAGGTCCAATAACCTATGTGTTGACCTACATAAAATTTATTAGAAACACATGAATAATCCTCTTCACCCTCTAATAGTCCTCAATGACCTTTTCCTTCTCTTTGAAAGGTTCTTTCCTTTGCTTCAATTTACACACTCCCCAACTCATGCAAATAGGCCTATTAGGCCTTGCCTTTATACCATATTTATTCATCTAACCTATTTTAGTTAGAAAAGATAATTTCACACTTGAATCATACCTGAAATAGGTCCACACACATATTACATGGGTGAGACAATCCACTCCATAGGTCGGCTATAGTACTTAAGATTCAAATCCTCCATTAGTCCTTAATGAAACCTAAAGCAATTAGGTCTATTTATGCCCACGTTACAACTTAGACCTCTTGGACCACCTTAAGACTTTACCAATGGATTTAAAACATAAAAAATACCTCTAATATACTCTTGATCACTCCCACATAGGTCCATTCCACCTATAAGTCCAGCTCACCACTTGAACCTAGTAATTACATCTCCTTGCTAATAGGCCTTTACACACAAAAAATTATATATTATAGAACTAAGGCATAACATTGATTTTATAAAATAAAAATCCAAAAAATTTATTTAATATATCACACATGACCTTAGAAACATCATCATGTCCATTGGACATATTTACTAAAGCTCTAAGACCTCAAAATTACCTCTGCAACATGGCCACTCAAATTGCCTACAATCTCCAAAAGTTTAGTCATGAACAAGTTAATGTTTATCACTTTTAAGAGTTATTCCAAGAAATATAATTCACATGGATAAGTCCTTTGATTCTTATATATCAATTTACAATTTTTATTTCTCTTGTTCCAAAAACATTCATTGGTCTAACAGACCAATTCCTTAGACCACTTTCACACTATGCATACACAATTAGACAAGATCTTTTGGATTTCTCATATCAACACATAAAAATATTTATAAAAATTCCAAAAATATTGAATATATCAAATATTTTTCAAAAATCATCAAGATATTCACTATATGCATTACCATTTGTCAAAAGGGCTCAAACACATCACTTTCCCTATCACACCTAAAGTAGTCAATCTGGCTCAAAACAAAGTCATGTTAAACATCACTTCTCACACTTGAGGAAATAATTAAAAGATATTATAATGAATTTATAAGGTCATAATTCATTATTATATCATCATTCAACAACAAATTTATTTCACCTAAAACTCTTCCCCAAACACTTTTTCACTCTGCTTGGTTTATTTCACCATTTTCACTCTTTGGCAGATTAGTGATAGGGAAAATTCATTGACCAAAAATATTGACATAGTGAATGTTTATTTCAAAACCAACTCCATAAACCTCAATAAAAATTATTGTCCTTAAATATCCATTAACTTGCATGTGTTGACCTGGTCAACTTTGCTTGTAGCATCAAATTATTTAGAAACAAGCACTTTTTTATACCTTTTACTCACTACCTTGACATACCATTTCCACTTGGAGGTGCCTAAAGGATTCCTATATAACATCCAATCATAAAAATCTACTTTCAAATCTATTTTTGGCACTAACCTTTCATATCTTTTCAATCTCTCCACTATGAGGGTTTATAGGAGGGTTTTGACCAGTTTACATTCTTAACAAATATTCATAAATCTCTGTACCTAAAACCAAAAATGCTTGGAAGTAATTATTATTACCATGTTACATATCTCCTAAAATACTTATGTCACCATGAAAAGTCTACACATGCCAATGAGTATCAAAACTTCCTTCTCAAGCTCTCACTCTTCATTCTGCATGCATATGAGACCTTCCACATTGTTTCTTGATTTGTGTTCTTCCTTAGGACCTAAAAACTGGTCAACACCTTTGAAACACCTTGTAAAACCTCATTTCATGCCCACAAGTGATCAACCATCTTGACAACTCACTTTGACCCTCCATTTAGACCTCACTAGGTCTTTATGTATGTTAGGTCTAGAACCACCAGTCAAGTAAACCTATTGTATTACTCTCATCACCTCAGAAACATGTCATACACCTTCATGCCATACCCCATATTTGAAAACCATTTTCTCCCTATTCTCAACCTTATCAATACACTATGATACTAAGCCTATGCCTTTATACTAGGTCTCTCATGCTAGAACTAGACTTCTCAAATCCTTCTTATCACTTCATGATATCAACTTTCATAAATTACATCACCACTTTATCATTACCTTTGAAATTAATGAAAATATTTATCAACATCATATATAATGTGAACCATGTGTCCCTCATGACTGAATTCCAAACATTTATTTGATTGATTAAATATGGCATCCATCACCTGTAACCATGTACTTCTAAGTGTAACTTGTATATGAGTGCCCCTTCTCATGATAAAGAATAATGTATTTGACAACTTGGGGCCACATGCAATTGGTAATGTGATATGTCTTATAGAATCTTAACAATGTATGGCATGTTGTAGATCATTTTCTTGATATCATATGTGTTGTAAAAATGCCAAAGTACAAGTATTAGGATAAGAATCCTTATTTATAGCAACATGGGGGATGCATTTGTTTGCAAAAAAAAATTAGATGGTTAATGCATCATTCTATGGATATATGTGTCAATGATGATTATATCATGGTGATTGTACCTATGGAGGTGGAGGTTATATAATCTAAATAGTGCCCTGAGCCTTAAACTTATTTAACTTATGTTGTAATGTCAAGCATGTATTTGTATCAAGTATTATAAGCTATGAAAATGAAAAAAGGGTTGAAATTCATGTTAAGACAATCTATTGAAAAATCTATGATAAATTGTGGGTAATGCCATCAATCCTCTATCAAGTAATATCTATAGAATATAGTGTGGTCTATCCTATCAAATACCTACCTAAATCATTATAAATGGGTCCATATCCATAAATGTAACCATATGTAATAAGTGAATGGAAGGATCTATCTTTAATTGTAACATAGTAGGGATCCTATTGCTATAAGACTATGGACTAGTAGTGTTATCAGTGTAAAAAAAGGCACGAGTGACTTAGAAACATCTATTACTCTCTAGGGCCCACTAGTGTGAAAATCAATCCAAATAAATAATATGAATGCCAATAGGTGTTGGATTATCCTCTGTGGTGGCCTAAGAATATATACCAGAGTTATGGATGTATACTTATTATGAGTTAATGAGTAATGGTAATTGTGCTGTGAAAGTCCAATCATCTAATTTAGGTGGAGATAGATGTACTATTGAAGGGTCCTCCTCCATCATGGATGAAGGTAAATGTGTTATAGGAGGATCTAGAATAGGTGTAAAAATAGTCTTGATGAATTCCCCAACCTCATATATATGCATCTGCTCAATAGGAATCTTGTGAGGTGGGGACTCTATAAGAACATGGGGTGACCCATCTAGAGATATACTCAGGGTGGTAGGCTTAGTGACTTTGCAATATTTGAATGGTTGATTATCTACTGGATAAGTTTATAAGTATCTATCATGTAAAAAGTTGACACATCTATGCAAGGTAGAGCGTCTGAACTCCATAACATGTATCCAAGGTCTCCCAAGTAATAAGTTGTAGTGCAAATGATTAGGCATCATCTAAAACTATGTAGGTTAGGTTTTTGGCCCAACCATAATATCCAATGTAATAGAACCCAATGTTTATCTAAGAATATCATCAAAACCTATAATATTTTAATGTCTTCTGAATGGACGCTATATCAACCCCCATAGTCTAAAGAAATGTGAGGTTTCATATGTTAAGTCTTGAACCAATATTAATTAGAACTCATTTAATAGAGGTGGTATTTATTTTTTCTTGAATGAAGAGTGGTAAATTCTAATCAATAACTGACTATGATGGCAAATCCTCATTGGAAAAAGATATAACATCCTCAATGTCCTTGATAGCATTCATAATAGATTCAAAGTAAGTTGGCTCTATGTCATGAGGCAAAGATGTATGACTGAGTGTTTGTAAAAGAGTATCTTTGAAAATATTTGCATGTTGAAGTAATTCCAATATGAAGATCTTAGCTGGTGTGTTTCTCAATTGATCCACAATAATGCTTTGTGTTAATCTCTAGGTCTTGTTATAATGTGCTAGGGATGAGGAGGGATGATGGGATTATGTTATTCATTTATAGGCTAAGGAGGCATCATGTTCTATCTAGTAATAAATAGAATGTTAAGATATAATATTTTCCAAGGGTGAGTAGTAGAGGCGGGATGTGAGTGAAGATAATCAGTTGGTCTAGGTAGAGGCAGAATAAAAGGAGTCTTTTGGGCTCTCTGTCATTGAGTAGTAATAAGAGGTAACTCAAAGTGAGCTATATAGCAATGATCCACATAAGAAGGGGACTCAAAAGAGGGAGGACCAAATTGTAAAATAATTTGAGATTTGACATGAACCATGAGAGGAGTGACATACATGTGTATTTTTATATAAATGGCAGGTAATAATCATGATAGATAAACCACAAGACTTTGTGCCAAAAAGTAGAAAATGGCATCTATCATGATAATCATGATGATAGGTTACAAATTGAAAACTAAGTATATTTTTGAAATAAGAAGGGAGACCCTAATTGAGCACTAGGGTTTTGAAATAATGTGAATGTTAAAAGTAATTTGAGTTTACCAAATATTTTAATCATTTAGGACTTAGTGTATGTAAATCCTATGTTGTTAAGGGGGATGTGCATAGTAAATCATGATATAAATATGCAATAAATAAAACCACTAATCTGTAACAAAATTTACTTAATTTAACCTTTTTAAAAATAATAATAAATAATGTAAATAAGTAATTAGCTAGAAAATGACTGAAACGGGAGATTTAGAGGCTACAAACTAAGATAGAGCCTAGAGGCTGGTATAAGTGTCTCAAATAGGATCCAGGTGTCAAAAACCCTCTTGGATAGTATCAACTTAATTAGATAGTAGTGCCATGTGGTGCTAGTGTCCTCTATGGAGAGCTATTTTGAGCTTTTGGGTGCACCTGTGTCTGGGTCTATCAAGCCTATTCCTATGCACACATGTTTGGGATCTCTATAGATGACCTATTTTGACTGATTTGATGTGAAAACCTTAATCCTCCATGTTGTTAGGGCATCCAATTGACACAAAAAATAAAGTATGTTCATAGTGGGATAGGTTGGACATATTCAACACCCCACTATGATGAGAGTTTCATACATACAAACACTCTAAAGAGGGATCAACCTTGATGTAGTTCTTCCTACCTAAATGTTGGTATAAGTGCAAGTGAATCTATTGTGAATGTTGATTTAAGTGATTTGAGTATGACTGAGACTGGAAACTTGAGTAATATAAGCTTATGAATTTTGTAGATGGTTGTATACAGAAGTAGGATAGAATAGGGATTGATAACCTTAATTGTGAACAAATTGTTCTATGTATGTGTAATTTACATATAATTTACATCTAATGGTTAATGGGGTAAATGTCATGTATATATATTGTTTTGTTGCTTGTTTAGGTCTTAAAATAGGTCTAGGATGACCTTAAGTGGTCTTAGATTTGAAAATATATACATTGGTTAAAAAAAGAGGGAAAGGATAATAACGCCAAAATTGGGACACTAACACCATGTGGTGTTATTGTCCCTATTTTGGCGCTAGTGTCTAGGTGGTATAACTTGAGGCACTAAGGGATAAGATGTCAAAATTAGGGTTTGGGAATAATTTATGGAAACATGTGGCTCACTCAAAGGTTGGATAAGTATGAAAATAGGCCCTAAGATAGGTCTAGAGATAAGCTAGGAATGGGTGGTCTCAAGTAACACTCTTAGCACTTAAGTGTCATTTTTAGGAGATTAAAATATAAAAGGCTTATAAAAGGAATTGAGGATGATTATCCTCACTCTTAAAATCTATTCAAATATTTTCATGTTCTATTTATAGATTTTTTGAAGCTATATTTAATATTTTCAAAGGGCTGAATCAAATTTTCACTCTTGTGATAAGTGTAAAATAGGAGAAAGAACATCTAAAATTGAATTCATAATTTCATGCATACATGCAACTGGAATAAATACCTTTGAGTTTGATCTTTTTTCAAAGTATTGGAAATGAAGTTTAATGCTTGGTAATTCAACTGGAATTGACCAAAGTCACTCCAACTCAACCCTTCACCCAACAACTCCCCATTTGTTATCTATTTGGTTTATGCATAGAAAACTAGGGTTTTATCATTGAAATTACTTCACATGATATTTTAGATTTAAAAATGCACCAATATTCATATTTAACATATGCACATGTGTTGAAATAATTAGTTCATCATCATAGTCAACTGGGATAAGTCCATGATCAATAGATTTGAGTGGCCTGTATTGTTGTCCACTTAGAGCGGTTGCATCTAGGAATATCATCTACTTCTGCCTTTGTTATATCACAATAATAATTTTTATGTATCTATATTCTATTATGACTCATTAATTATAATCAAGTGGGATAAGTCTATGGTTAATGGACTCGAGCAACCTATGTTGTAGTTCACTTACAATAAATGTGTTAGGTTGTGGAGCTAAAAGCTTCAACCTTTGCAAACTGAGGAACAGATGGTTGCTGAGTTCTACAGGAACCGGCGTCGGCAGCAGGACCGACATCGGAAGAGACCAGTGCAGAAGGCCACCGGCGATGGCAGGAAGTCGGCCGACGTCGGCAAAACCAGACAAGTAGGGACCGACGTTGGTCGCCTGTGTGTTCCAGAACTGCTCGTTTCACAGATAGTTAGTTAAGTGAACGAAGAGTTTGCATGTTGAGACCAGTTAGAGTCTTGGGCTGCGAGGACAATTGTCTAAATTAAGAGTCTAAGTTATTGTTTGAGTTAGGGATCTATTTATAGACCCATTGGCATGTATTGTATAAAACATGAGATAGAAAGGAAGAGTTCCTTCTAGTTGTAAGATCTGTGAGTTGCAGGTTGTTGCAAGCTCATTGGGGATCTACATGTAAGTTTGGTCTTTGAATTGCAGGTTGCAGGTTCATGAGAGATCAGCTTGAAGTGCTATAGAGTGCTTGATGTACCGGCAGGGTTATTACTGACTGGTTGGTGAGGTGAACACCAATTCTGTGTGTGAGTTGGTTGTTGGGACTGTTTTTTGTGTAGGAGAGTGTGTGTGAGAAGAATTACTGAACACTTGAGGTGTGGCAAATCTCTGTAAGGTGAAAGAGTGTGGCGGCTCTTTGTTTTATTCTTTTCTGTTAGTGTTAATACAAGATAGTGTATTGTCTCTCATATTCTGTGCTATTGGTGAATTCTAGTTACTTGTGTTTCTGGTTATTTCTGTATATTCAATTGCTTATATTTGGTAATCATACTATGCTCTTTCTGAGGAGCAAGATCATAGGAGGTGGAATTAGAACATGTGTGTTTGTTCTTGGATTTATCTTCCATCCTCCCCTCCCAACAAGTGGTATCAGAGCATGTTTGTTGTTCTAGATTCCTGACAAGTGGTATCAGAGCCTTGGTTGTAGGTTCTTAAGCTTGATACCATCAATTGGTATCAGAGCTTTTGGTTGGGATACTAACAGATTGGTGTAGATCTGGGTAGTGTGTTTTGATTACAGGTTACTCACAGGGTTTCTGTTTGAGTGGGAGTTGAGCAATGACAGAAAGCAGTCAACTACGAATAGAAAAGTTCAATGGAAAGAACTACCAATTATGGAGGATGCAGATTGAGGACTATCTGTATCAGAAAGATTTGTACTTACCGTTGGGTGGGGTTGCTAGCAAACCCGTGGATATGAAAGATGAAGAATGGGAGGTTCTTGATCGGAAGGCTCTGGAATCTGTTAGATTGAGTCTTGAATCATCTGTGATTTCTAGCTTATCATAGTGTAAGACAACGGTGGAGTTGATGAAATCTTTGGCAAATTTGTATGAAAAACCCTCGGCTTCGAATAAGGTATTTCTTATGAAGCGTTTATTTAATTTGCAAATGTTGGAAGGTGGATCTGTTCATAGCCATCTTAGTGATTTCTATGGTTTAGTAAACCAGTTAAGTTCAGTCAATATTGTATTTGATGATGAAATAAGAGCTCTCTTAATCTTGTGTTCATTACCTGAAAGTTGGGAAGGTTTGGTAATGGCAGTTTCTAATACTGTGTCTCCTTCAAAAGTCCTAAAAGTGGATGATATTGTGAGTGTGATCTTGAACGAAGAGATACGCAGGAAAAGCACAGGTGAATCATCTGGAGATGCTTTGAGTGTTGAAGGAAGAAGAAGGCCAAGAGAGAAGATAGAGCGTGGGAGATCAAGGTCGAAGATGGGCAAGAGATCCAAGTCTAGGTATGGCAGAATAACCTGCTGGAAATGTGGAAAGCAAGGGCACTTAAAGAGAGATTGCAGATCGAGTACAGATCAGCATGAAGAACATGAAGAAGAAGTAGATGTTGCAGGTTGCGTTGCACAGGATGCTCTGGTATGTTCTTTGGATAAAGTAGAATCTTGGGTATTAGATTCTGGGGCCTCTTTTCATGCATCCCCACATAGAGAATTTTTTCATGAGTATGTCTAGGGAGATTTTGGAGAAATTTGTGTAGGGGATGGTAAGCCTTGTCAGATTGTTGGCAAAGGCAAAGTGAAGCTGAAACTGCAGACAGGTAACACATGGGTGTTAAAGGAGGTCATGCACGTCCCAGTTCTGAAGCAGAATCTGATTTCTGTTAAAAGTTTGGGTGAAGAGAGTTGCACAGTAACTCTCACAACAGACTCTTGGAAGGTTACCAAGGGTACACTTGTTGTAGCTAGAGGTAAGAAAGTAGGTACGCTTTATCTATCTAGTTGTTTTACTGATTCTCTTTCTGGGTTATCTACTTCAGTTGTAGATTCAGAGATGTGGCTTAATAGGCTTGGTCACATAGATAAGAAGGAGATGCTGGTTCTTGAGTCAAAGGATATGCTTTCGGATTTGGAAGGTATGGATCGTGATTTCTGTATGCAGAAGAAGAAGTTGAGGTTTCTTGAGGAATCCGATGTTAATGACAAGAACAGGAAAGCCTTGGTTTTCAAGGAGAAAGCGACGGACAGAGTTCAGCATAAGGTGCAGAGGAATTCTCAGCAGAGCAAGGGTGATTTGGACAAGGGTTTGATCCAAAAGGAGCTCGCGGGAAAAAGTCAGGTCTCACAAGAAAAACACAGAGACCGACGTCGGCAGAAAAACTGGCGTCGGTGTCTAGACAGGGACCGACGTCAGCTATGTGCAGCCCGACGTCGGTGACTCAAGGCAGACAGAGACCGGCGTCGGCCAGGGGAAACCGACGTCGGTAGGGAGGCAGTCGCAGGGAACCGACATCGGTCGGCTGTAGACTGAGATGTGACCGGCATCGGTCACTGAGACGAATTTTGGGTGGACAGCAAGCTGTCATGGAGTCTCAAGCGCCCATATGGAGGACTGAAGGTGTAAGTAAGTTCTTAAATTCGTCATTTCCCTTATTTACACTACTTGTTGCTCACTTATGGCATAGGACCAGGAAGTTATTGAAGAAGCAGAACAGGTAGATCCAAGAAATAATGGGAGCTAGGCATGAATGAGGATGTGATTCCTTGGAGGAGAACCAAACAGGTGTTTTGGGTAGAGTGGCCAGCTGGAAGTAAGCACTGAGAGACGAATGGATGTTAAAGATGAAGAAGAGCGGAAATGGATACGTGAGATGGAAGATCAGGGTATTTGATCTTGTATTAGCTGCAGGGCAATGGAGGTTTGTTCATTGTGTTTCTCTTTACGAGGTTGGATAGTATTAGCTACACTATCCTATTTTCTGTATGATGTGCTTGTTGCAGGGTTACATATACAGGTATTGTTGAACTAAAGGTAAATCTAGTTCAGGTGTTTGTCATGGAGAATCTGGGAGCAGCAAGATTCTTTGGCAAGAGTGTGTTCTAGAGACATGGTAGGTCATGTGTTGACTTTGTTTCAGGATGATTGTGTGAAACCGGTTAGCACGCCGATGGTTAGACAGTTCATAGAATAGGTGTCTTGATTCACATAATGAGGTTGAGTGCATGGTATGTATGAAACCTGAATTTTCCCAAGCAGTGGGAGTTGTCACAAGTTAGGAACCAATCCGGGAGAGAACCATTGGAGGGCAGTTCAGTGGATTCTTACAGGGACTAGTAGCAGGTGCACATGCTATGCAAGTTCAGGTTTATTTCTACATGGTTGTAGATGTGGATGTGGCAGGTAATTTGGATGACAGGTTTTGGACCACAGATTTTGTGGTGGTTGGTCTTCAAGGGTGATTTTGAAGATGGATACATAGCCAAGGGAACAAACTAGACGGTGTACAGGTACATGTACAGGTTGCAGCTATTTATCTCCAAGTGGGAGATTGTTAGGTTGTGGAGCTAAAAGCTTCAACCTTTGTAAACTGAGGAACAGATGGTTGCTGAGTTCTACAGGAACCGGCGTTGGCAGCAGGACCGACGTCGGCAGAGACCAGTGCAGAAGGCCACCGGTGACGGCAGAAAGTCGGCCGACGTCGGCAGAACCAGACAAGCAGGGACCAACGTCGGTCGCCTGTGTGTTCCAGAACTGCTCGTTTCACGGACAGTTAGTTAAGTGAATGAAGAGTTTGTATGTTGAGACCAGTTAGAGTCTTGGGCTGCGAGGACAATTGTCTAAATTAAGAGTCTAAGTTATTGTTTGAGTTAGGGATCTATTTATAGACCCATTGGCATGTATTGTATAAAGCATGAGATAGAAAGGAAGAGTTCCTTCTAGTTGTAAGATCTGTGAGTTGCAGGTTGTTGCAAGCTCATTGGGGATCTACATGTAAGTTTAGTCTTTGAATTGCAGGTTGCAGGTTCATGAGAGATCAGCTTGAAGTGCTATAGAGTGCTTGATGTACCGGCAGGGTTATTACTGACTGGTTGGTGAGGTGAACACCAATTCTGTGTGTGAGTTGGTTGTTGGGACCATTTTTTGTGTAGGAGAGTGTGTGTGAGAAGAATTACTGAACACTTGAGGTGTGGCGAATCTCTGTAAGGTGAAAGAGTGTGGCGGCTCTTTGTTATATTCTTTTCTGTTAGTGTTAATACAAGATAGTGTATTGTCTCTCATATTCTGTGCTATTGGTGAATTCTAGTTACTTGTGTTTCTGGTTATTTCCGCATATTCAATTGCTTATATTTGGTAATCATACTGTGCTCTTTCTGAGGAGCAAGATCATAGGAGGTGGAATTAGAACATGTGTGTTTGTTCTTGGATTTATCTTCCATCCTCCCCTCCCAACAAGTGGTATCAGAGCATGTTTGTTGTTCTAGATTCCTGACAAAATGTGTCTAGAAATAGTTTATGATTTTGTTCCTAATTATAAGCATGCATAGTCACCTATTTTAATAATTCCTACTTATGATTATTTATAAAAATGAACATAAATATTTCTGAAAACTAAGTATATCTATTTTTAGTGTTTTTCCAAAATAGTAGTTTTCCATATTTAACAAGTTATCAAAATAAAAAATGTTGATTGTCATACATATTTAACATTAAGATATACTCTAGTTTTACAAATATAATAACACTAAAAATTTAATGCTTTAATAAAAAATAGGGAAAAGTAGTAGCTAAATGCCCACAAATAGGGCTAAATACCCTCAAATAGGGCTAAATACCATCCATATTTCAACCCATAAAAAATATAAACCAACCAGGGAAAATATATTTTTACCAAGCTCTTGACATGAGTTTCATCTATGGGTTTCATATTCATATTTTAATATTTTAGGGATGCTTAAAACATTAAATTTAATATCTAAATAATTTTTTTAACAATTAATACCTACAACCATTCAAAAAAACTTACAATCTCTACTTCATCATGATGCCCTATAGCCATCCAAGGATTTAAACTCTTCTATTTACCAAGATGTTTCTTATGGCCAAACCTAATTTGATCTTTCCAAGTATATCATGGAATTATTATATCCACTCAAACATTCCTATAAATCCAAATCAAAGTCCAAAAAACAATATGAAAGACCACTATGGTTGTACACAAATTGGAAATGAATAAAAAGGACAAACACTTGCCTATAAACACATAGAAACAAATGAATAGTCTTCCTAGTCAAACCCAGGAAATATGCCTTCTTTTTTTACCCAATATATTCCTTCTTCTTCTTCATTTCTCATAAAAAACTTGTGTGTCTTAGCCCTAGAATTAGCTCCCTATATTCATGATAATTTGGGCTTACATTAGTTAGCCATTACAACTCTTTTCTTGTAAATATCTTAGGTTCAACTTCAATTTTTGAACCCATAAATATATTCATATAAATAAATATCCATACTCAAATAAACATTTATTTAGGCATGAATCATGTAAAGGATTGTAGAAGGGATTTTGATTCATGCACACCCATGCAACTCAAGTGATTACCTAGTTTCCATTCAAAAATTTCATGCAACAACTTAAAACCCTAAGTTCCATGGCTAGAGGAAATCATGGCATTGAAAAATGGTAAGAATGAGACTTCAAGTCAATGCCTTAAAATTAAAATCATTTGAATAATCCACAAAAATGCTTTATGGATGACCAATCCACCCCCAAGTGGATGTTTTAAACATGTAAATATGATCAAATTAAAATGTTTTAATGGTAAGTGGAGCTACAAAAATTTGGTACTAAGTATTTGAAAATGATAAGCTTGACATGCATTTACCATGCATGACTTGAGCATTCAAATATTGTCCTAATCCTCCATTCTCTCACACCTACATGTTATGCTATGAGTTTAATCTTTTTTTTGTATTGTTACACACCTAGATGAAACTCACTATTTATTTCAAACTTACTATCTTTAATAGATATATCCATATCCTTACTTTAGTTTGCATGTACACTGGTCGATAATTTTAGGATCGATCAATATCTCTAGTCAATATTGACCTGAATTGTTTGGTACCAACCCTCTCTCCACAATGACTAATTTTTATAATCAAAACTCTCCTTAGGGTCAACCCACCTATCTAGGATGTCAATTGTGTGAGAAATTACCTAATGGAACTATTATATATACAAATCAAGGTCTCACTTAAAAGGAGACTTGACACTTGTATAGTACATATCTATATACTGTTGCATTGAGTAAATCTACACTATTATTCCCAAATTGAAAATCAGTCACTAGGAGTAGTCATAAGCCAAGTCTAAAGCATACCAAATCCAAATAAAATTAATCATTGTCAAGCATCAAATGTATTTTTTTTGTTGCATACATATAGTGAAGGAACACAATTTCAATCACATTAGGTGGGAGAATCACATATAAATTTAATTCCATCCTTAAAATATCAGATATGTAGGCAAATTATCAAATGCTAAGTCAATTCATGGTATAAGTAAGAACCTTAATGAAAGCAATTTTACAGCTTGGCATCCATCTTCTGGCATGTTATTTTTGTTATTTATGGCTGTAGCTTAATTAATGGGTGTTGGGCACTAAACCATTTTAAATATAAATTCCATTCTACCTTGTTTTGTCACATGGTTACTCATTCTTCATATCCACCCAAAGGCTTTCATTCATACTTCCTTTTCAATATGACAATTCATTTATTCAATAATTATTATTTTTAAATATTTATGCTTTCTTTTTATTATTTGATTTTTTATGTTCAAACAAATATATAATATTAAATTCTTTTTTGATGTGTGTCGAAATATAAAAGTAATTTATAATATATAAATTCATGGAATATTAAAAGTTTTAGGGTACTAGATTACCTTAATAACTTGTAAACCATCATCAACCATGAACATGGAGGTTAAATAATGAATTTATTTGTCCACTATATATTTTTCCTTTTACCTCATGAAGAAGATGTATGAGTGGCAAAGCCAAAATTAACACAAGCTTTATCTTTATCTTTACCATTTCATATTTTATATTTTTAATTTATGTAAATTGGTTGTCACGTGGATATATCATGAATGACACACTATTAGTAATTTTCTTAAATAAAAAATTGCCATGTTATAAGAGTTCAACCATAATCTTTCCACACTAGAGCACCAATTGAGGTACTCATAATGACACTAATGTTTATTACGCTTCCTTCAAAATGAATTTTTTATCAAAGAAATTGCAATTTTGGTGCATGCTCACAAAACATATGATTAATAACTAAATGATATATCTACTCATTATAATATAATATATATGTTTATTAAATATGTTAGTATCTCTTTGAAGCATTTGAAAATCTATTCCCCCTCAAATATGCTTCTTGTTTGAAATAAATGGATTTCAAGTAAATTGCAATAAAAAAAACACTCCTACACATATAACTATTCCTTGGTATTGGATGACTTTTATAGTGTCGCTAAGCCATACACTAGGTAACTTGGAATGTAAACTCAAAATCCCTTTTGGTCAATATAAAACTTTTTTTCAAACTCTATTTTACATAGAATTTGTGTAGAAATGATATTATGTGTCTTAAAAATTTAACTTTATTATTTGTGATGCTTTCATAGTTTATTAGTTAAATATTTAAATTATTATTGGATAATTATTTCAATTCAATGATAGGATTTCATAAAACTAATTTATTGATTACGGGATACTCATCAAAGTGTGAGTGAGATATAACCTTGTGTGGGTGGTATGGGACACCCATGCAAAACATTATCCCTTGTGCACTTTTTGAAGATCATAGTTATTTTATTCCTATAGACCATTGGTCGATAAGTTACTATTAGGATGGGTAGGTTGGGAAAACCTAGGGATAAAGTGGTGAACTTCTAGATGTGAATACTTAGTTTGGATGTGACAACAATGACTTGTTAAATCTAGTCTTATAGTATACCTAGGAATAAGCTTTGTTTTTTGTTTTGTATATATTAGGAATTTATCAATTCCTATTCTAGTTCACTATCATACTTACATCGTGTTGCATGGAGTAACCACAATATTCACCTACATACACATTGACCTCTTTCTTTTCATTACATTTGTATTTATCATTCTCATGAAGGGTATGTCCACTCTAAATGGATGAGAGGTGTGTAGGGGATCTAAAAGGATATGTGGTTGGAGGTAAAGTCCTATATGATACTTTCTTTCTATGTATATTATATAGTTACTACTGACTTTACTAATGATCTCATGCTTTGTCATTTTTCACATTAAAAAAAACTTGCAGAGTATGAGTACTTATTATGAACCAATAACTACATTGTATTTGTATATATTTTGTAAAGTGATATATTCTCCCATGTATTACTAGAAATAATGTAATTAGCATAACCATGAATAATGATGTATCTAGTAACGGACATTTATTTTTGATTTGTACCTTCAAAATGTGTAAAGGAAAATATTATCTTCTGAATGATTAATTTCCTTATTATAAATGAATGACTATTTAAATTAAGGAAAGAATGGATATGATGTGAATGTAGACTTAATTTGATAATTGGAGTTTGATTGATATTTGTAAATAATGGAATTACTTTGCACTTTTGCATTCATTTCCTAACATCTATTGTAGATATTATCAAAGTGGAATAAAAATTAGTTAAGAAACCTTTGAAAGGAGAAATTATAATTACACAATTTTAAAAAATTAGCATTTTGAGTATTCAACGAAGGGGTTATTACATTGTGGTGTCAGAGGTTAGGATTAACACTTGGACCCAATGTGGACATTCATATTTATGAATTGCATATAAAATCATGGTTCACACAAGAGTCAATAGGGAGGGTAGTTAGTAAGATGATGAACTTATGAACAATATCAATCAAATCTTGGCCATGGTAATTAATACCTAGAATAGGGTGGGAGGCCTCAAGCATCAAAATCAAGAATTGATTCTAAAAGTTAGTATGGAAAAAAATTAATAATAAGATGAGCAAGAAAACAGAAATATGAAATAGATCCTAAATAATTAGGAGATTCAAGGTCACCAATATCGACATCAGAGACATAAACAAGGCCTACCAAAATGATGAATTTCCCCTTTCAAACACTGACATGATAGTTGAATCCACAGTGGGTTATGAAATGATTTCACTGATGGATGGATTCTTAGGATATAACTAGATCTGGATTGTGCCAAAAGACCAACATAAAATAACATTCACCACTTTATGGGGAACATTCTGATATCAGGCTATGCTATTTGGTCTCAAAAATGTTGGGGCCATGTACCAAAGAGCAATGACCATTATATTTCATGATATAATGCATGATATTGTTAAATACCATGTTGATGACATATTAAGAAAATAAAAGACCAGGGCTGATTATCCAACAATACTACAAAGGATATATGAGAGATTGCATGAATACAAGGTCAAGTTTAATCTTAAGAAGTGTGTTTTTGGAGTTACATCAAGCAAATTGCATGGATTCATTATATCTCATTAAGGCAATGATGTATATCTAGCCAAAGTATGAGCCATAACTCATATGTCACCACTGACCAATCTGAAGTAGCTCCATAGTTTGTAGGGTAAGATACAGTCCATCAAATGTTTCATATCTCAGTTGGTCGATAAGTACCAGTCTTTTACACATTTGTTGAAGAAGGGTGTCACATTCTATTGGGATGATGAATGCCGAAAAGTTTTCAAATAACTGAAGGACTACCTAGCTAATCCACCTATTTTATTGCCTCTTATACTAGGAAAGTCATTCTTACTATATTTATTTGCCATAGATAATGCCCTGGGAGCACTTCTACCTAAACATGATGATAATGGAAAGGAGCATTTTGTGTACTATTTAAGACATACATTGGTCGTGTATGAGCACAACTATATGCCCATTGAAAACCCTGTTTAGCTATGGTCTTCACATCTTAGAAGTTGCATTATTACATGTTAAAAAATAAGACCATGGTTAGTTAAAAAGTAGATCCACTCAAGTATCTACTATATAAAATAGCTTTACAAGGTCAGATGGCCAAATGGATCATGTTCCTCAATGAGTTTGAGATAGAGTATGTCAACTAGAAAGCCATCAAGGGGCAAGTTCTTGCGGATCAAATTATTGAAGCACCCCTTATAGATATAGAACCACTAACATTCCAATTCCCAGATGAATCCATTATGACTATCATTGAAACACCTCTTATTATGTAGTACTGGAAGTTATATTTTGATAAGTCATTCACAACACATGGATTAGGGGCAAGCATTTTATTCATTACACCTCAAGGGGATCTAATCCCTAAGTCATTCAAGATGAAATTTACCTGTACCAATAACATGGTTGAATATGAAGCACTTGTTATAGGGATTTGACAGGCAGTACAATGTAACATACAACATATCAAGGTTTATGGTGATTTCCAATTAATCATCAATCAGGTTACAAACCATTTTCAAACCAAGGATGGCAAGATGGTGTTATTCAAGGCCATGGTCTACACTCTCAAACAATAGATTGTTGATGTATAGTTTGAACATGTACCAAGGGCAAGTAATATAAAAATAGATGCCATGGATACTATTGGATCCCTGATTCATCATACAAACACAACCAAAAAATACTAGTTCCATGTTGAAAATCTACTAGCACCAGCTCATGAACCTTCAAACATTGTAATGATCTATGATATTTTTGGTCCCAACTCTATGTGGTATTCAAAATTATACACCTATCTTCAAAACCATATTTTAGCACCAAACCTATCTCATAAATATCCAAAGCCTTTATCCACCATGTTTCATGTTATACCTTACTTAGATCAACCCTTTATTGCCATAATTTTGAGGAAACTCTAATTTATTGTTTACCTTTGATAGAATCTGCATTATCATTATGAGAAGTTCATGGAGTATGTGGAACCCACACAAGTGGGTTAGTCCCATCCAAAAAGCTCTTATGTACCATGTATTATTGGCCAATGATGGATGTAGATGCAACTACATATATGAAAAAGTGTGATAAATGTCAAAGGCATGCTAATATGATTCATGCCCTAGCTAAGACTCTGAAACCAATGCTTACACCATGACCATTTGCTACATGGGGTCTCAATTTGATTGGGAAGATAAACCCCATCTCATTCGATGATCATAAACAAAACCACTGAATATTTCACTAAGTGGGTCGAAGTTATACTCCTCATGTGACTGAAAGAAAAATTCTAAATTAATTTTCAACCATATCATTTACCGCTATGGTATCCCTTTGACATTATATTTGATAATAGAGGATCATTAAAAAACAAGGACATTGAATCGCTTTATTTTGAGTACAAGATAAAATAACATTTTTCCATAGCATATTACCCACAAGGTAACAACCAGCCTGAAGCATCTAATAAAACCATCATCAACATTCTCAAAAATATTGTTAATGATACAAACCATGATTAGAACCTCTAAATCTTCTATGCCCTCTAGGCCTACCGCACTAACTATCGTACTCCTACAGGAGCCACTATGTATTCACTTGTTTATGGCATTGAGGCCATTCTTCCCATTGAAGTCGAGTTACATTCATTGTGCATATCTTTAATCATGTCTTGGATGATGAAGACTATTGAGTTGCTTGCCTGCAAGAGCTATAGTTACTTGATGAGAAACTCATGGCCATAGTTAACAACTTGCAAGCATATTAAAATTGACTTTATAGACACTAAAATTAGTGCATCAAACATAGAGAATTTGAGATTGTTCTTAAATAAAACCAAAAGAATACCATGGCCAAGAAGAAACTTAAAGTCAAATTCAAACCTAACTAGATAGGCCCATTCATCATTGTTTCAAACTATGGTGTTGGAGCATACAAGCTCGTTACACCAGATGGGGATGAACTTGGTGAGCCAATGAACATTATGCACTTCAAGCATTACTTCACTTGAGAGACCTAGTGTATTGTCTATGAGGCATATTTTAGTTCTACCATAATATTGACATTTTTCCTTGTAACATACCACTTTATCACTACACCATTCTACCATACCTTTCCTATCAACTGAGTTATTTTCAATCTCCCTCTGTAGCCCATTAACTTTGGTTTAGTTCCATTGGTTCCATAGTCACTTTTAACATGAAGATCAAGTTTCAACAGTTATTTCACCATAGTTTGGAGTAGTATGATAATGGTTTGGTAGTTGCATCCTTCATTTATTGTTCTATTTTATACCACATGGGCCTAATTATAACTGCCTTTGGGTAAATTAGTGTTTCACCATCATGCTACTAATTATAACCACCTATGGGAAAATTAGGTGCAATAAATTATTTATCATGCCTTAAAGTATGACCTTGTCATGCCTATGTCATATCGTGTCATTTTCCAAAGTTTCCTATTTTGTTTGAATTGGTTACTACACTCGTTAGAATCCTCTATTGTAAGGTGGAACTATAATGATCATAGGTCCCATCCTAGGGCTATGTAGGTTGTACTCGATTCACATTGAGGTCAGCTCAGTCACCCTTTTCCATGTTCTTGCCATTTTATGAGCAATCTAAGTTTGAACACTCTCACCATTTTGTGAGCTTGGACCATTTAGTATCTCATCATTGTCAATCAAGTTGAGGTACATAGAAAATTCCAAAAAAAATTGTAAAGTGATTTAGAAAATTCAAAAACATTGACCACTTCTTTGCCTTAAGGATTATGGAAACCCTCACTAAGTCACAAGAAACCACTTGTCATTTAGTTTCCCCATCTTTATTGGCCTGACATCCCATGCTCTTGCTATTTTATGAGCCCATTCCCATATTTCTTATACAACATGCTTTCCTTCTCAATCATTTTCTTCTATCCCATATCCTAAGAGAACTACATTTGGCCTAAATTTTTTGTTGGATATCACATCCATGAAACTATGTAGGCAACATGCATTTGCCTAGTGCATTTAGAGACACCTCAGCCACCCCCTTCCTTTTATTCTATTCCCCCATCTTGTTTGTTTGTTTAGTTGCCTCTTATTGTCTAGGGACAATGTTGAGCATCTTGGTTTTGTCATGTTGTTTGTAATGACATTGTGATTAACCATTCTTTGTTGATTTTTCATTTTGTTTCTTTTTTGTTTTGTTTTGTTCTTCATTTTTCTTAGTGTTTTATTTGTTTGTTTGTTTGTTTTCCTATTTTTTTACTTTCTTGTTGTGACTTGATTCAGTCTATATGCGTTCATTGGGTGATTCCTTATGTAGTATTCTTGAATCCATCCATATTCATATTCCAAAATTGACATCATTATTTTTATCATTGGTGCATTGTTTTCTATTGAGTATTAGATCATGTGTCAGTCCATATACATATTTCGGCCAAGTTATCATGGTCTTATATGATGATGCCTACCATTCTGTGCTATAATAAAAATAAGCTCCAAGAGTCTACATGGTAATGAAGCAATGATATATGTCCTTGGCACCAAAAACATTCTTGATCTTATCCAAATTATATCCTTCATAGAGTAATTAAATAATGAAATAATTTTCCACCTTGCCAGTTTAGATGCACATCTCCTTACTCGTAAGTTGCCCAAATTTATCTTTCTCCTTTGTACCACTTTTCCATCATATTCCATATCATGTTTTGCACAATAAAGATACCAATGATGATAACTACCTCTGGGCAAATCATTATATACCGTCCTACTTGCATTACCAATCATTCTAACCACATTTGGGTAAATCATTGTGTTTCCATTATTTGGAGGTTAATGAGTATAACCACCTATGGGAAAATAATTGTCTTTCTTCTACCCAACTAGGGCATGTTTTCATTGTGATAATTCTTATAACCACCTTTGGGAAAAACCATTATATTTTTCTGCCCAACTGGAGCATGTTTTTATCTTATCGATGATTATAACCGCTTATGGGAAAATCATTATTTTCCCTTTTCTTGATTATAACTACCTTTGGGAAAATCAATCTCTTGTTATGCTAAGCCTTTTTCAATGATTATAATCACCTTTGGAAAAATCATTACCTTTTTTGTCCCACCTATGGGCAAATCATCATGTTTATCTACCCTAAGTAGGGCAGCTCCATATGCCACTGATTATAACCACCTATGGAAAATCAGTCTTTTCTACCCCACTTCATCTTTTGGTCCTATCATTTCTTCCTTTCAAGGGATTGATTACTGACCCTTTTGGAAACTACTCCCTCGAGGGGGCACCTACAGTTCATCCATTGTTATTGAAATCATTAACATACATGACCTTTTTATTATTTGAGAAGACGTTACTATGCTTATAGCTTGAAAATGCATTCTCAAATAAGGGCAAATTGTAGACACCTAAAACTGGCCATAACTAGCCTTCAACCGGACTTCAGATTGATTCCTACCAACCATTACAAATTAATCCTAGGAATTATTGAAATGAGCCAAATTTGATTAAGCACCATTCGTCAAAGTTCAGAATCACATTGAGGCATACCTAATTGGGGTATCCTTTCGTATGCAATCATAACCTCTCACCGATTCATCTCTAAGCATCCTAAGGCATCATAATAGTATATTTGGTCTATGGACTATTAAGTGGGGCACTTTCATACATAAATCAAATCTTAAAAATGCTAAAAGACTAATCAAAATTAATTAACAAGCTAAACCAAATTAAATGCTTAGTTGAATTATCCATGTGAAATTAATGAAATTCTAAAAAAGAAAATTCAAAAATATGAAATATCCTAGCTTTTCATGATTAACTTTTAAAGTTATCAAGCCTTTGGAAAATATATCTTTTTGGAGACCCATGCCTATTCATTGCCAATCATAAGTAATTGACATCTTTTAACTCTGCTAGGGCTATGTTGACTCACTTAGGTTAGGTTTGAACCCATTCCATGTTTAAAATACATTTTAACTCACCTTGAGTTGGGGTTAGTTTTAAGCCTATAAATACAAGCCATTACCTATTGGAAAAAAGAGCTTGGATATTGTAGAGTTATAATGCAAGTTTTTGCATAAGATTCATAACAATAATGTAATAATGCCCAAATATTGATCCAAGCCAAATCAAGCAAGCATAAGCAATATAAAGCCATGATGGTGCCAAGGAGAGAAGGAGCAAATAAAACTCCATTTCCACAGACTCTTTGAGCAAAAACTGAGCAAGCAACACAACGAACCATTTGGAGAATCCAAGGAAGGTAAGGGTTCTTGTGTCTTTTGCATTTTAGTTGTGTTTTCAATTGTTGTTTGTTCATTAAGCTCCCCCTATGGTCTAAGCTTAGAGATATTAGAATGATAGTGTGTTCATTTTGAGTTTTGTTTGCATAGACTAACACTGGATCTAACCTCCTTTTTATTATCAAATTCTTATGATCATAAATGGTATGCCTAGTGGGACCCTAAAACATCCAACATAGCAAGAAGGCTAAAATGCAACTCTTAACTTTTCAATTGAATGCTTGAATAGGTTAAAATTTGGAGTTTTAGCTTTTTTTTTTATCAATTTTGATTTTTATGTTAACACATATTTACATAGAGACCAACATCAGTTTGGCATAACTATCATAGGTTTTTCCTAATCAACATCAGTTTTGTTTAACCATCATCAGTTCTAGCTAACCATCATCAATTAAGGTGCAAGGTAAAAAACAACATGGTAACTTAGTTTTTGAGTTTTCTCACAAGTTACAGGTTGTTGTTTTGAGTTTTAAAAACTTGTAAAGTCTTTGTTCCATCATTTTATTATAGGTTTTCTAAAGTTTTCATACTAACTTGAGCTAACCATTTTTTTTGAAATATTTTATTTTACCTTCAGGTTCACAAGTAATTGACATTGGTCTTTATCAAATGGTATTTGTTTTCTTACAATTGGCATCAGTTTTCTAGTAACCAACATAGGTCACAGGTGATTGACGTTGGTCTCTATGTAAAAAACACAAAGAAACATGAGAGCTATATTTTCAAATCTTGTTTGTTCATCCAAAATTATGCTTCAAAGCAAAAGGAAACTCTAAAATTTATAGGACTAGAGTGGGAAAAGGACATAAATTTTCAAGTTTAAACTCTTAAACACTTCATTTTGGTGCTTAAAAATAATGGTTATGTCTTGAACATTTGGTTTTAGTGCTTAAAAGGAACCTAGGTATTTTGTGTTAAGTTGATTTGTGAAAATTGTTACAAGCTTTGCAAACTTAAGCCAAGGGGCTAAAAACTTCATCAAACATTTCATTTAGTGCATAAAATTAACACTTAGATTTTGAATTCTTGAAGTGTTTGTTTGGTGTTAAATTTTTATACTTGTGTGTTTTTCACAAAATGAAGAGTGTGTGTATGCTCTGACCACGTCCCCTATAGGGAACTTGGGTTACCAAAAGTGCCTTTTCCTTACAATTTATGCCTTTGTCCAATGCATGAAAAGAATGTTGTCTAGGCTCTCCCCAAAACCCATATGGTTTGGGTGATCTAAAAATAACCTCTAAAGTATTTTCACTTAGTCATTTTCTTTTATGCAACTTGGCTTGTGAAGGGGAGTTCATAACTTCTTCATGAGTTCTTTAGTGAAGCTTTGACCCAGGGTTTCATCTCCCAGCATTGTTTCAACCCCACTTCATGGTGGGGTATATAAATTAGAGCATGTATACTATGATATCCATGGGGTTGAGTGGATAACTTCTCCTTTTATAATGAAAACCCGAGTTAGGTTTGGTTAACCAAGGGATTCCACTAAGTAGTACATAGATGGAATCACTATACAAAGGAATAAACCCTTGCATAGTATGTTAATTAGTATGAAATTGATTGATGTGAGACATCTCTAGTGTTAATCACACTTGGGATCATCTAGATGGTTGAAAATTTAAGTTTTAGACAAACCCCACTTATCATTGACATATTGTTGATGCAAGGTGAGTAGCTTGAAGGTCCATGTCATCATACAATCTCTTAAGAGAAGAGGGTGTAAAAATCTACTACTTCATACGCTTTTATTTTTGGATTAACACTTAAAATCCTCCTAAGAGTATATAGATGGATTTTAGAAATATGATGAAACTTTGTCAGTTTAGGGATTAGAATGATTATACTTAGTTGTATTTTGGTCTTTTTACTTTACTTACTTGGTCTTTGAGTCTAAAACCATTTATTTGTTTTTTCCATGTCAAAAAAGTTTTTGTGTCCACATCACTTTGTTGTTTGAGGAGGCGTTATGTCATATGTTTAATCACATGCCTTTACCTTGAACTTTTTTCAAAAACATTGTGAGTGTCACTTGATTGAAACAAGTAACACTACACTGCCCAAATCATTTCAAGTTTTTGTGCCTTAAGTCTTGAAACAAACCATTGATCATACTTTTAAAGAGAGATAACACCGTTACACTACTCAAATTATTTCATAGACTTATTTTGTCTTATGTCCAACTTTATAATTTAAAGCCAATCCATGTATGTCATTTGGGTCTTCATCTAGTGTCATCATGCCATTCACCTTTGTCTATATTGTTAATCAAAGAGGCCTAGTTTTTTTAATGTTGAGTTTTTAATTAACCTTGACAAGTTCAAATTCTAAACATTAATTTATTTCTATTTATGCCTTGTCTGATTTGGGCCTAGACACAAATCCTTCTCTTTTGGGTGGTGTAACCCAGGCTAACTATTTACCCACTTAAAAAACTTATTTTTTCCTTTATTTGGGAGAAAATAGTCTATCTCCAAGTGCCTTTCATTTTGTGCCTCATACCAAATTGACCAAGTTCATGTCTAAAATCAAGTGACTAGTTTATGCCAAAGTGTTTTAGATTTGTTAGATTAAATCATCCTAACACATGCCTTTGTTTGATTATAGATTTTGACTCCGTGTTTGGCCAAAATACCTAGCAACCTTTTATGTTTCCTAGATTAGACTTGTTTGGAACACTTTAAACCTAGAGTTTGGTATTCTAATTTTAGTTCATCCACTTGATGTTTTTGTGTGAGACATTTATCATTAGACATTTGACAATAGATTGTTTTATACTAAGTTTTTTTCACAAACCTTTTTGGAGATACAACTCTATCCCTTTGACCAAGTTAGATTGAGTTTGAACCTTTTGTCTTTTTAGACATTAATTTTTAGATTTTGTAGAACTCTAACCCTTTTGTCACGAAGCATTCATCATTGAGTTAAAAGTGTCTCACTATACATGTAGTAGAGTCATGTAAAATCTAGGGTATAGTAATATGGTCCCACGAGAAGACTTTAATCAAGACCCCTATGGAGATGATGTTATTTATGAGATAGATCATTATTCACCTTACAACACTCAAACAAGGGAATAAATCCAAGATCCTTTGGCCCATTATTTGGTCAACACACCTTTATATTTGGAGTAGGACCAAGAGCAATCATCACAATACCTAGCTAGCATACCTTTGGTTGTAGAACAAGTACAATAACAACCATACTATGTTACAATGCCATCAGCATATGACCCTTATTTGTTTGATCATCACTTGCTTGTGAATAAGGATGAAGTCTTAATTAGAGCTTTAGAAGAAGGGGTTAAGTTTCCAATAGACTTTCCCCATGAAAATTTTCCAAGACTAGTAAGAGTGCCTTACAACATGCCTTACAATCAAAACAACAAACATGCCTCTTCTACCAATCCACAAGCTATAGTGCTAATGCCATATCAGAACCCTCATATACTTGTCATAGGAAAAGGCCTCATGGAGGATAATTTCATACTGATGTAGACAACATAATAGACATATTTAAGCTTAGCATGCAACTTCAACAATATGACCATGTCATATGCTCCTCTTATTGAGTTATCTCCTTCAATAGGATTTTTAATCAAATTTATGGGCCAAAAAAATTAGGGTGTAGACCCATTCACACAAAGAACTTAAGTGGAAAACATGTTCAATGCCCCAACTATTAAAGAAGTGACTTTTACTTCTATATAGAATAGTGAGCCAAACATAATGGATAACACACAAGTGACATCTAATCCAAACCAAAGTGGCGTGAACACACAAACAACTAGTTTACAATAAAATGGGTCTTTTATTAACAAGATGGGTGGTTCATAAATATAGGGGGCAGGAAATTCTACTTCCCAACCTCAAGAAACTACCTCTAATCCTCAACCAACTACTTCTTCAAGCACCCAAACACAAGGATTAAGTAGTCAAGCAATAACTAGTGTTGTACCTCAACAAAACGTGATGAATATTACTCCACCATAATAGGTGGTGAGTAATATTCCATAATAATAGACACAATCTAATATACCCATGCAGTAGAGGTAAAACATTCTACCACCTCAACATAGGGTAACCAATGTTCCACCTCATTAGGTAGTGATGAACATACCTCTTAAGTTGTAAACCAACATACCATTACAATCACAAACAATGTCTAATCAACAATGTACAAGTATTAGTTAGTGAAAAATTCTAAAACTTCAACATGCATCTACTTCCCAATAAGGATTTATGTAACCAAGATGTTCTAATGTTCCACAATTATCGATTAGGCAATAATTACCTTTTCTTCCTAACGTGCCACAAACTCAACGATAGGGCCTTGGTTCACAAGTTCCTCTTAATCAACAAGGTTTGACTATCAAAAAAATAAGTCCCTAATCAACATCAATAGGCACATTATTTCACTCCCATCCATATCCTTCCATCCCAATCATAATTTCTCCAAAACTAGGCCCATATACCAAATCCTAACCAAAATATTTCACCACAATGCATGCAATTCCAACATTACATCCTAATATGCACATGCATATTCCTAGTCAACTATTAAACTAGATTAACATTCCAAAACAAACCATGCCTCCAATATATCCCAATTAAAGTAATTTAATTTTGATCACCCAACCTCCACCTTAGACCAATGATCCCTCTAGTTTCCTAGCCCAAGAACTGCAATAAATGAAGGATGTAATTGTCACCATCTAAGCTTGGAAACAAACCAAAAAGTTTAAGTTGGATGAGGTGTGCTCAACATGGTGTATCTTGAAATACCATTTCTTCTAGAGTAAAAACCACCACAATTTGCCAAATACAAGGGGAAAGGATACCCCAAGGCCCATTTGATTGAATTTTTTGTTTCTTTTCAACTAGTGGCCTATAATGACATATACTTCCTACTATTTTTCCCAAGGAGCCTATTTTTTCCAAGGAGTCTAACACGACAAGCTTTGGAATAGTTTTTAATATTTCTCGAGAATTTAGTTTCTAATTTTGATGATATTTCAAAAATGTTTGTGCAACACTTCTACAATCTCGAGCATGAGATTTCATTGGTGGATTTGATGCAAGCCAAATGGAAGGATGGTGAAAGCTTTGCCAATTATCTACAGTGATGGAAAGTACTTACTAGCTGATTCACCCATAGTTTACTAGACAATAAATTAGTTATTGTGTTTACCAAGAATTTACATAGTAAGATATCTTACCATCTAGAACTACAATATGCACACACTTTGAAATAAATCATTAACAAAGGCTTGTTGATCGAAAGAGCCCTTATTAACAAAGGGATCATCAAGCTTACCTCATAAAATTAGAACCAAATTACAAACCAAAATAATGGCCAAAATTAGAATTAAGTCCCAGTGCAAGCGTCATAACTAATACATGCCAATAATTATGAAAAGTTAAAACCATTCAATTGTAACAAGAATGTTGTGAGAAATGGAATAAATGAGTTACGATATGTCCAAATGGTTCAAACACCATCTATTTAGCGTACATCACATATGTAAATTATTCCTAATTAACAACCTCTTTAGCAAAGATAACAACCTAGACTAGTACAATAAATACAACCTTTATCTTTGCAAACCCCTCCTCCAAGGAGAACTGTGCATACTCATCGCATCTTTAGTGACATTGAAGAACCCATCAAATCCATGTTTTTAAAGCTCACTACCACTAATTTGATTAGTTGGCCTATTATAAACACTACTCATAGGGCATTTCTTATCTTTTTTGGTACCAACAAAATGAATTCTATAAATATGATTAGTTTAATAGATATATTTTGTGTCATTGTGTAAAAATTAAACATTTGATTTAAAATATGTTGGAAAACATAGAGATAAAATTGGATAATGGAGCTTTCACATCTGATCAAAACTTGGGAATTTATCAAAATCCCTTTTGTAACATAATAACCAACAACAATGATATTAATAGCTAAGATAGAACGAACAAACTTAGCAAAAACAAAGTCAACGTCAAATAAATAGACAAAACCTAGTCTAGAATAATGCCAACAACCAAATACCTACCATGTAGTTCCACATGACTACAACAAGGTTGTAGGCCATATTATAGGAGGTTGCATTTCCACCATCTTCATTAATCCAAGACCAAATACTAATCAAATAAGACCGTTACTAATCAATTTAAACTAACCAACCCATGCCAGTGTTATTTATTTGACTTGGGACTATATATAGGCATACCAACAAATAGGGATTACTAATTTTGGACCTCATACCGATAAATCATCATTGTCCCATGACTACACATAAGTGCACCAGTAATCAAGACTTATCTTATTTGGTCCCCCACTGCGATCATTTATCAGCAACCATGGTCCTGTATCTAACCCTGATTATGCAATCATAACTTGATAGTTGAAGAATACCATACCAGGCCCACAACCATCTGCCACTTCACCCATCCAGATAGGAACAAGCCATTTAATGTTGTGTAAGAAAATATCTTTGATATTATGGAATAATTACAAAAGACACCCACCCAAATATCTATTTTGAATTTGTTGCATACATCCACAATCCATAAGAACATCTTGATGGAATTTTTTAGTGAATCCCAAGTTCTTAATGACATATCTCTAGACAAATTTCAAGCTTTGGTTGGACATCTAGCTCCAAGCCAATAATTAACCTTCAACCAAAGTGATATGTCATTCCTTGGCCCTTTGCATAACAATCCATTATACATCAAAGTTGTCATAACATGGCACAAAGTAAAGCGTGTACTCATAAATAATGGATTGGGCCTAAATATTGTGTCTCTAAAGCTCATCAAGCTTCTTGGGTACACCATAGCCAATCTTTAGCCAAAAATCATCACAATCAAGGCTTATGCCAATGAAGAGCGAGAATCACAATTCACCATCAACTTGTCAATTATCATTGGGCCTTTGGCCCATGATACACTATGTCATGTGTTGGACCTTGATTTTTCATATAATATGATTTTTTTTTAGACCTTAGATACATGAGATTTATGCAATCCCATCAACATTTCACTAGTGTATCAAGTTCTCCCACTCAAGTATGGAGGTCACCATTCATAAAGATTTGTAGCCATATGAACATTACAAGCATTTTTAGGATGAGTAACCAAAGTTATAACTACTATTTTGGCCTAAATCTAGTTCTTAAGAAGGACAAAGGGAAATAAATACTTGTTGATTCCCTCGATGCCAATGGTATTAACCCATATGCCCTTGATTCACTTTCCCACATACTACCTCCTAAAATATCTAATCATTATACCTCTTGGTCAATGGCCTAAGAGAATATTTGACCCATGATACATTCCACATTTCTAAGATTTTGTACTATCCAAATTCCTTTAGAAGACCTAAATCCAAACCACCTTGCATGGAATGGAAAATAAAGGGTAAATGCCAAATGCATAGTCCAATACCTATCATTTTCATACCGACTGCTGGCCAAGAACAGAACCCACTTGTAGATGATGAGGCTTGGTTGTATAATGACAACCTAGCTAATTGTTACCTCAATGTCAAGTATCCCATTTCAAACATAATCATGGAGAGACATGCCTATGAAAGAGGGGGTCTTGGGCTAAATGAACAGGGTCTACTTGAGCCAATTTTTACCACTCGATACGAAGGAACCTATGGTCTTAGTTTTAAATTGCCTGGGGATGACCCCATGTACCTTATTCATATTCCAATGCCAATGACTAGTGAAAATGATACCAACAGTGAAGCAAATTTTGATCATAGCCCTTTTGATGACCTAACCAATACCAATTTGTTTGATACTAATGCCATTTATACTCTTTAACTAGTTATTCACCACAATCCACTTCCTTTATATTATCCTCAACTTATAGACTGGGGCCAACAAGAATCAATAGTGCTAGTTGATGAGTTTCAGAATGATGAGGCCTTTTGTGATTTTTTGGTCCTGAGGGACAATTTTTTGTTGGGAGACCACAAACAGGGGTTCTCAATTAAGTTAGATCCTAAAGCCTATTTTAGAGAGCAGGTGAACACCCTTATCCAAAAATAAATAAATAAAACATTGAGGTCCTAAAGTGAAAACCTCTTCAAGACGTTTTTGGACCAGGGAAATAGTAAAGAGAAAGGCTAGTCTAGTGGTGAAAACCTATTTTAGGTGCCATTAGATAGGGGTGTTCAACCTTCTTCAAATATAGCTCAGGAGACCACCAATGTTGAATTTGCCTATGGATCTTAGTTCAGTTTTCAAGAACAATAGGGTTTTGATCAAATCATCCAAGAGTTACCAATAGTATTTATCACATGGTCATCCCTACCCTTGGGGGATTCTAATTCATCGTGCCTAGGAGAACTTGAAGATCTAGTCCTAACAAAGGACTCTATCATTTTAGATCAATTTAAATCTTTTCCAACCATTCTAGAAGATGGTTCAACTCTTCTTATGGAGGATACTACATAAGTTAACATCGAGAATCCAAATGACTTGAAATGGATCAAATTAGGTGTATCTCTCATTAAGGAGGAATATGTAGTCTTTACCACCCTTTTGAGGGAATTTGTTGATATATTTACATGGGCCTAATTTGACATGCCAAGTTTGGACCCCACCTTGGTTGTTCACCACCTTTTGGTACATCCTGATGCCAAACTTGTAAAATAAAAATTGTGCAAGATGCATCCTCACATTGGTGTATTATTGAAGAAAGAGTTTAAAAAATCTTGGAAGTAGGATGTATTTAATCAATTGACTACTCATAATGGATCTCAAATGTTGTACCAGTCAGCAAGAAGCCAGAAGGAATCAAGATATGCATTGATTTCAAAGACATAAATAAGGCCTACCCAAAGGATGACTTTCCTCGACCAAGCATTGACATGATAGTTGACTCCACAGTGGGTTATGAAGTGATTTCACTAATGGATGGATTCTCAAGATACAAATAGATCTAGATTGCACCAGAAAACCAACATAAAATAACATTCACCACTCTGTGGGGAACATTCTATTAGCAGGTTATACCATTTGGTCTAAAAAATGTTGGGGCCTCATTCCAAAGAGCTATGACCATCATATTTCATGATATGATGCATGCTATTGTTGAATACTACGTCGATGACATATTGAGAAAATTAAAGACTAGGGCTAATTATCAAGTAATACTATAAAGGACATTTTAGAGATTGCGTGAATACAAGGTCAGGATCAATCCTAAGAAGTGTGCTTTTGGAGTTACATTAGGCATATTGCATGGCTTCATTATATCTCATTAAGGCATTGAAGTTGATCCAACAAGAGTACGAGCTATAACTCAGATGCCACCACTAACTAATTTAAAGTAACTCCACATTTTATAGGGCAAGATATAGTCTATTAGATGCTTCATATCTCAGTTGGCCGATAAGTTCCATTCTTTTACACATTTTTTGAAGAAGGGTGTCACATTCCATTAGGATGATGAATGCCAAAATGCTTTTCAATAATTGGAGGATTACCTAGCCAATCCACCTATTTTATTACCTCCTATGTCAAAAAAGCCATTCTTAATATATTTATTTACCATAGACAATGCCTTTGTAGTAATTTTATTTCAACATGATGATAATGGAAAGGAGCATGTTGTGTACTATTTAAGATATACATTGGTCACATATGAGCATAATTAAATGCCCATTAATTTTTTTTGTTTAGCTATGGTCTTTGTAACTCAAAAACTACATCATTACATATTAAATAACAAGACCATGATCATTTCAAAAGTAGATCTGCTCAAATATCTACTATCTAAAACAACTTTACAAGGCTGCATGGCTAAATGGATCATGCTCGTCAATGAGTTTGAGATAGAGTATGTCAACCAAAAATCCATCAAGGGGAAAGTTCTTATAGATCAATTTGCTAAATCACCCCATGAAAATATAGAACCGCTAACATTCTAATTCCTAGATGAATCCATTATAACTGTCATTGAAAAAACTCTTGAGGAATATCACTAGAAGTTATATTTTTATGGATCATTCAAAACACATGGATTGGGGGTAGGCCTTTTGTTCATTAGACCTCAGAGGATCTAATCCCTAAGTCATTCAAGATTATATTTCCTTATACCAATAACATGTCTGAATATGAAGCACTTGTTGTAGGTATTTGATAGGTAGTATAATGGAATATACAACATCTCAAGGTTTATGGTGATTCTCAGTTAATCATCAATCAGGTTACAGACCATTTTTAAACTAGGGACGACAAGTTGGTGTTGTACAAGGCCATGGTCGACACTCTTAAATAATAGATTATCGATGTATATTTTGAACATATACCAAGGGAAAGTAATAGAATAATAGATGCCATGGACACCATTAGATCCCTAATTCATCATATAGGCACGAAAAAAAATACCAGTTCCATGTTGAAAATCTACTAGCACTAGCTCATGAACCTTTAGACATTGTAATGATCTATGATATTATTAGTCCCAGATCTATATGATATTCAAACCTATACTCCTATCTTCAAAACCATATTTTACCACCAAACCTATCCCATAAATAATCTAAAGCCTTTATTCACCATGCCACATATTATACTTTACTCAAATAAACCCTTTATCACCATAGTTTGAGGTAACTTTGCTTCATTATTTACCTTTAGTAAAATATACATTAGCATTATGAGAAGTTCATGGAGTGTGTGGAACCCACACAAGTGGGGCAATCCTATCCAAAACTATCTTGCATACCAGGTACTATTGGCCAATAATGGATGCAAATATAACTGCATATGTGAAAAAGTGTGATAAATGTCAAATACATGCCAATATGATTCATGCCTCAGCCAAGACTCTGAAACCAATGTTTACACCATGGCCATTTGCTACACGGGGCCTTGATTTCATTGGGAAGATAAAGCCCACATCATCCAACAGTCATAAAGATATCCTTACCACCACTGAATATTTCACTAAGTGGGTTGAATCTATACTCTTCACTTACATGATTGGAAATCAAATTTCTAAATTCATTTTCAACCATCTAATTTGATGCTATAATATCCCCTCTAACATTATATCTGATAATGGATAATTTTTCAAAAAAAAGGATGTCAAATCACTATGTGCTGAATACAGGATTAAACAACATTTTTTCTTGGCATATTACCCACAAGGTAATAGCCAGGCTGAAGCATCTAACAAAACCATTGTCAACATTCTAAAAAATATTATCAATGTTTCTGGCCATGATTGGCACCTCCAAATCTTCCACATCCTCTGGGCATACCACACCAACTACCATAATCCTATAGGAGCCACTCCATATTCACTTGTTTATGAAACTGAGGCCATTCTTCTCATTGAGGTTGAGTTACCTTCTTTGTGCATCTATTTGAATAATGTCCTAGATGATGAAGACTATCACATTGCTCACCTACAAGCATTAGATTTACTTGATGAGAAATACCTAGCCACAGTTAACAACTTGCAAGCATATCAAAACTAACTCTATGGACACTATAATTGACACGTCAAACATAGAGAATTGAGCTTGGTGATCTTGTTATTAAAGAAAACTAAAAGAATACCATGACTAAGAAGAAACATAAAGGCAAGTTCAAACCTAATAGATATTCCCATTCATCATTGTTGCAAACTATGGCATTGGAACATGCATGCTCATTACACCAGATGGGGAAAAACATGGTGAGCCAAATAACATTATACACTTCAAGTGTTACTTTACTTGAGAAATCTAGTGTATTGTTTTTGAGGCCTATTTTAATTGTACCATGATATTAACATTCTTCCTTATACCATACCACTCTATCACTACATCATTCTACCATACTTTTCCTATCGATCAAGTTGTTTTCAATGTCCCTCCCCAACCCATTGACCTTGCTTCCATTACATTGGTTCCATGACCACTTTCAACATGAAGATCAAGTTTCATCAATTGTTTTAGTATTTTAGATAGAGGCCATATTTTGGATTAGCATGACAATGGTTTTGCAGTTGCATCCTTCATTTCTTATTCCATTCTATACCACGTGGGCTTGATTATAACCACCTTTGGATAAATTAGTGTTTCACTATCATGCAACTAATTATAACCACCTATGGATAAATAGAATCATTGAAATACGCTATTGTTTCCTAATTATAACCACCTATGGGTAAATTACATGCAATAAATTGTTTATCATGTTTTGAAGTACCATCTTGTGATACTTATGTCGTAATATTCCATTTGCCAACTTTGCCTATTTTGTTTGAATTGGATGCTACACTAATTAGATTCCTCCACTGTAAGACATAACTATAATGATTAGAGGTCCCATCCTGGGGCTATGTAGGCTACACTTAATTTACATTGAGGTCAACTTAGTCACATTTTGCCACATTTTTGCCATTTTATGAGCAATCTAAGTTTGAACACTCTCACTGTTTTATGAGCTTGGACTGTTTAGTATCTCATCATTCTCAATTGAGTTGAGATACATATAAAATTACAAAAATAATTGTAAACCAATTTAGAAAATCTAAAAATATTGACCACTTCTTTGACTTAAGGATTATGGGAACCATCACTAACTCATAAGAAACCAATTGTCATTTAGTTTCCCCATCCTTATTGGCCTGACATCTCATGTTCTCACAATTTTGTGAACCCATTCCCATATTTCTTCTACAACATTCATCATATTTTCCTTCTCAATAATTTTCTTCTATCTCATATCTTGGGAGAACTACATTCGGCATAAATATTTTGTTGGATATCACATCCATAGAAATATGTAGGCAACATCCACTTACCTAGTGCATCTGGAGATAGCTTGGCCACCCCTTCCTTTTCTTCTATTCCCCCATCTTGTTTGTTTGTTTAGTTGTCTCTTATTGTCTAGGGGCAATGTTCATCATCTTGGTTATGTCGTGTTGTTTGTACTAACATTGTGATTAACCATTGTTTGTTGATTTTTCATTTTATTTATTTTTTTAATTTTGTTCTTCATTTTTCTTGGTGTTTTATTTATTTATTTGTTTTCCTATTTGTTTACTTTCTTGTTGTGCCTTGATTTAGTCTATATTCATTCATTGGGTGATTCCTTTTGCAGTATTCTTGAATCCATCCATATTCATATGCTAACATCGACATCATAGTTTTTATCATTGGTGCATTATTTTCCATTGAGTATTGGATTGTGTGTCAGTACATATGCATATTTCATCCAAGTTATCATGGTGTTCTATCATGATGCCTACCGTTCTATGCTATAGTAAAAATTAGCTCTAAGAGTCTACACAAAAATGAAGTAATGATATATCTCATTGGTACCAGAAACATTCTTGTTCTAATCCAAATTATATCCTACATAGAGTAATTAAGCAATGATAGAATTTTCCTCCTTGCCAATTTTTATGCGCATTTCTCTACTCGCAAGTTGTTCAAATTCATCTTTCTCCTCTATACCACTTTGTCATCATATTCTATATCATGTTTGCCATAATCATGATATCAACGATTATAACTGCCTCTAGGTAAATCATTATATACCATCCCACCTACATTACCAATTATTCTAACCACCTTTGGTCAAATTGTTGTGTTTCCATATATTTGGAGGCTAATGATTATAACCACGTATGGAAAAATCATTCTTTTTCTTCTATCTAACTAGGGCATGTTTTCATTGTGATAATGTTTATAACTACCTTTTGGCAAAACCATTATCTTTATCCACCCAAATAGGACATGTTTTTATTGTATAGATGATTATAACCACCTATGGGTATATCCTTATTTTCCTTTTTCCTGATTATAACTGCCTTTGAGCAAATCAATGCCTTGTTACCCTAAGCCTTTTTTGATGATTATAAACACATTTGGGCAAATCATTACCTTTTTTTATCCCACCCATATAGGTGATTATAATTACTTGTGGAAAAATTATCATGTTTGTTTACCCTAATTAGGGCATCTCCATATGCCACTAATTATAACCGCCTATGGGAAAATCAGTCTTTTCCACCCCATTTCATATTTTGGTCTTATCATTTCTTCCTTTTGAGGGACTGATTGCTGACTATTTTTCCAAACACTCCCTTGAGGGGGTACCTACATTTCATCCATTGTTATTGAAGTTATAAGCATACAGGGCCTTTTCATTCTTTGAGAAGATGTTAATGTGCTTATAACTTGTAAATGCCTTCCAAAACAGGGGCAAACTATAGACACCTAAAACTAGCCATAACTGACCTTTGATTAGACTTCAGATTTATTCCTACCAACCATTAAAAATTAAGCTTAGAAATCATTGAAACATCCCAAATTTGCTTATGCATCATTCATCAAAGCTTAAAATCATGTTGAATCATTTCTAATTGGGGTATCTTATCATATACAGTTATAACCTCTCATGGATTCATCTCTAAGCATCTTGCGACATTGCAATAGTCAATTTAGCCTATACACCTATTAAGTGGGGCATTTGCATACATAAATCAAATATTAAAAATGCTAAAATCCTAATCAAAATTAATTAACAAGTTAAACCAAATTAAATGCCTAATTAAATTATCCATGTATAATTAATGAAATTATAAAAAAATAAATTCAAAAAATTAAAATATCTTAGCTTTTCATGATTACCTTTACAAGTTGTACAGCCTTTAGAAAATATCTCTTTTTGGAGACCCATGCCTACTCATTGCAAATCATGAGTAATTGACACATTTTAACTCTACTTGGGTTATGTTGACTCACTTAGGCTAGGTTTTAACCCATTCCATATTTTAACTACACATTAACTCACTTTGAGTTTAGGTTATTTCTTAAGACTATAAATACAAGCCATTGCCTATTGAAAAAAAGAGCTTGGATATTGTAGAGTTATAATACAAATTTATCCATAAGATTCCTAAAAATATTGTTATAATGCCCAAATATTAAGCTAAGCCACATCAAGCAAGCATAAGCCATATCAAGCCACAATGGTGCCAAGGAGAGAAGGAGCAAAGAAAATTTCATTGCCAAAGACTCTTTGAGCAAAAAATGAGCAAGCCACACAATGAACCATTTGGAGCATTTAAAGAAGGTAAGAGATCTTGTGTCTTTTGCATTTTAGTTGTGTTATCTATTGTTGTTTGTTCATTAAGCTCCCCCTATGGTCTAGGCTTAGAGATGTTAGCATGTTAGTGTATTTATTTTGAGTTTTGTTTGCTTAAACTAACACTTGATCTAACCTCCTATCTACTATCAAATTTATATGATCACAAGAACCACTTTCTAACAATAAATTTTGAGTTAGCTACCATTAGATAAGTTCTATTTGAAGGTCAAGTCAACCCTTGAAGTTGATAGTTGAGATCATAGGTATGAGGGATATCAAATAGAAGGAGATGGACTTATTTTATTCTAAGACAAACTATATGTACATGTTTTGCCCTATTTTTGATAAAATAATGAATGTGTTATAACTAATAGGTGTAAAATTAAATAGATATCAGAATGTTAAAGATGTATATTATTATTTTTAAAAAACACTAAGAATAAATATACTTAGCTCGAATTGAGATTTGATTTGACTATTTTTAGATATTTAAAAGTGGAAATTAACAAAATATGTGACTACACATCCTCAAATTAGGGGACTATAGTGCAGGATGCTTGAGTCTATTGACTGTGGACTTGTCCTAATTTATTATGGATAATAATTGACAGGAAAAAATAGAAAAGTAAAAAATTTGATACTGATATATTAGAAGAATAATCTATTTTACATCTCAATTTATTCACTAAAATTGATTTATTTATTAAACAAATATTAATGGGGTTAATATTATTTAATTACTAATGCAGCAAACTATTTTCATTTATGTTGATGTGTAGACAAACATATAATAATTATTTTGTGTGACTCATTACTTGAATTATTAGTTGTACATGAGTTTTATATGCATGTGGATGATGCTCATTTAGTATTATTGTGCTTTAGTAACATTTTTATTAATTATAATTATTATGGGATAACTACCATTTACATTTGTGAGGTGGATGCACGAGAAAGTCTACTCTCTAAATAAATATGGAGGGAGAGTATCATCAGGGAGGGTGATGCAGATGAATATGTTGGAGGTGTAGAGATTTGAAAAAGAAACTTGCACACACCACATAGTACAAATAAATGCATGATTGTTTGTTGATGAATAGTTATTGTTAGGTATATTAGGAACCTACACCAAGATTTACCTCATGCACTGTGCAATAAAACTGAACATAGAGATAGTATTTTAGAAGCAATAATACTTTCACACTATAATAATATTTTTCATATTAAACACATACAAGAATACAAAGTTATATAGGAAAACTATTTCCTATAATTAAGGAGATCATATCTCTACCAATTTCTCACCCGAATACACAATCTCCTATAAGATTTCATACATAACAAAATAACAACCTTATTTACATAATATTATTGTAAATTATAACAAGATATCTAAACATATATTATATTCTAATCTATATTCATAATATTATTTATAATAATATTACATTAAATAATTACTAACCAAATATATCTAACAAACTAACTATATGTAATAGTGAATTATTACTCTCATAATTATTCACATTACGACATACTAATTACTTTTAGGACTAATTATTCCCTAACATTCTCCCCCTTTAGACCTTACATGGTAACTTGTGTTTCACAGGACTCAATGAAAGTAAAGAAGGAACGAATAAACTTCTTATCAACCATTCATTATCGAGATTACATCAATCGAATCAATGTGGAAACTTCAAGCAGGTACGTCTTTCATCAACCATTCACTGAGGGAACACATCAACCTAAATAGTGTGGAAACCACGACAGGAACCATCTATTTAAATTTCACTCCTATCTACAAGAATTAGCTCGAATAGAATTGAATGCCAATCCATACTATTGTCTGGAACTTTCTAGACATGACCAATACTATGCAAAGGAATGCATATTGCATTTACTCCATGTGACTGCAATGGACGTGTCACTACCCGATCATATCCATAAAGAAGTAAGGTAGTCATGGGATCTCTGTAGTTAGCTTCTCTCCTAACTGTTACCACATTCCTATTTTTCCTAAACATATTTTTTATGTAGTGCACTATGTGGAAAAATATGAAATACACCTTTTATTTATCACACATACAAACAAGTGCTAAAAATATAAATATAAATATGTGTGTGTGTGTGTGTGTGTGTGTGTGTGTGTGTGTGTGTGCGTGTGTGCGTGTGTGCGTGTGTGTGTGTGTGCGCGCACGTGCGTGCACCACTATAGAAAGAATTACCCCTTCATTAATGACTAATAAAAGGCTTAAAAAGCCTCCATCCTCTAATATCCTCCAACCTCCAATAGGTTGTTACTTACTTAGCCAAAAAAGTCATGAAGCTCAGGTGCATGATTTTGTCAAGGAGAAATACCCCCCATAGTTTGGATGTATTTGACATTTAACTCAGGATGTTACATATAAGTGATAATGTATCTGTTACAATAAATCATTTGACAGTTACAACCAAACAACATAAAAGAAGGATTTTAACTCTTGACTTATGTTGTAATGACTAGAAAAATGACATACTTAAAAATGATTCTTTTGAAAAATTTAAACCAAAATAGGGCTTAAATAATTGACACTTCAATACAATTTTTGACAATATAAAACATATGACCACTAAAAAATCTATAACACTACAACTATTACTTATATTGATCAAATTTTTTATCAATCTAAATCTAACTACTAAGAACACTTTTGAGTTTTTATATATAAAAATAGACCTTTAAATTATTAGTAAATAAGAAGGGAATATAAAAAATCATTAACACCTATTGACTCAAAGACTAAAGCTATAGATTTTAAAATACCAAACAAACTTAAAACTTATGAACTAAGACTTTATACTTCTTCTTCCATTGTGTAAACTACAACAAGATCTACGATATTTATATCATCATACAAGATGACAACTTACCAAATAAGGTTCATGATAGGAGATGAGTAGGCTTCAATGTTAATAGTAAAATCATAGACCAGATTGATAGGTGCAAGGGTTATTTGATAGTAATAGATATATCTACTTTCTCATCATTGGCTTTGTGCATGAGATGTTTTCAACTCCCATGATCAAAGTAAATGTTACGATCTGCATATTTGAATGATCAAATATAATGAATATGCTCGATTGAGGTATATGGTGAAGGCAAGATCTACAAAATAAAGATTACCATGAACAAATCATATATCAATCAACTTTGTAGGTCACACAAGTTTTGTAGGTTGCACATTGGAATCGTAGAGAGTATAGTAGAAAATAATGGATGTGTTACTCTACAAATGATAAATGATTGCCAATAAGTAACCCAGATTGAATATGCATTGGTATTGCAATACACTGTAAGTTTTGGTAGAATTTGAATAGAAACCAATCTAAACACATTTACTAAGAGGCAATGAAGAACAACAAATCTATACTTGGGTAGATGCAGAACTAGTGATAGACGTGGGTCAAGAAAAATGAATCATGATGTGTAATGATGCCAAGGAATTGAAAGTTGGATGTTGATCTAAGACAAATGTGTATGAATAAACACAAAATATTATAATGTACTTGATCTTGGAACCTATGTCATTGAAGGCCACAAAATTTCATGACAGATTGCAACTGCATAAAAAATAATGACTAAAAAATCTTTTCATATCTTAATAATCACTAAACTCTCATATAGAGTAAAATTCCATTCATAGGACAAGAGTTATATAAATTGACCCTAGATATCAATTAAACCTCCATCACAGGGGGTTTGATTTCCCTTCTCTGATACCATTGTTAGGTGTATTAGGAGCCTACACCAAGATTTACCTCATATATTGTGTAATAAAGCCAAACACAGAGACAATATTTTAGATGCAATAATATTTTCACACTATAATAATATTCTTTGTATTAAAAACATATGGGAATACAAAGTTATATAGGAAAACTATTTACTATAATTGAGGAGATCATATCTCCACTAATTTCTCACCCAAATACACAATCTCCTATAAAATCTCATACGTAAATAATAACAAACTTATTTACGAACTATTATTGTAACTTACAATAATATATCTAAACAAATATTATATTCTAATCTATATTTGTAATATTGTTTGTAACAATATTACGTTAACTAATTACTAACCAAATATATATAAAAATTTAACTATATGAAATAGTGAATTATTACTCTCATAATTATTCACATTATGACATACAAATTACTGTGAGGGATAATTATTCCCTAATAGTTATGTGATTGCTTTAATTTTAGTTGTGTTTGATTATTTCATTCTTGATCATGTTGATTTGGTTTTGATCCATGTTTAGATGTTATTTTAGTCTTAATTGCAGTTGTTACTTTTTTCTAAGATTATGATGTTGTTGTCATTACATAATGTTTTAGTTGTATATGTTCTTTAGATAACTTTACTTATTATTGACTACATAATTTCATACACACATGTACCTACAAGCATTTAACAAAAAAGTATCGTTATAACACACACATGACATGGAAATAAATTACATTATAGATCATTTAACAAAATAATTTAATAAACATTATCTAACCTAAACCTAGGTTAAAGTGACTATGGTGTTACCTAGGGTGACATAGTTCTAAATACCTAAGGGTTAACTAGGTATGAAACTTTAATTGTTTAATGTTTAAAGTTTTAGATATGAATTCAAGTTTTTAAACATAATTATTATGTTTATTGAAAAAATACATTATCAACCCTATTTTGGAGTCATCATTTGGTTTTGTATTTGCTCAGTCGAGCCATGCAACTCGGGAGGTTAAGGTTTGACTACAAGTTAATTTGGGGATAGTAATTGACCGTGTGTTGTTTGGCAATCAAGTTGTGAATTATTGAAACATGTCATGAATTTTTAGTGTTATGGCAAGTCATTCTTGGGGAAATTATGAGGGAGAAGGGTTCACCATGAAATTAGGGGTTTTCATATGGTATGCAGATGGCTGCGAAGACAATAAATGAATATGGGATTTTTGGAATAAAAAAAGGTTGTGACTGATAGGGAAGAGATAGAGAAAATAAAAGGGGTTTCATTCATAGTCATAAAGGAAAATATTCTCCATCGACACTCTGAAGGTAGGGTTTATTCATTTTTTTAATCCTACATATATATATATATATATATATGTGTGTGTGTGTGTGTGTGTGTGTGTGTTGATGTCCTAGTTATTAAGAGATGATAAATGTATTTTGAACTAGTTTTCTTTATTTTATATGAAGCTAGGGATTCGACCTTGTGGTAAATCTTTCCACATGATCAAATCACTGATTTGATTAAAGCAACCATGCACATGGTTATATAGGACATTGTGTGTGGAAAGGAAATTAAGAATGGTTATTATGGCTATGTTTTCTATTTGATTTATATGTGAAACGGTTGTGTGTTATTTTTGTATGTGTCAAATAGCTTAGAGACATTGTTTAGGATATGAGGGTTTGAAATTGGGTTTTTAGATGATTATTAAAATGATTGTGTTTAGTTTATTTCATTTATAAACTGAAATGATTGTGTATTATCCTTTGATTAAATAGTTACGTGAAATGGTTGAAATATGATAACATTTATTACTAGGGTAATACAAAAAGAAATTGGGGGTTTTAGCTGGATTCAGTTATATAAACGATTGTGTGAAAAAGGATTGTTTGATGATTGTGTCTTAGCAAGAGAATGGTTAAAGATATTAATATGGTTAAATGAATCATAATTATGTCAAAATGAGAATAGGGTTTTAAAGAATGTTTACATAACTGTGTCTTTATTTTATTTTGAGTAAGGTAATGATTGTGTATAAAATTAATGTGATAAAACAAGTAAATGTAAAATCTAAGTAATGCATTCAGCTAGGAGTAGTTATTATGAACATAAATTACAATAGCATGTGTTACTTAGTTTTAGAGTGATGGGTTTTGACTTTTAGATAAATGACTTAGTTAAATTGGTATAAAAACTAAGTTGTCATTTAATGTATTGTTAAATGGTTATGTATAACTTAAAATAAACTCAAAATATAATAATAAAAGAATAAACTCGACACACACACACACACACACACACACACACACACACACACACACACACACACACACACACACACACACACACACACACACACACACACACACACACACACACACACATGCATATGCAGATAATTAGATGGTACATAGATGTTTGTGTTTGGTGAATAAATGTGTTAGTATGGAAATTGTGATGTAATCATTTAAATTTGTTGAATTAGCTATCAATTGAATGGATGATAACTAGTTGCTGATTAGAACAAATGAGTGTGGTGGTTAGTATAATTGTTTAATAGCTAAGAATTCATTATGAAATTCTTGAATTATGTTTATTTTTATTTTAATACCTATTAAAGGGGTATTTCATATGGAATTTGGTAAATACTTAAATATTATGAATATTGATAGTAACCAATTTAATTGTAATATTGCCTTATCGGAGTTAGATAATACATTGTATTGGAATTAAGTAAATATGATTTCACATTGTTATTATACAACATTTAATTATTAATGTTATTTCCTTGTATTTAAATACTATGGTATTGATAATAAATATATATGATAATTTCATGGAAATCTTGTATAAGACTTGTTTAGCAAACCGGTATTAATGACATAAAGAAAATATTATTGTGAGAAGGTTCTCTCACATTTAATTAGAGTCATTAATACATGGAATAAATGAAATCCAATTGAGTCGTGTCTAAATATAATTGATCTAAGTGATCATTAAACTAAATGAAAATTTTGGCCAAAGTAATGTTTATAGTTAAACATTATCATTTTACCTATCTGATTAATATGCATGTATGAATGATGTCATGTTAGAACACAATTCTTTATGATATGTTGTAAATAATTAAAATATTACAACATATGGGTTCTAGTTGACTTCTTGATACCTGCACAGTTATCATCTGCTCATCCATGAAGGGAGTGCCATTCCCTAGTTGGGAAATTGTGTTGAGGATCTATGGTCCATGGTTGGTATGTAAAATCAATCTGATGATGCTCTCCCTCTCCTCCAACAATCAGTTGATAGATACTTTTACTCATGTTTACGTTTTATATACATATGACAAGGTTGTGGATACTCATTAGTTTCATGGAACAATGCATTTATTTATATTCACTCCAATGTAAAAACTTTGCATTATTATACTTTGATAACCAACAATTGACTGTTCTTATTGTATAATATTATTATATAAACTTTCAGTAGTTGGTTGAGTTATTATTCCGCCGATATATATTTTGTGATGGATTGAATTTATAATTATATTAAATGTGTTAATTTGATTATTATCTAAATGAATCGCAACCATTTATTAATATAAAATGAATTTAGTTAAAGATTAATTCAATTATCTTCTTTAATAATAATATGGTTTAGATTATTTAAGTTAAAAAATACCATTTTTGAGTTAAACAAAGTGGATTATAACAATCCAAGAATATCCCTAGATAAAACCATTAAATCTGGATAGCAATGCAAGCCACTTGAGTGTGACTAAAAAATGATAGTTGTGCCTCATAACCATGCATTTGATGAGTAGGTTGATATATTGTGATTCAAATTGTGTTGCATAAAAATCATCATTTTCCTTATTTTATCTTTGAAACTGCAAGGGCATTTTGAAAACTTGAAACTTAAAAGAATGAGAGAGGAGTGTAATGGGATCACCCCTTGATTATTCATTGCTACCTACATATCCAATACTCTAAAGAGACAAATTAATCCAATGCAATTATCCCACATAGAGTAGTGTTCCTTGACTATGTGTATGTAGCTAAAAATATGGATTTGATACTTGACAATGATACCTATTAAATTATTTCGAACTACTTAGACTTGGATTATGGCTATTCCTTCTGAATGATCTTGAATTTATAAATAATAGGGTATATTTTGTCAATGTGAAATAGTGTTAAAGTGCTCAATAGATAGTACCAAGGTAATATGAATGGCCTTTAACATGTATTTATAATGAAATATTTTGATAGTTTGCCTTAGACAACCTTATGAAATGTATAGGAAGATCCAAAAGATTAATTCAAAATTTGTAAACTAGCCATTATTTAGCATGGGACTAAACCACTCTCGGTGGATAGGCCTATGGAAGCATTCCTATCGACCTAGCATGAATCTGTCTAGAAAGATCAGGGATAACTATCCTAAGTTGGAGACAGTTTGGGGGTGATGTTAAATAGTTTGAGAGTTTGAATTTGAAATTTATGCGTAGTAGTGATGAAAAACAAAGGGTCGAGCCCACATATAGATAAAGGATCAAATGAATAGGAAATAAAAATCTTGTATTTGGGTGCAAGTTATGTGGTTTATGATGTTTCAAGATTTAACATTGTCAAGTACATGTGACCAATTTTATGTGTCTACAATACCTAACCTTAGTGATTTATGTATTATATTTAGATTAGGCTCATATAGATCCTTAATTATGTCACCATGGTGTGACTAAAATGATGGCAAACCTAAAACAAATTTATTTTTTACCAAGACTCAAAAGAGACACTATAATTTTGTGACCTGATGTTTAGAATCTAGCAAGTCAAAATTGAGCATGTGCACTAAACATGTTATTTTTTACTCTCGTGAGGTTTATGAATGGAAATGGAAAGCTATTATGATGTATTTTGTTCAAAGACTTCCTATATCCAAGAAAAATCATCATGTTATCTTGGTTGTAATGGAAAAACTCACCATGGTTGGGCATTTTATACCTATAAATTTGATAGATGAGTGATCAATTTTGGAATAAATGTTTCTTTATATGAAATATTTAAATTGCATGGAATAACATAAAAATAATTTCTAACCATGATACTAGAATGACATCTCAATTTTGGTAGACTTTGCATACAAATTTATGAATATAATTGAATTTTAGTACAACTTATCACCTAAAAAAAATGTGATGTCCAAAGACAAAAAAGAGAATGTTTTGAATGCAAGTCTAAAAATTATGATTGACAATGAACTATGCGTTAGGATATTTTAATACCATCAAGGATGGGTAGATAGTTCAATTGGGTTCTTAATTTTTTTAATCACTTGATTTATATGTTAATGTTGATAAATGTCAAGTGTTAAGTGTTACACATTGTTAACCTTCCCATCCTCATCCCTGTCAATTCCTTTGAGCCAGTGAAATAAAATGTGAGGAAACCTTTCTATGACACAATAGATGAATAATTCATTTCATACTTTTGCAATAAAATCTAACACAAGTGTTTGTTAGATGTTCTACTACTCACTTTTATTCTCAAACCCTTAATATCATCCATATGTCAAATCCATAGCATTTTTTATAGTCACAAATATTTTGTATTATAAGTTAGGTATCGACCATGATAGATGCTTGTTCTCTTTGTAGCTTCGAGATAACTGATGTAACCCAACTACATGTTTAAGTTTGCAATATTAATAATATTTGTTTAAAAATGGAAAAATATAAAATTTAAATTGTAAATAAATAATATTAGGCTTCAATAAAAAATACATGTGATAATAAATATGTACTAAATTTGAGGAACTCTTTAAAAAATAATCATCAAAATTAGCTATGTCATTTTGAAGTAGGCTAGTAAAATAATGATATTATCTTATTGTTGTCTAATTTAACTCCCTGGTCAAATAATTCAACCCCCCATGTAATTCTAAACTTCCATAAGGCCTCTTAAGTTGATAAATTTCCACCCTAGTCTTAAAATAGGTCAAATAATATGTCTTAACCTTAGTCATGCCTATATAATTTACCTCATGTCATATCATGCCACTTTGGGGTTATTTAATGAACTTTTATGATTTCTTTCTAAATATAAGTGTGTCAAGGTGTTATTCAACATTAAATATGTAAGTTTTGGTCAAATAAGTAGTTTTGTAACTGAGAATTTCAAGTTTTATGTTGAAAACAAGAAGATCAGTTGAAAAATAGGGAGTTTCTAAACTTATATAGACCGTAGGATAAGTTTGGCATGTGTGGTTACTTAAGAGTGTTTTTTCATCTCCCCAAAAATCATATCCATGTTTATATTTCCTTGACAAGTTCAAAAATTACCAAAACTAGTTTGTTTCTCTATTTGCTCTCTTGTGCAAGTCAAACAAGACCAACCAATTTTCTTTTGTATGAATAGAAGGAAAAGAAGTAGTCTAAATGATTTTGGTGGATGTTAGTACTCTTAATGGCCTTAACCTCCATGGTCATAGTTTAAAAATTGGTGGATTGAGCTTCATGAAAATCTTCAATACTTTTGATGCCTCAAAACTATCTTCATATTCCTATCACCTGTAGGTTTTCTCATTTACTTGTATGATCTAACGTTTCCAAGTGTTGAAAGCATTCTTGAAAGGCATGTTATTCATCCTTAGATCATTTTCAAAGTTGGTTTTCACGTGTGGATATGGATATGAAATTATAATCACTCTCCTTATGTTGTAAGTGCAAATACAATGGTCTGTAGAATATGTTTCTAAGTTGTAGAGATTCAGATTCTATTAGTGGTTTTATACCAAGATATTATACCTATGTTTCACCTAAAAAAAACATGAAAGGTCATTTATCTATGAGGATTTTGCACCTTAAGAACTTCAGGATTGATTGAGAGAGGCTTCTCAAGATTATGAATAAAGGCTTATTAGGTTTTCAAGATACACAATCACCTAAAGTCATATGCAGTCATGTACAGGTAATGGAAGACTAGATGGAGGTCTAGAACATAAGTGGTATTCATGCAAAAGACTTGAATAGAGTTTCTCAAGTCACTCATGGATCATGGTGTTCACAAAAGATAGTCAAACCTCTTCAAGCAATATCTATATAAGTGTAGAGTTATAAAATTTGTTCAAAAGGAGAGTTTACCTTAATCTCTCTAAAATAGGTCTATGCTCTATAACATTACATCTTATGGTGAAGTGTCTTATACTCTAGACAAGTGTAATGGTGTCTCACTTGTAGCCTAGACCTAGATGATACATCATGACATAAAGATAAGGCTTCTATATAGGGATAAATTGATGACTTAATGGTTCAAACCCAGTAAGATTTACACTAAAAATACTCAGTGAAAAGCTAAAGTGTTGAGCCTAAAGTTTGAAATGTCTTATTGACATAAAAATTAAATAGAGAGATGAATCAAAATTCTCCCCTAATTTCCACCTATAGGAATCTCTCCAATTCCCCCCTAATTTACACCTATAGGTGACACAACTAGGGCATATAGTAAACTAGTATACACAACAAAGATGCTAGTGAGATGATGAATAGAGGTATGGAATGAAATTTTATACAATTAATTTAGATAAACCAAAATCATGAAAATATAATTCTCAAATAGGAAGCAACAGCTACAAGAATCCATATATTATGTAACTTGCACCTATAGTTTGACACAGCCAATAGACCAGTCTAGCCAAGGCAAGATGCAAGATGATTGGTAGAGGTAGATATTGAAGATGATAAAATAGGTATTAATACAATGGTGAAACCATTACCATATTATTCTCACAGATAAGGAAATAAGGTAAGAGTTTTTTAAACAGGGTTCCAACATAGTCATCTAAATTCCTACCTGCAACCACAATCCTAGTAACCAATCTTGAGAGTTTGGGGTGTATAATGATTTATGAGCTTGAAATAAATTATATATTTTTTGTATATGGTCACCATGAATTATAATACATTATCATATTACCCTTAAATTTATAGGAATAGGGGCATGCCCTCTTTTTTGTCTCAGACAGAGGTACTCCATGAACAACATAGTCTGCAACTAGGGTACATGAATAGTGAAAGATGAAAGGTAGAGCCTTGAATGAATTCATGAGATGTTGTAAAGGGTTTATATGAAGATGAAATAATCATTTAGAGAACCTAAAATCATTTGATCAGCTCTCAACATAGTCAGGCCTAATAAGCTTGATACTAGGTCTATACCCTAATGACTTCCAAATACACTATATGACCACATGAAATTACTGATAAATTTAATAACCTTAAAAGGAGAATATAAGACCAACATGAACCATTGAGTTTCATATGAACATTCAAAGTTGGTCAATTTGACCTAAAACCATATTATGCCTACTCAAAATGCATGTATTAAACTTGAAATCCACTGTATTTGGCTCACACCTATATGGAGGGAATGGATGGTGACTCAAGGAGTTGGGGATATTTGAAAAGGTTCCCTATCTTGTCCTCAGTGTAATTGGTTTGGAAGTTAGACTTCAAGATTTTATGAACAATCCTTAATAGTCCAAACCACCAAAAACCCTCCTAAAACCCTTATTCAGACCCGCTAGTGAAGACATGAAGGAATTTGCATCTAAAATGGCTTAGATATCTAGGAAATTTCTTGTAAATAGTTTAGGAATCTTCTTAGCTCCTTAACACCCAAGTGATCCATACTTTCACTTGTATAGATAGACCTATTTCTCTGTTTCTTGAAGGATTTTAGTGGTTCTATAGGTACAAAAGGGGGTTGATGGATGGAAATAATTGTAAGGGGTCTATAGATAATTTTTCCAACCTATCATATCCATTTATCACTTCATTAAAGTATGAAAATATTTTGGTTAGACCTTTCACTGTAGGCAATCTAAGTGAAACAGTGAGAAAGTAATGTGATTATCAAGATTGAGAATTGAGAAGAGTTGTATTGAGTTTCTTAGAGGGATATATGATTTACTAAGTGATAAAACTATCTTGTAAATGTGTCTAACACATATTAAAAGGATATTTTTGGATAATTATAGGTCAATTGAGTGACAAATGTGAATATAAGCTTAGAAGGGTTAGTGATTGGATGTTAGAGAGTGAACACAAGTGTCCAGAAGAAAGCTATCAGTTAGGGAGGCATATGAGGGTTGTTACCATCTTGTTGCCACCTTTTCATGATAGTGAAAAGGTGTCAAAGACCCCTATGGTAGCTTCAATCATTCAAGTGGATGACTCATTATCAAGGACAGTTTCAAAGAAGGAGATGAGGAGTCTTTACGCCACCTTGAGGGAGAATGACATGTTTGTGATGGAAATTTGTCCAATATGACCTTCATGGTCTATTTTAAACCTCATTCCCTAAAATTTTAACTAGTTTATATCACTTGACACTTGTCTTTTTTACCCTTCCACTTCTCTTCTTCTCTCTCTTCTCCTTTGCTTTATAAATGCAAGCCATTTTGGCAATAGTATCTAGTACACACCTAGTATGGTGAATCTTTGCTAGTTTGACACCTTGTTTTATCCTTTGAATAAAGTTATGAAATTTATTTATTCTCTACACATCTTGTCTAAGTATCTTAAGTGGTGTATTTGAATGACTAGTGATGAAGATTGTTTCTCCTTGCTTTCATTCTACCCTTGTATGTATTATGTGAGTGGCATCTCTTCTATCAGGTCTCATAAAGTGTATTATATGTTAAGGTGTACTTGAAGTGTGAGAGGGACTAGTAGTGTCTAGTATCAGACCTTATTTTCACCCACCTCTAGTTATGCATAATATTTTTCCTCTATGAGAAACACTTGTACTAGAAGGTCATAGAGTTGAGGTTAGTTTTAGTATCTTTCTCTCTTAGTGTATATGCAAGTGTGTGTGTGGAATAATATTGTGGTGTATCACCTCATTAGTATAGGTTCCTTTTTGTTACCTTCTTCCCTTTTCACCCCCCAAATAATTGGTCTAGTGTAGTGTGTGAGCTCAAGAGATAATTCAAGGGAGCTATCCCTTTAACTTAGAGGTTTACCTCTGCTATAGGCGACCCATGGGCCTAGAAGTAATCCCATGTTGTCCAAATATGGGAGAGGATTGAACACCCTCTCCTAGGGTGTAATATATGGCTACAATAGTTACCATTAAATTCATTTTTTTTTTAATTTTAACTTGATTTGTAACATGGTCGGGCTTTTTATTATCTAGCATTAATATTAGAGATTATTAAAACAATTCTGACATATCATTCATTACTCTCAACCAACAAACTTGTGAAAGATAAAAAATTTTAATTAAGAAAAGGTTTATTGGAAATTTACAACTAAGAAGAAGCCATATGGGCTATGAAATAATTCATAAATACAAAGAATTTACATATAACTAAATATCTACCCAACTAAATTTTATTAATTTTAGGCATAATATTTTAACCCAAAAAACATAAATGTTAGTTCTACTAGTAGACCTATGCCATACAATTGAAAATAGGTATGATTGAACACATTTAATAATGGTTAATAATAAATAAAATATAAATAGTAGGTCACCATACTCAAAATGGCATGCCTAAGGTCGAGAAGAATGTTGTCAAGGAAAGGTGTGGAATTTATAGTAGGCTGAGATAAAAACTCAAATAATACTTTTCACTAAATGATAAGTTAATTTGTGGTAGAAGTAGGAACCTTAATGAAATAATTTTATAATTTATTGTCCATCTCCTTTTCACTAAATGATAAATTCCATAAGAATTAATGTTTTTGGGTGTTGAAGATGGAATAATACTTTGTGGAGAAGAAGATTGAATCCCCTTTGAGGGTTAAGCATGTTAGATCGAGGATGAACAAATATGAAATCATGAGCTAGATAGATATCTAAGAGAGGATAAAAAATTTAATGAAAATTAAAAGGCGTGAAAATGGAAACATATGATTTCCAAGCTGATGGAGCACATAGTGCAACAACGAATGTAATCAAAGTGGTTGATAAAGCTTCATGTTTTGAGGCTTACGAGTGAAGACAATAGTATTTACATGAAAAAATGAGAGTAAAGTTACTATGTGAGATCATAATTTAAGGAGAAAAGAGAGTGAGAGGCTTTGGAAAACCCTTAGATAAAGAATATTTGCCTTGTGATCAACTAAAAACCACTTTGATAAACCATGATTTGAGTGTGAGAAGCTTTCAGAAGCCTAAGCTTGATAGAAATTGAGTGAAGTATAAAAAAGAAGAAATCCTTATGAAAGAAGATAGAGAAAGAGGAAGTGAAATGAAATATCAAAATCATCCAAGAAAGGTGACAAAAAAACTTGAATATTAGAAGAAATATGAAAAGAGGCTGGTGGAAGAATGTTCTTATGAGCACAAAAATATTGTTGAAGACCATCCATATGAAGTGGAGGTAAAAAAACAAGTGAATAATAGTGATAAGGAAGCCAAAAACCTAGATGAAACAATAAATGGACTCTTGATAGTCCATCATATGCCAAATAAAAAAGGAGAATGCAACCATTGGTGAAGAGTGGAACAACATGCCTATATGGCATAGTGAAGAGATGGAGAAGGCAAACATAAGAGTTGAGAAGCTTAAGGAAAAAGAAGAAAATATACAAGCAATGGAGAATGTTAATTTTAAGGATCATGAGGATATTGAGCTTGATAAAAGGAATGTATGTGAAGTGAATGAGGTTAAGAGCATGCCATAAAAAATTTCAACAAAAGAAAAGGTACAAAAGGGTGGTGTTGTGATAGAAATGTATCTAAAGGAGATGTAAAATGATTTTGGAGAAGATTTAAAATGAAAATTATTCTTATTTTAAAACAGTTTAAAGGCATAATTCAAGAGACATAATTTCCCATGCAACATCTCAAATAATGAAGGGTAAATCACTACTATAACATATTTAAAGTCTTCATCATTTGACATAATTTCCTTGGTGAGGTATTTAAAGGTATACCTTAATAAAGAGATATATTCATCAAGTTTTTTGATATTTATGGACAAACTTACTCTTATGATATTTTTTACTCTGTTAGGGTTTCTTCCATGCTTGCCATTGAGTCAGCCCTTGTTTTTCTGCCTTCCCAACCTTGTCTCATACTATGGCCTTAGTCGCTTATGGGACTTGAATTTATTGCCATTTTAGGGTTTCTTACCTTTAGAAAAGGCCAACCTTTGTAAGGACTTCTCCTCCTTCTATCCCAACCATATTAGCTATGGAAAATAATAATGAAGCATCAACCAATGACCCCCAGAAAGTGCTTGAGGAAGTTTGTCTTGAAGGTATACCATGAGGAAATACTTTGAAACCTGATGTTATATTGTCTATTCCTAACGTTAATTTTGCATGTCAATGGTTATAGAAATTTTTTTATTGTTAATTTTTAGGGAGAATCCCCTCTAAAAGTATGCTTCGGTCTTAGGTTCAAACTCATTGGGTAGCTCACAACATTAAGTTGGAAAGCATCCAAAAAATGACTAAGGGGGTTTTTATTTTTTATTTCTCCAACCCTTCTCATGTAGGAGGAATCTTCCATAGGTCTACCACTAGGTGCGTCAGGAACTTGCTTATGGTTCTCTCCCCCTAGACATGAGACTTTGTGGTCTCAAAGCACATTGATCTTAAATTCCTAGTTTGGGTTGAATTTCTAGGGCTCTTGCTCCCCTGATGGCACTTTATTAAATAGATAATGTCCTCCATAGGTCAGGTGGTTTGTCATGAATAAAATTGGTTTTACTCAGCTAGACCACAAAAAAGGGTCGATGTAGAAGTTGACCTCTCTTGGGACCTTAAGGAGTTTATGGAAATCCATGTTGGGGATGTGGCACTCTCAGTGAGTCCTATATATCAATTTACCTATTTTCACTACCAAGCCACAAACCATAAAATACGTGGTTGTCCCCTATAGGTGGCTCACAATAATGCATCCAACCACTCATCCTCTCCCCCCAAGCCCTCTCTTGGAGCTAGTAGGAAAATAAATGAATATGGATGGACTATGGTAGGGAAAAATAACACTCACCCCAAATTTTCAACCATATTTATTTCTCTTAAAGGATGCAAGCCATCTTCAAATAATGGCCTATAAGAGTAGGCTCATGTTGTGAAAGAGCCCTCTCTAGTTGAAGCCCCAAAATTGGTAGAAAATCCTAGGGTGTTCAAAACCTCTCTAGCTAAGAACATATTATCCCAAGGTTTTGAGGCCTATATGGCCAGTTCTTCTAGATTATCAGACTCACAACCAACCACTCTCCCACTTCTTGCTCAACGAGAAATGCCCAAATTCTCTCGTAGCCCTCCTTAGAGGAGTGACGAGGTGGAGGAAGGAAATTATCAAGTTGACTCTATTATGAGGAATTAATTTGATGAATTTTTGAGTGCCAATAGTGGGCAATTTTTAAAAAATTGATATGATGCCCTGGAGGGGTTGGACTTGGAGGACATGTCTGTTGACACTCGTCATCTATGAATTATTATTCATGGAATGTTCAGGGTCTCATAGACCCAAAATGGAAGTTTGTTGTGCATGATTTTAGAAGGAAGTTTCCTGAGATGGACATTCTCTATCTGTAGGAAGTCAAGGTGGTGGATTTATTATTGATGACTTTTAGTAATTTCATCTAGCATGACAGTATCATTCTTCATAACAACCATGTTGTAGGACATGGAGGGGTGATCACTTTCATTTCTACAAGGTGGTAGCTACACTTAGTGTAATCTGGTGTGGACCGAACTAACTCGTTAGTATGGTCTTGTTTTAGCATTAAAAGCCATTATATTGGCTTTATTAATATTTATACCTTGAATGACACTTTAGAGTGTACCCATTTATGGTGATGGATATTGGATGATGTCTACAATGCCCATTGGGTATTATGTGGTGACTTTAATATGATGGCATCTCCCGAGGACAATTTAAGCCACATGCCTATGGGGTTGGAAACTAACGAAAGGTGGGCATGGTTTTACATGTACACTAAATGGGGCCTTTATGACCCCAATTTAACCTGCTGATCTACAAATGGAATTTGGTACACTTAGAGTAATTTCAAAGAAGGCCTTGCTTAAATTCTAAAGTGTCTAGATATGGAAATGATGTCCACCCAACCATAATTCTCTTTTAATAATGATTTTTTCCTCTGGTATAAGGACTTCTATATTTTGAGATTTTTGATCACTCCTCGATTCAGTTCTGAGTGACATGGTAGTTTATGAAACCCAAAGTCCACAAAACACAGTTCTTCCTTAACACCTCCTTACTCAAGCATGGGCCTATGGTGGCACACATTAGAAGAGTTTGGAATTTAGATCCATGACCCTCCCAAGAATTTGGTTAGATTCTTTGGTGGGATGATGTCATCAGAGGAACCTCTCACTTTCTACAAATCTATGGCTGCCAACTTGCCAAAATTCAGAGACACTCCTACTCTTCTACTTCCTCTGAGTTAAGCCATGTGGCTCTAGCCCTAGAAAAAGATCCCTTTAATGAGATTTTGTAGGTGAGAGTTGTTTCTTTATGGCACTACATTTAGATTTCAAAAAAATACAATACCTGAGGAGCCCAAATCAAAGCCAAGCTTCATTGGCTTAATATATGGGGCAAAGCTTCTAAGGAGTTCTTGCAAATACTATGAGCCAAAAACTTGAAGCAACATATATAAGTCATTTCTAAGGCTGGAAACAAACTCATAGAGACTCCACTAATAGTGCAAGCTTTTGTATACCACTATCAATAATTTTTCAAAGCTCAATCATCCTTGGTTGATCATGAATTTTCCCTTCAACAATGCCTTTTAGTGGTGCCATGCAAAATCGCTCCCACCCAGTAGGTGGTTTATGACAGGCCCCTCTTTATTGATGACTTGCATGAAGCAGTGTATCACATGGATAATGACAAATCCCTTGACATTGATGGCTTTCCCTAAGAATTCTATAAAATGCTTTGGGACCTTATGGGCAGTGACTTGCATAAAGTTTATCAAGAAGCATTTTGCAATCATTCTTTGGGTTCCAATATAAATAAAGGAAATATCAAATTCATACCTAAACAAGGAGATCCCGAGTTGATTTACAATTGGAAACCCATCACCCTACTAAATGTTTCATATAAGATCATTACCAAGGATTTAAAAATATAGTTGTATAATATACTACCTCTCGTTATGCATCCAAAATAAATTGGTTTCATCAGAAGCTATTATATTTTGGATAACATCATTATCATCTAGGAATGCATGGATTGGGCCAGACATTCTAAGAAAGAAGATATGTTCATCAAAATTGATTTTGAAAAATCCTATGATCGCATCAAATGGCCTTTTATTCTAGCCATGCTTTGAGCCATAGGATTTAGGCCCATATTCATCCAAACCATTCAGATGCTTTTCTTTATTGCCTTAGTTGTTTTCTCCATCAATGGACTCACCTCTAATAAATTTGGCTTGTTCTGTTCTATTCATCAAGGGCGCCCCTTGGCTCCTACCTTATATGTGCTTGTAGCTAAGGGTTTTAGATATATTATTCAAAATACCCAAGATATGGGCCTTGTTAAGGTAATTTATCTCCCTCCTAATGCCACAAACCCACATGAAGATATGCAACTGCTTAATGGGCACTTTCTGGATGACTCCTTCCTTACTCTCATTGAGGATGAAACTAATGTGGATAATGCCTTATAGTGTCTCGACTCCTTTTGCATGGCCTCTAGATCTAGCATACAATGGCATAAAACTCATTGTTGTAAATAATCTTACCTCCCTCTGCCAATGTGGGCTGCTAAATTTGGTTGGAAGTGGATCTAACATGACGACATCTTTAAATTTCTTGGCATCCCCTTTACCTTTGATGCATTTCCATCTTTATTATGGAAATATGTTATTGCCAGAGTTTCTAAGAAACTAGAATTATAGGTGACCAAGTCTTTTTCATTAGCAATAAAATTTAAAATATGATAAAAAATTCTTGTATCCACCCATGTCTATTACTCGTCATGTTGGGTGCCTTCTAAAAAATCTTATCAAAATCTAGAAAAGTTTCTTAGAGATTTCCTTTAGGACAATTCCTCATAGGGTAAAGGATTACATAGGGTGGCCTAGGAATATTGTTTCCTCATGTATGATGCTAGAGGGATGGGGCTCATCGACATAACCTAATAAGGAACTTCTTTAAGTGCCGTATGGATTGTGTGAGCCATTAAGGGCCAAGAAGCTTGGAAGGTGTTGTTCAGACACTGTATATCCTCACGCTTACCTAAGGATAAGAAGGCCTAAAAAGGGCTTAAGTTCCCCAACTTACTCTTTATTTAGTCTCTTATCCAAATCATAGGGTCCTTTATGGCCAAAAGCATATGCAAGGCCTGGGAAAATATTAAACCATGATTTCTCTTGAATGGCTCCAATTTCTAGACTGGGCTCTTTACCAACTGTCATTATCTCTAGTGGTCACCTATTTTATCTTGCAATGGGATGCCCTTGGTAAAGGTCCCTTAGGCCAATGCTATAAATCTCTACCATAGAGGAATTCATACCATCCAAGATATTTTATTTGTGTGCTCTCACTCTTGGTTATCCTGGGAGGAGGCAAAAGCTAAATTTTAGCTAGCCAATGTGGATTAGGAGTCTTATCAAGAGATCCTCAATGTTGTCCCAGCTTCCATTCTCCATAAAATCTTGGTCCATTCCTACTTGTCCATGGTGAAAGGAATAAAAATGGTATATCGATACCCCCTTTTGTAATTACACCCCTCAACTTGGATATGCATGGTTCTCCCCCTATTTGCCCATGGTTGACAAGTTTAATACTTTCTAGGGGTTGAAATCATCTATTAAAATGTGGATCTTTCACTTCAACAAGGTTTGTGGGGCTTGTGTGGATCCTTAGCTTACTTATTTTACTTGGTGTATACTACATCAAGGCTTGCCTATTTGTAAAAGACTCATCTAGCTTGGGTCCATATACCTACTTACCCCTTATGTGGCCACCTTAAGATGCTTCCTCATCTCTTCTGATTCTATTCTAAATATCAAAGGGTTTAGACTTAGATCCTTGATCTTTTCAAGCCTTTCTAGCTTGAATTCTTCCTTTGGTAACATATCCTCTTTGGATACAAACCCACGATGCCCTTCAAGTATACACAAGTTTGGCATACTTTCAAAGTGGAGATTATTTTCTAGATTTGGAAAAAAAAAAATAATTCTTTATTTAATCAATCTTCTATTGATTGTAGTGTATCTGCTTTGCACAAATATTCTATCATCTCTAATGTTCTTTTATAGATTCAAGTCCAAGACAATAAAGTGGCTATGGAGCTTGGGCATCTTCCAGATCTCCTCTCCTATTAGGGAGATGATCCTTGTGTTATGGCTCAGATTCTACTTTCTCTACCTAGGGATCCCAAATTGGATGATAAAGTACCTTGACCACCTCATGGTGGGCATCATCATAGCTATTTCAGGCATCACTCTCATAATGACACCTCATACTAATGAATTTACCCTCTTGGGCAATAGTGAGGGTGGTAGCCATCACTTCCTTCCCCTATTGGGCAAGATGGATGGAGCGCTCCTCCTCTTCCATGCCTAAATGATTAGGGGTGCCACCTAGAGGCTGAATGAATGTGTTGGATAAGTTTCCCAGGATTTCTTTGGCCATTTCACCCACATGAACAAAACCAAAAGATGATGACACAAACACTACCCAAGTAACTAGTTGGGGGCCTATTCCAGATGGCAATGACTTTCCAAGCTCAAGATGGGGTCCTGATGATATAAATCCTCTACCTTCTAGCCTTGTTCATGCTACATAAAAGTTTTCTCCTTTTTAATGACTTTGTGACTTGTTTCTAGGCTCTACCTAGATTATGATACTTGTGATTTTGCTACTAGGATCTACCTGGTATGATGTGGCATGCTTTCATACCACCTTTATTTTTTTTGTGAATTATTTATATATTTTTGTTTAGTTAATATATGGATATATTTCATTAAAAAAAAAGTTATTTGATATTTATCCACTTGTGGGGATTCTCAAAAAAAAAATAGAGCTCTCTCTATGTATTTTTCCATTTTTCCATCTGGCATCTTGATCCATCATGTGATTTCATCCCCTTCATTTAATTTTACTTTGATTAAAGAGTGATAAGTCATTATGTAAAATTCTCTTTGTCTCCATGTGATTCTGTAAATTTGTTAGGTATTCTCCACTTATCCCTAATAGTTGCAACTAGTTTATTATAAATGCAATCCATCTCAATTTTTTATCCTTTGGAAATATGCAAATGATATGTGTGTTCCTTGTATCTCTACATGGTGGATTCATTCCAAATTAGATAGGTGAATAGTGCCTCGTGAGGCTTATCTAGGATGCCAATCTTGTTTGCAAATGAAAACTATTGTTTTTGTTTATGATAATTTTTGTGCTAAGATTCCAAACTTTTAAATGGTTGTAGCTTAATCAACAAGTGTTGGGATCTAACTCAGTTTAAATATAACTTTGATTCCACCTTGTTTTATCATGCAGATACTCATTTTTCATATCCAACCAAAGGCTTTCCTCCATACTTCCTTTTCAATACGACAACTCGTTTATTCAAAAATTATTTTATTTAAATATTTATGCTTTATTTTTATTATATTCAACCCTTTTTAGATATGTGTTAAAATACAAAATTAATTTATAATATATAAATTGATAGAATATTAAAAGTGTCAAGGGTACTAGATTATCTTTAATACTTGAAAACTATCATCAACCATGAAAATGGAGGTTAGACGATAAGTTTATTTGCCCACATATATAGTTTTATTTTTAACTCATGAAGTAGAAGTATGAGTGGCAATGCCAAAATTAATACAAGCTTTATCTTTTCCATTTTATATTTTATATTCTTAGTTTGTTCAAATTAGTTGTCATGTGGATATCTAATGAATCACACTATTATCAAATTTCTTAAATAATTAAATTACCATGTTATAAAAGTTCAAGCATCATTTTTCTATACTAAAACACTAATTGAGGTATTTAGAAGGACACTAATGTTCATTATAGCCACTTTTAAATTGAAATGTTTGGCAAATAAATTATGAGTTTGGTGCATGCTCACACAACATCTGACAATAACTAAACTAGAGGTATATTCATTATAATATCATAATTATGTCTTTTAAATACATAAATATCTCTTTGAAACATTTGACACTCTACTTTGTTACTAAATTCAACATTTAGGTGTTCCATTCAACATTTTATTCTTTTTCCAAATATGCTTCTATGTTTGAAATAAATGAATTTCAACTAAATTGCATTAAAAACACTGCTACACATATAACTATTCCTTGATAATTGATGACTGGTATAGTGTTGCTAAACCTTACCACAAGACAACTTGGAATGTAAACCCAAAATCCCTTTTGGTCTGTATAAAACTTACATAACATGTGTAGAAATGACTCATAAATTTAGCTTTATTATTTGTGAACCTATGTAATTTATCAGTTAAATATTTAAAATATTTTTGATTAAATAATTTCAATTTAACGATATAGGATGTTGCAAAACTAATATATAGATTATAGGATCCTTGTTAAAATGTGAGTGAGATATCACCTTGTGTGGGTGGTATGGGACACCCATGTGAAACATTATCCCTCCCACACTTTTTTAAGATCATAGTTATTTTATTCTTGGAGAACATTGGTCACTAAGTTATTGTTAAGATGGGTAGGTTAGGAAACCCAGGGATATAGTGGTGGACACCAAGACATGAGTACTATGTGATTATAGAAATCATTAGTCTCACTATAACTCACTAGATTATTGAATTCAAATGTGATAATCGGACTTGTTAAATCTAGTCTTATGACCATAAGCCATGTATACCTAGGGGAAGGTTTATTACTTGTTTTGTATAAATTATGAATCTCTTAGTTCTTATTCTAGTTTATTGTCATAGTTTCATTATGTTGTGTGGAGTAGCCACAATTTTGACCTACAGACACATTGACCTCTTTTTTTCATCAGATTTGTATATATCCTTCTCATGAAAGGTAAGCCACTCTCAATGGATGAGAGGTGTGCGGGGGATCCAAAAGGCTCTATGGTTGGAGGAAATTGCCTCTATGATACTCTCCCTCCCTATATATTACAAAATTATTGTCAGTTTCAGTGATGATCTCCTATTTTCTCATTGTTTGCGTTAAGGAAAACTAGGTGAGTATGTAACTTATTGTGAAAAAAAAATTGCATTATATTTTTATATAGTTTAGAAAGTGATATTTACTCAGAACCTTGTTAGAAATACTGTAATTAGGAGAACTATGAATAATGATGTATCTAGTAATGAGTATTTATTTTTGATTTGTACCTTCAAAATGTGTAAAGGAGAATATTATCTTATGAATGATTCATTTCATTATTCTAAATGAAAGAATATCATTATTAACAAAAGAATGGATGTTATGTGAATGTGTTGCATACTCAATTTGATAATTGGAGTTTTATTACTATTTGGAAATAATGGAATTAATTTACACTTTTGCATTCATTTCCTAATAGCTACAATATATATTATTAACATCATGGAATTAAGAGTAGTTAAGAAACCTTTGAAAGGAAAAATTATAATCACATCAAATTTTTTTATCATTTGGAAAGTTCACCAAAGGGATTCTTAGAGTTTCAATATTTCACATTTTAAGGTGTATGCTTGAATGCTATATTTAACAATATGAATTAGTCTACTAATTTCTATCTTATTGGGCTTTCTAAAATAAAATTAGGGTATAACATATTGTTGAACCCGTACACTTATCTAACTATGTCAAACCCTAGGTTTCCCTTAGTCTTTCATCCTTCTAGGGTTTTATATTTTAGTCTTAGGGTTTTATTTTTTGACCTAATTTTTTATCATTACCTAACAATACACATTATTCATGGATACAATGAATGAAAATTATTGGTTAACACAAGTTATGAAGCTACTCTTTTCATATTGTTCTACTTTGATAGTGTATCTTATTTAGATCAATTATGTAAGTAAATTGGTCAAATGGTTCAAATATAAGAACACTAATAAGGCACAAATTAACAATGAATAATCCTAAGACTTCCTCAAATCCTATTGTTACAACATATAATTTGAGTTACTTCTTGTTATCAATAAATGAAAAAGGGCATGCATGACCTCATTTTTTCTTCCTACTATGTATTAAACACTACATACTATATACCCTATTGATCTACTTATCATGAATGTTGAGATTGATAATACTCATGAAACAATTACTATAGATCACATAGATGCCATGGATGACCAAGAATTCACTGAATATCTTAATTCAAATCAATGAAAATAAAAATGTTGGATCAAGATACTACATCTGATGCATCATATGATTGGTTTGCTCATTTGACTCATATAATTGTTCTTGCGAAGGAAGGAATCATCCAGGTCATTCAAAAGTTCAAAATCCATAGGCTCAAGTCTTCTTAGAAGGAGGAGTGAAATCTAGTTGCAACAACTTATTAACATTATTCTTAGCAAAAATATCCTTCTCTATTCATAATCACTCATAATACCCTTTTCTCTTTCTAACTTTCTATTTCTCCAATCCATTTTTTAAATCACTTAAAAAACTCATATTTTACTTTTTTTAAGTCATAAGATAAAGATGAATTGTCAAATAGAAAGTTATTACTAGTTATAAAGTGGTTATAGGGTGGTTATGAGGTGGTTACACCCTCATAACTTATAAATATAAGTTCCATTCATTGTAAAGGGGCTTTTGGGGACAAACAAAAAAATTGGCAGAGGAGGAAGAGGAGTTTTGTATGTACAACTCTATAAAGAATCAATACACGAAGAATTTTTAGGTCTTTGTGTTATGGACTTTATTATTAAATTAACAATTTATATGAGTTTATTTATTCTTTTTTTTTTCAAATCTGCTAGAACATTATTGTTAAATTTTTGAATGATTTGACATTCTTTATATTAAAATCTATCAAAAATTATAATAGGGAATGTAAAATCAAGAAACTTAAGTGAAAGTAAGCAAATAAATTTGTATTTGTTTTCCAAAAAGAATGCATAGGTGTTTTGAAAGTATTTTAAGCTCAAAATTTATGTGGTGTATGGACTTTGAGCTTACATTTAAAGCCTACCTTTTTTGCCTTTATGAGGAAATAGTTTCTATCATCGTATTGATCTCCATCCTATAAAATTTTGGTAGTTATAACACTTATCTATGTTTAAATTATTAAATCTATCCTTTTTATTTCCTCTCATTTTCCTTTCTATCTACTCACTTCGTAAACTTCTTTTTCTTAGTTTTCTTTTCTACCACCATTTCATACTTTCGGGTTAAAAGTATAAATCCCCCCATAAAGACAAGATTTTTGCTGTAGATATTTTCATATTTAGTTTTGTCTTTATTTTTCAATAAAGGTATCTCTATCTACTAATAGGATAGGGACTTTGTCCCCAAACCGTTGATCGAAAGCCCATTTTTGGTTTCTGACAAAATTTTCAACCAATAATTTGACATACAATATCTAACAATTATTCATAGAGGATCTATTGAGCATTGGAATATTTTAAAGAGATAAATCAATTATTATCTCTTTAATAATTTATCATTGTCTAAATCTAGTATCCTCTTTGTAACATTTTTGATGCATGACCTAGGGTTTTGTATATCTTTAATGTTTTTTCCATTAATGCAATTTATTGCTTTCCAATATTTTCTTATAGTGATTTGCACCATTAGGGCTCTGATGATTAGATAATGTCATAGAACTTTGCTAACCCTCAACATAGGCCCCTAAATTCACGTTGTTTTCTTTAAGTTTTTAAATATCATGACCATTCTAGGGAAAGGAGAAGAAATTTTATTTTATAGGTTAACAAGTTTCACAAAGCATTGATCAAATTGAAGAAATAAGAAATCAGAACCAAGTGCATGTTGACAATCATCAATTTGTTTCAACCTTCCCTATCACTTATCATATGTGTCCCCATTCTTTTTGGAGATGAGAAGCATCATCAATGCTTTTAGATACTATCAAAGGAACCACCAACACTTCACACATATTCCATTGAACAAACACAAACTCTTAGGTGAGATAATAGAGATTGCATTTTTGGATACATATTTAAGCTATTATCTTCATAATGTGATTTATACAAAATACGTATCAAAACCCTATGTGAATACTAAATAATTGATTTGAAAAATAAATAATTAAACATTATTATTGTATTATACATATATTATAATATCTAATTAAAAATAATTAAATTATTCATGTTACATTTAATTAGAATATATTTATCCATTAATTAAACATCATATTATAAATGCATTAAGAATGCCTACATTGTCGAACCATATTCAAATTTTAAACAAGAGTCATGTAGCATATTTAGTACCTACGAGTAGCTAGGCAAGTAAGGTTTGATTGTTATTTTTGAGTGCATGCTAGTAGTCATTGAGTTAGCTATGTTTGTATATTGTCTTCTAAATGATATGCAAAGTAAAAAAAATAGCAAGGCAGTCTGAGAGACCATAGTGCAAAGATGTCTGCATGTTTTGAACATCTGGGGACTCGATTTGTATAAAGCATAATATACAACTTGGGGAAGCCATAAACATGTCATGTGTTCTAATCACATGCAAAGTGGTATCTGAAAAACATAGTTAAATTTGATGGCTATCAAATGATGTATGAATTGATAAATGGATCAAATGTACAAATGAGCGAGCATCATTACATGATTAAAATTCTATTTAAAAATATATTATGATAAATAGATTTTACTAATAATAGATCACCTATTATATTATGCAATATATATTATATATTATATTATTATACAAAATTAAAAAATCATTATATTATTACAATTATATTATAAACAAATATTCTATTTAATAATATATAATATAATCTAATTATACATTAATATATATAAATATACTATATTATTTTAGTAAATAAAATTAAAAAATTAAAAAAAATATAGTAGTTATATTTTAAATAAATAGTATATTTAACAATAGTTTGCTTTGTTACATGAACATAAATTAAAAAAATGGAAGAATTGGTAACTTACCTATCCACACAGTAGAATGAATAACCATGTCACTAATAGATCAATAGGTTTCCTTTAAACATACGAACATTTATTTACATCACTAGGAAAAATTTGGAAGCATACACAAGGTCTATCAAGTGTTTGAGATAATGGCTGAAACAAAAAATGATTTCATGGAATGCTATGCTTACAGGATACGCACATAATGCTTTCCCTCATGTTGCTTTAAGGCTTTAGAATGGAATGTGTGTAGTAGATGTCATCTTTTGGAGTGTCAAGGTTGTAGGGTGTGCCAAAAAAAAATCATTCAAGGCCTTCGAAACGTGATGAGGGTAACTACTTCTAAAGATTATAGTTACTTAAATTAGTTACATGATACCTACAATTGTCTCCATCGGTGTTAACAAAATATAAAATGCACAATTTTGGGTGCATGATTTAAATATTTATACAACAAACATGCTTTTATATTGATCTACTTCCATTTGTTTACAAGTAGAGGTTGATCTGGAAGAAATTTTGTAGATATATGGTCTTGTAGCCTCTTGTGATGTGGTCCATGACAAAATGTCTAGATGCTCTTTAAGTTATGCTTATGTGAACTTCACCAAAGCATGGCATCATGCATTGGATCTATAAGCCCTAGATGGTTGTACCATGATGGGGAAACCTTTTCATGTGTCCCTACAATCTAGTGGGCCAAAGTTCAATGTAATTGCTTGAAATTTTGTTTATAAATTACTTGGAGCATTCCATCACTAGCAAATAAGTTCACTAGATATATATACATGTGGACCATTGATATATGCTAAACTGGCTAGCTTACAAGATGGAACCTCCAAAGGTTACGGTTATGTCATATTTGTGTCACACAGGATGTTAAGATGGCCATACAATTTTTCCATGAGATAAAAATAAAGGGAAACAAAATATTTGTTATCTAATTTATTCCTTGAAGTGAATGCGAGTGTGTTATTTATATTTCTAGATTGGATGGAGAGACAGGGAATGTATTCAAAGCTTTAATTTATCTGTTATGGTTATTCTCTTCAAGTTTTTGATATATATGGTAAGTATTATTCCTATCTTTTTTTCATTTTTATCTTAATGTACTTGATATGTTGAAGATAATTTTTCATGGATAATATTTTTTTGGAGTTGTAGTTGTTAGGAATTTTAACTTTTTGGCCTCTCTATTTGATATAGAGTCTACAACTATCTAAAAAGGATAAATCATCAGTTTTGTTATCAATATTTACTAGGGTTATAAGCTACTATCGATATATGGGCATCTAGATCAACACAATTAGAGTGTTAAATATTGATAATTAGGAGACCTCTTGGATTGATCTCGGGTGGTTGAGGGACTGAGAGGCCAAAGTAGGGCAAGTAAAGCCTCGAGTAGTCTAAGTGTTGAGATCATGCCACATGGCACATTCTTGGGGACTCATAGAACTTAGGGCTTTGGTTTCTCTACATTGTCCTCTCGCTCCCCTGACCAACTAAGATCATGCTACATGGCACGATCCTAGGGCTTGAGTCCTCAAGAGTTTGACTCTCTTGGGTTGGGCCCTCCAGCGTCTAGCTTTTGATATGCTACCATGTGGCATCATCTAAAAAAATTGAAGGTTTAAGGGACTAATGTAGGGGTGTTAAGATTGTAAGGACCTGAGCATTGAGATCGTCCCATGTGGCACAATCTCAGGTGGTCATAATCTTTGGGCCAAAATAGAGTAATCAAAGCCCTAGGTATCCTAAGTGTCAAGATCATGCCAGTGGAATGATCTTAGGGACTCAAGGTCTCAGGAGTTTGGATCCTATATGTTGGCTCGAGGATTCCAACCAACTGAGATCATTCTATGTGGCATGATCCTAGGGCTCAGGTCCTTAAGAGTTTGACTCCCCTACTCATCCAGTTTCAGATTTCCATACATAGTTATAGAAATGGATTTTTATGTACAATTGAATTATATTTATCAAAAATAGAAATGATTCATATTTCTATAAAAGTCATTTTGAGGGACTATTTGAAAAACTTCTCACTAAAAAGGAGATACTGTTCTTTTCTTGTTAGTGCGCTTCTCTTGCCTTTCCACAACTATAAGCCTTGGTGATAAAATATGTATTTGTATTTGTTACTTGGTAATATAGCCATGCCATTATTTTGTGTTTGTTCTAAAGTAGATGTTAATTTGTCTATTATTTTTTTGGAACTTCCAATCAAAAACCAACTTAAAGTGTGTCACATGCTCCATTTTATCGATAGACAATGATTTGAATAACACAACTATATATAACCATATGTAAACGTGTACCCTTTTTTTGAGGTTTATTTTCATTTGTTCTCTTACTATTCATTTGTTGTAGATATTTGTTGGTGGATTGGACCCAAATATTTTAGAAGAAGATCTGAAGTAGATGTTTAGATAATTTGGGGGTCTTGTTTATGCCAAAATACCAGTTGGAAAGGAGTGTGGGTTTGTACAGTTTGGTAATAGGTATGACTAGTGTTCCATCATAGTGTATTTATTGACTGGTAGATACACATCCAATTGCCAAGACTTTTTAGATGAATATTTGAGACATATTTATAAATGTATCGTGTAAACACAAGATACGAGTTGACATTTTTATGTAAACCCTATATAGAAGAGGCTTTATGAAGGGTACATGGCATGATTATTGGTCAGCAAATCATTCATCTATCTTGGGGTCAAAATCCCACACCAAGTAAGTTGAAAAACATCTAATTATTTTCTTTGTCACCTTAAAATGGAATCAATTGCTCTAAAAAATGAATTTACTAATATTTACTAACTCATTTTATTTTTATAGGAGCCTACTATTGGATGGGGTCACATGTAAGCTTATCCAAATCAATGAAATGAACCTTACTATGGTTATGGTTAGAGATATGAAGCTTATGGCTATGTTTAACCACCTAAAGATTTATCAATTTATGGTTATGGGGCCTATCCTACTACCAAAACTTATCAACATGTACACATAATTTTTGCCTTAAAATTATATATTAGTCCATAATTAACTATTGCCATAACTTTTGTAATTTGCTATAAATAGATTACATAGTGTGTTTTTGCATTTATGAATTACCATCAATTTATCAGTCAACTTGTCTAAACTATGTGTTTGAGGAATCTAGACAATCTATTTTATCCTTTGATTGATTTTTTTTATGAAATCCCTATTTTATGTACCACTTATAGGCTAAGGTTTAAGAAATGTCAATAACTAACATGGTGAACATTGTCCAAGCACCTAAGCATAAGGAAGAGAAAATATTTAACCATTTGGTGCCATTGGATATCAAGAAGTGAGTTGCATACATTTTTCTTAATTGTTTTTCAAAGTTTTAATTAGACATGAATAGTTTCTAACTGTAGTATTCCAAGTCATCACTCAAATTTGAATTTTCTAATATATATATTATTGTATATGTTATTACATATTGAACATATATTTCTTTCCACTAGGATTCAATGGTTGTACAAAACTTGTGGTTGAAGACATGTGAATTGTCATCATAAATATGGACTCCCTTTATTCCTCAACCTATTTTCTAAATATGGTTGAGGCCTCAATACTTAATGTTAGGTTTATATTGAGATGCCTATATAATCTCATTTACTGCTTCAAGAAACTATAAATCTATATTCTGTCATGTTTCTATATGTATCACAATGGATAATATGAAATACCTTGTATGAGATTTGAGTTTTTCTCACACTTTTTTCACCACACATCAAAAATTTATGTCTAGTAAAATCTTTCACTAGTAAATACATTCTAATTTTCCAAAAACAAGCAACATCATTGTACGATTTTAAAGTAAATTTAAACTTGTTATCATAAATATGGGCTCCCTTTATGCCCTAGTCTATTTAAATGGTTGAGGTCTCAATACTATATGTCAGGGTTATATTGAAAGGATTATTAATTTTATATACTTCTTCAAGATAAAATCTCTATTATTCCATGTTTCTATATTTATTGCATGTGGATAAAAATAAATATCTTGTACAAGATTCAAGTTTTTCCTCACATTTTTTTCACCCCTATCAAAAATCAAATGTTTATCAAGAGTTTTCAAGTTTCTAAAATTTTAGATGGCTTAGTTGACTTTTATTTGTCAAATGCTAGATGAAATAAGATTGGGAAAAAAAATCATGGTGAGTTTAGATTCCTATGTTTTTGCCTATGAAATTATGCAGATGTTACTCTATTAAATATTGAACAAGCCTAATCAAGCTATCATCATCTACATGTTAGCACACTACACATTATTTTGTTGTTTCTTTGATTTTCCCCATACATATGTCCACATCTCATAATGCATTGGCTAAGAACTATTGAAGTGATTAAAGAATATTGAAAGGGATCTTTTCACATGACATCAAAGTTGCACCAAGATTTTATTGATTAGATTTGTGTGATTGTGAAGGTATCTTTCTATTTCTCTTTTTCTTATCTTTATTCTTCTTACATACTGCTAAATATTCAGATGGTAGAATGGAAATGATGTCTCAGAAACATGATTATCCTAAAGGTAGAGTGCATTGAGATAGTCTTACAATATTCAATGTGCATATTATAATGTCTTTATTTGGACATAAATTTATTTGAAATTTTTTACAGGTATTGAATTTGTAGAGAGATGACTAGCCATATACATGAAGCTTATAGGTGTTTGATTTATTTTAAAGTTTTTGGTGAAAATATTTGTATATTTCTTGGAAGCTTTATATGCTATTATTATTGATTTTAGAATTTATCCTAACGAACGTACATGTAAATTTGTTTCTATCTGAGCAAGGTAATTTTAGCTCCATGTATGAAGTGGTTGGTTTATGTAGCATGTAAGCATAGTGGATGAACACTTTCAAGCATTTTAAGATAAAATGTCTAAATTATATGAGAAATTGTCAGTGCGTATTAAACGTAGTATTAACTAGGTACCCTTTTTAATAATTTCATACCAGGCATATAGCTGGAGAAACAAGTTTTTGTTTCATAGGTTGTGATATGGCCAATACTATCATGTAATGCCATATATTTTATATCTTGTAAGAATTTGATAGTATGATTTAAGTGCATAGATCAACTAGTAGTAATAATCTTAGAAAAATGTGATTTTGAGCCTTCTTTCTTGGAGACATTATGATCATCAATATGGGTAACTAATTTTTTTGAATTGTTTCATAGATACTGCTTTGTTGTGTTTACTCAATTATGAGATTCCATATTTTAGAGAAATTTAATTTTGGCATGGTACTAAAATTAACCTTTTAGTTATGTGAAAACGTAATTTTGCAATTGTCAAAGTTTATGAAATCTTACAAAACCATATTTATCTTAAAAAATGTATGAGGATTAACTAGTATACTATATTGTTAATTATGATATTATTTTAAACATTTGTAATCCCCAAATAGAGCATCAAAAAATGGATTTGCTTGTGTATAAAAACATACGTAACATTATTTTTAATTAAATAAGAAAAGGCTGTGAGTTGGATCATAATTCTATAGCATTTATATTTTGAGAGATGTTGAAATGGTATGCTTTATTGTCAATAGAAAACAAAGAGTTTTGCTTTATAAATAGTCATGGTATTAGAGTTGTTGATAAAATATAAAGCATATAGACCAATTAAAGGAAATACGCATAAATGAAAAAATTACTTGATGAAACATTATAGGGAATGAAAGAATATGCCAAATATTCTTTGGTAATGTAAAAGAAAAAACTAATATATATGTGTACAAAGTATCATAAAAAGAAGTTGTAATAATTAATATAGTTGAAACATCAAATTTGTAGTTAAAAAATCAGAATTTGACAAACTTTGAAAACTAAATGACAAAAATATATTGAAGACATGATCCAATTACTAAATTTATATAAGAAATCTGATTTGTAAATCACATCTAGAGTGGATGACAGTCGATTCAGATGTCATGGAGTTTATAATGTTAGAGTGGGTTACTCATGTTTAATATGTGTTTTTTTGTCTATTTCCTATTGTGGATTTATCCCATATTGGCTAGGATACTTTGCTCTTTGTTTGTCCTTGCCTATATATGCAAGGTTTCTCATTTGTAACAATATAAAAGAAGTTTGGATGCAATATATGATATGTTTTACTTTAATTTTCATATCAGTTTGCAACCCTTTGTTTTATAGATATCTCTTTTTATGATGTTCTTTGTTGTCAACATTTGATATTATATGGCTTGAAATTATCTTGTCATCATTCCTTTCATGGTATTAGAGTTTTAGGTGTTGCAGCCATCCATTTGTGAGTTTGTTGCTACAAGGATTTGTTCATATGTCAAAATTTCTTCTTGGCATAGTTGAAGTGTTTTGTATGGATTTGTGATGTATTTTTTTGGCCATTGAATAGGCCATATGGATCCTAGATTGTACTATTATGTACTTATTTTGATATACCCATGTTTAAATTTGTTTTGAAAGTTTTTAAAGGAAAATTATACCTATTTTTTATGGTTTCACATTGTACACGTATAAAAATAAAAATATAAAAGCATAGGGGCATAAAAATATGAATTTTATGTCCTATGATTTTTTTTAGAATCACCCATGATCAGGTTGTACAACCTTTATACTAAAAAACCTGCTCACTAGTCTGTTGTTGCACACCTTCCACTTGTATAATTTTCTCTCACCATAGGCAGTATGAATCTAATTTTTTAGAACTAAAACCTGGTATGGTTAGCTAATAGTCATAGATTTCATTTCATATTAGTTGAGATCATTTTGGAGTAGTTCGTACATCTCTTTTGGCATCATAAAAATTATTGCAACAATATGTCTTCATTCTCTGGATAGTTGTATAATTTTCTATTAGTTTGAGGTTATACGATATGAAAATTGAGATCTAATTCTTAGAAAGGATATGATTTTAAGTATAAGTTTATCCTATAATAGTAAGCACCACTATTCATCAAGTTGTACTACCTTTTGGGATGTCACAATAGGGCTCATTCAACTAGTTTTTATAGATCTTGCTAAGAGTCTTCCTAAAGTTGGATTTCACCCATTTTTGACAACTTATGCCTGATTTCTACCAAAGAAATTGATAGAATTTTTTTTTAAAAGATTTTTAACAAATTCATGAAGTGATAAATCATTTTTTGGTCCTTAGTGTATTTAATTTTTGTGCAAAGTTTACTTATTTGACTCATTTTAATGATGGGAAACTTATAAAAGCCATTTGAAATGTGCCTCGAAATCAGTTTCTATTTTTTTCAAAAGAGCATTTTTTTTATTATCCATCTATTAGGTTCATTTATATTATAAATACACTCAATTATAAAGTGCTAAATTTTAGGGGCCTTACACATTTTTGGGGCTTTATTTGTTCCTTGTCATTCTTTGGGGGGGTCATTCTTTATTCTTGTTGACTTATTCCTTGTATTTTGACAATGAAGCCCCTCAACACCTCAAATTAAACTATTTGGAAAATAAAAATGAAGATACACATTCAGTTGAAATGGTTTTGGAGAATGGTAATTGACAACCTTCCTAATTTCATAGATGTGGAAGATATTACCTGGATTACATCTATGCAAGATGAGGCTCTTTTTTTGATTTGCCTCAATGTTTCAAACAACTTACACATTCATTTTATGGATTCCATGTCACCAAAGGAAGCTTGGGATGTTATTTCATCCTTTTTCAAGGAGTATATTGAGCCCTTTGTTTTTTCTAAAGCCTCTCTTGCTCCACCTCCTTTTCCACTTCCTTCTCCTCTTATTAGTGAGGATTCATCCTTTGATGATGACATGGATGATGTTTCTCCATCTCCTTCTCCTCCAATCAGTGATGTTTTCTCTTCTGATGATGTATTCTCTCTTCCTACTATTGTTTCTTGTGATGACACATTCTTAATGTAAATTGCACTTCTTTTTGTCGAGCCACCTCTATAGGATGAGTTTATGTTAGGCTTGGGATGTCTATTTGCAAAACCTACCTTTCTTTATATGTAGGATTTTGAGCCACCATAGATTATCACTTTGGAGGACTCTATTGGTTCTAGATAGAGTATACTTGTTAAGCATTACGCTTCACTTCTTATGGGCATTCTTTCAATGAATGTTTCATGTATTATTTCTAATCAATTCACTTCTATGGCATTACATCTTATTCTTAGGCATGATATTGCTAAAACTATGCCACACTTCAAATTTGGACATGATTCAAAGATATTTGTATTTCTACCTCCATCATCCTTTATGGAATGGATAGACTTAAATTACACCATTCATGTTATTCCTTTGGTAAAATGAAGAAACATTTTTCAATGCGGATGGAGCTTCTACAATCTTCTAGTTGAGGATCTCAACCACGACACTAGTCATCTTGCGAGCCCGACTTAGAGTCTAGATAACTTTAGTATCGATGCCAGTTGTCCTTGGGGGGTTCCATATGAAGTCCTTCCTTCCCTTTTTTACATCATTTTTAGGGAGTTTTGTTTCCTACAAGTTTTCTTTCTTTCTTCACTTCATGGCTATATTGTACATGAGTACTTAATCAAGCCTTATTGTCGAGACTCATATTATGGATATGCCACTTTATTTTTATCTATTTCCCCTAGATTCACTTGAGGGGGGATATTAGAGTAGTTTACTCATATTTACTAAGTGATTTTTGTCTTTTTCCTATTATGGATTTATCCCACATTGGTTAGGATGCTTTATTTTTTGTTTGTCCTTGCCTATATATGTAAGGCTTCTCATTTGTAGCAATATATAATAAATTTGAATGTAACATATGATATTTGTTATTTTATTTTGCATATTAGTTTGTAACCCTTTGTTTTATAGATCTCTCTTTTTGTGATGTTCTTTGTTGTCAACACCTGAGATTCTATGGCTTGGAACATTCTAGTCATCGTTCCTTTCATATAATAATATATCTGATTCACTCATTTTTTTAGTCAGAATTTATTATTATTCAAAAATAACATCTAGAGTTATGAAACAAGATGTTGGTAAAAATATTCAACCATTGCATATAATGAAGTTGCATACTATGTGTCAATAAGCTAGTCAATACTACATACACATGTGTATATAACTTGAGGCAATAGCTCATTCAAAAATTAATGAATAGAAACATTGGTAGAGGCTAATGGACTCATACCTTTAAACCATTATCTTGAATTTGAATCTAGGCCTATGCAACTGAGGATTTTCTAATCGCTAATATATTAATATAAATATATTTTAATTATGATGTACTAAGTCATTTTAGAGACATGCCATTAAGAGCATACGATGAAACTACATACTGTGTGTTGACAAGTCCATTAAAATCGAAATGAGCATTTAAAGCATTAGCAATATGTATAAAAAAAAGAATATTGATATGAAATTATCCATTGATTGAATTGTGTACTAGAAAACACATTGTAAAATCTATTACTTATTAGATAAAGTAACGTTAAGGAATAAAAACATGTGTACAAAGTAAAATAAAAATTTAACATAGTAATGAAGGACATTTTCTTATAAAGAAGACATATTAACATAATTTGAAAGCTGATAAATTTAGTTTGTGTAATGTTTAAATAGAAAGGCCAAAATGCCAATTATAAAGGCATGAGGATGGTGAAAACACAATAAAAGGGTTTGAGGTAAGTGAAAGAAGCTAAATGGTAGTTTGGAAAGGTTGAAGCAGCTAGAGAGGACCCTGAAACATGAGATAGTAGACATGTCATAGTATGTGAAACTGTAAAAAAAGTATGAAGCAAAATAAAAGAGAAAAAACATTATCATGATTATAGACCCAATTTTTTTGTGCAATAATCAAATTTTGTATGTAAACAAATTTATGTGAAGCACTAATTCAATCCAAAAATGTCCTTGAGCAATCTGAAGATGGTCTAATGCAATGTTGAAAAAAGATCATTGTAATTGCAAAACGATGGAGTCAAAATTGTAATGTAGCATAAACATATTACCTAATGACAATGGAATAAGAAATCAATAAGTTATTCAAGCATGAGGTGGTTGGAAAACTTAATGAGAAGAAACAAAAAATGTGAAGCAGTGATTCTAATCAAGTTTCATAGAACAAGCCAAGATAAAACAAAATTAAGTAATAAAAACATGTACTTAAACTATAACAAAAAAATTAACATAGTAATAAATGTCATTTATTTGGAAGGAAAACATATGAACATAAATTGAGAGATAATACATTTAGGTTGTGTCTAATGCTCAAAACAAGGAGGACATTTGAATTCTATGTTTACAAAACAAAATAAGTAAAATGTAGGACAATGTTTTTTTCTTAAAAAGATTGTTGATTATCATATAAAGACAAAAACAACTAAATTTAATACAAGTTCTATTACATATGCCATTTGGATATCACTATTAACTATCATATCCAAGTTTATGAAACAAAAAAAGTTACTACAAAATTCTTGACCAAAAACTAAGTCGAATGTAACAAAAAATCTATATAAGTATTGCCCTTTTAATTTTTAAAACCAAGGACATCTTTTCTAAGGTTGTGTCCTTAATCATGTATGCGACAATTTGTGATGCTAATTATTATTTTTTTTTTTTAATAATTAGGTGGTTGGTAGCCTGCAAAAAAACAAAGAATCAAAGAAGCCATTAGTTTCTATTAACATCGGTAGTTAGCTTAAAAAAAAAAAAAAAAAATTAATACAGGCATATGGATCTCAACTTAGTAGTTGTCTATAATAAAATTCAATATTGCAATTTATTTGAGAAATAAACTTGTTATATTCTTTTATGTTCATTCTTTCACTATTTGGACAAAAGTGACATCGATAAAGAATTATAAAACTGAATAAATTAGTATTTTTTTTAATATCATATCTTCACTTAAAGTATGCAAAAAAGGCATAGTTTTAAGATGCAATAAAGTTGAAAGGATTTGGGTGTAGGTTGTGTAGAGCAAGATATCAATGCAAAAAAAAATAGACATTAGCACATGATGATCAAAGAGAATAGAGGATTGTAATTGATAAGTGGAGTTACAAAGACCGCAATATGTATTTGCACGAAGAAATGAAGAATCAAAGTAGAGACAAGAATGTGAGATAAAAAACCAAGGTATAGGCAAAGGCTATGCAATGCACAAGTTTTTTTTTTGTTTTAAAATTTAAAAAAAAAGACTAACAGAGATAACTAATTTTGAGAAGATGTAGTACTTGCTAATAGATATGATGACATTATTTGTAGCAAGTGTGAAATTGTCATGCAGTTGGAATCGCCACAACAAAAATGTAGCAGCTGAAATGTCTTGCTTATATTCATTTAAAGTGATTTTAGTTAATTATGTGAGGTTTTCATTCAATTGTTTTTTATTCAAAATGCGATCTATTTGTCCATTTTATATCTATATAATATACTACAACAAATATTGGTATGAGCACATTTGACTCTATTGACAATTCATGTAATGAACATAATCATCTGTTGAAGGTGTGCTAGCCATGATCAAGTGATTGCAATTTTTTTATGTTTGGAAAGGTGATGCATGTTTTCTTTTGTTTTTAATAGATATTTAACCTGCAAATCAAAAATTACAATTTGTCATGTTGTGAAAGTATCAAAATTCTATAATTTTTTGGAATCTATTTGTTTCTTGTGAATAAAAAAATGAATCATGGATAGATACTAGCCTCAACATTTATTTTTTCTAAAATTTCTAGATGAGCTTTTGTATACTTGTCATCTAAAATATCTAGAAATGTGGACTAGCTTGGATGAAGCAAGGAAGTGCCTTTAGTTCTGTTCCTGACAATGTTCTTGATTAACATTATTGGTGTATTTATTGCTGTTAATATTCATTGCAAGTGAGGATGTGGATGTTTGTAGTTGTCATTTATTAAAAATTGTAAATAAAGTTTTATATGACAGTGATTTGGAAAATAACATGCATATGTATATATTAAGACAAAACAAATGTCATTTCAAAACATGAAGATCAAAAAGTACAATGTTTGAGTGTGAGTAGTTACAATGGCCATGTCTTCTTCAGTTTCAACATCTTTGACACATAGCTCATATTTATTGTATCATTTTTTGATATCCAACCATGATGGTAGCTAATGGAACCATTACATATGTGTTATTTGATTATACAAGATTGAGTACTATGGTATCTAGAGTAAGCTTGCATGCCTTGAATATTTTTCTAATGTTTTCCATAACTGTATTTATGTTTAATACAAAACAACATTTAACATTGCCTCTTTCATATTGGCTTCTATTTTTATAGAAAACTCTATGATGCAGAAATTATTGCCAGGTGAAAATTGTGATAATAATTTGTCGATTAGTTTATTATTGATATTAACAGTTATTGTCAATTGATTGAAATTGTCAATAAGATTTGAATGCACTATTTATGTGTTTGATGGTGATTTTGGGTTCTTTATGAAACTAGGACCATAAATAACTAATAGATCACCTTTGAAAACATTGCCACATCTTTTTGTTGAGAGGCCAATAATTGAAACTAGCATATATTGGCCTACATTTGCGTTGTAACAATGGTTTTGAAATCTAAGGTATGAATTTAAACACTTTATAACAACATATATTACCATTTTTTTGAATTTTAAAACTCAAAGGAAATTGTAAATTACATGGTAAAAAATAGAAGGCTATTTTTGTGGATGATAGTTTCCTATAGCAAGTGGGGAAAACAAAAAATTACCATTTTGGTGGCATTTGTTGCTCTATTTTTATTTGTTGGTTGTTGGGTTCTTCTACTCCCATATCTAGTTTTATATTTTCATTATGACAAGGCTATCAAGATATTGTATTTTGACATTTTTAGAGTGCAAAATGCAAGAAATAAGAATTGTGAGTGGGAAAAAATTATATGTCATAACTGGAAATAAAAGATTAACATTTTGGTACTTTATTTTGTGTTTTTTCTATTTCTTGGTTGTATTTGACTGTATCATATCTACTTTCCTCCAAGCATTTTTTTCCAATGCATAAACTTCTTTTGATTGCAACGAAAAAAAAAGATAGAAAGAGAATGCATAATATAAGAGGTTTATTTCTATTTTTTGGCTTTTATGTTTTTTCGGTTTCTATATTTAGTTTTATGTGTATTTTGACAATGCCATGAAGATTTTTTATTTATGACATTGTTAAGTAGTAAATAGCAAGAAAAAAGAATTGAGAGCATGGAAAAACAATAACTTGTGATGACTAGAAATAAAGTATTAACATTTTGGCATCATTTGTTGTGCTAGTTATGTTCTTGATCAATGTGTTTGGCTAGATCCATATCTAGTTTTTTTCTAGCATTTTTTCACTCCATAAACACCTTTTGATTGCATGGAAAAATGAAAACAAAAAAATAATGCATAATATAAGTGGCTTAAAATACCATTTTGTTTGGACTTTTTTTTTTCTTTTTGTATTTGTTATTGATTATTGGCATTCACAAATTGCATTCGCTAAGCCCATTTGTTTTATGTCAATGTTATTGCATAAGCCACAAAGCAAGTTTTGTGTCTATATGAAGTAACTATTATTGTAGTGTTACATAGTAAGTTGAAGGCAACTTGAATGATGGTATGTCCAATAGGCATCAAGAATACTAAATTGAATGTTGTGTGTGTGTGTGTGTGTGTGTGTGTGTGTGTGTGTGTGTGTATATATATATATATATATATATATATATATATATATATATTGTTGTCAGGATGTTGTTTGTTGAAGCATATCAATATTGAAATCACCAAGAAATATAAGCTTGGTATCAGGGGGTAAAGTACATGTTATTTCTATAAATTCTAATTTATCAATAATTGGAGCATTTGGGACTAAGTAATTGTTAACTATTTTCATTGTTGTGTCCAAACATGATATATCATGTGTCATAGTCTCCATGTTTAGTGTAACAATGCCTTGTTGCTTTTGAAGACAATATTTTTTCTAAAACATGACATTATTCCATGTAGCTTCATTGACGAGTGACAATGGAATTTTCGCATAAGAATATATATATTTTATGTTTGCATAGTTCTTATTTATTGGAAACATAGAATATTTTCATTCATAAACTCATAGTCATGTGATGTGCTTTTTATATGTAATTGCAAACTCCTTGTATTGAATGAGAAAATAGTGAGATTATTATTCGTTTTAGCAAAAAATGCAAAAAGAGACAACCATTCTGCATAATTTTATAGTATTTGCATCTCAGTGTTGACTTTATCGGATATGACAAAGTTCTTAGGGTCTAACTTATTGACAAGATACAACTATTTAATGTTTTTAACTCATGAAAGTGTAGTATAGACAAGGCCATGGTGTTTGACACCAGTAGGATCAAATGTCAGTGCATCCAGTGTAAGTCTTTTTGATATATGTATTGTTCACGCATAAGCTATTTGCATTGGTAACTGTTCATGTATGGTAGCTATTGGTTTCTAAATGTAAATTTTCCTTAAAATTCTTGTTATTCGAGTCTAGTTTTTGGGAATCTAGTCACTGTAAAATCTTTACAGCTTTTTGCATTGGAGTGTTCCAATTTTAATGTCATTGAATTGTGTCCAAATTATGTCTAGTTTTCTATGTGTATAGTGTTTGATAATCCCATCAACACCATTTCCTAATCTGTCTTGTATATCATAGTTTTCATCAATCAATAAAACCAATATGTTTCATTTCAAAATAATTGTGTCAGATAAGTAATTTTTATGATTATTTGAAATGATTTCATTTATAAAATTCACTTATTTATTAATAGAATTCAATGTATAAATCTCTTCTCTAAGGAGGGAAAGCATTTTGGCATTGTGTTGTTAAACATCATCATTCTTACGAAACAACTATGGAAATGGTGGGTCATAAGGAGGAGATCTATAGCATGTAGCATTCAGGTATTTGATGTCTGATATAGTCTATTGACAAGTTCTTATGTGGTTTATAATGGAAACAAATGTAGTGTTAGTTTTTTGAATGACTTGTTTTAATTGAAATAACTTTACATTATCAAAACAAAAAGTGTATGAAGTTGTTTCTCCATGAAATAATGGCTGCTCAAAAACCCACCTATCTTGAATAGGCTCTATTTGGCTAAAATTCCTCGATGAATATAATGTTAATGTTCAAAAATGGTTTTAAGGGTGTATGCATGATTTGTCGAAGTATTTTGTCTATATGTAAAGATTACGACTTCCTAGTAAAGAGATTTCATCAATAATTAGTACACGTAATTGTTGATAGTGTTTGCTTAAGGTATCCAAAGTATTTGAATCCAATGGCATCATTCGTAAAGATGTATATGAAATTTAAAAAATGGAATGTGCAATTAGACCATTTACATTGTATACTAACTTTCTAGTATATATAATAATCAGTCCTTTTATTTTCAAAGGATCACTTTCAAGTTGTTTGTTGTAGATTCAAGCTAAAGTTTGATATATCACTTTTGCAGTAAATGTTTTTCTTGCTAGCTCCTCCTGTTAAGAACAAATATATCAGGGTGTTTGGTGCTAGTGCTTTTTTAATCGCAATGTATTTAAAAATGGCTTGTTGCTCTTTATTCTTTTATTTTCTCAAGTTTAAGTATTATTTTGTGCATACTAAAAATGGTTATTTGGTTTTATGAAACATTTTTTATTATTGATTGTTGAGTAATTTATACTTTCTTATACAATACAAATCACAACCTATGTCATATGTGTCATTGTTGATGTGGATCTAATTATTTTCTTTGTCATTGTCACTAGAAAATAACATGGCAGAAGGAATGACAATATTTTCTATATCAGTGTCAATATTGCCCCATTTTGTTATGTACTGGACAATAAACATGGTTTCAATTCTGGTTGTTTGTGTCTTATGAGTAAGGTATGCATCAACCCACATGTTGAATTTGTTTTCAAGGGCTCTTCATTGTCATGATAGGGTATAAACAACATCATTTTTTCTCTATGATAGTTTTTAGGATCCATGTGCATATTGTATCTAACATGTCGAATGATGTATGATGTTTTTATTTTTTTTTCTATTTGTGGATGATAGGGTATTGTCTTATGAAGTGTCTGGTTCTTGTGTGAATAGTTTTGGACTCTTCAAAATGTAATTTCTCTTTGTTTGTAGTGATGTGTTTATGAAAATTGTTTTCCTTAAACTATGATATAAAGGCAATGAAAGCATAATGTGAATAAATTGGTGACGATACATTTTTCAGTATTGGAGAAGGGTTTTTCCCAATTTTCTTATTGCATGTAGATTATTATCATTGTTATGAGTTAATTTAATATGCACTTTCCAAAATATATTTGTCAATGTAGATCAAACTTTGACATATAAGAGTAGCAATATGTTACAGTAGCATATGCATCAAGAATGAATTATGAATCCATGTTAGCATACCACAATGCAGAGACTTATTTTACAAATTCATTTATCCATTTATCTGATGGATGTATTTTTAGCATTATGATGGGTCGTGAAATACAAGATTGCAATGAAAGTATGTAGTTTGTTTTAGACAAATATGCATATTGTAAAAACATTTGGAATGTTATGTTTTTGCTATACTTTTTATGCTCAAGTTGAGAAAAAAATACTACATCATTCTCTTTTTAAATCTCATTTATTTCGTCCAATGGATCTAATATCATGGTTTTTTACATTGGAGCCAATGAAAAATTGAATCTGCAATGAGAATTTTTATACTTTTTGAATGTGCTTGTATGAGGATTTGTTTGCATTATAACCAAATTATCATCAAGCAACGTTGAATCACAAGGTATGTACTTGCCTACAAAAATTTCAATTTTAGTATTGGAGAAATTTTCATATATAGGTGCATCACATACCCAGAGCATGAAATTTAAATACTCATTTCCTCTATTTTGAAATTCAGTTACAAAAAAATAATCTAAAACTTTTCCAAATAATTTTTCATTTTGTAACATCAATTTTTTGAATGCATTATATCTATAGTTAAAATAATGACTAAAGAGAATGGGGTTTCTCCTTATCATTGTGTCAATGTTATCCTTAACAAGCTCCAAAAACATAGACAAGAATTAAAGCACATTACACATTGATTACATGGAAAAACCTTGCAAACAAGCAAGGGAAAAAATGATAGGAAAAATGACAGCTTCAAACTTCATATTATCATCATCAACACTCTTCTACAACAACTCTACCAATAACTCCTTCAATGCTTACAAACAAGCACTCAATTCTTACACCTGAAGTATTTAAGTTTGAACTAAGCATAACAATGCTTCTAGGATCCAAACTCCAAACATGCAAGCATAAGTTTGAATGGATATTCTAACATGATGAATTACAATGAGAAAACTTATGCTACTATTAACATTTACAACATAGAGAGAATAACTAAGAGAGAGGAGAAAATTCACCATCCTTGAAGTGGGTGCACTATTCATCAATAAGGAACCATGTCTCTCCCATATGCCAAGTCAAGATTTGAATGGCATCTCATGATTCCCCCTTGACCACTTCATGTGCACTCCAAAGTGTTACACCCCACTTCACATATGACCTCAATATAGCATAGTGATATTGGTCCCCCACTTTCCCATGTGCATTCACATGAGTCAAAAGATTCTCAAATTTTGACCTCATCTAATAGGAGTCCACAAACAAACTACATCCCACAATCATATGCCTAATGGAATCATGAGATCCATCATCATCATGTCCTTTCATACATCTAGAAAAGCTAACCCATGTGACCAAGTGGATAAATGTGCCCCATTTCTCTCTCCTCATTTTTTCAATGTGAAAGATGTTTTATGGGCCATACCACCCACCATGGGCCATGCCACATCACCAACCATCCACATCAATAACCATCCACATCACCAACATGCCATATCACCATGAATAGTGGCCATAAATAGTGACTATGAATAGTGACTTCACACCTAACATACTCCCACTTGAAGTCAATATACACAAAATTTTACCACACCTAAGTATTCTACAACTAATTATCTATCTATGCCTACTACTGCCCTGACACAAACCAAACCCAATATAAGTTTTCTTACATTACTAAAACTTATTTACCCTAATTGGATTTATCAATAACTACTCCTTTATAGTAGATTGTAGCAGCTGAAGTGAATCTTCACTTCTCCACAACACAGACCAATCCTCCTATTGATATTCTGCCATGAACTACTCATAACTCCCACTGCTTGGGAATATTTGGTTTAGTTCTCACCATGGCATCATGAAGCTTCTTACTCCTGATGAATCCAATAAATAGGACATAACATGTCTTATCCTCTATTATAGGATGCTCTTGGGAAGACAACTCAACAATGCGAGTGGTTTACTTCATTGCTTTCTCGTCCTTGTACATCTCCATCCTTGGTTTACTCCTCATACCAATTTCATCCCATCCTTGTCACCTAAGCCATCACAATAATGATCATATTGGGGCCTACATCCAACATGTCATCAAAAAATAGTAGCAACATCTGTTAAACACTTTGGCTCTCCATGAAGGTATTGAATATCTTCTACTACTTGTATGATACCTACACCAACACATATAATGAATAAGTGGAGAAGTGCACCCCATTTATCTCACCTCATCTTTTCAACATGAAAGATGCTTAGTGGGTCATACCACCCACCATGGGCCATGCCACATCACCAACCATCTACATCACTAACCATTCACATCACTATGAATAGTGGTCATGAATAGTGATTCATGAATAGTGACTTCAGACCTAACATCCTCTTCTATTGTCTTCTTGTGCTTATTATTGATTCTGGGAGACATTTTTTGTAATGTATGACATAAAGGTTCCCAACAATGCTTGGTGGTTGTTAATGTAGGAAAATAAATTGGTGGGTGGGCCCAATTGCCTAATCATTATAATTTTTTTTTTTTTTACATTTTCAAAATAGTAAGGTGATGTTTGAATGCTTTTGAAAGTTATATAAGCTATCGATGATTTTAACATTTTTTTATGCTAGCTTTGTTCTGAAGATCTTTTGCATAGAGTTTTTTGGCATTTAATTCACCTTTGTGTATGCATATCTAAGCACAAGATGATACTTGATGTATAATAATTTTAATAGCTTTAAAGAAGATGTTAGTTATATGAGTTAAAATGCCATTTTATTTGTGCAAAAGCTCCTATTTATCTATTTTTTGGTATGAGGTTTTCTATGTCATGTCATCAGGATAACTAAAACCATTATACAAAGATGGAAAGCTCATTTTATTAGAGTATTTGTCTTCAAAAATACCTAGTAGTTTGAATCTTTTAGATCGATTTATTTTAATGATATCATCTTGAAGATCATGTATCAATTGTGCCCTAGCAAAGGCATCCACCAAATATTTAGTAATTGATTATGGTTCATTTTCATGTGCATTAGATTCATCATCTTCAATAGACACTATGTTAGCTGGTGTTTTTTCTTTTTTTCTCAAAGTTAGTTTTTCAATCTTTATCAATAATGATTTTTTCTTGCTTGCACAATGGGGCCTAACAAAGTTTTGATAATGCATTCATGACACATGTAATCCATACATTTCCAGTTAAATATGCATTTTTGTATTTCAATTTGCACTTTATTTTGATTGTAATTGTTTCAGACTCATTTAATTATCTAGGCAATGTTTTTTGGATTCGATTACAGTCAATTAAAACATTTATAATCATTCAAGTGAAGGCATATTTTGAATGTTTATACCCAAGTTTACATATTTTTAAAAATGGCATTCTTAAAGCAACTAATCTCTCCTCTAGAAATGTTAAATTTTCCACAACAATAATTTTTTCGCTTCTTCTAATATTGAAAGGAACAATAAATATCGATACTTTGTCATTGTCAAGAGATATTTTGCATTATTTGCACATTATTTGGCCCAATGCAAGTGTATTTAACATTGTATTAAAAAAATTCAATGAAATACTTTTACAATGGCATTGTCAACTAGAACAATATCTTTCTTAAAGTGTAGTTATTCACAAAGCACACAAGCATGAATGGGTGTGTCTTTGATCAATATTATATAGTTTTTTTTTTTGATATATTATCAATTATGTTGTGTTATTATAAAGTATCTATTTTTATAGCAATATATAATTTATTTCATTGAGCATAAAAAAATTTGGAATTTGTTTATGCTATTGCTTTTTCTAGCTTTTACATCATATGCTTTTGGCATATAGTTTTTTTTTTTTTTTTTACGTATGTTTTATTTTAAAGAGCGTAATAAAATCCAATTGTTGTGTTAAGTTGAGACAAGTGTAATAGAAGAGTCATTTGCATTTGTTATTTAACCACAGAAGAAGTTGATTTACTTCAAAACATTTAAAAGTACCAACGTTAGGCAAGCTTTTGTAAACACAGGGAAGTGTTTCAGATGTAGTATGACTTTTGTAAATTGTTTGTAATGGCTCATAATGAATATGACATGTATATGTATCAAATCAAATTATTTTATTTATTTTTTGTGGGTAAGAATAATTGTAATATAGTTTTAAAATGTTGAGTTTTTGCTGACCAAATTTGAATGTTACTTTGCAGAATGTTTGAAATCCATGAACAACAAAATTTGTTACCTTTAATTCTACTTTGTTTGTATGACATTCCAATTATTGAAATATATATTATCTAATAAATTTTTTTTTTGAGGCTTTACATTTACTATCTCTTATTTACAAACTTTCAAATAAGTCATTGCATTGATATTTGATGCAATAGTTCCATTGCAAAAAGACTGTGCCATATATCGACAGAAAGCATGACCATTGAATTCATGTTCAATTAAGAAAATAATAACATATAATAAAAATTTTCCACAATTTGAGTCAAATTTACTTATTCTATATACTCCATGTGCTTCTATTTCTTCAATAATGGCATCTCAATACAAGGGAATATTGTTGCAAGTATTTGACAACATTGTATTTGAAATTGAGTTATGGATGCATATCTTCTTGCAAAACAATGGTTCATAATGGCCACGGGTGGGGTATATGTCATGAAACAATATTGAATACAACAGAATGCAATGTTATTTATTGAAATACAAATACAATTTTTTGTTTATTAGAGATTGACACAAACTGGTATGGTCAATTATTTGCATAGCCACTAGATACAAAATATGTCACCCCAAAGCCCAACCTCACCTTGATCTATAAGTCCATTTGTAAGAGCTCTCATTATATGAAATTATGTGCTTCTATTATGTATTTGATACAAATCATATAATATATTTGGATGTAGTTGGTAAGCATATGAGTTTATAGCTTTTGCATTATCATTGTTCTAACAATTCATAAAATAATCAATGATCCCAATTCTTAGCATTCATGATGTCTAACAAAAATGCAATAAGACTTGAAATATGTCAAAAAGGTAATCACCAATAGTATAACTGAATGATGTTATTTTAAAAATATTTTCATGTTTCAAAGCATCATCAATAATTGCAAAGTTTTATGTTTTTTGTTGCTTGGATGTATCCACATCAATCATTTTTTTTTGAATGAGTGGATTTGATGTCATTTGTTTGTATTTTCAATTTTTCTTTTCTTTTATTTTTTGTTACAATATAATACAATGTTGAATATCGAGAATTCAAATTTCAAGATCCAAATAACATTATTTTTCTAGTATGCTTCCCTAGTATAGCAAAAGAATCTTTTCGACAAGATACTTATACTACTTTTGAAAAATTTAAATCTCTGTTTAATGACTAATGTATTTATCTATTCAATGATCAAAACAAGCAAAGCTTATTACAAGATTATCACATGTTTCTATCGAGCTTGTTTGAATCATTAACCCACAACTATAATGAAAAAGCCAAGTGTTTTAATAATCAATTCCATCTTTAAAAAAAATTAATCTAGTTCATGTTATGTTTTGCAATGCAAAAAAATCACATAAAGCAACAACACTACTATAAAATCAAGTCAAATTGATTACTGCTTGCCCATTTAACTATTTACATGTCATCAACGACAACCCCTCACATTATAAAGAAAAACTATTTTCAGATGTGGTTTTTTTTTAGCTCAATATCAAGGTTAAAAGGGTCCCCTTCCCATATACATAGAAATAAAAAGAAATCTAAAAAGGCCTAGCTTAACAAATAAAATTGTTAAGGAATTGACCATCAAAACCAAACTTATTTACAATAAGTTTAAACTACATATATGAACCGATATATAGTTAAACTCACTAAAAACCTAAGACAACCAAACATAAAAAGTTTATGTCCCACTTCAAAAAATCAACCAATAGAAATTTTGGTTATTACTCCAAAACAATTACTTTAATTACATTCTCATCACTATCAACCATCATACTTGAATCTAGCACCTTATCTTTCTTCAAAGGCCAAGAATATTGGTCCTTTTGAGCCTGAACATTTTCCACTGCAACTGAATAGAATAATTCCAAACCTTTGTCTGACCTTGGAGCCACATAAACTTTTGCCTTTAAAAACTTCAAAATTTTTTTGTAACTTCCCTGCACCAGCTTCTCTTTCCTTTGTCTTCTCCACCATGGGGTCTCCTTAAAAAAACCTCTTGCCATTCCTCATACAAGCCACTTAATCACTTTCAATCTTCTTGATGACTTATGTTTAACCCTCTGAGCCTCCAATTATGGAATTGGAAGTAATAGATCCTCTACTATAGACATGGTTATACCCCTAGAAAATTCTTTCTCTTTCACCCCTGAGCAGACTTATTCAACATCTTGGGTGAAATAGATAAGAGACAAAAACCTAGCTTCCAAACTACACAAAAATTATAAGGGCACATACCCCAAACCATCTTTACCTGAGAATGGCATTACTGTATAAGGTCCTATAAGAAGCAAATCAATTGTCAATATAAGACCTTCCTTGTGATCAGGCCAAATGAATAATTCCACCATTTGTTTAATTTAATCCCTATCTGAAAGCACAAGACACATATTTCTAGCAAAGAGAGATGCCAAATCTGAATTGACTCGCATTCTTCTACTTTCAGCTAACACCTCCAAACCCAACACCTCCACCACCTATGCAACTTCCACTATAGGAATCCAGAAGACATTCAATAGCCTCATCTTAGTGACACTACCTATGAATCCCATATCCTTTTCTTTAGACCCACCAAACACTAACGGCCACCCCAATGATTTAATGACCTCTGGCTCTATACTGAAAAATATTACCAAACTAGCTACCCAAACCCAAAAACCAAATACGGCTCCAATAACTAAGATATACATTTCTCATAAGCTCATTGCATGAAATTTTATCATTAATCTATCTATTCCATAAGATTTACATAAATACAAACATCAATGTCACTAGTGTCACTCTATCTCCAACTCAAGGCATGCCAAAAAATAATCTTGTCGCTACTTCTTTTCATAATTTTAATAATTTTTAAATTTATTCAAATTAAATTAAAAATTTAGAGGTCTATTAGCGTAATTCCCATGCAGTCACTCCAGCCTTCCTTCACATTATCAACCTTAGAAGACACTATTTGATCTATTCCCACATTGGCAAGGAAATCGACAACTCAATTGCTTTCCCGAATGCAATGCGAACACCTCCACTCTACAAATTGATTTAGTTTAGGTCAAATAATTACAATAATGTTCTCTAATTTCCAATATTTATCCTTTTAACTTTTAAAATATTGAATAACCACTTGAGGATCCCCTTCAATTTCCAAAAAAGAAATAGGTCATCATCCAAAGCCAGCTTAATACCTATTACAAGTACTTGAGCTTTTGCTTCATTATTAGTTCCATCAAGAAGTTTCAAAGATATAAATATTATTAAGGAACCACTACAATCTTTGATTACACATCAAGCCCTTGAAGCTCCTAGATTACCTCTAAAAGCCTAATCAAAGTTTAGCTTAAACCAACCTGGTTGAGGAGGAGACAAAACTATTTCATTTCTCTTCCTCTTATTCTTATTATATACTATTGATCCTTTAACAGGGCGAGCTTAATATTTTTCCATTTAACACACATCTGCATATCCCATTAAGTCAAAACACCTTGCTTTCTCTAAATTTGAATTAAAATCACTTTAGAAATGGATAATTCTATTTCTCTTAAAACTGCATGCAACAGATGTTCTCTATCCTCAAAGATGCAGGCATTTATTTATTTCCAAATTGACCAGATAAAAATAACATATTTTATGTTTTCATAATACATATCTTTAACATTTGCTTTTGGGAATAATTATGTGAAGATTTTTGCATTGACATTTCAGATCACCTCCCATGATCCTTCTTCAAGAGAAAGATATGAAACTTTGAGGCAAAAATCTTCACTCTGTTATTCCCAAAAGTAAATGTCATAGATAAAAATAGTTGGACTACATCTCCACAAGCCATATAGCGAATATTTCACATCTCCCACTGGCCATGAGGAAAAGGCCTGAAAAAGAGTAGGAGGCTAAACCTAAGCCCGATTGAATTTATTACATAACTAGATCGAGCACTAATTAGCAAAGGAATAACTAAACAAAAGATGGTTTGTTGTTTCTTCCTCTTCCTTACACAGACAACATCTTTGCAACCCAACAAACTCAATTTTATTTATATGATATTGTGTAATAATACAACTCTGAACTGACAACCATGCAAAGGCCCCTGCTTTTTGAAGTCTTTTTTCCCCTACCAAAGTAAATTACCTACACCAGTGAAACATCCACTACTTCACCCATATGATAACCTATTTTTAAAGAATAAGTACCATATTTAACTCCAATCCAATGTAGTTGATCTTCTTTGTTATTGATAAATATTTTCTTTATCAAAATACTATCTTCTAGTGCTTTTACTTCACCTTGAGGAATTGAAATATCTGATAGGGTTTTCCATCTGTAGATAACTCTTGACTCACTAGAGCCAAGATCCAAGTAATCCAACACCTTATATCCCCAAAGATTTATCAATAAAACTTTGATCTCCATTCCTTAACAAATTTCTACTAGAGGGCGATGCCCATTCTAGGAATCCTACTAGAAGTCTACTTTCCTCCCATTATTAACTATCCATGAAACATGATGCGATATGATCGTTCTACATTTTAACAATAAATTCTAAACATGGTAACCTATGAGGGGATTTGCTACTAAAAATATACACTCTGGAACCTTAGAGCCATGATATTTGGCCCTAAAAAGTCTACACCACAACCTATCAGAATTAGTTAACATCTTCCAAACTAGTTTGGCTCCCAAGGCTAGATTCTACTATTCCACCTCTTTGTTTCTTTTTACATACCTTTTCCCATTTCAACAAAGGAATTTTATTATCCTCTCCAATTCTTTTACAGATAAAATATTTCATAATCATGTTCAATGTTCTGAGAACTTGATTTGAAGGTCTCAAAACAGAAAAATAGTAAGTAGGTAGAATGCTAAGAACTACTTTAATCAACATGATTCTGCTAGCTAGATAAATCCATTTAGCTTTTTAAGAACTTAGGAGAGCTTTAAATCTATCTATAAATTCCCTCCATATTCTTGCTTTACCTGCTCCTTTGAATAAAGGGACCCCCAAATATTTTCTAGGAAGCTTTCCAATCTTAAAACCTAAGATCCTTCCCAAATTGATTTCTTCTTGACTCAAGCAATTGGTAAAATAGATTTCAGACTTACCTTCATTCACTCTCTAAATAAAGGCTTCTTCATACTTTCAAAAACTCTCATTAACTCTATGGCTTCCTCAACTACTACCTTTCCAAAGAGAAAAGTGTCATCTGCAAATTGATGGTGAGTGAGACTATCCATTTATCAACTATTTGAAGACCTTTTAGCCCACCACTCACCTGAGCCTCTCTTATTACTTTTCCTAAATCTTCATCCATCAAGATAAAAATAAAATAGGATAGGGGATCCCCTTGTCTTAAACCTCTATAAATATAAAAAAATACTGATGGGCTACCATTAATCAACACTGAAAACTTGAGACTCAAAACACAATCGAAAACCCAATCACACCATTCCTTACTGAAACTGAACTTCTTCAAGATGTTAAACAAGAACTTATAGTTCACCCTATCATAGGCTTTACTAATGTACAACTTCACCAACATACATTTTTTATGGTTATGCAAAAGAGAATGAATAATTTCATGTGCCACAATTAATCCTTTTGAATACTTCTACTAGGCCTAAACCTAGTTTATTCTTTAGAGATTAAGTTTTCTAGTGGTGGTTTCAGTCTAATTGCAATGGCCTTAGAAATGATCTTATAAATCATAATACATAAAGCTACTAGTCTATAATCATTGAAGAAGGTTTGAGTTTCCCCTTTAACAAATAGAGATAAAAAAAAAAGTCACATTTAGATTTGGAGCTATTTTCCCCTTTAATCTGGATTCTTCCACCATTTTCCACACATCTTCTCCCAAAAATTCCTAGAAGGATTGAAAAAAAGATGTTGGAAAGCCATCTGGACCTAGAGATTTATCCGTAGCCATAGATAAAACCACTTTCTTAACCTCTTCCAATGAAGAAGGAGCCATAAGTTTATCATTCATGGCTTGAGAGATCAAAACAAGAATTAGGGGAAAAAAAGAAATTCTAAGCTTCCCCATCCAAAAATTCGTCTTCATTCAAAAAAATTATGAAGAACTAAGTAGATTTAGATTTAATTTCCTCTAGTGCTTATGTTGACACAGTGGATTTCACCCTTTGAATGGAGGCCCAACTCTCTTCCTCCACATGGCACAATGGAGACATTCCTCTTGCTGTGGGTTGCAAACGTGAGGGATGAATCTCTAGATTAGGAGATAGCTCTCCTTGATACACCTTGAGGCCCTGGATTTCCTAATGATAATAATGGGGGGAATGAAAAGGGAGAGAAATACTGAAATTAGAACCTTAACTAATGTGGTGATGCACCAAAATGGTTGGTCTACTCAACTTTGACATACACTTTACACTAGAGAGAAGTCAGCATACACTTCATTCAAATGAGAACCTTTCCTGCATCAGTGTTTCAACAAGGGATCCTATGGAGATACATGGAGGAATAACTACTAGAGGTGTTCCAAGACACAATATGGATAGCATGTTCACATGTGCCTATACTCTGAATTGGACACTTATTATTGATCTACAAGAGAAGAACTCACAATACACTAGATATGTTGCCATAAACTTATGAAAGCATGCAAAGGAAATGGCTTAACATAATATAAAACCATAGACATATGCAAAAGTGCAAGCTCAAATTGAGGTACAAAAGATTCTTTTGATTCAAGGTAAATTCCTTCAGGGCTTCACCATACAATGCTGAGATAATTTTTCTCAAATGAGAAGTTACAAATATATAGAGAACTTGGAAACAGATAGTTGAAAAATCAAGGGATGGAAACCCACGCTGAGTTAAACACTTCTATAGAGACCACAAGCCCATGTTATTATCATATTCTTCCAATTGCATATGGGAGAGCCATGTTGTAGATGTCCAAGTTGTTGCCCTTGTTGTCTTGGGCCTGCAAAAGAATGGGATATTCCTAGTAAATGATAAAGCCATCCCTAAGTTGTGTTAACTGGACCATGATCTCTTCAATGTTAGATGCAACTGGTTGTGCATTAATGGCAAAGCATCAAAACATGGTCTACTCTCCTCTATAGTTTGAAAACCAATCTATTTTATTGGGTTTTGGTAGATAGATTTTACCAAATGTATTAATTCTCCTTGCTGAGTCATCCATGCCTTTGTCTTTGTCAGCAGCCAGAACTATTCCTTATTTTATCTTTTCCACTTTATCTTTTCCCATGTTTTGTCTCCTTCCTTCGACTTCTCCTTTGCCTTGGCCTTTTCTTTGCTTGATCTTTGACTTATCAAGCCTTTTACCATGCTTTCATTTAGACAAAATGTTTGAAGGAATTCTTTTGGACATTTTGTCTAAAGGAATCCTCTTTTTTATTTGCTTATTTTCTTGAATGGCATGTGCCCTTCGGGACTTTGCAATTTGTCTCCTTCAGTTGGTTTCCATCCGCAAGGGTTTCTTTCATCTAAAAGTGCCCTTCAGGCTTTCTGAAATGGTCTTCACCTTTTTCAAGGTGCCCTCCACAAGGGTACTTACCCTTCAAATTTTTTGCAAACATAATTTAAGTCATCAAAATGCCCTCTAAAGGAAATCCATTGCCTTTTACGAACTACCTTAGACCATTTCAGGTCCTTCAATCACTTCTACTTATAAAAGTAGACAAGTAATGCACCTGCACAAACGCGATTTGCACTAGACCAAGCAAAATGACAAAATACTTGGCTTTTTCATTAGAAAGGTCTGGCAAAGAACATCTTTTGCACAAGGCAGCAAAGGGATGATCTAGCCAACCATGGATTGGATGACCTTTGTAAATAAAAGGAGGGGGTGCCAAATTTTGGTTTGCAGGACCAAAAATTGGTCAACACAATTGGCAACTCATAGGGGAAGCATGCCTGTTGTGCTTGGGAAGACTAGTAGCTACAAAGTCCATTGGGCATGGAGTAAGGATGCATCTTGGAGAAGTCAACAACAACTTTGTAAGGACATATGAACCAAAAAATATTTTACCCCAAACAACAAGGAAAAAACACACACAAAGGCTAAAAACACTACACACATGCATAACAACACTTAGGGAAAATAAGGAAACTATGTAGATGATAAAAGAAACCTAGGAACAATGCTTAGGATATATCCCATTGACTTGGATATGTAGATCTTCACCATCCAATTTGGAGAGTTGGAAAGCAGTGTGTTGCTTGCATTGGGTGATGACATATGGCCCACTCCAAAAAGTGTCAAACTTCATGTGCCTTCTAGGCTTGGCTCAGTCCTCATCCCACTTCAAGACAATGTCACCTTCTGAGAAGATCCTTGGCATAGACCTTTTATCAAAATGATTCTTTGTTTATTGTTGGTGGCTGGTCATGGCATACATGGCTTGGTCTCTCACTTCTTAAAGCTCTATTAGCTCACAACACCTGACTTCCAAGCTGTCGCTCTCCACCAATTACAGTTGATGGGAAAGATCCAAGGCTAGTAAATCAAGTGAGATAAGGAGTCTGGCTTCCCTTCCATACACAAGTGTGTATGGTAAATTATTGATCACCCTCTTTTGAGTGATCCTATTTGTCCAAAGAGTTGTCTTCAACTTGGCATGCCAATTCCTTTGATTTTATTCCATTGTCCTTTTTATGATCCTAATCAAATTCTTGTTTGTGGACTCAGCCAACACATTTTCTTGTGGATAGTAGTTGGAAGAAGTGTTAAGATAGATTCCATACTTCAATGCCCACTCACTTGTCTTCATTCCCAAGAAAGTCAATGCATTGTCTAAAATGATTGTGGTTGGGACCCCAACTCTTGTCACTATGCCTTCATAGAAGTCTAGGACTGCACTCTCATTGGCCTCTTTCAAAGCTATGACCTCTACCCACCTTGTGAAATAATCGGTGGTAGTCAAAACCCACTTGTGGCCAGCATTAAAAGGAGGATTGATCAACCTTATGAATTCCAACCCCCATTGCATGAATAGTTGTTCCACCTGAATAGGATGAAGAGGCATGACAACCAACCATTACTTCCCATCAAAGAAGGCACATTTTTGACATTTATTTACCTAATCATGAGTGTCTTTAAACAAATTGGGTCAAATGTAAGCAGCCCTCATAATCCTTATAGCTGTGGCCTTGGGAGCAAAGTGGCCACTAGCTGGGCCATCGTAGAACTCAGATAATACCTTCTCAACTTGGTCTAAATCAATGCATCTCAAGATCACCCTTGAAAAGTCTTTTCTGAACATCACTCCATCAAATAGGATGTAAGGAAGAGATTGGAGTCTAAAATACCTCCTCTTGGTCCTATCAAGACCTTGTGGACACTCACCAATTCGAAGGAAATGAACCATGTCTTGTGCCTAACTCTTTATGACTATAGGTATAACTATTGTAGGTTCATTGTGGAGTACCAAAACATCCTCCTTCAGCTCTTTCAAGTCTATAGCAAGGTGTTCACACATCCCTCTTCCTCTTACCAGCTTGGTGGTCTTGATCTCTATGTCATACTCCATTACTTTGGAGATCCAACCTACCCTTTTCTCGTTCAAGTCTTGGTTCAGCAAGAAGTCTTTTACACTAGGATGTGGCACCATGATGTGAATTTTTTTGTTAGACAACATATGTCTGAACTTATTCAAACTTTGTATGACTGCAAGCACCTGCTTCTAAACTTACGTGTATATAACCTCCTAGCCTTCTAAACCTTGGCTGAAAAAAGCAAGAGTTTGTTCTAAATTCTTGCCTTTTGCTTGAGTGAGCATAGCAGAGATTACCTCTTCATTCCCAAAGGTGTATAGATTAAATTCCTTGGAGAAGTTTGGACTAGCGAGGGTAGGAGCTAGGGTGATAGCTTGTTTGATGCCTTTAAATCTTTTTCTTCTTCTTGTTGTCGATGAGAACGTCTCGTCCTTTCTTAACATGAAATTTAGTGGCTTGACAAGCTCAAAAAAGTTAGGAATGAATCTCATAATGAAATTTATTTTACTAAAAAAACATTGCAGACCCTTCTTATGTTTAGGTAGGGACAATGCTAAGATGGCATGCACCCTCTTTGGATCAATGGATAGGCCTTCCTTTAAAATGACATGGCCCAAGATCTTGCCTTTGTGGATGGTAAACACACATTTCTTTGGGTTGAGAGAGATGCCAAACTCTTTACACCTTTCAAATATTTGCCTCAAGTGCTTCAAATGTTCACTTGCCTCCTTGGAGAAGACTACCACATCATCAAGATAAACCAACACAATGTCATTGATTAAACCTTGGAAAACCATATCCATAGCACGTTGGAAGGTAGCTCCATCATTTGACAATCCAAATGGCATCTTCCTGTAGGTGTATGCTCCCCACTTGGTGGTGAAGGTTGTCTTGTATTGGTCATATTTTTATACCAAGATTTGATTGTACCTAGAGTAGCCATCTAGGAGAGAGAATCTTTCACTACCTGTAACCATCTGAAGAATTTGCTCCATACTTAGAAGGGGATAGTGATCTCTCAGTGAGACTCTATTTAGGTCTCTAAAATCCACACACAATCTGACCTCTCCACTCTTCTTCCTAATAGGGACCAAATTGGCCAATCAAGAAGAGTCTTTGATAGGGAAAATGATCCTAGACTCAATCAGTTTGGTGAGTTCCTTCCTCATGAGAGGCTTGATATTTGGATTGATTGGCCTTTGCTTTTTCTTGATGGGTTTGGCACTTTCCTCCAGCTCAATGGTGTGTTGGGCCAAGCTCGGATCAATTCCCTTCAAATCACCATACTCCCAAGCAAAGACATCAACAAACTCTTGACATAACATAATGAAAGCATGATTTCCCTCATTGGTACGCACCTTCCCAAGTGCAAGTAAATTATCCTTGTAGATCTCTACCCTTTCATAATTTTCTTTCTTGGTTGACTGCTTACTTTGTCTCTCTTGATTTGTTCATCTTCATGGAAAATGCTCTCAAGAGTTACCAAACCTTTCGGTAGCCTGTTGGTCTTTAGTTGAACAATCTGCCCATCATATTGTTGTTGTAGCTAGGACAAATTTTTGGAAGCAAACTTAGCTTCTTCATGCAATAAAAGTGTTATTTTCTGGTCACTTTCAAACACCTACCAATTGGTGACATTGTCTGGTATGGAGGGCCACATAATCACCTTTAAATGATGTTGATTCTCACTTTGTCTCATCCCCTTTGGGATATCAAACTAAGCACCAACTACTGCTAGTCTATCTACATTTTTGTTCTCCTCTCTTGGAATGGAAGTGATGTTGAAAGTAGCAAAGTTCTCTACAAGGTCCCACACTGTATGCTTGTAAGACTTGAGCAAGAAATTATTGGTCAATATTTGACCTCTCACTAGGTTCACGATCAACTCACTATCTCCAAACACCTACAATTCTTTGATTCCTCTCTTCCTTGCCCATTCAAGGCCATGAACAAGGGCCTCATACTCTACTACATTGCATGTGTAGGAGAACTAAAACTTGAAAGTTGAGAAGTATTTATCCTTTGAAGGTGAAACTAGCGTTGCCTCACCACTAACTCCTAACTTGCTTCTAAATCCATCAAAGAACAGGTGCCACAAACCACAGTCCTCTTGGTTTGTCTTCATCAATTTTGGCATGAAAGTATCTTTCTCATGCATGAAGTAGACTCCAAAACCAGCTTCTTCAATGAATTTATAAGGATCATGCTCAAATTTTTCATTTCCCCATTCATCTAGGAGCAAGTCAGCAACTCCTACAAGGGAAGATGATGGAGATTGGTCCACCTAGAGCTCTTCTTCATCAATGATGTGTAGTTCACATTCATCACTTTGGGTGAGTATGGATCTAGGTGATCCTTTTGGATGGGCTCTGACTCAATATTTACTTTAGTTCCATACTTTGTCCTAAAAACCATGTAAGACCAATTGGTTGTCAAGTATCTACCTATCTTGGATGTGAAATTTCTTGACAAACAAAGAGTGAATTAAGGAGGAACATCTGCCACTACCACATCATGGGGAATTGAGAAGGTTGGACAAGCATGGAGAGTTAGATTCATCCCTCTTTCCACTCCCAAGGTCTTATCTGGTGATCCATTCAACTGTAGAACTCCTTTGGTCATTTGCTCATACTTGAGGCCTAGCTTATTAGCTATGCACTTGGGCATAACTGAGGTGCTTTCTCCACTATCAATAATGCAATTGTGGACCAAAAAATCATCAATAATTAGGTACAAATAGAAGGGAGGGACCTTCTCTTCTTTCTTTTCTTGACCTCCCATGGGAGGAACCCCATTTACTATTAACATATTATCATTTCTTACTACGACAGCTTGCTCACCCAACCCATACAATTCCTTTTGGAGTATATCCTTTTGTCCTGATAGTGCTAAAGAATCCCACAATGAGATGTTCATGTGTAGCTTCTTCATTTAGTCCACTATATTTATTGAAAGATTACCCCCTTTAGAGTTCTCCTTGGGAACATTCATAACCTGTGGTGCAACCTTAGGAGCTAAAGCTACAACTAGTGGCCTATAATTGGGAAACTTTTTATTTTCTTGTGGTGAAGAAGATACTATAGGTGCTTGAGTGATTGTTTGAGCTTCATCAATTGCTCTTCTTTTGGACCTAGTGTTGGTTGTAACACCAACAATATGATTACTTTTGCTCTCCACATAGTTTACTACATAGAACTCTCCTTCCAAGTGATTCATAAGAGTGGAATCAAATTGAGCCTACCTGTTGTCTATCCCAAGTTGTGTTGGCATCTCAAAATTTGAGAATTGGGCTACCTAATCACCTTGTATGGTCATGCTTTGATTTGGTAGCTCACTGGCATAAACAACCTACTCTTGGCCATGCTCCAAGGGTGGATAATTGGGTTGCTCTTGCACCAAATTATTTTGAGTGGGGACAAGAGCCTTGGAAGATGAAGGGGCATTTGGATTATAGCTTTGATAAGGCTTGATATGTGTAATTTGGCCTTGCCCTTGATTATAATTCTATAAGAGAGGCTTATTTGCTTGCCCAAACTATTGGTAGCCTTGATTTGCCCTATAACTCTAAGCTTGTTGTCTCTTAAGGGAAACTAACTCATTGGTAACACTCTGCAGTAGGATCTTAACTTCATGGATGTCATTTGCAGGGGTAGCAACCAGCTTCTCTTGATTAGGTAGAGGAGCTAGAGTGGGCATAGTAGGATGGACTAAGGGATGTAAATCAGGAAAGAATGGCATATGAGGTCTAGGAGTTATCTTTCCTACTTGAACAAGGAAATTTTTAGTAGCTATGGTCATCTCATAAGCAGGTAGTAGAGTGTTTCCACCCATGGACTTTATCATGATAGCAACGTCACTATTCAGGGCCTTCAAGTAGTAAATAAAAGCATAGCTTGGGGTTGGCCTCACAAGAATTGGGATTCTGTCCCAAGTCTTTTAGAACCTAGTGTTAAAATCTTGCATAAACTCATGTGGGCCTAACCTCATGGTGGTTAACTGCTCAGCTAGAGACAAATGGTCACTTTTTTCCCAAAACCTATTGGTCAAGAGGGTCCCTAACTCATTCCATGAGCCAACTGAGTTCATAGGCAAGGTCCCATACCAGTCTAGTACTTTCCCTTTGAAATACAAGGCTAGCAATTTAATGGCTACATTTTCTTCAGTAATATTATGGATGTTATAGAGGTTGGATATATTTCTAATATGCTTGATAGTAGTGATTGAGCCCTCTCCACTAAAGGGAGGAACACTTTTGAGAGCTGTCCCTGGAATTGGGTCATACTGTTGAAGGTTCAAGGGACTTTGACCATTGAAGGCCACAAAAGGGAAAGCCCTAAGGGATACCATGGCTGTGAAAGGATTCAACTGGGGTCTCCTTTAGTAGGTATATTTTATGGGTAGTTTAGGAAAATGGCTTGCTATGTAAGGGTGGGTATTTTCAAACCTCAGCCTTTTCATTGAGTTCAAAGGCAACTCAACAAATTCAAAAGGGACACCCCTAGACGAAGATCTTGTAGTGACCTTTGGCATGGGATGTCAGGCTGATCATTAACTAGAGACTGAGTTTCTAAATGGAGGCATCAGGTGCTGAATATAGCTCCTTTTGGATTTCTTAATAATATCAAGACCAACACCAATCCTGAAACTTGTAGGACACAGAAATTTATCCCATTGGGCATGCCAAAAACTATTAATGTAGTGGATTGCACCCTCTAAAGGGAGGCTCAGCTCTCTTCCTCCACATGGCACAATGGATACATTCCTCTTGCTATGGGTTACAAACGTGAGGGATGAATCTCTAGATTAGGGTCTAGCTCCCCTTGATGCCCCTTGAGGCCCTAGATTTCTTACTGCTAACAATGGGGGGAATGAAAAGGGAGAGAAATACTAAAATTAGAACTTAAACTAATATGGTGATGCACCAAAATGGTTGGTCTACTCAGCTTTGACATACACTTTACACCAGAGAGAAGCAAGCATACACTTATTCAAATGAAAACCTTTCATGCATCAGTGTTTCAATAGGGGATTCTATGGAGATACGAGGAAGAACTACCAGAGGTGTTATAAGATACACTATGGACAACCTATTCACATGTGCCTATACTCTGAGCTGGACACTTCTTATTGACCTGCAAGAGAATAACTCACAATACACTACATATGTTGGCATAAACTTATGAAAGCATGAAAAGGAAATGACTTAACATTAGATAAAACTATAGACATATACAAAAGTGCAATCTCAAATGGAGTTAAAAATGCTTCTTTTGATTCAAGGTAAATTCCTTTAGGGCTTCGTCATACAATGATGAGATAATTTTTTTCAAATGAGAAGTTACAAATATATAGAGAACTTGGAAATAGATAGATGACAAATCAAGGGATGGAAACCCGTGCTGAGTTAAACACTTCTGCAGAGACCACAAGCCCATGTTGTTGTCATATTCTTCCAATTGCATATGGGAGATCCATGTTGTATATGTCCAAGTCGCTGCCCTTGCTGTCCTGGGCCTATAAAAACATGGGATACTCCTAGCAATTGACAAAGCCATCCTCAAGTTGTGTTGACTAGACCATGCTCTCTTCAATGTTGGGTGCAACTGGCTGTGTATTAATGGTGAAGCATGAAAACATGGGCTGCTCTCCTCTATAGTTTGAAAACCAATCTATTTTATTGGTTTTTGGTAGATATATTTCACCACATCCTCAAATTTGTTTTTTGTAACAAACATTTCAAAATCTTGAGAGATTTGAGAACCATAGAATGTTCCTCCTTGTATATCTTTATGTTTCAGAGAAACATTAAAATCCCTCCTAATACAATCTTTTCTGTCTAAAACTTATTCAAGATATTAGAAATTTTGAACCACAAGAGAAGTTTTAAAGAGGCCCCTTGAGGTCCATAGATATTCAAAATCAAGAACTATAAATCTGAAAGAAAACTTGATATTTTGCATAATTGCCAATTTTGCCTTGAATTAACTAAAACAACTTTAGTTGTTAAGGGCGACTAAAGTAAATCCAAGCCTCCTGACCCTCCTATTGATTCTATAAAGACACCTTGCCATCTTTGCCAAATCATGTTCAACAAACCTTCCTCTTCCCTTGAGTTTAACTTAGTTTCCCATAACATCAAGACATTCGGTTTCTCCACACTAAGAATACACTTTATCAAGCATCTTTTATTAGGGGCATTCAAACCCCTAACATTCTAATAAATTATTTTCATGATTCCAATAGAGGGAAATCCACCCCCCGCCTTGCAACATCCTAAATGCTTCTAAAGTGCCCTATTTACCTCCCAAAATCTCACCTACTATAATATCTTCTTTGGATTTCCTTCATGTCTTTTTTTTAGGCCTTGAATTAGGATGGGAGAGAGTGCACTAAGTTTGAGAAATTAAAAGAACTTATTTAGAATTCAACTCCCCTTTTGAATCTTCTTCTGAACTTGACAAATCCTCTTCTGAATTCACAACCTCCTTATCTTCTTCCCCTAAAAGTTCCTTACTCATTAGAGAGAGAGTCTTGTTGCCTTTTTAGAACCAATTATCCAATTGTTTGCGACTCTTGTTCAATAAACTCACAACTCTTAATCATTGACGCTGGAGAGTCACATCCACTTTTCCCAATTTTACAAGCAGCTCTTCTATTTCACCTATTTTCTACAATTGAGTTTTCAATTCATCCTCAATCACCTTTCCCTAATCTTTTTTCTTCTCAATTCCCTTCTTACCTTTACTCCACATTCCTTGGATCTTTTTAGGTCTCCATTGAGACACCATCTTCATTGATTTGGTTTGAGGAGAGCTCTTACCTTTATTGCAAAATTTTTAAATATGACTTGGTTGATGACATTTATAACATATGAAGGGGATTTTCTCCACATCTATCATTTGGTGCTAAATCCTTCCATCCGTCTTGATAACAATATGTTCTAGAATGTCTTGATCCAAATCTAGAGCAATTCTAACTCGAGCATAAGCTGCCCTTCCATCTTTAAACAAAGACTCACCCACTTCCAACATTATGCCCACCAAACCTCCCATGGATGACAAGCAATCTTCACTCCAATATTCTAAAGGCAGACCATAAAATCTTATCCAGATCAGATAACTTCATTTCCAAGCCCTTAGTGGATCAAAATTAGGGCTTCAATTTTGAAACCACAATCCCACACCATTAAAGACTAGGAAGTATTTTCTAAAACCTTTACTTTTTCTTCCTTGGAATGAAAAAGAATCACAAAAAACCCTTTCGGAAGAAAACTTACAGAGATAGTGGAACCCCAGTTCTCCTTGATCCAAAGTTCAATTGCTCCTATCGCACGTCATTTTTCAATGCATTTACAAATTAGGGGACACTCCATCAATTGTTTAATCTTGGTTAAAAAAGGGTCTAAGACCCACTCTAAAACCCTAGCTTCACTAATCTTCACTCCATCCCCTAATTATTCCAAATGTTTGTTAAAAGAAACTTTCGCCAAATCTTCCACTTCAGTCAAAGTCATAGATTGAGGCTTTTCCTTTGGATTTGTTAAGCTTTCTTCCCTACTTAAAATAAAGGACTTGATATTTCCAGAATCATTACCTAAATTTTGAACCTGGTTCCCTACCAACTTCCCTTTCGAGCTGGCACCTAATTTGCTTGACTTAGCTTCTTCATCCCACCATACTCTTTCTTCCTTAATCACAACTGCCAACACCTTTTTTTGATCTTTATTACCATGGTTTCCTGTTGCTTTCTTTCCCAATCCTGAAGATTTGAAACTTGCCTGTTAGCTTGCCCCAACCTGCAGAACTGTTTCCTTCCTTTGTGCTCGTTGTTGCCCCTTCTCTTGCTCCTTCTCCTTCACTTTCTCCTTTTCCTTCTCCCTATTACATGCCATAGATTGACTAGATATTTCTTAGATGTTTTTTTTGTTTTTTTGTTTTTTTTTTTTTTTAAATTTTTTAATTTATTTATTATTATTATTATTATTATTATTATTATTATTATTATTATTATTATTATTATAAAAAAGAGCAGCCAATTATTTACAAAATACTTATAAGAGACACATAAATCAATTTTTTTTTTTTTAAAAACATTATATACTTAACATTATTTTTCTATTTAAATTCTATGGAAACAAAATATAAGTCTTGGTCCAATGTATTATTATAAAGTCTATGAACATGGTTTTTCATTTTTTTTATTACAACAATGTAATTTGTGCATGAATAATATCATCGATGTCTTCATCGTTGATAAATGTTATCTTAAGACCCTGAGAAACATTTTCTTCTTGACTTGTTTATTTTAACTACTTTCATGTTTTTTTTTAAATAATTTTAACTTACGAAAAGGGGTATGAGATTTAAATATTGGTCAATGTCATGTCATTTGAACAAACACAAGGTCAGAATCCATATATTCAAATGGTCAAAACTCACCCAGGGATATTGGTCGCCTAGGGTGTTGGACTGAGGTTCAAAAGAAAAAGAACAAAAAAGATCATCTTGCAGATATTGAATATGACTGTTTTTGATTTCTTCTCTTTTTTCCTCTTGTTGGCCTTTTATTATATTGGTCTATTTCCCCTGGGGTAGCTTGGCTTTTGGGGTGCTACTCTTTCCACCATCTTTTTTTGTATGATTAACATTGTATTGTAGATTGTTTTATCAATAAAAATGCACTTTTCAATTAACAAAAGGGTCATAATTTTGCATCCATGTGCAAGGAATGCAATTATAGATGGAGAATACTAGTTACTCATCTAAATATTATAATTTATGATTAATGGCTTGAACTTGGGAGTTTTTATGCAAAGGCCTTTGGGCGAGATCTTTGAAGTCAAAACCATGAACTTATTAAAATCCCTTGTCAAAAACCCATCGAGCCTAGCCATCATGGCCTAACCATAACCACTAAAACTATATACGACCATCCAACACTTTGTTACTTGATAATTTTTTCTCTCTTTATATTTGATCAAATTGGTGATTGATAAATGGAATTTTTTTGAAGGAGCTCATTGATAAGAAGAATGTGCTTCTTCCCTGATGACACATTAGTCAACCATCAATAGTCAAATCCAAGAAAGTGAAAATCCCATGCATGTGAATTGGTCTTGAAGAATTGTACTAGTCTTTTATACTTTTGATGTTGATACGAAGATTCAAAACTAGCATAAATATTTTATATCAAGTAGTTTTAAAAACAAAATTCAATTCATTAATAAGGTAGGAGACCAGCTATTTTTTTAAGGGCAAAAAACATGGTAGTAGTTTATGTGCATGAAACCAATGGACACCCAAATCGTTTCACCTTTTGTGCACAAAGCATCAAGTAATAATAATATGATCTCTAATGGAGCTATGGTGGAAAATGGCATATTACGTTATTAATATATGTAGTAACGGTTTATATTATTACTTATATCATTCATATTAATTTTATTTATATTCTATATATTAAAATAGATAAATAATATTAATATAGAATATGACATAAAAATTTATATTAAATATTAAATATATATTATTATAAAGTATAACAATAATCTATATAAATATATTATAATTATCAATAGATAATATAATATATGTAGTATAATAATATCATAAATTGTATTACACATATATAAGTGTAATGTCATTATATATATTAAATATTTTTAACTCAATAAATAAGATAATGCTAAACGATACGTCTTATGCACTTTTAACGGAAGTATTTACATGTTTTTTAAATTGGTAAGAGATAGGTGGTGCTTGTGCAATTGTATTTCTCATTTTTTTATTGTTACAACTAACTCGTCATGAAACTGGAACTGCAAATATTTTTTTGTTTTGATTTGCTTTGTTTTTGAATTGCTAGAATACAATACAACAATTGATGCACTGATAATTATGGAAAATTTATTATATATAACATATCTCCCATGTAACAAGCATGTAACAAATACGATGCAAATATATTTCCCTATAGCCCTGTAGCAAATATGATGCAATTTGCTCTGCGGTGTTGTGGAGAGCACTAGGAATTTTGCGAATGTTAGGCATTGGTCTACCTCAATGAACGTTGTAGAGACAATTATGGTGACGACTCTCCCGATAAAGATTATGAAGCTATGCATATTGAACACGACAGCTATGAAGGCGTCACGACTTCATTTATTGTTGTACTTTGACATTATCGTGGTAGACAATAGATAGTTGTCACTGATGCCAAACCCCAACAAAATTCTAAAGAAATAGAACTTGGTCATCACCGACTTGACTATATTGTAAAGCCGATATTGCTAAAAATGATGAATTTTTGTTTTTATTTTTTAGTTTATATTTGAATTGCACCCATATCAAGGTACCAGTTTTTTTCTTTAAATTTTTTTCATTACATTGCATATATGTTAGTTACCCTGCTCATTCAAAATAAGCTTTCTAGGTATCAAACCTAGTTATAGCCATTACAATGTGGATGCTCTTATTATACTTTAGGCTTTTTTTTTCAAAACCAATATCAAACACGCTATGATGTTAGTTTTGTTAAATTTACTGACATAGGCCTATCTGTTGTTTGATCCAATGCAAAAAGCATCAATTCATTTTTATTTACGAAAGATAAAGCCCTAATACATGATACATGAAAGAACTACAGTCATAGCTTTTCAACTTGAACCTTGGGCATGCACAGCTCTGTATAAGCCTTGCAAATTGACACAGATACATCCTCTTGTAAATTGATAATGATACAATCTCATATATATGGAACAGTAATCGAAATAGATTAATAAATGAAAGAGCGATAGGTTATTAAATACCAACCACCGCCATCATATCGCTAAGCACTATCACACTGCAACAAAGATATTTCTTTTCTTCATGTTCCAACTTTTTTTAGATATCAAAATTATTTTCACAATATCCTTAAGTTTTTATTACCACTATAGAAAAATCTATAATTTTTAATATAAAAAATCTACATTTCCTCAAAAAATGGTCACATTGTAAAATTTTATCCAATCGAAAGCCATTAAATTATTTTATTTCCTATTTTTATAACACATATTTTCGATACTAATATTAAAAACAAAACAGCAGAAAAAAATTCTCAGCATCCATTAAATGCATGCTATCCAAAATAAAAGAATTTATTCAATTGATTAAAATATATACCTGCTATGCAGTGACTAACAATAAAAATAATATGTTAAAATTACATTTCTTAAATAATTAAAAAGGTTTTGACAGGGCCCTATCCTTCCTTTTTAAGGTTTAGATCTCAAAGTGCTGTGTTTGTAATCTGCAAGATAATTTACAGCATATCAGATGCCTGGTACTTCTGATATGCAAGAGGCTCCTAACTATGGAGAATGTAATACCCCTCAACTATTCATCGCAGGTCGGAAATTCCTCAATCTCAGTTTGAATCAAAATTCTGGATGGGCATGAAAAAATGCAAGAGCACCTACAAGTGGTGCATTGATATAAGTGGTCGGCTCGGACTGCCTGAAGTTTGGTCTACTGTCTGGATACTGATCATTCATGTCCGGTCCTCCAACAACTGCCCCGACTAGAAGATTTGGATTGGGTTTTTTGCTGAAAAAGTATTGCGAGCCATCGTTGCATGTTATGTGACTTGGATGATCTGTAACAGAGGGCAAAGATGACCCTCTGTGGTGAATGTATTTGGGGAAGTTAGTGCCATATCCTACCATGTATGAAAGCTTCTCTGGGTTGTCTCCCAATATGTAGTCCACCTGCATTCAATAAAGATAGTTGTTTTTCATTTAAAATAAGTTTAAGCCCATAGGCAACATTTGGGTTTTTCTTTCTTCTACGTTCTCATAGAATCACACCCCACATAATTTATTTTTCAGTTAGAAAAAGGATTAGGACTTCCCCACGAAAAGTTTCGGAGGCAATTTTTGGTATTTTATGGTACCTGGCGTTTGGCAGCTGAACGAAGTGTGGCAGGAGTAGCTTCCATGTTTCCACATTGAACAATTTGAGAAGAGCGGCCCAGGTAATTAGAATACGCTAACAATAAAAATGATATGGCCGTTACATGCTGCATGTTGCTCCCTCCAGGTTTGTATATTAGCCCACCTGCAGTACATATGAGATCACATATCAATTTCCTGAGGAGGTTTTTGGGCGGGGACGGCAGCGGGTGCGAGGGGTTTAAACTTGTTTAGTATAAAGCAAAAAAGGAATTACATCAATGTCCAGTAGTTACCAAAAGAGGTTAATGGTGCACAGAGATAATCATAAATGTAACTTGAACTGTAAATCTTATACTGAAAAAGAGGCAGTAGGTATCAGAGACATAATCAACCTCTCAAGGACTGGGGTATCTATTCTGCCATATTCTTGTCTCTTTTTCCTTCCTGAGAAGGACCGAGGGGTATCCATTCTAACAAATTTTCTTGGGACCCAGTCTCATCTCTTTTTCCTCTATGCCAAGGACTGAGGAAGGCATATCCATTCAGCCAAATTCACTTGGGGGACTCAGCCTTCAACTTCTGAAGGACTGAGAGGTATCTATTCTGCCAAATTTACCTGGGACCTAGCCTCATCTATTTTTTTCTCCCTGTCAAGGACTGAGGGAGATGTATCCATTCTGCCAAATTCACCTAGGACCCAGCCTTCAACCTCTCAAGGACTGGGGTATATATCTCTTCCACCATATTCCCCTGGGACCCAATCTCGTCTCTTTTTTCTCCCTGTCAAGGACTGAGGGGTATCCATTCTGCCAAATTTGCCTGGGACCCAGCCTCATCTCTTTTTTCTTCCTACCAAGGACTGAGGGAGGCATATCGATTCTGCCAAATTCAGCGGGGACCAAGCCTCATTCATTTTTTCTCCCTGCCAAGGACCAAGGGGTATCCATTCTGCCAAATTCCCCTGATCCCTTCTATCTCCTTTGAGGGGTATCCATTCTGCAAAATTCGCCCAAGACCCAACTTCATCCATTTTTTTCTCCCTGTCAAGCCCTGAGGGGTATCCATTCCACCCGATTCGCTTGAAACCCATCCCTTTTTCCTGCCTGCTAAACACTCAGAGGTATCCACTTTCCTCCGAGGATTTGTGCCTTGATGAATTGCATCATCCACACCAATTGGATTACAATTCTTTTGAAAAGGTTTTCCCATCAAATGTGTGGCAAAAAATACTTTGATCAAAACTAAAGCTAAAGAAGTTTTGTGGAGGTTGTTTGTAAGCTTTCATCATTTACAGATGTTTATTGAGGATACTTTTTAAGGTTGGATGGGCTGGAATTTTTGAGAAAGTTCTTCATTCACATGTAGACCATAAGTAAAGCTAGAGTGGCTAACCCCAGACCCAATAATCATTAGTGCAGGAACCAAAGAAGATTCAAAGTAGAAGTAGAAGATGAAGAGTCTGTATTTTACCCCAAGTGAATGGCACATGAGCATGGGATGTTTGTGGCAAAAGAGAGCAAATAAGTCATCAGCGTATCCCTTATAAGTTTGAGGAGGTTGTGTGTAAGCTTTCATCGTTTACAGATGTTAATTGAGGACACTTTTTAAGGCTGGACGGGCTGTAATTTTTGAGGAAGTTCTTCGCTCACATGTAGATCATAACTAAAGCTAGAGGGGCTAACCCCAGACCCAAGAACCATTAGTGCAGGAACCAAAGAAAATTCAAGGTAGGAGTAGAAGTAGAAGATGAAGAGTATGTAATTTACCTCGAGTGAATGGCACATGAGCATAGGATGTTTGGGGCAAAAGAGAGCAAATGAAGTCATCAGCATATCCCTTATATGTTTGTAAAGACGACACCCTCCCCAACAAGAATTCCTACACAATAACACCACCTGGTTATTGCCAAAAAATACTAAGAACCAGTACTAGTAGAATTCTAAGAATCAGCATCTTAGAAATTTTCAAACAAAGATCAACTTGCACTTACTTCAAAGACTGTTCAATGTGGATGTAGTTAGTGTGAATTACCTTAGATACAAGAACATTGACTCCTGCATGTTTGTTGTCCCATCCAAACTCGTTAATGTTTTCATCAGCTCCCAAGATCTTCCCATTTGTTTGAATGTAGGTGATATATGAATGATTCTTGCTTGCCTTGTGCAACCATGCCGCACCCCACAGCAACTCGTCCTGTCAGATGGAACATGATGTATGAGTTTTCATATATTGTCAAGATTGGTAATGATGTGAAGCTCTAATTACCTAGCAGTTGAAACAGGGAGATGAAAACACATAAATTTTGAATTTCATATCTATGTTTTTCTTGCAAAGAAACGGAAATTGAAGATGAGAGACATGATGCTGCACTGTCCTATGTATAAATAAACATAAACTTTGAACAAAGTCTATGTTTCCTTTCGAGCAAGCAAAAATGAAAAACTAGAGGAAGTTGTTAACATAACTGTCTTATGTATAAACATATGAGAGGAAGTTGTTAACATAAATAAACACCAAGAAGTGTTAAATATGCAAGAGATTTAACCATTGACCATCTCAAGGTACCAGCAAGATAGTATCTTCGTGTGTATAAACAAGTAAGACAGAAATACTTAACATGCAATGAAGATTTGAATAGTTTTCCTACATTGTTAAGTTTGCTGATTAAAAGCAGGGAATTATGTTAAAAGCTTATTTTAAAACAACAAAAAGTTGCAATTGATGAAATACACGTCTTGTGGTGACAGCTTTGAGTTAAATGGCTAAAAAACATTTGTGGAAATTTCTTTTGTATTTGTACTCAATCCCATAAATCCTACATGGCTTAGCACACGATTAAAAAAATAACTCTATATTTTAAAACCGTTCTTTAAATTCATACTTGGTATCCATCAAAGTCACAATAGAAAGGGCACACTCCTTCTTTGAGGCTGTCACTGTAGGCTCCCCTGTATTTGTCTGCAAACTGGAAGACCTGTTGGAAAAATTAAAGTTAGTGTGTGGAAGTGGTAAAAATCCTTACTTCTTCTCCATGGAGTTACTATTTTTTTTAAGGATTCGTACCCTGACTGCAGTTTTGAGAAGCAGCTGAGAATAAGCAGCGTCTGAGGTCTGAAACACAATGGATGCAGCAGCCAATGCTGCAGCAGTTTCAGCAGCAACGTCGGAGCCAGGATTGTCTTTGGTGATCTTGTAAACCGTTCTGGGTGTGTCCATGTCTTCTGGTCTCTCCCAGCAAATGTGGTCTGCATTAGGGTTACCTACCTAAAGTATAAACCACAAACAAACATTTATTTGCCCATCAGCTGCAAATATGAAATGAGATGAGAACTCATAACCAAATATTAGTAAATTTGAGTTACATGTAAAATTCAGTAGGACTAAGACATGTAAGGTCGATATGTACCAGAAGGGAGATTAGAACTCAGAATTAAATACTTGCGAATTTGGATCCACATTTTGAGATCAAACCAAAGTCCTCATTTTTAAGGACTGAAGTGAGATATGTAAAGTAAATGTACGCCGACTGCAAGACTAGAACTCATGACTAGATACTTTTGAACGACTTTGCACTGCACCTATCAAAATCAATATATTTGTTTATATAAATAATCAGATTATCTACCTGAAGTAAACTGTATAAAAATTTGCAATCAACTGCAAATATGAGATTGTTTAGTTTCTGAGCGACACTTAAGGCACAAAGCATGCGCGGGCTTCTCTGAGTTTTGACTCTCACCGTCAGGGGAGTTTGCACCCTCCTCCAACGTGTGCTACCGCACCAGTTGCATTCAGCCAACATATAGTCCTGGTGCGCTGAGGATTTCATTAACACATGCGAGAGCAACAGTTAAAACTACTGTTTATATTCAATAAAACCCAATTTTCGTCACCTATGCGGAACTTTAGTGTCACTCAAAACAAACACCTGTGAGGGAAAAGTTTAAAACAAATATGTGGACAAAGTGGATAGGGAGCAAAAAGTACTATTACATGACCAAGTTTAAACGTGTTTATGAGCATGACCAAAAAATTCATATAAGGGCAAAAATTAAATGGAGAATGAAGATGTTCATAGCCCAACTGAGAACAGGGGTATTACACCAACTCTGATTTGAGACGGGTAGGTGGAAGACCCCAAAAGAAAAGTGGGAAGAGAGAATATGCCCTATGTGCACATGAGTTATGGTTGAGACAAAATGGCATTATCTCAGGGAGTGCTTTGCATACGACGACATCCGATCTAAATACTTGGATAGTATGCATACGACATCTGAGCCAAATACTTGGACAGTCGACAGAGAGTATCTATGTTCACTATATTTGAAGTGCAGAGCGTTGATAGAAAAGAGGAATTTCTGATCAAGATCCATAGTAAGAGAGTAAACCTTCAAAGACAGAATAGCGTTTTGTGAACTTAGATCCAACAATGCAATTCTTCTATCTTTTTCCAATAACTTCGTCACTCCTTCACTTTTTTTTTTAGTTTAGGGTCCCATAAAGTACTTTTGGTCTCCTGAACATTATTAAAATATCTATCTATCAAACTAATCCAGTTTTAAGACCTATCAAAATGTATCTTTTATTTGTTTTAGAATTATATTATTTAAAAATAAAATTTAATAATGATGAATAAAGATGAAAGACCTGCACATATACTGTTTCTGGATGTGACGTGGCCTTGAGAAGATAATCTGTGGCCCAGCGTACTGAAGTCCTAGCATTCTGCAGTTCATTGTCCATGAACTTTCCGAACTCTATGACACTCCATGCAAGCATTGTAGTGGTGAAAGCCAAAGGAAAACCAAATTTGATGTTGTCCCCTGCATCATAGTATCCTCCTGTCAAGTCAACCTGCACAATTCTTGGGTATTAAATCAATTTATTTATAATGATTTGATTTTAATTACAAGACAACAAAAACTAAGAATTCAGTAGAGCCATAGATTGTTTCAGCAGCCCCAAGCCCTCAAAGATTAATGCAAGACATGAATGCACAATCTAAAAATACAAATATATAACCCCGTGGCCAAAGGAAAATTGGTTTGTGGATTTGCTTATTGAAGGAAACCTTAAGTTCCATCCTCTAACTCGAGCACCAGAGGATGCCTAAATGGACACATTGCTAAATTTCTGGAAATAATTAAGAAAAACAGGCGCACGTTTTCAGCTGAACCATCTGTGAGAGCAGAGTCTTTTCTCCACTTGATGCGTTGATTTGGTGGCAGTTTTCCGGATCTCTGACCTTCGAAGAACATGATACACTTTGACAGAGCATCTCCGTAGTCATGATGTGTAGATGACATTTCAGTACCATGGATTGGATCAGCAGATGCCCTTAACATAAGCCACATTGCCAGTAAGCATTGTAGTTGCAGTTGAGTCCTATGAAGCATGTTTTCAGTTGGGTTCATGAAAATGCAAACCAATGAGAACAGGGAGTATGCAGAAATAACAATATTCTGCAGATTTAGACTGTGTGCAGGAATTATAGCACATCCCATTAATGCCTATATAACTCTCTATTCTTGTGATGAAGAGGATAGGAAGAGCACAGGGGACGTTGGATGCCTGAGTGAGTCCGGGCAATGGTAACGACGACATTCCCAACAAAAAAACAGTCAAAAATGTGGGTTGCTCTCGTTCTCATTCCAACGGCTATTCCCACAGTGAAGTATAAGCCAAAATATGTTCATTTTATTTTACGTGAAAGGGACCTCTTGCATTTTATTTTACGTGAAAGGGACCTCTTGCATTGTGCCATATATCATTTGTAGTTTGATAAAGCATGTAAAGTAGTGAGGAATAAATAGTAATGGAAAATTAGGGTTTTGTCCTAATATTGGTAAAGTGAAAGTGACCCCCAAAAAAACTCATTTCATTTTTATCTTTTATTTTTATAATAAGTTTTAAGAGCTTGATTTATCATGGTTGATTAGCGATATTTTTGGTACACTGATTAGATTGTGTGAGAACAACGACCTTATTAATAAAAAAGTTAATTTTGATAAGTCGTTGTGAGCTTGATTTTTATGATTTTGAACCATTTTTTGAAATTTTTGAAATTGTAAATTTAGATAAAGGGACCATGTTATTCCATTTTTAGACTCATACATTTATGGTAGGAATTGTACAAATCTTACATGATTTTTACAATCATGGTTAGTAGTTGTATAGTTCTGGATGATTATGTATGGTTTTGACAATTATGATATCACATGGTGGTACACAACATACTTCACTTCCTCTCACCATGAGATACATATATATACTACACTTAGTCTTAGCACAAAACATCCATATATATTCAGACACAACACAAACTCAAATATGAATTTTAGAGAGAGAGTTTCAGATTGTCTGCACAACTAAATGTATTTGTTCCTATTTTCATTTTCTTTATTAAATTTCAACAGTTCCTTAATTATGAATTTATATAGACACTAATTCACTTACATATGTTTGCATGGGCACATGTTTCCATATTCTAGACACAGGAACCTAGATGTTAGTTCCATAATCTTCCAAGTGCTTCACTGTGAAAATTAAGTGATTTTTCTATCTTTTTCAATTTCAGCGCATTATAGTCTCTTTATTGACTTCAAGAACACTCAATAGGTGGTGAGGCAACTACAACTTATTTATATCCACATGATTGAGTTTACTTTGACATATATGCACACACAAAACAAAGTGTGACATTATTTACTAGATACCCAATTTTGGTGCAAGACTAGTTATTTGCTATGATGCTAGTGTATTTATGTGTCTATTGTTTATTGGTCCAAATTAGGCTCTTCTTAGTGCATGTTCCTTGGATGCTTGGATGTTGTTCAAATTTTCACTTTGTGTTTCTCTTGTTGACTCTTTGTTCTTCCCCATCTACATCCCCTTCATCCTATTTTCCTTATCCTCCCTAGTTTTCTCTCTCCCCCCTGTTTCTTATGATATTTATATTTTTTCCCTTGGTCTACCATAATTGTACCACTACAATTCTAGTCTTCCATAATTGTAGTGCTACAACTCTAGTCACCTTCTTGGTGGGCCCTTCTAACCCTTATTTTAGTTTGGGTTTCCTAGGGTTTTTGGTCCTCTTATGTCAACTTCTCCCACTCATTGTGTACCAAATTGTGTGCCATTTGGGTCCTAATTTGAATTTAATAAGTTTAAAAATATAAAAGTGCATTAGTGCATTTAGGATATACTAAATTCACGCAAGAGTTATCTATTGAAGTTGTAAAATCAAGGATTTCATTTATTATGAAATTATCTTTGTACCAAAAGTAGAAATTAATCATCTAGAGAAGAGTATATAATATTTACTTGTCGCATTCATTGAAAGGATAAGGTTTGAGACACTTGCATCACATTTTATTACGTGTTGAATTCTATTATACTTTTATGTAGGTTGCCAAATTATCAAATTATTAGGGTGCCTGATAATAATGGAAGGATGACACATGCCCCCAAAATCTCCCTCCAAATTTTATGGTTTTTAAGGTTTTGTGTATTGATTAAGCTTTCAAGAAAGGATTTCATTTTCTCAGTGATTCACAACAAATTTAGGAAAAATGAATGAGGTTTTTAGAGCTCAGGACCAGAGGAGCAAAGTCCTTTAATCAATTTCACATAATTTGATAATTGATAGAAACACAACAATGTGGTTCTAGATGTGTCAATACGGAAGTCTTAAGGTTTTGGTCATTTTGAAAAAAAATCTTTGATCAATTCAAGTTTTTTGGGTTTTGTTCGCCTTGCTAGTTGGATCTATTTTTGGTGCCTATTTCTTCCAATTGTCTCTAGATTTTTAAAAATTTAAATATTTTTTTATAGCCCCCTCTTTACACTTTTAAATTATTATAGATAATTATTTTTTAATTAAGCTTGATTTTATTGATTTATTTGATTAGATCTAATTGCAAAGTAGTGTGACTGTATTATTTCATTTTGATGTAAAACCCACTTTCTTAAATCACTACAAGGTCTACCAAGTAACAAATTGTATGATCCGTTGTTAGATACCACATGAATTAGGTTTTGAATTTTCTTATGACCCATTCAAATAGGCAAAATAAATCAATTAAGAGGCTTTATACATATACCATCATATTCTGTAGTAACTATTGGAGTATATGCCAATTCAATCTCAACAAAGCCAAGGTTATAAATGAGTTCATCAATACATATATTTCACCTTGAACCATTATAAATAATTACTTCACCTTTTCATGGTTATTTATGAAAGCTCTTATCAACAAAGGCTCATTGTATGAACTATCATATGGAATATAGATTTTATCAAAGCCAATCTAAAGGAAAGCTTTCCTCAATTGAATCAACCACACAAGTAAAACCATGGAGTGGATGAGTTCCATTATTATTATTGTTGTTGTTGTTGTTGTTGTTGTTGTTGTTGTCGTCTATAATTTATGGAGTTTTTCTTTATCACTTGGTTGATTGTTATGGTTTGGAATATGATTTATGAAATTCTTCAAGTGTTGATTTGGAGGTACTACTATTTCATTCAAATTATTGTTGTCTCCAACTCTATAAATTTAGTCGTTGTCATTGAGATCTTGGATCTTATGCTTCTAACTTATGCATTTAATTAAAGAAAGACTTTGGATTTTATGATAATCACAAAACATAATTGCATCATAATTCTTAGGCAAAGTTCTTGAGTAATCAAATCTCCTTATTGGAGGAAAAATAATCATATTTTACTAGATGAAAGCATCTTCTTTAATATTTTTTGTAGACTTGCACTAAGCTTAGTGAATTTCCTACATTTCTTTTGTTGAGGCAAACTAATATTTTGTAATGGTTGTTCAATGGCATTGAGCACAATCTTGGAATCATTCTTAGGTTGAAAGTTATGTTCATCACTTCTAGTCTTAAAATTTGTCTTGTTTGGAAACTTTGAAGTATTAGTAGTAGATGCATTTCACCTATACTTAACCTTATTTACATATAAAAACTTGATTTCAAATTATCTAACAACATGACAAATTTTATCAAAAGAATGATAAGTGTTAAAAACTACTTTGTATTTAATAATTGTAAACGAGCTATTAGTGAAAATGCTTCGAAGTTCATTATTTAGAGGCTCATAATTCATCTTAATAACCATAGTCTCAATTCTAAGCATAGATTCACCAATGGTTTCATTGAATCCTTATTAAATTTGAGTCAATTTAAAACAAATGTAAATTTCACACTAATGTTGATTTGAGAGTGAGCTAAGAAGTCATCAACTAGTTTGGTCTAAGCACATATTTACAGATGGTTTCATTGAATCTTTGTTTAATTTGAACCAATTTAGTAAGTACGATTTTCATGCCAATATTGATTTGAAAGCGAGCTAAGAAGTCATCAATTAGTTTAGTTAAGATATGTACAAATTCATTTGGTTAAGCATAGAACCAATCAAGAACATAATCTTTCAAACTTCTTAGAAATAGTTTAAATAATAGCTTGTCATTATGAAAAAAATTAAGCAAGAAACATAAAAAAAGCTCTAATATGATGTTAAAAATTTCCTTTTTCATTTGAACATTTCAAACTTTGGAACTAGAAATCAACTTGGAAAAGGATAAATAAATACTTCATCTCTTTCATGTTTTAAAATAATATCACTGGATGTAACCCTATTATTTGGCTTTTAGGACCTTTGATTGATGACTTTAATTTGATTTTGCATGTTAGAAGGTGTATGCATCATAGAGTCAGTTTAGAAGTTGGAGAAGTAGTAGGCGGACATGTGATAGAGGGAGGAAGAGAAGAGGCATTGAGATTAAGAATGGGGATTATCGAAAGTCAATAAATATGCCAATAGCACTTAATTTGGACTAATAATTGACAAACAAACAAATACCTTAAAATTATATTAATTAATGACTAATAAAACCACATAAACTTTTTTAAAGTGTCTGCACTTTCTTACATTTATATTTTTAGTTGCCCTCCAATAGCTCAATCAGTTGAGGGCTTTGTTGTTCACAACAAAATCACCGATTCAAATTATGGAACAACCAAAACCTTTCTCTTTAAGATGGGCAACAATCCTCATTAAAAAAATATTTAAAATTTTATTTTTAGATGTCTACCATAAAAGATTCAAATTTATTTTTAGGTGTCTAGAATTAACCTTCCCAATTCATACTTACGTGTTGAAAATGAGGAGAAGATCAGCAAAATAATAAATACCCAATAGGAGAGTTTGTTCAAATGGTCAAATCTCTAAAAACTATGGAGAATATGGTGAAGTACATAGCATGTGCAGATGGAGAAAAAGTGGCATGGAAAACTGCAAACAAGAGATGCCTTTTTATTATTATGAATAATGTGCTATCCAGATCAGATGAATGTTGTGAGCCCATGCATGACAAGGGAAAAAGTGACCAATGCCATGTTATTTCTGAATTTCCAACATGCTGCTCACTGCACAGTGCCCACAATACAAAATAATAGACTGTATTTGCACGCATCATCGCAGGCTTTGGCTCAATTATTCATTTCTTTCACATTTTAAGTTTGAAAAAAAAAATTATTCAGGTTTAATAAAGCTTTGGGTAGGACTTTTATGGCCCGTGCTCTTTGTCTTCTAACCAGCTGATTGATTCTTGTTGGTTGAAGTATATCACGTTCTTGTTCCATCAAGCTTAAAGTTAAAGCTACATTCAAGCTCATCAAAAAGCTCATTAGAGTGATTTTGTAAAATAATTTGATTGGTTCAAACAATGCCAACCACATGGGATATAGGTGGACATTAGGAAGTTGAGGTAGTTAGTGGTCAAATCATTTATATATTTAACATTTTTTGAATATTTATTTATGTTAATTTATCAATAATCATTATGAATATATTGTTTTATTTCTCAACTCATTCATATTAAAATATATATTATAATGATTTGTAAAATAAAATAAAATAATATAATATGTTTTGACTTTTTTTAATAATAAATTTATATTTGTTAATAAATGGATTAAATCGACGACACATGCTAAAAATATGTAATTGTAATAAACATAATTATATGTAATTAATTATTCTAAATTTAATAATAGAGCATTTGCATAGGGTTTTAATACTTGACATTTAATAATGTATGATTTGATAATAGTTGTTTGAATGGGAACTTGGAAATGTGCATCTAGTAGTGTCATGAACCCTGTCCAAAACTCTTGGTGTGATCAAGGATGATTGTTAAAACGTTGGAATGCTTTTGGGAAGAGATCTAGTCCTAATTTCTTGTTTACTTGCTTTGATATGTGCATTGTGATACGTATAACCTGCAAAATAGAGTTTGTTGTCCTCGCCCCAAAATGATAGTAATATTTTAAATTTAAGGAAAACAATGTGAGCTTTAGGGGCATGTGGTAAAGGTTAATATGAATTAATAAACACATCTAATTACTAGGCCCCTAAATGGGGGAATCAGTCAATAAAAATGTCAAAAAAATAGTAAATTGCATAAAAGAAAATAAGTTTAGAGATATACAAAACCCTAGGTTGTGCACCAAAAGTGCTCCTGAAAAATATTAGATTCGGATAATAATAAATACTTTTAGAATGCATGTGTTCTCAATAATACTCTATGAAAGCTCAATATATTTTTATATAGAAAATTAAATTCAAATTAGAATCCCATTGGCATGCAAAGCAACATAAAAATAGTCAAAAAATGAAAAAATATATGGCAAAGGGAACACAGACACCTTGATCTAACAATGACCAAAAATAGGGCCCATAAATGTCATGATATTTCTACAATGTATTAGAAATGTTAGGATGTTTCTATCACATACTTTGTGACAGGGGAAAGAGATAGAGATATAGAGAGATAAGGAGAGAGGGTTGAGAAGTTAAAGAAAAAAGTAAGGACCAACATCTATTTTTGACTAATAATTAACAATTAAAAAATCACCCTAAAATCATGTCAATTACTGATTAATAAATTCTTAGGGAACATTTTTAGGTGTCTCTATTTTTTCTCACTTTGAAATGTATGCAAGCATACATTTTAAAGTATAAAAAAGATATATAATTTATACACTTGGATATTGTATCCAATGCACTTGGGAACCTCAAAAATATTTTTCGTTTTCTACACACACATGGGTCAATGCTAAATAATCATAGTTAATGCTAAAAAATGTGAGGTTTTAAAAGTGATATATCATATTATGATGAAGTCAGAACTATCAAAATCTGAAATATATCTAGGTACATCTAAATACTTGATGATATTGTTTTATGACTCAACTAATGATTGATTCATGATTATTCGATTGTTTTTATTGTTTTGATTCAGTAGCTTATACGTTGTGGTATATTGCAGAGGTCTATGATGTGATTCAACTAAATAATATGTGGTTCAATTATCTATTGAGACATTGTTGTTTCATTTAGATATTGATAATGTTGTGAACTTCTGTAGTGACACTTGATCATTAAATACTTTTATGAATTCTGTTAAGTGGATTTTGTATAAGATGAATTGTTATTGATTTAGCTATTTTACTTGGTGCATTTATTATCCTTATCTTATCCAGATATTGTTGATGGTCTATTTTGTGACTGCAAGGATAAGTACAATGATTTAGGTTGCTTACGGATCTTAGTAGCCAGATAGGGTGGCGAATTGGAAACAAGTTGAATAAAATTTAAAATGATTTTGAGCTTTTCTTTCTTACTGAGTTGTTTTATAAGTTGCATTCAGTTGCTCGTTGACATGAATTTTGTTTGGTGTTGTTTGTGAGTCAATCGACTTAGTCCTGAATGTTCAACTTATATTGTTGTCCATTTTTGTGTAATTCTATCTTAATTGGTGCTAGTTTGAATTGTCTTGAGACCCTTAAGGGTCAAGGATTATTTGACCTCTGTTGTTTCTTTGACTACTCATTTGATTTGGTCTCAATCTTTGAATGCATATGTTTTTATTTTGTAGGCTTTGTTTACTCTGTCATTAATGGCTTGAGTATGTGACTAAGTCTTAGTCAAAAACCATATTAGACCTAGGCAAGATAACAAGAAGGGCCATGACCCACATGGGGCCTACATTAGTTTGTTTTGTTGTGGCTTAGACTTTGGGCGATGACAATAACTCAATTTTTTAGGGTGTAGGGGTCAAGAGACTTATGTTGGTTATATTGCTCTTTTGGTTGTTCAATGTCATTTTGGAACCCTAGTTTGGAGGGGGAAACTCTACCAAAATTTTCTTATGGCCGCCATTGAAGGTTTAATGGAAGCAGTGACCATTATGTCCTGAAGTTTTTTATGGAGGTAGCCATTAAAGTCGTGACTCTGTTTGTTAGTCATAAGGGAGATTTATGTGGAGTTTGTTTGGGGTTTTTTGACCTTCTTGAGGTGAGCTGAAAAAATACAGAGAGATCAAGATTTTGGCAGAGGCAAAATGAAAAGAGAAAAAGAGGTGATTCAAACTTCTTGCATTTTCATTCAAAGCTATCAAGTAAGTTTTTTTAGTTATTTGTTCTTTTATTTTACACTAGTAAGTGTTCAACCTTTTGTACACTTCTGGTTTCATTTTTAAAACTAGTTCGAATACTTTTCTTAGCATGCAAAGTAAAAATGGGATTGTGTGTTGTTTATTTTCATGAAAATCTTGAATGTCATGGAGTAGGTTTTTCTAACCTATCGATACCTGCCAGTTTTATGATTGGTTTTGTGGTGGTTATGCAGCCATGGAAAAATAAATTAGATTATTGTTTTGTTTTTATTATTGAGTTTTTGTTGTTGACTTTAGTACGATTATGGATATGACATTGGAATAATGTTTTGAGGGTTTGATTTTCTATTCGAATGTAAAATGATTTTTTAGGTTTATACTTAGAATATGATTTGTTCATCATTTCATTTTAATTATTTGGTGTAATCATTTATTAAGCCTTTTGATTCAAGGCTGCAAGTTTTCAGTCTACTTTACTTTCATTTCTTGAGAAAATGGTAAAATGAATGATGAGGTAGTTTGACTTGAAATATTGATTATTTTATCTTTATATAATGTTTTTAGTTTGGGGTTAATACGTGACTATTGAACTTTTTAGTTCTATTTTATGGGTAAATTTTGTATGGTTGTCTTTTAGGACTGCGAGTTGTTACCTATATGATATAGGGAGAATGTTGGCAAGGTATTCACAAATCATTTATTTGTTACCTGGTTGCTTGAACCCTAAGTTTGGGTTATTATTTTATAACTTCACGAGTCAAGGATTTTGTGGCTATTGTTATAAATATTTGATTTTATTATTTTTTTAATAAAAGGTTGTTGAGGTTTAATCTTTTTTCATTATCATCATTTATTGATATTGAAGAACTGTGTTCTTATTCTAGATTGCCTAGTTTAGTGTAATGATAGATAATTTAAAGGCTATATAATATATATAATTGAAGTTCATGTTGTATTCACTTGAATATAATTGTGAGATTCAATATGTCCAGCTCAAAGATATGAGTCGTAATCTTTGGATTAGATGTCAAGGAATTAACAGGTTGTATCTAAGTTCTTCTCCTAGTTTTATCTAAGTTGTTGTATTTTTCAAATAAGCTCATAATTGTTTTGGTCATTATCTTTTTCTTCACCTATCCTATTGCCTGGATCCACAACCAACTGATAATTGGGGTGGTCTAGGACCACCAATGGGGGGCTTATTGGGATTAGAGAGGCATGTTTGTTGATCTTGTAAAACAAAGGATTGAAAATATGCTTGAATTTCTTCAGGATTGCATTCAGATGAACATTTGATAATAACTCTTATGTAATACAAATCTGTTAGATTTGATACTTGTATTGATTTATCTCTCTTGATGATAATATGATTTGATTCTCTAAATTATTATTATTTTAGATGGGTTTACTTTGATTATATAAGGGATTAAATGGTTCTTTTGGTGTTAAGTTAATTCATAACTTAATTAGTTTAATTGTTACCCTTTAGTAACATTATTTGATTCAAATCTTCACATGTAAAGGTACCTAAATGAGTATTGGTGTTATTTAAATATATTGATGAATTTTTCTATTAGAGTAGAGTAGAAGAGATTGTTAGACCTTAGAGAATAATTCAAGACTAAACAAGGGGAGATATCAAACAAAATCAATGAATTGGAAGAATTTGGGACTTTAGTCAGCAAGAAATTAGAGAAGATGGAAAGAGCCACTGTTTGGTGTAAGGTGTATTTGTAGACCTTGGATGCTCAACCCATTTCTCAGGGTATTTCTACGGTCACCTCAAAGAATGCTACATTGGGGCATATGTTACAAATTGCACAAACTGGGATGTATTCTACAAAATGTTAGCCATGAGTATAAGGATATTTTAGCTTACTAAGGAGGGAGTAAGGCTAGGCATCACAATTTTGAATGCACTATGCAACACTGTCCTATAAATCAAGTTAGGAAAATTGAGTGGGGGCACTCTAGTACCTCACGCGATATGTCCAAGCTCTAGTCATTGATAGTTTTTTTAACTCCTTAGTAATTTTGAAGAATTTAAGAAATGGAAGATAGGTGGGTTTTTTGGAGTTCCTACCATAATTATTCATTAGAGTTGTATTGATGATAAGAGAAGGCTTTAAACTTAGGAAAAATGTCCAAAAAAATATTCATTGAGGTAATTTGAGCATTCTTGCATACTACAAAGGCTCAGATCATGTTTTGACATCAACACTGATGATAGATGGACAAAACAAAGTGAATACATCTTTGACACATGGGACATCGTATGATGTTTCACATCATCTCATGGACACATATATGAAGACAAGGCATGTCCTAAAGACATGTCACTTGATTGTTGTAACATATAAAGTCGATACGTAGACTACAACATTATAATATGTCAGGTGTGCATATGAGAGAGATGAATATATGTGTCATGGGGGTAATAATGAGATATGAGAGGTGTAAGAGGTGAAGTAGAGTAAATATTATATTTTAAAGTGAAGATAAGGAGTATAAAGATAAAGAGTATATTAGCATTGTAATGGAGAATTCCATGAATAAATAGAAATTATATTAATAAATATTGTGTTATGTGTAAAAGTGAATGGAATATAGGACACACTTTTTTTATTTAGTTGAGTAACACATAATAATCTATCGAGGTGTGTTTTCTTATTCTCCTTTGCATAAAATTAGAGCTAGTTAAGGTCACTCGATCCCATAAGAGATTAAGGAAGACAATTACATCACACAAACCATCACCAATACTCATATACCATATAATAACAATATTACACAAGTACATTGTATTCGTTAATGGATACATTCTTCATAAGTAACAACAATGTGCATGCAAACTACAACTTGATATAGTCATCAAGCCTTTCACATTATAATGTATACAAAAACCTAGCATCTAATCTCTATCAAAACACGTATGTTCTCAAGCCTATGCATCCCACTCATTTCTATTAAATCTTTGTCCAAATTAGAGGTTGAAGGGTTTATTTATAGTTTTCCCTCACTGACATACTCATGACAAATGGATCTGGATGGATATATCTTCTAGATAAACCTATAAAATTCCATGGATTATCCCATTTTCTTACCAAAATACCTTCTCCTAGATCATCCACGCACAACTCACTTCTATGTTACCTCTTTACAATAGTCATTGCCTTGTGCATATACCTTTTTAAGCTTATGTATGTAACATACATGCACATATCCTTATACTTATCCAAAATCTCATCTTTAGCCTAATACATGTAACTTTGGGGTGAATAGGTTCTTGATTATCCTAGCATTTTTTCTACTTGCAATCACAGATCTAGACAATTTGGGAGGCATCAAATGTAAACATGGAAAGTATGCACCATATAAATTCATTAGTGTCTGATAATTTTTTTGAAACATATAACCTAAAGTTTGGAATCAAACACAAGGAAGTTAGGGCTATCGGATCCAAGAGCATATAATATAATAAACCCTATAAAATATAAGATAACTTCATATTTTCCTTATAATAAAGTAAGATGCGAGTGTAGGAGAGCATGGATTCACCAAAATGTAATACGAGTAAATGGATTTATACTAATATTGCAATCTAAATGCCCATAAACATTTAACTGAGTTAAATAACATGCACAAAATAGTAATTGGCATAATTAATTAATTCCAAAACTAGATAAAAGAGGTGATATGCAAGATTTAGAAATGTAACTTGAATATAGTGAGATCTAGGGTTAGTCGTAAAGATATAATAGTGAAAATGTGTACCCATATGTGAGACAAAGTTCACTTAGAAATTTTTTGTCGAACAAAGAACCTTGGATGGATCATAGTGTACTATTGAATAATATCTAGATCGTATGGTAACCCTGGAAAAAATATCAAGCAGATCAAAATTGTTTTTGACATTATACTTGGTCTTCAAAAATCTAGCTCAAAATCTTGCGTCTTTGCTTCAATCACCTACAAAAAAGAGGTTCTTCTTTTCCTAATTAGACAACAATACCTAAAAATTGTAAAAAAAAAAAAAAAATTGTTTTGGGGCATATGTTATCTGAGAAAATAGTCAAACTACCTTGATATTTATTAGGGTTTTGAACAATAAAAATATTAAAAACAATACCTTAATAATTGCAAAAATTCAAGCATGCATGCAATGCAATTTTGTGCATTTTCTCTAACATAAATTTGAATACTATAATAAATACTTGATTTTCTTTAGATTATTTATTATTGCTCAGTAAATCTTTGAATAATGAATTCTCTTTGATTTCATTTAGATTCCTTAAATTAGTTAGGAGGATTTTGTATTTATAGATAATTGAAAATAAAATTAAGACCCCCTACGCTTCAATACCCTAGAGGTAGTGAAATAAGGGATGAGGTCAAGTGCAAGCCTTGAGCATCTATGACAGAGTATATATCTTTCAGTGTCTTGACATAGAGCCAAAGAGGTATTGAAATAAGGGATGAGGTCAAGTGCAAGCTTTGAGCATCTATGACAAAGTAGATACCTTTCAGTACCTTGACATCGAGCCAAAGGAGAACTATTATTTTTACATCTGTCAGGGACCTAGAACAATAAACATGCTCCGATGCCTACTCAGTCAGGATCTTGCTCCCTCAATAAGAGCACAAATATGATTACTCTGTATAAGCAACTAATCACGGAATTTAACCAGAATCAAAAGTAACTAGAAATATGAAACAACACAGGAATTGAGAGACAATACACAATTGTATTAATAATCATTCAGAAGAATATACAATAAGGAAGATGCCACTTATTCCTCCACCTCAAAGGCTCGCCACACCTCAAGACCTTCCCTCTCTCTCTTGGTCACAACAATCAACTCCAATACAGAATTGATGTTCACCTCTCCAACCAGTCAATAACATGTTGCCAGTTCACCAAGTACAAAACCGTACTCCAAGTAGATCCCCTGCTCTCTACTGCTACCTGCAAATCACTAGACCTTACTCACCATTGTAGATCTCCTATAGAAAGTCATGCAACCATGCTGACCAAGATCATACACATACGAAGAACCCTGTTGATTCTCCAAACCAGTACCCACCTTGGTACTGTGGCACTAGGAGGAACACACCGTTGCTCTCTTCTCTCTGAAGGAGCTTATTGCTCTCTTACTCACTAGCTACAAGTTTTACAATACAGCCCATGAGTCCATATATAGATATCATGCTTACAATAATTAGACTAACCTAATTACAATAATTAGACACGCAACTCAAGACTAAGACTAGCCTTTGACATGCAAACAAACAGTCCAAAAATAGACTCTCCGGGATCAACATGCAAACTGCCTATTCTCGCAAAGGCTGCCGACGTCAACTCCTCCAAGACCGATGTCAACCGACTGGTGACCGACGCCGGTTGCTTCCTCACTGCCATCTGACTGACATCGGTTGATCAGACTGACGTCGATTTCCCTGCAACGCATTTAGCAACTCTCTGCAACTCTGCATCCTCTGTAACTTCTCCTGTTTGTATCCTGGTGAAGCTTTTAGCTCCACAACCTAACAATCTCCCACTTGGAGATAAATAGCTGCACCTGTACCTGTACCTATACACCGTCTAAATTATTCCTTGGCTTGTATTCCTCTTCAAGATCAACCCTGAAGACTAACCACCACACAATCTGTGATGCTGCACCTGTCATTCAAGTAAACTGCCACATCCGAACCTACACATCCATGTAGTGAAGAACTTGACCCTGCATAACAAGAATCCATGCTGCTAGTCCCACTGAACTGATCTCCAGTACTCCTTCCCTGAATTGGCTCCATACTTTCTGACAACCCCCACTGATTGGGAAAACTCAGGTCTACACTAGACCTCATGTGATTTCGAACCCTGTTTCAAGCTAAGCTTGAACTGTCCAGCCATTGGTGTGCTTTCTGATTCTGCAACCTGCATCATGAACCCAACCAACACCGTCTTCACATCAGCTCCCACTGGAGATAAAATCTCCACGTCTCTTATGCCAAAGAATTTCGCTGCTTCAAATTCTTCATGACACGCCTCTGAACTGACCTTACCTTTAGCTCAGCAAATAACCCACATACAGTAACTAGATAATGTTGCAATCATCATCCACCTGGTAAGACAAACACAATAGTTACACTGACATTGACTAAAGCCATGCTTAGTCATCCAGCTGTCAAACCTGTACCACTATCCTGCAGCTTCCTCAAGACCATATGCCTTGGCCTTCTGTCTCTTGTGTCCATCCACTCTCTTCTTTAACTTGGGAATCCATTCTGTCTCTCAGTGCTTACTTTCAGCTGACAACTCTACCAACAAACACCTGTTTGGTTCTTCTCCAAGGATTCACACTCCTCATCCATGCCAAGCTCCCACTGTATCTGGATTCTACCTGCATTGCTTCTTCGCATCTTCCTGGTTCTTGACCATCAATAAGCAATATAAAGAAGGTGAACAATGAATATGAGGTTCACTTACCCTTTCTGACCTCGACATGAGCGTTTGAGACTTGTTGATAGCTTGCTGTCCGCCCACCATCCATACCAGTGACCGATCTTGACCATCTCCCAGTCTGCTTTCGACCGATGTCAATTCCCTGTACTGACCCTAACTACCGACGTCGTTTCCCTGACCGACGCCGGTGTCCTTTCTGCCAACATCAGTTGCTTTATGACCGACATCGGTCTTTTATCTATCGACGTCAGTTACTGTCTGACCAACGCCGGTACCTGTGTTCGTCTGTGAGTGATAACTTTTTACCCGCGAGCTCTCCATGGATCAAAATCTTGATCAAATCAACATAGCTCTACTCTAAATAATTCAGTTCACACACCTGATCTCTGTCCGTCATCTCCTCCATGAACACCAAGGCTTTCCAGTTCTTTAGCTTGTCAAAGACATCTGCCTTCCGCTTCAGAACATGCATTCCCCTCCTACATATGTAACCAAGTCTACAAAGCCACATCTTTGTAATAGAAGGTGAATCAGTAATATAAGTAGATAGATAAAGGATACCTACTTTCTTACCACCATCTAATTCAAGTGTATCCGCTGTGAGAGTTACAGTGCATCTCCCATCACCCAAATTTCTTGAAGAAATTAGACTCATCTCCAAGACTGGTACCTGCATGACTTCCTTCAACCACTGTGTGTCTTCCGTCTGCAATTTCAGCTTCACTTCCCCTTTGCCAATCATTTGACAAGGCTCTCCAGCTCCTAAATAAATCTCTCCAAGGTCTCCAAAGACATACCCATGAAAAGATGCTCTATTTCAAACTGCGTAGAAAGAGGCAAAAGAATTTGTAAACAAAGATTCCACTTTATCCAGAACAGCTTGTGCAATATTACCTGCAACATATGCTTCTACACGCTGATCTTCTATCGACCAACAATCTCTTTTTACCTGCTCTTTCTTTCCATCAATCAGACCATTCGTGCTATTCAGTTTCTCCATTCGTAGCTTACTTTCTTCTGCCATTGCTATACTCCCACTCAATCTGAAACACCTGTGAGTGACCTGTAATCAACAAACACTTCTAGATCTGAAACCACCTATTAGTCAACCCAGCCAAAAGCTCTGATACCACTTGTCAGGGACCTAGAACAATAAACATGCTCCGATGCCTACTCAATCAGGATCTTGCTCCCTCAATAAGAGCACAAATATGATTACTCTGTATAAACAACTAATCACAGAATTTAACCAGAATCAAAAGTAACTAGAAATATGAAACAACACAGGAATTGAGAGACAATACACAATTGTATTAATAATCACTCAGAAGAATATACAATAAGGAAGATGCCACTTCTTCCTCCACCTCAAAGGCTCGCCACACCTCAATACCTTCCCTCTCTCTCTTGGTCACAACAATCAACTCCCATACAGAATTGATGTTCACCTCTCCAACCAGTCAGTAACATGCTGCCAGTTCACCAAGTACACAACCGTACTCCAAGTAGATCCCCTGCTCTCTGCTGCTACCTGCAAATCACTAGACCTTACTCACCATTGTAGATCTCCTATAGAAAGTCATGCAACCATGCTGACCAAGATCATACACATACGAAGAACCCTGCTGATTCTCCAAACCAGTACCCACCTTGGTACTGTGGCACTAGGAGGAACACACCGTTGCTCTCTTCTCTCTGAAGGAGCTTATTGCTCTCTTACTCACTAGCTACAAAGTTTACAATACATCCCATGAGTCCATATATAGATCTCATGCTTACAATAATTAGACTAACCTAATTACAATAATTAGACACGCAACTCAAGACTAAGACTAGCCTTCAACATGCAAACTAACAGTCTCAAAATAGACTCTCCGGACTCAACCTTAGTAATTTTGAAGAATTTAAGAAATGGAAGATAGGTGGGTTTTTTGGAGTTCCTGCCATAATTATTCATTAGAGTTGTATTGATGATAAGACAAGGCTTTAAACCTAGGAAAAATGTCCAAAAAAATATTCATTGAGGTAATTTGAGCATTCTTGCATACTACAAAGGCTCAGATCATGTTTTGACATCAACAATGATGATAGATGGACAAAACAAAGTGAATACATCTTTGACCCATGGGACATTGTATGATATTTCACATCATCTCATGGACACATATATGAAGACAAGGCATGTCCTAAAGACATGTCACTTGATTGTTGTAACATATAAAGTCGATACGTAGACTACAACATTATAATATGTAAGGTGTGCATATGAGAGAGATGAATATATGTGTCATGGGGGTAATAATGAGATATGAGAGGTGTAAGAGGTGAAGTAGAGTAAATATTATATTTTAAAGTGAAGATAAGGAGTATAAAGATAAAGTGTATATTAGCATTGTAATGGAGAATTCCATGAATAAATAGAAATTATATTAATAACTATTGTGTTATGTGTAAAAGTGAATGGAATATAGGACACACTTTTTTTATTTAGTTGAGTAACACATAATAATCTATCGAGGTGTGTTTTCTTATTCTCCTTTGCATAAAATTAGAGCTAGTTAAGGTCACTCGATCCCATAAGAGATTAAGGAAGACAATTACATCACACAAACCATCACCAATACTCATATATCATATAATAACAATATTACACAAGTACATTGTATTCGTTAATGGATACATTCTTCATAAGTAACAACAATGTGCATGCAAACTACAACTTGATATAGTCATCAAGCCTTTCACATTATAATGTATACAAAAACCTAGCATCCAATCTCTATCAAAACACGTATGTTCTCAAGCCTGTGCATCCCACTCATTTCTATTAAATCTTTGTCTAAATTAGAGGTTGAAGGGTTTATTTATAGTTTTCCCTCACTGACATACTCATGACAAATGGATCTGGATGGATATATCTTCTAGATAAACCTATAAAATTCCGTGGATTGTCCCATTTTCTTACCAAAATACCTTCTCCTAGATCATTCACACACAACTCACTTCTATGTTACCTCTTTACAATAGTCATTGCCTTGTGCATATACCTTTTTAAGCTTATGTATGTAACATACATGCACATATCCTTATACTTATCCAAAATCTCATCTTTAGCCTAATACATGTAACTTTGGGGTGAATAGGTTCTTGATTAATCCTAGCATTTTTTCTACTTGCAATCACAGATCTAGACAATTTGGGAGGCATCAAATGTAAACATGGAAAGTATGCACCATATAAATTCATTAGTGTCTGATAATTTTTTTGAAACATATAACCTAAAGTTTGGAATCAAACACAAGGAAGTTAGGGCTATCGGATCCAAGAGCATATAATATAATAAACCCTATAAAATATAAGATAACTTCATATTTTCCTTATAATAAAGTAAGATGCGAGTGTAGGAGAGCATGGGTTCACCAAAATGTAATACGAGTAAATGGATTTATACTAATATTGCAATCTAAATGCCCATAAACATTTAACTGAGTTAAATAACATGCACAAAATAGTAATTGGCATAATTAATTAATTCCAAAACTAGATAAAAGAGGTGATATGCAAGATTTAGAAATGAAACTTGAATATCGTGAGATCTGGGGTTAGTCGTAAAGATATAATAGTGAAAATGTGTACCCATATGTGAGACAAAGTTCACTTAGAAAATTTTTGTCGAACAAAGAACCTTGGATGGATCGTAGTGTACTATTGAATAATGTCTAGATCGTATGGTAACCCTGGAAAAAATATCAAGCAGATCAAAATTGTTTTTGACATTATACTTGGTTTTCAAAAATCTAGCTCAAAATCTTGCGTCTTTGCTTTAATCACCTACAAAAAAGAGGTTCTTCTTCTTTTCCTAATTAGACAACAATACCTAAAAATTGTAAAAAAAATAAAATTTGTTTTGGGGCATATGTTATCCGAGAAAATAGTCAAACTACCTTGATATTTATTAGGGTTTTGAACAATAAAAATATTAAAAACAATACGTTAATAATTTCAAAAATTCAGATATGCATACAATGCAATTTTGTGCATTTTCTCTAACATAAATTTGAATGCTTTAATAAATACTTGATTTTCTTTAGATTATTTATTATTGCTCAGTAAATCTTTGAATAATGAATTCTCTTTGATTTCATTTAGATTCCTTAAATTAGTTAGGAGGATTTTGTATTTATAGATAATTGAAAATAAAATTAAGACCCCCTAAGCTTCAATACCCTAGAGGTATTGAAATAAGGGATGAGGTCAAGTGCAAGCCTTGAGCATCTATGACAGAGTAGATATCTTTAAGTGTCTTGACATAGAGCTAAATAGGTATTGAAATAAGGGATGAGGTCAAGTGCAAGCTTTGAGCATCTATGACAAAGTAGATACCTTTCAGTACCTTGACATAGAGCCAAAGGAGAACTATTATTTTTACATCAATGCCAATAAGTTGATGTCTTGCAATTAAAAAATAGGTCTATATTGACACACAAACTGACCTCAAACGATTTAAAAACAAAAAATACGAGAACAAAGGATAAAGACACTTAAGCCAAACGAGTGACTAAAAAAATGTATGGGGTTCATAAATGTTATAAACAAAAAGGGTCCATTTAAGGGGAAAATAAGAGGAGGGATAAAAGAGAAATTGGTGGGTGTTAGGAGAGGAGTTAAGGATTGGGTTTAGAATTTCAAATTAATCATGCTTGTGAATTGAAAATTTGTTGATGGCAAGTGTTTTGAGGTACTTTGTAAAATAATTTAACATTTTAAAAAAAAATTCAAACATAATATGTATAAAATAACTCGTAATAATTTATCATATAGGGCTTTTTGAGAAAAATATGGCTTTTTAATTTTTTAGGTTGTAAAATATTTTATTGTAATTTATAGTTTAAAACACAAAACACATAGTGAAACAGAGTGTAATGACTTTTAAAAGTAAAAAAAAATGCACCAACCGCCTTAATTCAAGTAGTAAAATATTATTTATTTTATAATTATAACATATACTTTGAAACACAAAACACAAGAGACGACAAAATTTAACTTTTAAAAGTCGATAAAATACACCAATAACATTAATTTACACAATAAAATATTAATATTTCTTAATTATAATATACAATATAAAACACAAAATATAAAATACGGACTCACACAACTTTTAAAAGTGGACGAAATGCACCAATAATACCAAATCTAAACTAATAATTAAAAAGTACCCAGACATCCGGAAATGATGTAATTGAAGGACTAGGGACCATTTTGTTTTCGGTGCCTACACCAAGTAACGACCAATAAATTCTCAAGGGACTACACACATATCGATGAGGGCGGTTGGTAAGGAAGTTATGGTAGGGCACTTATAATGATTTTTTTTTAATACATAAAACACAAAGGCAATATTCTGGTTACCCTACAAAATAGAGGGCAGGCAGTGTTAGGGTATGAGTGACCCCTACGAAGCCAAAGGGCATCCAACGGACATTGCCTCGCCTCAAATAATGTTGGGCGACAAAAAGAAGCAAAACACACACACACACATGATGATTAAAGATATTGACGAATGGAGGTGGTACGCGTGGGCCCCCGTCTGCGACTGTTAAATCAATCATTAAAGTTGAAAACTTTGGGGTGAGGGAAATATTAAAAGCCCAAAGGGCGTGACAGGGCATTACCGTACATTCTTTTGCTTACCTACAGGCTACTAAGTCCACATGATAGTCGGTTGCAGGCTCCGGAGCATGTGATCCCGATCTCCCTCCTGCCACGTCACTACACGGGAGGGCTTTAATATTTACTAAAAGGGTCCCTCCATATTCACCATTATTCACGTGGCGGGGTAACGTTTCTTTAAAGGGGAATAAATTGCCACCGCGCTTAAACCGTGTTTACGTTATGACGTGGTGGTGTCATGTGCACTTTAATGTGTGCCTGGATGAGTAGGTAACTTGTTCCTTCTAATTTTTTGGGTTGATATTTTGGATTATATTTTATGATTTATTATTATTAAGAAGAAAATATGTATAACAAAAATAATAAAATTGAAACAGTTAAAAAATTAAGATTTTTAATAAGTTTTAGGTTTTTTATTGTTGAAATGTGATTGTTGAAAGGTTAGGTTTGTTATAATAGATTTAGATTTTGGTGTGTATTTAATCATATTTAATTTATTATTTATTTTAATTAAAACTATTTAAATCAAAGGGTAACATGATGCTTTGTGTTCAAAAGTATGCATGAGCAAAATTTGAAGTGTTGAAAGAGTCGTCTTTATTGACATGAAGGAACATTTTATATTAGTTTGTGCATATGAAAATATACAACTTTGTTTTCATTATAGAGAGGATGATGTATGATATTGAATACATAAGTATTAGATTATAAACTTTTAGAAGTATTATGTACAAATTTTTAGCTCGACGTTTCACATCAATATTTAAGATCTATCATCAAGAGAAAAAATTAATCAAAATATCGAATTAAAAAATTATACACATTACTACTTTCAAGAACTTGTAATCTAATCTTTATAAACTCTCAAAACATCAAATCTATCATAAACAAATATTATTTAAATTATATTTTATAACATTTACTATAACTTTAAATATACATGAAATACAGTTATTGATGAAACTCATCATAGACCTAGACTACACCCAAGCCCATAACAAAGCTCAGTTACCCAGCACTCATGGACTAGAGTTTTAAGCCCTTATTGACCTTGGTTTGTTGATGTCACTCAACATTTTTCCCCTATTCATGCACATGCAAACAAAATTGTGTTGTAGTTCACCTTATAATAATATATTATTGTAAAAAGAATTACTTGGCAATTTACTACACTTCCAAACATCTAATCAAAAAATCAAATTATAAGGATAATATTAAAAAAAGTCTGGATTATGAGTTAGCTCAGGGTACACCAAGCCAAGCAAGAAAGCTCATATGAATGAGCATCGATGGGCTCTAAACACGCTTTTTGCATTCATATGTACACCCTAAATATGAAAGTATTTTTTGGTTATAGTTGATCTCTTACACACTTCAATGAATCATGTGTGTAGACCCTAAATGTTTAGATAAAAGGGTAGCATAACATTAAATCTGGTGGATTCAAAATTAAAACTATATTGATGGTTTAGTTGGGGTGTCTTACTTCTTAAATTTACAAGGACACAATGTTTAAAGAAGAGTGTGAAAAAAGAGTATAATTATTTTACTTTTATGATTAGTAGAGACAAAATGGTACTATATAATAAAGTGAAAGAGTGTGAAAAGAGAGTCTAATTATTTTACTTTTAAGATTAGTAGAGACAAAATGGTACTATATAATAGAGTGCCCTTATTATGATGATGATATTTAAATAAGTATGTTAATAACTTGAAATTTGACACTTTTTTATTTGAAGAGACTAAAATGAATAAAATAACATATTTTTAATCAAAATTTACAATAGAAAATCTAACATTAGAAAAGAACATACATTCAATAAATAATTTATATAGGAACAAACTTTTTAAGGAAACAACTAAATTCTCAATATCATTATTTAAAATAATTTTAACATTTTTTAATTTTGTAAATTTTAAATTTAATAAATATAATTAAAACCATTTCATTTTTTATACTTTAATAAAATAGTATAAATATATCATCATTTTTTAAAATTTGATTATAGATAAATGTTTTTACAAAATTTGGAGTTATGAACAAGATATGGGAGCTATGAACCATATCATTTTTGACTTGAGTTATGAATCAATATAGGGCATAAATAAGTTGATCCAAATCTCCCATCAAACAGAAAACAACTATCACCAACATTACAAACATCACCAATACCCACAATTAACCTTACAAACAATACCAACAATACCAATACAATGCAATAACTATCACAACCGCTCAAATCGTTAAACCCTACCAAACCAATTTATGTTACAACCCTCTGAACAAGGTAAGATTTAGATTGCAATTTAACATTTACCCTATGAAACCATTCCCTTACTTGAGCGGACACAAGTTTTTTCATGGTGGGTGGGACCTACCGAAACATACCAAATGTTGGCAAAGTCAACCGTGGAGGCGTCCATGTCATCACTTTGCAGTTTGCCTCTGGCAAAACCACGAGGTGGTCACATAATATATGTGGATTCCATGGCTGCTCCCTGCAACTGCACATGCATGAGCTCAGACGTACAAATGCTCTTCCTTCAATATCCTTCTCATGCAATGTAAGAATTGATGGCACATCCGTTAAATTTCTACAGTCAGCCCTCAACAGGCAGTCAAACAATGGACTGAAGTGATGTGAAACAAAGAAAAACAGGGACTAGCACAGCATGGGTTATATTATTACCCCTTGAGAGTCGAGACTCTGATACCCCATCGTAAAAGGAGTCCCCCTCTGTCCCCACATTCACATTTGTTGGGAAAGGTGAATTACTATTGCTACCAAATGGCTACATTCTTGCAGTAATTTATTTAATGAGAATCTACTTATCCATTGGACGGAGGGAATCCTATGCCTGCCTCTCAATTCTTCTTATAACATCACCAAACCACATTTCTAAACTTGGTTGGGTAGCAGTTGTTGCTCTCTTATTGGTCTTTTCCTGCATTGATCAAGATGGGGAGGGTGTTTCAGAGGGCTAAAATGCTGTTGGGTGTGGGCTTATTGATGGTGTTAGCAGCATCACCCACAGCAGCATCAGCAGGCCATGATTACGGAGATGCTCTGTCAAAGTGTATCATGTTCTTTGAAGGCCAAAGATCAGGGAAAATACCTCCAAATCAGCGCATCCAGTGGAGAAGGGACTCTGGTCTCAGAGATGGTGCTGCAGCAAATGTAACATCTTTTTGTTTCAGTACAATGTGTTTAAGCATTGTTGTGAGCTAATACTTATGTTTCAGATTGGATTCATGAGTGCATTGTCTTGTTTTGTTGTGCAGGTTGACTTGGTGGGAGGATACTATGATGCAGGAGACAATGTCAAATTTGGTTTCCCCATGGCTTTCACCACCACAATGCTAGCATGGAGTGTTATAGAATTTGGAAAGCTCATGGGCAGTGAGCTCCAGAATGCCAAGAATTCGATTCGTTGGGCTACAGACTATCTTCTCAAAACCACTGCACACCCAGACACCATTTACGTACAGGTTGGCTGGTTGCAGTATTATGTGCAGGTCTATGCCTATGGGTGCTGTTGCTTGTTTGTTACATAAAAGTAAAATTTAGTTTCTTTTTTTGTATGTTGGAGCAGGTGGGTAATCCCAATACTGATCACAATTGCTGGGAAAGGCCAGAGGATATGGACACTCCAAGAACAGTTTACAAAATTAGCAAAGATAAGCCTGGCTCAGATGTTGCTGCTGAAACTGCTGCAGCCTTGGCAGCAGCATCCATTGTGTTTAGGTCATCAGATAGGGCATACTCTCAACGCCTTCTCAACACTGCAGTTCGTGTAAGTTCATTGATAGATATTATGAACTTCAATGCTTGTTATCTGGTTGTCCAACAGTTTTAATAACCTGTCTTTGATCATGTTAAAAGACTTAAAGTCCAGAAGTCCATAAATTATTGGGAAAAAAGTTTATGATAAAAACTGTCAAAGGCAGTGAGGGACCCATAATACGATCATTGATAGATGGTGAACAGGAGCTTCCTATATAAATACCTTTATTAGGTACAGATAATTTTATTATATAGAGATAACTTTAGTATATGTGTATCAAGGTTTTCTTTTTCCTTTTTGAGGAATAATTACGATTACAAATTAGAGCTCCTTTGGTCGCTAGATCTAAACTGTCTAAAACATTGAGGGAAAATGCATCATCTGGATGAATTAGGGTTATAGACATTCAGTAGAACTAGAATTTTAGACTCAGAGATTTTCATATACTTTGATGAATATGATGACTTGATGAAGTTGGGCTCAGTGGTGCCAATAAGAACTGATTTTTAAGATAAATCTTATGTACATTATTTTCATCATGTGTGCAACGGTAAAAGAGGAAATCATCTTCTTTGAAGATGAATGATAGATTGGGATTGCCGAAAAAAGCTTATAACATAAATTAACTTTGATCATATTTGCAACAGGTTTTCCAGTTTGCAGACAAGTACAGGGGAGCCTACAGTGACAGCCTCAGAGGAGGAGTGTGTCCTTTCTATTGTGACTTTGATGGATTCCAAGTGCGTGTATAACACTAACTGTACTGTTAGATAGATTCGCGGAATATTAGTAAATGTTCCATAGCATATTAGTAATTCACTGTAGTAAGCATTGTGTTTATGTTTGTAGGATGAATTTGTTAGACAGATCCATAGAATATTGGTAAATGCTTCATAGCATATTAGTAAATTCAGACCAGTGAACATTGTGTTTGTGTTTGCAGGATGAATTGTTGTGGGGTGCAGCATGGCTCCACAAAGCGACTAAAGATCACTCTTATATCAGCTACATTCAAATCAATGGCAAGACTCTGGGAGCTGATGATAACATCAATGAATTCGGATGGGACAACAAACATGCAGGAATAAACATTCTTGTATCTAAGGTGATCTATACCATACAAACATTATATTAATTTTTTCTCACGGTTTGAGGGAAGTTTCTCAGTGCCATTGTTTGTTTATAATGTGCAGGAATTCTTATTGGGGAAGGTGAACTTCCTTCAAACCTACAAGGGACATGCTGACAACTTCATTTGCTCTCTGTTGCCTGAAACACCCTATCGACATGTTGCACGCACACCAGGTATATTTACAATATGGCTGCAGCTTCTTATGTATATGCTTGTTTATCTAATTCTAAACTACCCTCCTGTCTAGGTGCACAGTGGACCTTAAAATAATGTTTAGTTTACGTTTCTCTTATCCATGTAAGGGACTGAGGGAACTTGCTTGTATGTGGATCTGACAGGTGGGCTTATCTACAAACAAGGAGGGAGTAACATGCAGCATGTGACAGCCATATCATTCCTGCTTTTAGCTTATGCAAGTTATTTGAGCCATTCTAACCAAGTAGTGCATTGTGGAAACATTGCTGCCACTCCTGCCAGGCTACAAGCAGTAGTCAAGCGCCAGGTACTTAATCATTTTCTGTGGTGCCATATGCTTATGATGCTTGTGCGGTCGATGAATTACATACACCATTCCCCCCTCACTAACAAATGCTTACTGTACCTGTGTGGTAAGGAGGCACCCTTCCCTTAATGGGAATATATGATGAAAAATGTTAGTGGGGTATTGACTGGTAGCACTCATAAAATCACTGTAAAACCCTTCAAAAATTAATAATCTGACCTATGATTTGGTTTTATTTTTGGTGTTATTAGAGTGAGTGATACAAATATTTTATGATTGGTTTTGATTGCAGGTGGACTACATATTGGGGGACAATCCACAGAAACTTTCATACATGGTGGGATATGGGCCCAACTTCCCCAAATACATTCATCACAGAGGCTCATCTTTGCCCTCTGTAGCACACCATCCGAATCACATAACATGCAAGGGTGGGTCTCAATACTTTTTCAGTAGAAATCCCAATCCAAATCTTCTTGTTGGGGCAGTAGTGGGAGGACCCAACAGGAATGATCAGTATTCTGATGGTCGCAAGTACTACAAGCAGGCAGAGCCCACTACTTATATCAATGCTCCCCTGGTTGGCATATTGGCTTTTTTCACTGCTCATTAGAGGGAAAACAAAAATGGCAGACAATCCACTGTTGTAAGGCATTGAATGCAAATTTCTGTCTACCCCCAAGAAAGGCTAAGGGCATATATCTGCCAAAGTGCAGAGGCATCATTCCTCATTATTAATTATATTATGAATTGTTTAGATTTCAACCAGTCATCATTTCCATATACCTATCATATCAAATTATCAATACAGCTATCTATCTATCCTTTTTGCACAGTGTACCTACCCTTTACTAAAAGTGTATATATGTTAATCCGCCCTGTGTTCTGTAATCATGACTCAACACAAAAAACAAATAAGGTTAAACGGCAGACAGTTTTATGGGAAATGATAAATTATTATTATGCACTTTTCATCTTTACCCAAATCAAAACACTACGATCTGAAACATGTCAAATCAAAAATAAATTTTAACGATACAATTCTTATTGGACAAGATGGGACGCTGCTTCCCTAAAATTGCCGTTGAGGTGTAAAGTACGCGGTGATGGACGTTTTTATTTTAATTTTTTAAAGTGAAATATATCTGAATAAAACTCTGCTTATGTCAGTTTATTATGATGGAAGGAGCATCTTTTCATTAAGATTTATGAAATATTAATCTGAAAATAATGGGTGTTTTATTAAAAGATGCCAAAATAACTTAAAAATTTAAATATAAATTTCGATTGAAAAGTGTATTTTTTAAAAATATAATAGTACATTATTAATTATATTAAAAAAAATGGAGGGAATCATATTTCACAATGTTAGAGAAGGCAAAAAAAATATAATATAAATTATATCACCAAAACGGTGTTAAAATTAACAATGTATAATAGTTATAATCATAATAAAAGTGTGGTTCAGTTAAAAAATGGTGATAAAACTAAAGATCCCTAAACCTAGGACCACTAACCATAAAGAATGAGGTAACTACACAACAACAACGAACATGGAGGTTGGAAGAGGCGGAGGATGGGGGCTATTAGGCTTATCCCTCCGCGATTAGTACCTGGAAGCTCTGTTGTGTGAGTGATTGGTTCCCAACCATCATCTTACTGCCCTTATTTAGTTTCCTCAACTTGTCGAAAAGGAGAATTGGCAGGGGCTAAGTGTAGAAGCTCATCTTGGGGAAGAGCACCCCAACCTCTACTGTCACTGTGTTCAAGATGGTCAAACACATCGCCACCATGAGGAGTCAAAGGCTAAAGGGCGAGAGAAGGCCCCTGCGCCTAGAGCGATGATGAAAACCTAGCCTCGACGATCATGGGGAGGATCCAGAGGCATCCGACTAATAGTACATAAAGCACTCTGCCATTCGTCCAAAAGAGTCCAGAGGTGCTCAACCTCTAAGTGGGCCTTCTCCCCTTGGACTTGGATTGGAAGCAAAACATTGGAGATAACATCTTTATTAGTCACCAAAAAATTAGTTTCCATAGCTTCATTATTAAAAATAACATGATTTCTATCTTTCCATATATGAAAAAGAATATCAACATGAAAGATTTGCCAAAAAATGTTGTTTCTTGTAAGGAACATCCGAGTCTCCAAGAAGAACCATTTTTCAAGTAAACAATTCTAGAAAAAAATGTTGAAAAGGGGTATGAATCCATTTCTAAGTAGATTGAGCATGGGGGCAAAACTAGAAAAGTTATTTAAAGGTTTCAACCTAATGATAAACAAGGCAAGTGGGATTTGAAACCCTTATATGTTTGAGATGATCTCCAACTAGTAGGCCATGATAAAGAGTACACCAGAGAAAATGAGCTTTTTTGGGCTCAATATGGACTTTTTTCAAAGATTGGCAGCCTTTGAGCTCAAACAATATTCACGGACCTTAACTTCCAATTATGGTTGAAAGTTTCACTCTAAATATGCTAAGGGGTAAGAAGATGATATTCAATATAGGGTTTGTACCAACAAAAAGTAGTAAGCCAATGCTAGTCTTTCCACCATGGGCTTTACAAGATACACCAATCTTGTGAAGATAAACATCAGGATGGTGTTCTAAATTTCAGAAATAGACTCTACATTCTCATTCTTATCTTGATAGTTAATTGTAAGCATAACCCATGAAAGCCACCTGCAAGAAACCTCACAAAAGATGTCACCGATAGTCTTGATTCCTTTTTAAAAAAGCCTATGACCTTTAATCCAGGGGACTATGACAAAGGAGATAGATGAAAATTAAGAATGGGAGACCACTAGAGAGAATGAGGATTAAGAGAGTTTATTTCTGAAACCATCCCCTACCCAAATGAGGTTGGGTTTGAGTAATTCCCAGGGTTTCCATACACTTTTAACCATAAAAGTACTGCCAATTTTAATTGTGATAGGTGAAAGAAGAAGACTCTGCAAATCAAGTCCCTTTCATGCCTTTCTACCAAGAGTTCCTTGGGTATTGTAATGCCTCAACAAAACCTTTCAAGTCTCATCACCTTCTAAGCTTATGATGTTCCACTTGATGCTGAGGGCATGGCCTTGAAGCTTAATGCCAATGAGCCTAAGCCCCCTGCATCTTTAGATCTATAAAACATATCCCAAGGGACCCTATAGAAACCCTTATGGCCTTCTGAATTTGCCCAGAGAAATTATCTCAGTAACTTCATCAATTTAGCATAGGTAACTTTGGAACGAGCCCAACAAGAAAAATAATAAACATGAGTAGTAGCTAGTGTTTTCAAATAAACTTGGAACTTCCCTAATAAAGAAAGAGATTTGGTGATCCGATACGCTCCCAACAAGAAAAATAATAAACATGAGTAGTAGCTAGTGTTTTCAAATAAACTTGGAACTTCCCTACTAAAGAAAGAGATTTGGTGATCCGATAGGAAAACTTTTTCTCAACCTCTAGACAACATATGACCAAACTTCAAATGGAGAAGCCTAAAAAGCAAAGGGAATGTGCAAAAACTTAAATTGCACATATAGATAAACCCATTGCCATTGATATCCTTCCAACCAAGAAGAGTTGGGGGAGAGATATTGTATGTAGTTATAGACACTTGAAAACTACACAGTTTTAGATGTCGATACGCCTTGAACCCCTACCCAACTCTAAGGCTAGTTGACCACCTAGTTGACTTAGCCCATTTGTTAATTTACTAACTTAACTTTTTAATTCACCACTCCTTAACCCATTTTCCTCTAGAACCTCGACCGCTAATGGTCAGCTTAACCATCAACAGTTGGCCTAACCATCAACAATCAAGTCTCCAAGCCTACTTTAAAGCTTTAAAGCATTACCAACTATATGAGATAAGCATGGCACATTTAGCAAATTTCTCCTCCACCACAATTAGCAATTTTCTCTTACACATTTAGTAACTTCATCCTATAAAAAGAGAGAAGCAGGAAGAATAAAGGATCTAGAAATAAAAAAATCTAGCAATCCGTGTCCAAGTTATCTTACTTACATACATCCAACATCCCTTCATCAAGCAAGCAACATCAACAGAGACCCAAACCTTTATCGAAATCACTTACGAAGGCCAAAGTATTGTCACTCTGACCAAATTGCTTCAGCCTTCCACCATCAGGTTATAGGTATCTCATGCTTATTTTCTTTGATATATTCCATTTCTAACCTCCTTGCCCTATCTATACCTATCTTTATCTTATTTTCCATCCTTTAGATCCATAACACCCCTCCGCTTGACCAACTACCCAATTTGGCATCACTTTTCTAAACATTTCTAGAATTTCACAGGCAACCATCGACAGTTAGCCTAACCACCAATAGTCACCTTAATTGTTGATGATCACCCAACCACTGATGGTTAGCCCAATCATCAACAATTCACCCAACCATCGATGGTTCACCCAACCATTGACTGTTTTGATCCGGGCAACAATTTAGATGACAATTCGGGTGATGGGTCTACCCCAATTGATGACAGAACTTCTGGGAGCCATAACTTTTGCACCGTAGCTCCAATTGACTCACCATTTGAATCGTTGGAAAGATAATAATGAGGGGAACATCGTGAGATGGAACTAAGCTTTGATTGATGAAGTTTTACCCCTTAAAACCCAATGGAAGTGTCCCAAATTTCAATTTTAGAAGTGCAGTCTAAAAATAGTAAGTTTTTAAAAATAGTAATTCCTCAAATTTTGTATTGTTGTAAATCATGGAAGTCGAACCAATTCATCTCCCTCGAGATTAGGAACTCCACACCTTCAAAACATGTATAAATGAAGATGTAACCCGAAATAGAAAGGAGACATCTCTTCTCAGAGATAAACATATATTTTGGTCTGCAAATTTGATCAATAAAACATCTCTTCTCAGAGATAACATTATTTGAATTGTTTTATTCTTGTTTCTTGAATTATCTTTCAACCAAAGCTTTCGAGTTTTGGATCAGTGGTATCAGAGTGGTTTGTCTTTAGAGTGTATGATCCCAAGAACGAGGTCAGATTACAGGAAGCTTGAGTGGAAAATCAAACCAATAGACTATCCACCTATTTGCTCCAAATGAATTCAAATGGCGAACAACATCGAGACATCTGATCCTTTCAAGGAAATGGTGAATGAAGCCTTCCAACAATAGCAAGCGCAAATGCTACAAGAATTCGCTCAAATTCTCCAATAAATCTTGATGGAAAATTTTGGCTCCTCATCTGCACTCGCACATCCTTTCAGTGCCCCGACACCCTTCAAGGTTCAGGTGAATTTTGATATTCCTACATTTGAAGGCAAAATCAATGCTGATGCAGTAGAAAATTGGTTGGATCAATTGCCATCTTATTTTTCTGTAAATAAATTCATTGATAAAGAGAAGATTACTTTTGCTCTTCTGAAAGCATCATTGCCTGTCAAAAATTGGTGGGAAGTGTACAAAAAGAGATTCAGTGTAAATGATATTGGCCTTGAGACAGAACCTACTTGGGATGATTTCATAAAATTTGTGAAGGAAGAATACTACCCCATTAGAGCATATGACGATCTGTATATAGAGTGGCAACAACTTCACCAAGGTAAGGAACAATCTGTTCAAGATTACATTGATATTTTTCATTCTCTATTTGCAAGATTGGGAATCCAAGAAAGTGAGAAACACAAGGTTCTCAAATATCGTGGTGGACTACAATGGTACATACGAGGAGAAATAGAAATCTGCAATTTGGAAACCCTTAGTGAGGCATACAAGTTCGCAGTGAAGATTGAGCAGAAGCATGGAAGAATGAATATGAAGAGTTAGACTTCAAAATGGAGAAGTGACAAAGAAGGTCAAACACGAGGCCAAAATTGGAATCAAAAAGAAGGAAAGGCTGGAAAATGGTGTGATTATCACAAATCTGGAACTCACTCCAAAGAAGAATGTTGAGCCATCAAGTCCCTGCTTTCTGAGTCACAATCCTTGACATCTACTGCTCTGCTTCATACAGACCTTGCATTTGAAGAGGTTGAAGAAGAGATTATAGATGCTGAGCTTGAAGCCATTGTTGCTTCATCACAGACCCATGAGGAGAGGCTAGATGACAAGGAAAGGTTGTTTTACTCTAAGTTATGGGTGAAAGGTAAGCCTCTGCATTTCATTCTTGATAGTGGAAGTCAAAAGAATTTAATCTCTACTAATGTTGTGAAAAGCCTAAATCTATCCATGAAGCCTCACCAAAAGCCATATAGTATTGGATGGTTGAGTCCAAGGAGAAACCTTCATGTTACCCACCAATGTCTTCTCTCATATGCAATAAAACCTTTCCAAAAATAGGTCTTATGTGATGTGGTAAATCTAGATGTTTATGATGTACTCTTTGGTTAGCCATTCATGTATGATCGACATGGCATCTATGAATCAAGAACTTGAAGGATCACTCTCACTCTTTGAACATGGCGCTATAGGGTACCAAAGGTACCACCTTCTACATCTGTCTCTCTGATTAGCGCCAAGAAATTTGTTCTCATGGTGGTCAAGCCACAAGAATCTAAAAGGGTTGATGTTACAGCCCTGAATACACAAACAACACAACAACAACAAAAAAAAATAGATACCAAGCTGAAGAAGTTCACGGCCTTCCATCCATAGACTGATGGTCAGATAGAAATGGTGAACAATTGGGCCCTGCACAGTTCTATAAATCACAGTCCCTTCTAAGTATGCATCAAGAATAAAATTGAAGCACAAATACCACACTTGATGACAAATCTTAATGCAATGGGGACCATTGATTCTAAAAGAGGGAGAAATGATCTGGGCAATAATTCAGATGACAATTCGGGTGATGGGTCCACCCCAATTGATGACAGAACTCTCGGGAGCCATAACTTTTGCACTGTAGCTCCAATTGACTCACTGTTTGAATCGTTGGAAAGCTAATAATGAGGGGAACATTGTAAGATGGCACTGAGATCTGCTCAATGAAGTTTTACCCCCTAAAACCCAACGAAAGTGTCCCAAATTTTAATTTTAGTAGTGGAGTCTAAAAATAGTAAGTTTCTAAAAATAGTAATTCCTCAAATTTTGTATTGTTGTAAATCATGGAAGTTGAACCAATTCATCTCCCTCGAGATTGGTGACCTTCCACATCCTCCCCACACCTTCAAAACATGTATAAATGAAGATGTAACCCGAAATGGAAAGTAGACATCTCTTCTTAGAGATAAGCATATATTTGGGTCTGCAAATTTGATCAATAAAATATCTCTTCTCAGAGATAGCATTATTTGAATTGTTTTGTTCTTGTTTCTTGAATTATCTTTCAACCAAAGCTTTTGAGTTTTGGATCAGTGGTATTAGAGTGGTTTGTCTTTAGAGTGTATGATCCCAAGAATGAGGTTAGATTATAGGAAGCTTGGGTGGATAATTGAATCAATAGACTATCCACCTATTCGCTCCAAATGACTTCAAATGGCAAACGACACCAAGACATCTGATCCTTTCAAGGAAATGGTGAATGAAGCCCTCCAACAATAGCAAGTGTAGATGCTACAACAATTCACTCAAATTCTCCAAAAAATCTTGATGGGAAATTCTTGATCCTCATCTGCACTCGCACATCCTTTCAGTGCCCCAACACCCTTCAAGGTTCAGGTGAATTTTGATATTCCTACATTTGAAGGAAAAATCAATGATGATGCATTAGAAAATTAGTAGGATCAATTGCCATCTTATTTTTTTGTAAATAAATTCATCGATAAAGAGAAGATTACTTTTGCTCTTCTGAAAACATCATTGCCTGTCTAAAATTGGTAGAAAGTGTACAAAAAGAGATTCAGTGTAGATGATATTGGCCTTGAGACAGAACCTACGTGGGATGATTTCATAGAAGCTGTGAAGGAAGAATACTACCCCATTAGAGCATATGAAATGATCTGTATATAGAGTGGCAACAACTTCGCCAAGGTAAGGAACAATCTACTCAAGATTACACTGATATTTTTCATTCTCTATCTGCAAGATTGGGCATCCAAGAAAGTGAGAAACACAAGGTCCTCAAATATCGTGGTGGACTACAATGGTACATACGGGGAGAAATGGAACTCTTCAATTTGGAAAACCTTGGTGAGGTGTACAAGTTCACAGTGAAGATTGAGTAGAAGCATGGAAGAATGAATATGAAGAGTCAGCCTTCAAAATGGAGAAGTGACAAAGAAGGTCAAACACGAGACCAAAATTGGAATAAAAAAGAAGGAAAGGCTGGGAAATGGTGTGATTATCACAAATCTGGAACTCACTCTGAAGAAGAATGTGGAGCCATCAAGTCCCTGCTTTCTGAGTCACAATCCTTGACATCTACTGCTCTGCCTCATACAGACCCTGTAGTTGAAGAGGTTGAAGAATAGATTATAGATGCTGAGCCTGAAGCCATTGTTGCTTCATCACAGACCCATGATGAGAGGCTAGATGATAAGGAAAGGTTGTTTCACTCTAAGTTATGGGTGAAAGGTAAGCCTCTGCATTTCATTCTTGATAGTGGAAGTCAAAAGAATTTAATCTCTGCTAATGTTGTGAAAAGCCTAAATCTGTCCATGAAGCCTCACCCAAAGCTATATAGTATTGGATGGTTGAGTCCAAGGAGAAACCTTCATGTCACCCACCAATGTCTTCTCTCATATGCAATAAAACCTTTCCAAGATGAGGTCTTATGTGATGTGGTAAATCTAGATGTTTGTGATGTACTCTTTGGTCAGCCATTCATGTATGATTGACATGGCATCTACGAATCAAGAACTCAAAGGATCACTCTCACTCTTGGAACACATCACTACAGGGTACCAGAGGTACCACCTTTTACATCTGTCTCTCTGATTAGTGCCAAGAAATTTGTTCTCATGGTGGTCAAGCCACAAGAATTCAAAAGGGTTGATGTTACAGCCCTGACTACACAAACAACACAACAATAGAATAAAATATATACCAAGCTAAAGAATTTCATGGCCTTCCATCCACAGACTGATGGTCAGATAGAAATGGTGAACAATTGGGCCCTGCACAGTTTTATAAATCACAGTCCCTTCCAAGTATGCATCAGGAATAAAATTGAAGCATAAATACCACTTGATGACAAATCTTAATGAAATGGGGACCATTGCTTCTCAAGGAGGGAGGAATGATCTGGGCAACAATTTAGATGACAATACGGGTGATGGGTCCACCCCAATTGATGACGGAACTTTCAGGAGCCATAACTTTTGCACTGTAGCTCCAATTGACTCACCGTTTGAACCGTTGGGAAGATAATAATGAGGGGAACATAATGAGATGGCACTAAGCTTTTCTCAATGAATTTTGACCACCTAAAACCCAATGAAAGTGTCCCAAATTTCAATTTTAGTAGTGCAGTCTAAAAATAGTAAGTTTTTAAAAATAGTAACTCCTCGAATTTTGTATTATTGTAAATCGTGGAAGTCAAACCAATTAATCTCCCTTGAGATTTGTGAACTTCCACATCCTCCCCACACCTTCAAAACATGTATAAATGAAGATGTAACCCAAAATGGAAAGTAGACATCTCTTCTCAGAGATAAGCATATATTTAGGTCTGCAAATTTGATCAATAAAACATCTCTTCTCAGAGATAGCATTATTTGAATTATTTTGTTCTTGTTTCTTGAATTATCTTTCAACCAAAGCTTTCTAGTTTTGGATCAGGTTCACCCAACCATTGATGGTCACTATGGCAGAAAATAATAATAACTTATTTTCACCCCCTTAACCTCAACCAAACCCTATTTTCTATGTTCTTACCTGTTCACAGAAACTTTTCTAATTTTCTAACCCTGACCCCAACTATCTTAGCATGAGTATTGACCCACTTTTGCTATATTTAATCATTTTGTTTAACAAGCAATTTAATTTCATCTCATCTTACATGCATTTACTTTCCAGTTATTGAATGCAAGTTTTCTTTCTTTTCATTTATATCAACTTAATTGTTTTAAACTGTGGATTGATAGCCTCCTAACAAGCATAGACTTCTTGGATGTAGCTCACACTAGCCAATCCACTCAACCATCCATATAAAAACCTATTTTCTAGTGTCTTTCTTATTTGCAGGTTATTCTTTTCAAGCCAAAGAGGAGTTCCCATCATCGTCTAGATCACGCACACACTTTTACCAGGGATTCTTCTACATACCCTATTACTAGTTTCATTACTTGCTTCCAAACTAAGAAATGAGCAGAAAATAATCTAAAACATTTTGGCACACCTAGTGGGACCTAGCATCCCCTTTTCTTCCTTTATTGTATGTTCGTCGAATGAAATCTAAAATTTATTTTGGGTTTAAAATAAATCTTTTGCATACGTTGATTGCTTACTTATTTTAGCTCATCTAGTAACTTAAAGGCAAAGTAATTAATCATAGCTTCACCTCTTTATCACACATGTACCAAACCACTTATCAATTAACACATCAAACAAACCGTAGACAAGGCCCGACTAGGATTTTATCACCTAGCGGTCAACCTTACCCTTTCTCGGCAATCCCACTTGGAGGTTATTACCAAGGGGAGAACCAAATCAACTCTCTGATTGAGTATAAACTCTGAGATTCAATATATTTTGACTAAGCACCCGAAAATCTTATTGTTGTGGTGTGTGAAGTGAGGGGGTGGTCCCCAATACCAAGCCACATATTGAAGATCAATACAAATTTTCTCTCTTGAGCACCTAAACATAACTTGAAACCAACCTTAGATTTATTCTTTAGTACCTAATCTACAAACCCAATCTACTCTTCACACTATCTAAGGTATAATCCAAAAGTGATTTAAAAATAACCCTATGCTATTAAGCGCACTTTACTCTATGTTTAATTTCCTTGAGTTCTTTTATTTTGCTTGCTCTTTGTTTGAGGTGTGAGTTTCATCATTTTATCTCCTATTTCCTCTCATGATCTTTACTAGATAGTAGTTGAGGAATCAAAACAACCAATAAGCACCTTCTTCTTCTTCCTCCATAGAGTATACCTCTGATGCTGAGGGCTCCCCTTATTTTTCTCCCCTCTTATCAGGCTTTCAATTGTTGCTGAGGGTGATCCATATTTCATCACCTTTATCGATAACAACCTCGTGGCTTTTCAACATTACCTAAACACCTTATCTAATCGAACCCCTTTTGCTTTGATTCCTCTTATGGATCTTCGCTATGGTATGCCTTCCCATCTCTTGGTGGGTGTCACCTTAACCCAACCTATGCTCACCCAAGCATCTTCTTCCTCCAATATCCCACCTACTACCACTCCCCAAACTCCATCCAACATCCCAACTAGTAACCAAATACCTACTACTCCAACTAATGTCTCCAACATTGGATCAACTTTACATCTTGTTACCTATACTCCTACCATGGGAGTATCTTCTACCCCTACTTCTACCATTCCCCATAGTTTGACCAACCCACCAACTTCTACCCCACTTCAGAGTTCGGTACTTTATATACCTCAAACCCTCCCACCTATTAGCACTAGAGTTACCACCCACCAACAACCAATTAGCACTTTCATACCCCCAACCCAATCTACATCCATACCACCATCCACCAACCCAAACATACCTCTAAACCAAACCCTATCAACCCCTTAACAAGCACACATGACATCTTACCCATCTGTGTCCAAACCACAAGGATACATAACACCTTCTACCCAACCATTTGTGTCAATCAACCCTTATGCGGCACTATCCCAACCCCTATGTCCGCTTACCAATATGTGGCTTCTTTAGCACCCTCTATCACTTATCCATACATTGTTGCCATCTAACCTCAATAAAGCTTACCACCTCAATTTGTTGCTTCCCAACCTTAAACATATTTGGTCCAGAGGTTAATGGATAAAATGATCAACCTAGAATCATTTATCTCTAGGTCTCATAACCTTTTATCCTTTGATCAAATTTGTAATGAACCCATCCATTTATCCGTTCATATCCATGCTTATCCTCCTCAATGGGAATCACCTAAGTTTTCCAAATTCCAAGGTAAGGAGGACCCCCAACAACATTTAAGAGCATTTATTCATTCTTGTTATTTGATCGCATATGATGATGTTCTCCTTTGTACCTTCCCCATGTCTTTATTAGGACCAGCCCTCGATTGGTATAGTGCTCTTACCAAGCACTCCATTTTTTATTTCTTCCAACTTGCCTAGATCTTTTTAAAGCATTTCTTAGTAAATATATCCAAAAAGGTTTCTATTACTGACCTCTATTCTATTAGGTAATTTGATAATGAATCAATTGCCGATTTCATAGTAAAATGGAGAGGTCTCATCAACCAACTTTCTTTCTCCCTACTCCAACTTGAGTTGATTGAGCTATTCTCTTAGGGTTGTGCTAAACATATTGCGCCCACTCTTCAAGTTCAAACTTTCAAAACTTTTGATGAGGCATTCACTATGGCACGTAAACTTGAAAACAAAGCCATTGATGTGGGGAAATTGAAATTGCAGAACAAGTATTCTAGATTTAAATCCAATGACCCTCCCTCCACCAAAACCACTAACCAATCCAACCATCCCAATACCAAGACAAAAGAATCCACAAACTCGATTATCTTAAAAACTGCTTCACCACCAACTATCAACCAAACCCATCAAACCAAATCTCCCAACCCTTCCTACCAACAAAATTGAAACCAAAATCGAGCTCCTCTTAAACAATACACTCCCATAGGGGAGTCTTATGCTTCAATTTTAGACAAATTGCTCAAAGCTAATGTCATATAACTTCCACCTATCAAACCACCCCAACAATTTGATGCTTCTCACCCCATGCCTGGTTGGTATAATGAGAATGACCATTGTGCCTTTCATCGAGTTATTGGACATGACATTGATAGATGTAATACCTTCAAAAGTCTTGTCCAAAGCTTAATTGACAGTGGAGAACTCACATTTGATAATCCCAATGTGCCTCTTAATCAGTCCTTTGACACCTTCTGCAAACCTTTTCCCAATCATGCTCCTTCTACCCATCACCACAACAACAAACCATAATCATCTCACTCTCATGAGGCACATACAATCAATGTTATTATTAGTGAGCCCATTGTTGAGGAGACCATTGCCTCAACCACTACTTCCTCCATTTCCCTTAGAGAAGCAGTGGACTCAATTTCTATTCCTTTGGATACCCAAACAAAGGAATCAATCATCCCTTTCTCTTCACTTGATGAGACCTTAGCTTTATCTACCTCTCCTTTAATTAAAACACTAAAAGAGACAACCCTTGCTTTAGCCATTTCTTCTTTCTCCATTCCACCTATTGAAGTGGTAGAACTACCCTCCATTCCTTTAGACACCCAAACAAAGGAAACAACCATGTTTTTTCCTTAAAATTAGGACACCACACCTACCTACCCTATTAAAAAACCATCCCTTTTCCCTTTGGAAACCATACCACAAGAGAAAGTGACCTCATCCATCCAACCACCAATTTTAGAACCTCCCATCAAGAACAAGGACATAAGAAACATTCCCTCTTCTCCACCTAGAGGCTTAATTTTTGAAACCAATGACCAAGGAACCAAACCTATATATAAATCCTTTTCTAGACTAGTCCAAAGTCTAGAGTTCACTTCTTAGCCCAAGTTTGATAGAGCCACCTTCCTTTTGACATCGTCTAGGGCTCCCTTGCCAAAACATCTGAATCCTCAACCTCACTCGAATCCAACCTTAAATCCATTATTACCACTCCATAAAATACCTCTTCTTCAAAAACCATAGGTGAACCATCCCAACCACCTCCATCTAACATTGCCAAATCACCTTATGCCTCCTATACCAAACTAATCAAGAATCTAGGAATCCTTCCCACACCTAGTCGTGCTCACCCCTCTTTGAAGTTGGACTTAACTCCATCTAGTCCACCAAAGAAACCCCCAATCAAACCAATAAATAATATAGAGTTACCCAAACCTCAACCTCTAAATAGACCCATATCACCTCCTTTCCACTTGCCTTCTATCTTAGGACCCCGTTCTACCATCCCAATTACCTATTCTTCTTCTAGTAAACCATCCCCCTTTTCTCTATTTACACATATCCCTACCAAATTATCTAGTTCTCCTTCATTGTTAACTAACCTATCCACCTCTACTTTCCCACCTATATCCAACCCTTCATCATCTAAATTCCCCACTTTCAAATCATTGACCCCAAAATTTTCCATAACTAAGCAATCCCAACCACCAACCAAAACCATTCCACCACCTACAACTTCTAAGGTGAAAACTACTTATAAAAAGGCTCCCATCCTTAAAACTATAAACCCATAACCTCCAACACCTTTGAATGAATCTTATTCAACCATCCTACAAAGGTTATTGCAAAATTATTCCATTAGCTTACCACCTATCAAACTATTCTACCCTTCCAATACCAAACCCTCTTGGTTCAATGATAACTTGATTTGTGCATACCATAGGTCACCGAGACATGACACAAAGAACTACAAAGCTCTCCAAGCACTTATTCATAACCTATATGATGAGGATGATTTGTTATCAGATGAACCTCTTTTACCCCCATTACCAATCCTACCATCAACTCAACCTACCCAACATTTACCTTCTCTTCCACTCCCACCCAAGAGTGAGAAGGAGGAACTGAAGTAACCACCAAACTCGATAAATCCCCCATCCACACTATTCATAAATTTACTTGATCTCAGACCCAATAGAAGGATAAGGGAAAAGCCAAAGTGTCCCTCCCATGGAGATACCCTTCAACCTCTCAACCCTCCGACCAAACCCATATACTCACACCTGCACCTATACCACCACCAAAACCTAAAGTCTCAATTTTGGGAGCCTTTCCCTCCAACCCTTCCAACTCCATCTAGCATATGATGATGAAATAACTTTACCAAACACTGATGAAAATGAGCCTTTATGTATTAATCAACACCTCACCCCACCATTGTCAGTGATTGATAGAGGTTCTGCAATCTATAGAGGTCCAACCCGATGATCTTCAACCTCTTGCATCCTTTGTTGAAGCCCTCTAACTTTCTACCTACGTCACCTTTCAGGTTTTCTGAAATACCTCCTATTCATCTTGAGGATTAGATTCCTCCCCTCTTTATCACCATGTACATCAATCACACCCACATCAAAAGGGTAATGATTGATGGAGGAGATAACATCAACATTATGTCCTCCTATGCTTATGACCAACTTTAGCTCCACAAGAACATCATGTCAAAAAACACAAAGGTTTTTCGCTCCTTTAACGATGCTATGACCACTACCTTTAGGAGACCATTGTCCTCCATATCCATTTAGGACCTTGTACCATTCTCAAACTAATTTACGTTATAGAGGGCAGGTTCCAATATAGTGTGTTACTCATATGCCCTTATATTTGTGTCATGAGTTGTGTCCCTTATACTTTACATCGATGTGTCAAAATTAAACATGAAGGCCAAGTTGTTACTATCAAAGTTGACCCCAGTCCTTTTGCCTCTTGCAATATGATATATTGGCCTAATGATGTTCTTATTCCTCCTTCATCCACCTCACCATCAACGACTAACAACACCACATCACTGCCAACAAAAACCAACAACACTCCTATCCACAATGGTGGTGAAGCTTCAATTATCTCATCTATCCCTTCTTCCCATATCCCTGTAGATGACCCCTTTGAATCCATGTTCTAACATCTCTGGCTTGGGGAGTATTGTATTTTAGCCTTGGATGCTTTCCCTACTTCGCAAGAGTATGGGAGCCTCAAGCATGACCCTTCCTATGATCCCAAGATTAGAGCCATCATCCCTTTCGGTCTCCCCAACAATCAAACAAATTTTATCGATAGGGGACTCGATCATCTGCTTCTTGCTCCTACTACCACTCCTCATATCTGACTATTCACCTCCGACTTCTCTTATCTCAACAAACTAGCCTTTGCCAAAGTTTACCTTTATAGGTGTGCTTGGAAGGGGTTTGGTCTTGGCCTTTATGAACAAGGACCTCATGAGTTACCCATAATCAAAACTCAAAAACCTTGTGAGTTATTTGGCCTTGGGTTCATACCACCAGAAGAACCCACCTCACCAAAACCGATTTCCACCATCGAAGAGGATGTCCCATCTTCATTGACCCCACCTTCCCCAAAGACTGAAGACTTTGATATCATCGCATCTAATTTTTTTACTCACCCTATTAGTTTGGGCCCCTTGACCTATCAAAAGGGTAACCAAACTATGACCCTTCCTCTCATCCATCCTGAATTGATAGAGTGATATTCTCCTACAATCAACATCATCTAATGAAAGGACGTTGATTCCATTCTCACCTACCTTGGTGTGGGGGATTCTTCTATTCATAAATCCCTTCCTCCTGAGAACCAAACCATGTTGAATGAATCTACTATTGATGTTAACTTAGGTACTTAGGATAACCACCATATCATCAAGACTGGCTAATCCTTAAATTCCATGGAGTAATAAGATTATTCTTCTTTCCTTTATGACCGTAGCATAGCATTTGCTTGGTCTTATTAGGATATGCTCAGAATTGACCCTTCTATTTCCCTCCACAACATTGTCACCCATCTAGAGGTTAAGCTAGTGCGACAAAAACTTCATATGATACATCCTTGCATTGCCCATTTGGTCAAAGAAGAAATTCAATGTCTTTTATTTGTCAACTTCATTTAGCCGATTGACTATCCACAATGGGTTTCCAACATTGTTCCCATTACCAAACCCACAGGGGGACTTCACCTCTACATCAAATTTCGTGACCTCAACCTCGCTTGCCCAAAGGATGACTTCCCTTTACCCAACATAGACCAACTTATTGATCTTACAGCTGGCCATGAAATGTTATCTCTCATGGATGGTTTCTTGAGATATAATAAAATATTGATTGCCTCCAAAGATCAACATAAAACTTCCTTTATCACCCCAGGTGGAACCTTCTGTTACTAGGTTATGCATTTTGGTCTGAAGAACATTGGAGTAACCTATCAACGTGCCATGACCTATATCTTTCATGATCTCATTCATAAAATTGTAGAAGACTATGTGGATGATCTCCTTCGGAAATCCAAACATCGTAAAAACCACCTAGCCATTCTTGCAATCATCTTTGATTGACTAATCCATTATCATATCAAGCTCAACCTTGAGAAATGCATTTTTAGGGTCTTATCTAGTAAATTTTTTGGTTTTATCATTTCTCTTCGAGGAATTGAAATAGACCTTGCCAAAGTTATAGTAATCTTGGAGATGCCTCCTTCCAATCTTAATCAACTCTGCAGCTTGCAAGGAAATTTACAATCCATCTGTCGCTTCATCTCTGAGCTATCAAATAGATGTCAACCCTTTCACCATCTCCTCAAGAAAGACACCTTTTTAAAATGGACAAATGATTGTCAACAAGCCTTTGATAATATCAAGGAGTACCTTCTCTCTCCACCCATTCTTATTCCTCCTAAAGAGGACCAATCCTTCTACCTTTATATATCCACCACAAACCATTCCTTAGGGGCAATGCTTATTGATCGTGATGAACAAAACAAAGAACAAGGCGTCTACTACATTAGTTATACACTTATAGAATATGAGACTCGATATACTCAGCCTAATAAACTTTGTCTCACCTTAGTCTTTGTGGCCTCCAAACTCTATCACTACCTTCTTAATCATAAAACCTATGTCATCACTAACACTGACCCACTCAAGTATATACACTCTAAACCATACCAAAACTAATGTATGTCTAAGTGGCTCATGCTCCTAGCTGAGTTTGATCTTGAGTTTCTTCAAAAAAAGTATATTAAAGGCTAAGTCATCATTGACCAATTGGCCGAAGCTCCTCTACCAAATAATCAACCACTCCCTCTTGCTTTTCCCAATGAGTCCATCAATACTCTTTCCTAAGAAGAACCCACCTACCAAATGACCATGTTTTTGATAGCTCCAAATGCCAACATGGTGGGGGTGTTGGAGTTATTCTTATTCACCTTAACAATGAACCACTTCCCCTTTCCTTTAAACTTGGCTGTGAATGCACCAACTATGTGGCCAAGTGTGAAGCCTTGGTCATAGGTCCCCAAACTGCTCTAGTTTTGGAAGTTAAAATAATCAAAATCTTTAGCGATTCCCAACTTGTGATCAACTAGGTCAATAGATCCTACTAATGTAAAAATAATGTCCTATTGAATTACAAACAACTCGTAGACATACTCTTAGCATCATTTGATCACTACCTTTCTAATCAGTTCCACAATCTACCAATAAGTTCACAAATACAATGGCTTCCCTTGTCTCCCAAATCCCATCTCAACCTACTAAATTTAAACTATTTGTCACTATCCATCACTTTATAACACCCTTGCATATCAGTTTTGACCTTCCCACCATTTGTAGTGTGGAAGCATCTTCTTTTGACATTTGGTACAACCAAAATTTTAACTACCTTAACCTCAACATTTTCCTCTTAACCTTTCCAAGAATGCTTGAAGAGCCTTTATTTAGAGTACCTCTCGTTACACCATACTAGGGGGAATCCTTTATAAATGTGGATTTGACAGCCTCCTTCTCCATTGTCTGCATAGTCATGAGGCTTCCAATGCTATAGGGAAACATGATGGAATCTATGGAGGATATTTTCATGGCCTATCCATTGCTAAACATATGCTTCACCTTGGCTAATATTGGCCCACCCTCAATCAAGATTGTTGTGATTATGTAAATAAGTGTGTCAAATGTCAACAACATGCTAATTTACATCATGCACCTACCCATGGCCTTCGTGTGTCCAAAGACTATTGGATCTTCTCACAATGGGGTCTTGATCATATTGGGTAAATAAATCCCCATTCCTCACAATGTCATGAATCTATCATTACTGTTGGGTAAATAATTTGTCAGCCAACTAACTGGTGACCAAAATAGTTCCTATCACCATAACATAGGGAGATGGGTCATCCTGGGGTGAAGCTTTACTACATCAACTGGAGACAAATCTCTCCTCTCATCAAGAGGAGGTTCCCTATTAAATATGCAGAGGCTATAAACTATCTATATAAGCAAAAAGTAAGACACGGGGGTAGAATACATCATCCATCTCTCTTCTTTCATAGATGATGCTCACAGACAGAGGATAAATCCTGGGTGATTGGTGAAGGTACTTCTCTTCTTTCAGAAGTAACATTCATCCAAGAGCCAGATCCTTTCTTAGATAGTAGAAATCTTGGTGAAGTGACAGAAGGCACTTCTCTTCTTTCAGAAGTGCTTGTTCTTGCAGGCAATAGGAATCTTTTTGGTAACAGGTGACAAAAGGGCACAAAGTAACTAACAGCTTGAGATGTAGCGCAATGTCTCCACCTCGACTGCCCAAGAGTGAAATACGAAGAACAATGGGGGCACAAAGTCATCCCAAGGTCCTTTACAGAGAAACAAAAAATAAACACACAATGAAGACAACTATGACAACACAAAGTCTGAAAGTAGTTGGCTTCAGGACACCTTCCTTATCACCTCCACTAGTCCTGCTTGTTAAATCAAATAAATAAGAATGCTTTCAAAAGACAAACATAAGAACAATATCCTAAAGTAGCACAAGCTATAACAACACAAAGTCTGCAAGTAACTTGCTTTCTCATTCAATCAAAGAAATATGAATTACAATCTGAGCTCAAAGTCTCAGTAATGCCTTTCAATTCGGGTAGAGTTTCGCTTCTTGTAAGGGGAAGATATCCTTTAAAAATGAGAGAATTAACAAACTTATAGCCACTACACAAGGATTGGCACCTTTTTCCATGGGATGGCCCATGCTGCAGTCAATGTCTTCAATGCGTCTCCAGTTTGGTCTAGAGAGACCATGCTAAGAACAGTGTGCTACCATAACTATGGTGTGTCCCTTCATCTGACGTGTCTCCTCCTTAATATGGACCATCTGGTCCTTTACATATTTGTATTTTCTTCATGGAAGAAAATAGGCTACGTCCCTGGTTTGGTGCGCTCAGAAGTCTACTCAATCCACTATTTCACCTACTAGAAATAACTCTTTCGAAGATATTTCTGATCCTTTGGTCTCGCTCCTCTCTTCACTGCTTAAGCACTTCTTTGATCTTTATAGTCCTTCTTGCCTAAGTCTTTAGGGGGTCCTTTCTGTGTCTTTGACAAGTGGCAAGTTCCGCTGTTATGAAACTCATTAGAAACTTACAGAAAATAGGGTCCATGACACGTTTTGCTCGAGCAACTCCAAAAGGGGAACATGGATGCAAACACTTGTCATGTTTCATTGAGTCATAACAGGACATGTGATGTATTCTGTTCTGCTTTATAATGGACATGTGGCAGCTTTCAGGCTTCTTTCTCTCAGTGGGCTTTATCCTTTATGTCCTTTGGACAAAATGTCCAGAGGAAATCTTCCTTGCCTTTGCATCTTTTCCACTGGGCTTTTGCTTTGTCTGCTTTTGCTCGCTGCCCTCCACAAGGGCACTTGGCTTGGTTCACAGCTCTCCGTAAGGGCACTTGTTCCTTTGGCTTTGGGGCAACCCCTTGAACCTACTGATTGAACTGACCGATTTAACCAACTTTGGTTCAATGGTTCAATCTTGCATTTGAAGCCATCTTTTTGTCTAAGTATTTTGATCTCTTTGAACTGATTGAACTGATTGAACCCATTGAACCAATTTGGTTCAAGGTTCAACTGTTCAATGGTTAATTCCTTTGTTTTTTGCCAAGTCCTTTGATCACTCGAACAAAATGCGTTGAACCAACAACTTGTTGAACCTGTTGAACCATTGAACCCATTGAACTCGTTGGACCAAAATGGTTCAAGGTTCAACGGTTCATTCCTTGCTTAGAAGCTTACTTATGAACATTTTTAGTTGAACCAAGGTGTTGAACCAATCCTGAAAATGACTAAGCTTTGGAAACTTGTTATTTTGATTAAACTCGCCTGTATAAGCCTTTGAACCTATTGAACTTGCTAACTTCAAGCATGTTGAGTCCATAGAAACATATTTGCAGAGTCTATAGATTTGAGTCCCTTGAAAGAGTCCATAGAAATGCACCTATGGAGTCTGTAGATTCAAGCCTGCAGAGTCCGTAGATTTCTGAGAAAGCTTTGAAAAATGAACAACCTGAATGCTCAGAATAATTTTTGAAAGGGGAAGAGAGGATTTTGATATGTAAGACCAAAATAGTTCAAATGTTGTCCCAAAAATGAGTGATATTTTTGGGGGACAACAGCTGGCTCCAATTGGGGAACTTCCTTTAGTTGAAAACTTGGAACCGCTGAGGGGAGTAGAAACCAGAATCTCTAGTGCCTTGAAGTGTGCCATTGGGCTACGGAGTCATGCTACCCAAAAATAAAGGCTCCAAAAAATGAAAATAAAAAGCACAAAATAGAACTAAAGACTATATATATATACATATGTACAGATGATCTTATCTGATGCCTCAAGATTTGAAGCGCTTCAGATGCTGCCCACTGTGAGAAAGTGAAAATGGTGTGCCATCTTGATAAACCAACAGGAAACCATTTTGTCCCCAGAATCGGTGATGGGTGAATGGAACTCTCCACCAGGAAACCATTTTTTTGTGTGTTCCCCTTGGTTTTCTTCTCTTCTTGCCCCAAAGCAAGACTTGACTTTTGGTCCAAAAACCACAAATCTTTGCTCTCCTGGCAAAGAGTTCCTTTTCCTAATTTTGATGGGCAGCAGCACGTCCTAGTACCATAATTTGCTATTCTGATAGGTCAGCCCAGCACATGTCTTGATTGTCCCCCTCAGATATCTTGGATTATTCTTCATTTGGAGTGGAGGGTTCTTCTGCACTTATGCCGCATTCCACCAATTCTTTTGTTGTTTCATCCCTTCCTGAAGACTCAAACAAAATTTGGGCTGCAAGGGCCACGTTTGGGTCTTGACACATTTGACATGATCAATTATGTCAAATGGCTGGGTTGGACTAGGCACAGGGGATGGGAGTTCTTCCTTTTGATTTATGGGAGGGGTGGGAGGATTAGCCTACAAATTTGAAGTAGAAGGTGCATAAATGTTTGGGATACTTACTTTCTTAGCAATCACTGGGTCCTTTGGCTGGATAGGCAGAGTGGACCCATGCTTAGCAATCAAAATTATAGGTTGAGGTTGCTCCTCTGTTTCTCCTTTATTAGCTTGTTAAGCTGACTGATTTTGGGACTGGGTGACCACAGCATATGATCCCTTGGATGCTTCACCTTTACTTCTGGGCTCATCTTGGTAATCCAAGAAACTGATGTGGGAGTTGCCAACTAACTCTTCTTGATCCTCTATGAAGAGACTAGCGTCATTTTCTTGATTAAACTCAGGTTGGAAAGAGAAATCATGCTTTGTTTCCAAATACCCAACTGCTGAGTTGGCTGGAGGTGCTTCAATGGCAAGGTTCCTCTATGGGGGAGGAAGACGATTGGGTTGCCCTTGATGTGCCTAATTAAGGAATGTCCTCCTTGGTACATCTCTCTATGAAGGAGCACATGACATCCCTTGTGCCATTTGTCTTCTAAGGGCCATCACTTCATTTGCTAGCTTCTGCACCATTGGATATGTGGTGGCTGTAGGTGAGTTATCAGAAGATGAGGAAGATGTGCCTCTGTTTGAATCCCTTCTTATCTTTCCATCCAATATAAGGTCATCTTCTAACTCAGTGGATAAGTCTTGAGCAGCTTCAAGATCTATGTGGCCAACACGTCTTAGCAGAAAACTCACTTCGGGCAGCTGTGAGTTTATAAAGAAGCATTTGAGGTTCTCGGGTGTGGGCTGAGCAACTACGGGAATCCTGTTTCTCAGCTTGTCAAATTTTGTAATAAAATCCCTCATGGGCTCATGAGGTTCCTTCTTCATCTGTGTAAGTTGGGCTAGAAAAGCATGAGCATCTTTTGCAGGTTTGAACCTTACTTCAAACTTGGCTTTGATAGTGTCCCAGCCAGTCACTGATCCAGTCTGCAGATGGTAAAACCAGTCTATAGCAGCCCCTTGTAGTGTCTCCATGAAAAGCCTGACTGCCACATCTTCAAATTCCACCCCTATCACACCACAGGCTATGGTGAAGGCTGCAATGTGTTCATCAGGGTGGACTCTTCAATCACCAAAGAATTTGGGGAAATTCTTCCTTGAACTGAGTGGTAGCTCATGCAGGGGTGGAGTTAGATTCAGTGGGCCAAATGAGTTACCCCAGGGGCCTCAAACTGCCATGATTGGATTATGAAAAATAGGGATAAGACATCTGAGTGGAGTTGCCAGATTATAGGACAAAAATAGAAAAGAAACTGGCCCTGCTTCAGCTTAAAGCTTGAGGTTTCAAACTGCGCTTTCTTTCCCAGCAGCTCTGGTTTTGCAGACCAGATAATTTAATGGAGATGGAGGAAGATGGTAAGGCTATAATGATAATGGGTAAGACACAGAATGGAGTCGCTAGAGTCTATAATGGATAAGGGTTATAATGATAATGGGTAAGACACATGTGATGTTTCAATTTGAAACTTGAGGTTCTAAATTGCACAAAATTACTGTGTCCCCAGTTGGGTTGCCAAAAACTGCTGGGTGAATATTTTGTCAGCCAACTAACTGGTGACCAAAATAGTTCCTATCACCACAGCATAAGGAGATGGGTCATCCTGGTGTGCAACTTTACTACATCAACCAGAGACAAATCTCTCCTCTCATTAAGGGGAGGTTCCCTATTAAATATGCAGAGGCTATATACTATCTATATAAGCATAAAGTAAGACACGGGGGTAGGATACATCATCCATCTCTCTTTTTTTAGAGATGATGCTCATAGACAGAGGAGAAATCTTGGGTGATTAGTGAAGGTGCTTTTCTTCTTTCAGAAGTAACATTCAGCCAAGAGCCAGATCCCTTCTTGGCTAGTAGAAATCTTGGTGAAGCGATAAAAGGTACTTCTCTTCTCTCAAAAGTGCTTGTTCTTGCAGGCAACAGGAATCTTTCTGGAAACATGTGACAAAAGGGCACAGAGTAACTAGTAACCTAAAATGTAGCACAAAGTCTCCACCTCAACTACCCAAGAGTGAAATACGAAGAACAATGGGGGCACAAAGTCATCCCAAGGTCCTTTACAAAGAAGCAAAAAATAAACACACCCTGAAGACAACTATGACAGCACAAAGTCTAAAAGTAGTTGGCTTCAAGACACCTTCCTTATCACCTCCACTAGTCCTACTTGTTAAATCAAATAAATAAGAATGCTTTCAAAAGATAGACATAAGAACAATCTCTTAAAGTAGAACAAGCTATAACAGCACAAAGTCTGCAAGTAACTTGCTTTCTCATTCAATCAAAGAAATATGAATTACAATCTGAGCTCAAAGTCTCAGTAATGCCTTTCAATTCAGGTAGAGTTTCACTTCTGGTAAGGGGAAGATCTCCTTTACAAATGAGAGAATTAACAAACTTATAGCCACTACATAAGGATTGGCACCTTTTTCCTTGGGACGGCCCATGCTGTAGTGAATGTCTTCAATGCATCTCCTATTTGGTCTGGAGAGACCATGCTGAGAACAGTGCGCTACCATAACTATGGCGTGTCCCTTCATCTGACATGTCTCCTCCTTAATATGGACCGTCTAGTCCTTTACATATTTGTCTTTTCTTCATGGAAGAAAATATGCCGCATCCTTGGTTTGGTGCACTCAAAAGTCTACTCGATCCACTGTTTCACCTACTAGAAATAACTCTTTGAAATATATTTATGATCCTTTGGTCTCACTCCTCTCTTCATTACTTAAGTGATTCTTTGCTCTTTATATGCCTTCTTGCCTAAGTCTTTGGGGGGTCCTTTCTGTGTCTTTGACAAGTGGCAAGTTCTGCTGTTATGAAACTCATTAGAAACTTACAGAAAATGGGGTCCACGACACATTTTTCTCGAGCAACTCCAAAAGGGGAACACGGATGCAAACACTTGTCACATTCCCCTGAGTCATAACATGACACATGATGTATTTCGCTCTGCTTTATAATGGACACGTGGCAGCTTTCAAGCTTCTTTCTCTCGATGGGCTTTATCCTTTATGTCCTTCAGACAAAATGTCTGAAGGAAATCTTCCTTGCCTTTGCATCTTTCCTGTCAGGCTTTTGCTTTATCTGGTTTTGCTCGCTGCCCTCTGCAAGGGCACTTGGCTTGGTTCACAGCCCTCCATAAGGGCCCTTGTTCCTTTGGCTTTGAGGCAGCCCCTTGAACTTGCCAATTGAACCGACCGATTAAACCAACTTTGGTTCAATGGTTCGATCTTGCATTTGAAGCCATCTTTTTGTCTAAGTCTTTTGATCTCTTTGAACTGATTCAACCCATTGAACCCATTGAACCAATTTGGTTCAAGGTTCAACGGTTCAATGGATAATTCCTTTATTTTTTGCAAAGTCCTTTGATCGCTCAAACAAAATACGTTGAACCAACCACTCATTGAACCTGTTGAACCATTGAACCCATTGAACCCATTGTACCAAAACGGTTCAAGTTTCAATGGTTCATTCCTTGCTTAGAAGCTTGCTGATGAACATTTTTAGTTGATCCAAGGCATTGAACCAATCCTAAAAATGACTAAGCATTAGAAACTTGTTCTTTTGATTGAACTCACCTGTAAAAGCCTTTGAACTTGTTAAACCTGCTAACTTCAAGCATGTTGAGTCCATAGAAACATATCTGCAGAGTCCATAGATTTGAGTCCCTTGAAAGAGTCCATAGAAATGCGCCTGCAGAGTCCGTAGATTCAAGCCTGTAGAGTTCGTATATTTCTGAGAAAGCTTTGAAAAATGAAGAACCTGAATGCTCAGAACAATTTTTTAAAGGGGAAGAGAGGATTTTGATCTGTAGGACCAAAATAGTTCAAATGTTGTCCCAAAAATGAGTGATATTTTTGGGGGACAACAATTACCACCACCAAATATTTCACTAAGTGGGTGGAAGCCATCCCTCTTATCTCCATCAAAGTTGAAAGGATTATCGATTTCATTAATCACCATATCATCTATCACTTTGGCATTCCTCATAAGATCATCACTGGCAATGGAAAATCCTTTAAAAATAAGAAAGTCCAAGATCTATGTGATGCTTTTTGCATCAAGTTAAGATTTTCCTTACCTTATCACCCATAAGCAAACGGATATGCAAAAGCCTCTAACAAAATCCTCAACAAAATGTTAACCAAGGTAGTAAGTGCTTCAAGTCAAGATTGGCACTTACACATCCCCTTCACTTTATGAGCCTATCACACTAGCATTTGAACCTCTACAAGTGCTACCCCTTTCTCTCTCATCTTTGGAGCTGAGGTTGTCATGCCTCTCAAATTTTAGATTCCCTGTCTTCACGTATCTTTACATGAAATCCTTTTTGAGAGCGATTATCATCAAGAATGTCTCAGATTACTTGAACTACTTGATAACATAGCCTCACAGCCCTTAATCATCTTTGTTTCTGTCAAGAGTGAATCAAGCATGCTTAGAATAAACACCTAAAAGAGTGAGAATTCAATATCAGAGACCTCATCCTTGAGGAAAATCAAACATGTAACTAATCTAGAGAAAATCAAAAGAGGCAAATTTGTTTTCAATTGGCTTGGACCCTACATTATATCCCATAAGTATGGATTAAGAGCTTATTGTTTATATTATCTTGAAGGCAAACCATAACCTGAGCCTCTCAACGCTTCGTATTTGCATCCTTTCTATTTTTAAAACAAGGAATGAGCTCACATTTATGTCTAACTTAAGCTCATCCCTTGGTTTATGAGATTTTCACTCCCCTTCACCTACCTATCCCTATTTATTTTGGGGACAATGGATTACAACATAGGACCATGTGATTATCCATCACATGTATATCTTAATCCTAAGCATGGATACCATGGCTCTACCCATGGCATGGTTCTCATGGATACTTTTTGTCTCTATTCAGATGGAATCCTATGATCAGTTGTCCTTCAAACCACTTTTCCTCATCCATCATTAACCATTGTGCTAAAAATCTTGCATCCATAAAGGTAGACCTCTAAGCCTAAATAGACTTGTCCATGTCTAAAATTAACACTCAAAATCCAATTGGGATACCAAAATATTACTTGGGTCTATATCTCTAGCATTACAAACTACTCCCTTGAAGGACGGTTACCTAACAACTACAAAATTGCTTAATAGATAAATTGCTCCCCTTGAACGACAACTAAAACAAATCCAAATTTAGACCACTCCCTTGAAGGATGGCTAACTTCAATTTTTTAAAGCAATCATTTGAAGCCTCCTGCATTGATCATCTTCACCCCTTTTATTAAAAACAAAAAAAATACAAAAAAAGGGGGCCCTATATCAAAATCAAAGTAAGCTATCCCAAAAGGGCCGCAATCGACTCTTTCATATACATTTCATAGACTTCCTGCATTGATCAATCTACCCTTTGTATTCAAACATGGGCTTGTCTATTATAGTTCTTAGGTCACCTATAGAAGGGGAAAACTAACCCACATTAGGTTTACCCATTTCCATTCAACAGTCTACCTATCCCTTACTCTCCCTTCTTACACTCTCTAAAATAAAGAGACTATGAGCTTACTTGACACAAAGTGATCCTGATACCTTCTTTTTGATCAGAGCATGCTCATGCAAACCATTCGAAAGGCTCATTTTCATTAAGCCAATCTGAATTCAGTTTTGTTAGGTCCTTACCAATGAACACATCATGCCTTTCTTAACTTCTCATTATTAGTTCATGAAGACATGTGTCTCATAATTATTTTACTTTTTTTTCCAACATTTAGTTTGCCACCTATACCAACTTTATGTGTCTTCATTATATCTCTATATCACATATCCTATCCAAGCATTCAAAAAACCATTTTCATCACAACATTATAAAATATATCCCATCTATGCCCTTAAACATCCAACATATCATAAACCACATCGTCAAAATAAACAATCAAAATGATCTTATCTATATCATGTACAAATAAATCATCCCTCATATATACACAAAACATCACATCAAACTATCAACATATCAAATTCAAACATCTACTCACACAATGCTTATTAATTCTTTTGTCTCATCATCCATAATATCTACCTATAAAAACATCATACCTATCAAAACCCAAGATAAAACATATTCTTTATTTCACATATCCTCATATATACACATTTTTTAACGTAAAGCATGGGGCAAAAACACATCATACACATTCATAAATATCAAAACAAAAGATCTAATAATAAACCACATATCCATAATCCTATCCACACAATTACATCATGTCAACAAACCACATAAACCATGTCATCATACCATTTACCATATACATTATAAGCAAACCACATCATGGCCATGAAATAACCATAAACTATGTCATCATTCTCTTTACCATCAACATATATACATCAAATAATCTATCACAAACAAAAAGTCACCATGATCATATACACATAAAATCATTTATCTCATATCATAAATTCCAATATGAACAAAATCATTTTATGACCAAATTCAAAATCCATCTTTGATCACATATATATTATATCCATCCAATGAACAAAGCATATACATCTACAAGCAACATCACTCATAACATAATCAAATCAATCATCATATATCTAAAATCATACATACCTAAGCTCATGTCATCCCTTATAAAAATGTCATAAAACATGAGTCCATCCATCCTATCCATCATCATAATACATCATATCTGTCACATAAACAAAACGTGCACAAAAACAATCAATCTACATATCCTCTCATAAGCAAAAGTCCTCATCATCATAATCATAATACATCAATACATAATCAAATAAACATCATAAGCATTGTAAGCATATATAAACATCAAAACATAATCCTCATGTCATCAATATATATCTCATCATTATAAATCAACATAACCAACATATAATCATCATCATCTACATCAGTAAGGAAATACATGTCATAATGTATCCATGTCTCTCTCACTCATATACATCTCATGTCATCATCACGTAGGCTAGTATCAAAATAAAAATCATATACATCATATAATCTCCTCTATCAAGCCCTTAGGGCACCACTCCCACTTGATCTATCCACACCTGCACCTATACCTGCTCCTACACTACCATCTAGTGGTGGTCCCCCTAATATACTCACTTGCCACACTGCCGATGCCCACTATCTTGGAGTAGCTAAAGATGGACCCCCTACCAAGCTAGCCCTGTAGTCTCCATATATCATCTCCAATAACAACTATACCATCACTATCACCTCATAATATCTTAGCTCTTCGATAGTGGCTAGGTACCATGTCCTCAAAACTGTGTCAATTGGTCCTCCTGCTATTACTACAACCATTCCTATCCTCTGTCTCAATGAATCTCCCTCCTGAGTCACTAAGCAAAGAGAGATCTTCTCCTGATCATGCTCACTAGTTATAGTCACAACCTTCCCTAATAAGGTGATAATTTGTGCCTATAAAGTGGCCACTTGTTCCTATAATCTAATGATTTAGACCTGTACTACTACTAGTTATTCATTTGCCTATCCATCCAGTCCACCACCTTGTACTAGTACCCTAACTAGATCTACATCTATAGGCTGTTGACCACCATCACCCCATCCAAAGTTAGCTACTACATATCTATCCTGGTACTAGGCTACATACCCATCTACAACACCAACATCATCTATAAGAGTTCTCAATGGTAACTCTTTGTAGTCCAATATGATGTCCTATGGATATAGCTCTAAGAGTAAAAACTCAACATCTTCCCTCTTGTATCGAGGGAAATTTGGTGGGATCCCCTGCACCAGTCCAAACTATCTCTATACTTGATCAAACAGGATAAGCTCCATCTCACCATCCCACCTCCCATAGGTCCAACACTAGTTCTTTAGTGATAATGTGTGGTAGATGTACCCTACCCAACTTTGCCATCTCACATAGGGCCTCTACACTACATCGCCTACCACCAAACCATCTAAAGCATCTCTAAACCACTCTTTATCCCTAGCACCAACAACCCCTATCAATGCATAATCCCCTCTCCATCTCATACAACCAACCCTATAGTTAGTCAACACATAACCATCCCAAGGTAGTCCTAATGGTCTTAACATTTGAATGTGCTTATACGCCCAACAATGAAACATAAACCCAATGCTAATCTTATACTGCCTATATGCTTAGAAGGCCTAGAGATCCTTATAGATCTGCACTAATAACACGAGGGCCCAATTGAACATAGTCCTCCCCAACAACATCTCCATTAGTACTCCCAACATCAGACATAGAAATTGATCACTACTCAAATTTGGTAGCATGAATCAAGACACCCCCATCATTATCATCATCAATAAACACTGGTCCCCTAGGGCCCTCTGGTATAATAACCCATAACAAACCTCACCTACATGATATCTGGATTGAACCTGATCTACTCCATATATTGGGTCTATGAAATAATCTCTCTCATCATTCTTTACATGATAGATCAAATCCCCCTGAATGGGTATCTATGTGATACATTGAACATCCTCTACGAGGATCATCATCTCTGTAGTTGATTGCAAGAAAGTGTTCATGGATGGGTCCCATCTCTTGATGAGAGCCATGATCAGAGCCATATCATGAGGTAGGTGTTGGTAGTGTCTCATGGTCGCTAGGCTAACCTCATCCATATGTCTCCACTTGTCAAAGATCCTAGGGACTTGGTCCCTCATCTAGATATGGTCATGGGCTTGTATAACAATCACTTAGCAAAGCATACTTAGTTTTCCATGTCTACCTAAGTCTTACCCTATAATTACTTTTTTCAACCCATTACAACCAAACCATTTACATCTACCTTAATTAAATCTATCTAAACCTCTCAAACCAACCTATACTTCTACCCCGACACCCACCCCAACACTATCTCACAAAACTTTATTCACTAATTAATTACTTTTCCACCTATCCATCTATACATATCCACATCTATCATTTTTTCACTTAATTATTTATATTCACTAAACTTTACCCATCAACCCCTCCTATCAAACCTATAACACACTTGTTAAACTTTACCTATAACTCATTTAACCCATGCCTGAACATTTTACCCACATTTTTTTACATTCCATATACCTTCTATACCCATTTCCAAACTAAAACATTTCTCATACCTTCCAACTATAATGCCCTTCTGATACCTAACATAATTTATAAACACTCTCCCACCCCTTTATCATTTCTACAATGTCAAATCCCTTGAACAAATTCATCAAATTTTACAACAATTTAAATTACCAACAAGAATTTCAAAAACTATTAACTTTTAAAATATAACAAATTCAATAAAGACCCCTTGCATAACTTTTAACCCCACTCACACCTTTTTCACAGTAAATTACCCGAGCCTTTCGATCGCCGATGATTCATAAAACTATCGACAGTCCCTCAAGTATCTTTTTCCCTAGCTGCCCAATCATTGGTGATTGAGTTGCATCACCAATGATCACTGGTAGTGCAACTCAAACCCAAAACCTCCTCTCTCCTCTCAAAACACACCCAAATGAACTAAATACACTACCTAAGGTACTTATTCAACCCATTCCCCACTTAAACCACCCTCCAACTCTAAGTTTCATCCACACGTTCACCTAAGTCCACCAACCCTAAGACTTAGGGCATTATTTATCTAAACCCATGCCAAACCCTCTTTTTCTCATTTCTACCTAATAAATATAACTTTCAAACAACATAATTCAACTAACTATTGAATTTTAAAACTCCATTTACCTCATTCCATGATTGTTGGCATGGTCAGAGTCCTTGTACCACTACCTGACTGTGTCCTTGCCCACCCTCCATCGAATCCACACTCAATCATGACTCGAGCATTCAATCTCCCAATCAAAACATTACACCTTATCCAAATCCAATATAAATGAAAAATTTCACAAATTACCCATATCATAAATGACACAAGTCAAAATGGTAAAAATAAATTCACATTTTACTTTTATCTTCTCAATGTTTTAGGGTTTTCCTTGATCATCGACAGTCAAGGTGACCATTGACGGTTGACCTTGAGGACAACCCTAACCATCGATGGTTGGGGTCCCATATTATTTTTTTCAAAATTTTATCACCCCACCTAAGTGCCACCCTTTTGGGAGATTACCTTATCTCCCCCAATCCAACCCCTTGACCTTTCAAAGATTACCCATCTTCAACTAACCCATCTGACCACATCCACCTCGATGTTGGCTATTTTTGACCCAAACATTTGCATGTTTTGTGATGACCTTGCCTTAATCATTTTGACCACACCGACCGACCTTCCCATGTTGAAAATTTTAAATTCACACCACCTCATACATGACCTGACCAATTATGTTATTTCATGAGAGTACTTCTTACCTCAAATACCTGCAAACAACACCAACCCTATCTAGATGACTTGATAGGCATGACCCGATCAGCTATGACCAACATTGTGGACTAGTTACCTTGTTATATGTCTCCCTAGAACCTAACCTTATTTTTATCAAAATTGGTAACTTTAGTCTTTACATGATCTTGACTATCACACTTAGTCATATTTTATGCGCATGTTTATGTTTCAAATAACCAACCATTTTGTGTCACCCACCTTGTGATTATCTCTTTATCATTTATCAAACCCTGACTTGCTTTCATTTTTGCCTCATCAACTCTTGGTTTGAGAGGGAATACCTCCTCTCATACTCGGTGCAACCCAGACCATGACCAACAATCCATTCATTTTTATTTTGGAGCTTGTTAATCCAAAGCCACATAACAAAAAGGGGTAAAATGTAGACACTCAAAAATTGCATAGTTTTAGATGTTGATACACCTTAAACCCCTACTCGACTCTGTGGTTAGTTGCCCACCTAGTTGTCTTAGCCCATTTATTAATTTACTAACTTAACATTTTAATTCACCACTCTTTGACCCATTTTCCTCTAGCTACTTGACCATCGACGGTCAACTTAACCATCGATGGTTGGGCCAACCATTGATGGTTGGCCCATCCATCTACGTTCAAGTTTCTAAGCCTGCTTTAAAGCTTTAAAACATTACCCACTATACGAGATAAGTATGACACATTTTATAAATTTATCCTCCACCACAATCAACAACTTTCTCTTGTATATTTAGTAATTTCATCTTATAAAAGGAGAGAAGTAGGAAGAAGAAAGGATCCGAAAAATTGAGAAATTTCAGAATTTGCATCCAAGATATCTTACATACAAACATCTAACATCCCTTCAACAAACAAGTAGTACCAATAGAGACCCGAACCTCTATCAAAATTACTTTTTAAGGACAAAGTACTATCACTCTGACCAAATTGCTTTAGCCTTCCACCGTCAGGTTACAGGTATCTCATGTTTGTTTTCTTTGATCTATTCTATTTCTAACCTCCCTACCCTATCCATACCTATCTTTATCTTATTTTACATCCTTCAAATCTATAACACATCTCTGCTTAACCAACTACCCAATCTACTATCACTTTTCTAAACATTTATAGAATTTCACAAGTAACCATTGACAGTTAGCCTAACCATCGATGGTCACCTTAATCATCGATGGTCACCTAACCACCGACGGTTAGCCCAACCACTAACAGTTCACCCAACTGTCAATGATCACTGTGGTAAAAAATAATAACAAGTTATTTTCACCCCCTTACCTCAACCAAACCCTATTTTTTGTGTTCCTTCTTGTGCACAAAGACTTTTCTAATTTTTTGAACCTAACCCCTACTATCTTAGCACAAGTATTGACTTACTGTTGCTATATTTAATCATTTTGTTTAAAAAATAATTTACTTTCATCTCATCTTACATGCATTTACTTTCTAGTTGTTGAATGCAAGTTTCCTTTCTTTTCATTTATATCAACTAAATTGTTATAAATAGTGGACTGACAACCTCCTAGCAAGCATATGCTTCTTGGATCTAGCTCATGTTAGGCAGTCCACTCAACCATCTATCTAACAACCCCTTTTATAGTGTCTTTTTTATCTATAGGTTATTCCTTCCAAGCCAAAGAGGAGTTCCCATCATCATCTAGATCATGCACACACTTTTATCAGGTATTCTTCTACACATCTTATTACTAGCTTCATTACTTGTTTCCAAATTAAAAAATGAGTGAAAATAAATCTGAAACATTAGCATTGAGTCTTTCCCCACTAAATAGAGGAACCAAATACAAGGCAAAAAATGTTAAGGCTTTCCATGGCTTTCTTGATTGAATCTTCTTCTTTCAAAATGGGTAAGAAAATAATCATCTAAAAAAGATTCATTGATGAGATGTTAATTAGAATGGGGGAGAGAGATACTTTTCACGAAACCACTTGAGGAGTGATTGGCTAGTAGTTATCCAAATCCTTCTACAAAAATCACATAAAGAGAGGGAACCAATGGGAAACCTTGCCTAATATAACTATACAATCCAAACTTGTGAGATTGCTCTCCTTTAATGATAATACAAGTTCCAATGTTTTGAGATAACATATTAATATTGTAGAAAAACCTTGGGCCAAATATAAGACCTTGAAGATATCAGAGGATTCACCAAGGTCCGAATAACGAGGATGCATGAGTCGTGGTTACATGGGATGAAGCAAGTGAATACCATAAAATGCTAAAGTAAATGAAATCAAACAAGAGACAATTGCATAGACAATTTGGAGAAAAGCCAATATTCCATTAACATAAGATGGCCAAAGTGAAGAATACATATAGGAGAGCACGTAAGTAACTCCTCCACAAAAGGTGGTCAAGGCACCCCAAGAATAGACTATAACTCCTCCATGAAAGGTGGTGACAGGGTGCTAAGAATAGAGAAGTAACTCCCATACCCAGAATAGCCAGTCAAAGGAGTTACTTATGACATTCTTATGACACCTATGACATAGCTATGACACACATCTCTACATAAGCTAGCCTATCCCACAAATGTAGGAAAACTCCATGTATGCACAAATATATAATTTCCCTAATTAAATAATAGGGAAAAATAAAAACTTACACTAACACCCTCCCATAAGCGCAACTTAGGTGGGCAATGTGGAAATATAAAATGGGTCCCGACAACTAGGCCTGATGAGGTACCCATGTACAAATGCAATCTCCCATAAGATAGAGAAAAGGAGAAAACTCGTAGGAAAAAACTCGCCCCCAAAAGAGAGACATAAAAGAAATGAAGAGGCTAGAAGGCCCCCCTAAAGATGATGCTGTTGTAGATGTATACCGCACCCCAAGAAGAGCTCGTAGATGAATGAACTTGCTCTCGATGAAAGGTTTGGTGAAGATGTCTGTAACCTGCTCTGAAGACTGGCAAAAGATTAAGTTAATGACCTGACTATGAATAAGCTCTTGAGTGAAATACATGTGAATCTCTATGTGCTTGGTCTGTTGGTGCTGAATCGGATTCCTGTAAATATGAATGGTACTCTGGTTGTCACAACAAATGATGGTGGGCTGCCTGATAGGAATGCCAAACTAAGAAAGAATCCCATGAAGCCAAATAGCCTCAGTAGCTACATTAACAGCTCTCATGTACTTACCTCTATGGATGATATAGCAATAACATTCTACTTTTTGCTAGACCAACTGATAAGACCAGAACCTAGAGAGAAACTGTAACCAAAAGTAGACTTGCGAGTCTGTGAATCGCTAGCCTAATCTGAATCTGTATATCCAACTAAGTCAACCTATATGCCAAATTTGTAATGAATCCCGTATCTATGTGAACCCTGTATGTAATGCAAGATCCTCTTAGCTACTTTCTAATGCAGCTCATTAGGTTCCTGCATAAATCTGGAGACAAGTCCCACTGTATATGATATGTCAGGCCTGGTGTGAGTCAAGTAGATGAGACTGCCAACAAGTTGTCGATACCGAGTGGTATTAACCAATGGTGAAGAACAATCAGCCTCAAGCTTGACTAATGATAGAAAGGGAGTCAGAGATGGCTTGCAATCAACCAAGTAAAACTGAGCCAATAAGTCAAGAGCATACTTAGGCTGTGCAAGAGAAATCCCTGAATCTAACTGTGAGATCTCGATGCCAAGGAAGTAATGCAACAAACCCAAGTCTGTCATGTCAAATCTATCCTGGAAAGATGCCTTCACCGCTACAATAACTGATGAAGAACTCTCGGTGATCAAAAGGTCATCAACATAAAGAACTAGAATCAAGAGAGAGTCATCCTACCGCAAAAAGTAGACATTAGGATCAGAATGGCACTAGTAAAACCCATTGTGAGAAGGAAGGAATCCATCTTGGTGTACGATGCTCAAGGGGCCTGTTTGAGGCCATAGAGAGATTTCCTAAGTCTGCATACTAAGGAAGAATCCTGAACAAATCCTGGCAGCTGCTCCATGTAGATCTCCTCCTCTAGGTCTCCATGAAAAAAGGCACTCTTCACATCCATTTGGTGCACATCCTAACCATGTGCTATGGTAATAACTAAGGTGAGTCAGATAGAAGTCATCTTTACAACAGGTGCAAAGGTCTCTGAGTAGTCAATGCCTACCACCTGTGAGAAACCCTTGGCAACCAATCACGCCTTGTACTTATCAACCGACCCATCTGCTACAAACTTGGTCTATTATATCCACCTACATCAAACCATCTTCCTTCCCTTAAGAAGTGAAGTCAAATCCCAAGTGTGATTTTTGATTAAGGAAGAATATTCTTCCTCCATAGCACTATCCCATTCAGGTACCCCTGATGCCTCTCAAAAAGTCTGTGGATCTGAAATTGAAGCAAAGAAGGCATGTGGATCTCTCTAAAAATCCCCCCTAGTACGTCTGTCATCTACAAAATCTCTTGCCCAAGTGTCAGCACTCTCAAGTGTCTATCTGGCCCAAAGTGGCCCAAAAGTGGGCGAGTCAGGTGCTAACTCCTCATCCTCTAACTGACTAGAGGTGGATGACTCTGCATCACTGTCCTCGTTGTCTGAACTCAAAGAAGAAAAAGATGTCTCTGGCTTAGAAACCTGCTGTGACTGATCTAAATCTGAGGAATCATCATGAAAAAGTAGATCCGATGAGAGAGAAGTGCCAAATGTTGAGTCTCTAGGCCTCTCCTGAAAGTGGACACTTCTCTTAATGAACAACTCATGAGTGGTCAGATCTAGAAGGCGATACCCCTTAATACCATCCAGATATCTTACAAAGATGCAAGGCTTGGACTGACGTTCCATAGCTTTGCATTTTTTTTTGGTATGTGGGCCATGGCTAGGGATCTGAAAACCCTAAGGTGCTCAACATCAAGTTTCCTATTATGCCAAGCTTCAAAGGGTGTTATCCCTTTCAAAGCTTTGTGAGGAACCCTATTTTGAATGTAGCAAACACAATTGATGGCTTTGGCCCAGTACTGTGGTGCTAAGGATTTGGAGTGAATCATACAGCTACCCATCTCTTTCAAGAACCTATTTTTGCATTCTGCAACCCCATTCTATGAAGGACTGTAAGTGACTGTGCACAGCAAATCAATCCCCTCTATGGTGCAAAAATATTCAAACCTGTTGCTGACATACTCCCCTCCATTATCAATTCGAATAACCTTGATGGATTTCTCACTCTGTTTCTCAACAAGAGCCTTGAAGTCTAGAAAAATTTCAAACACTTCAGACTTTTGTTTGAGAAAATATATCCAAGTGTGCCTAGAGAAATCATCAATGAAAGTGAGGATGTACTTGGCCCTTGTGAAATATGGTTTGGGAAAGGGTCCCGATATATCACTGTGGACTAATTCCAAAGGTTGTGAAGCCCTCCAAGCTTTGCCTTTGTCAAATTTTGCTTCGGGATGCTTCCCAAGGGAGCACCCCTTACAAAGTCCTTTTGAGAATTGGACATGAGACAAGCCAATGACCATGTCATTTTTGCAAAGTTGTTCAAGGTAGTGGTAGTTAAGGTGGCCAAACTGCTCATGCCATAATTTGCTAACTCCATCTAAATGAGTCAGCAATGCTATTGGAGAAGTATCAAGTGCAAAATGTGAGGTGTATAACCTTGCTTGGTGATTTGCCCTACCCACTGCCACTGTAGTATCAATATGCAACTCCCTGATAGCCACTAAATCTGGTGAAAACTCAACTCTTATGCCCCAACCAATGTGAGTGATTTGGTACACTGATAGGAGATTGGTTGAAAGAGAAAGAACACTTCGAACATTATTGAATGTTCCTCCTTCCATTTCAACTGACCCTCTCCCTGCAACAGAAACTGATGTGTCATCACCCAAACTAATTGAAGTCATGCTACAAGGCTCTAAAGATGAAAACTCAACTAGGAAAGAGCCCATGTGGTGAGAAACACCCGAGTCAATGACCCATGAAGATGTAGAAGCTTTTGTAGTTACAAGGGCCTTGCCCTTTTCTTTCTCCTTACCCTTGCCTTTTGCCTTGGTAGAATCTTGGGTAGATGAATTCTGCTTGATGGACTCATGAACACCTGTGTTGTGCTTCTCTAGAAGATGAGTTAGGTGATCTATTTGTTTCTTTTTACATTTGTGTTCATCATGCCCTGTCTTTTTACAATAGGCACACTTAACCTTCTTCTTCTTAAGTTTAGCATTGGAAGAGGAAGACTCAGTGTTGTTTTTGGCAGGATTGTTGTTTTCTTTCTTCTTCTCCTAGTCCTTGTTCTTTTTTTCTTCTCCTTTGTTGAAGTCTTATCCTTACCATTTCCAGCTATCAAAGCTTGGGGTTGAGTAGACTTCATTGTGCCCATTTGAATTAGCTTATCTTGCTCCCTAGTCAAGTCGGCAATGAATGAATCCAAAGAAGGCATTTTCCATGTAGTGCCAAGGGCACTTTTTGTGGCATGGAAAGTGGAGACAAAGACTGAATAGCTTGGACCTAACTTTGTGAGAATAGAAAGGATGAGTTGATCATCTTTTTTCTCTATCCTGCATTCTTTCAATTGCAATCTAAGGGCCTTAAACTTAGTGAAAAAGTCTTGTAGGGTGTCAAAGTTGCTAGGACTTAGACTTATGAGTTTGTTTTCAAGCTCATGACCTCTCATCTCATCAAGCTTCCCAAATAAGGTTTCTAGGGTGTCCATATGTCTTTGGGAGTCTTGGAGGTTTCTAAATGGACGAGAAGTTCTGGAGACATGGACAAGCTCAATAATCCATAGGCTTCATCACTATGGTTGTACCACTTGACCTTTTCAACATTAGTGCTGGGTTTTATTTCAGTACCCATGGTGATCCTATACAACCCTTTACTTCTAAGAATGATTGAAATTTTAACCTTCCATTCATGATAGTTGAAGGGTGTTAGGGGTTTAAGATGAAAATAATCTATTTTAAGCTGAATTTAGGTGAAGTTGTGTTGATTGCAAGTTGTGAAATTATGCAGAAAGGAGAATGAAAGCAAAGATTGCAAGTGCTAAAAAGCAATCACACCCCCCCGAAATGTTGAGCCCTCCCCAAATATGCAAGTGCACACTCAAAAGACATCGGGCTTAGCTAAGAATGCATCTTAGAGAAATCAATGCAAGAATTTAAGCAAACAGGACGTCGGACTCAGCCGAAAATGCGTCTCGAGAGACCTAAATTTTAGGCACTTTATAAACTAGTGCATTTAAAAAAAATAACAAGCCGAAATTGTGGAGAATTGAATAAAAACACTTTTGCAAAAAAATGGCACTTGAATCTGAGCTACCATTTGCAAGATATTAAAGATTCAATTTCTCGTAAACTAGTGTTTTTGCAAAAAACAACACTAAAACATTAAAAAATGCCTATTTTGAGAGAGAAAGTGGCCTTCCAACCACTTGTTAGACTTGGCACAGAGCGAGGAATCTAAAAAAGGTCTTTGTGAGGGGGAATTGGCCTCTTGCCAACCTCGGCCTCACCCTTCGTCTTCAACAATCAGATATACAAGCTTTAAAAAAATTCAAATATTTCTCAATAAAAGAACTCCCCAAAAAAAATATGATTTGGCACTTTATATTAGTGCGTTTAAAACTGCCACTAGCAAGAAATACTAAGTGGTCTTGATTTCAATGCATTACAAAACCCTCATGAAGAGCATATGCTGAAAATACAACTTTGGCATAATATCCAGAGAAATAAATAGCACCACTGTGATCTACTCAAAAAATCATGCACTTTCAAAAAAAGAATCGTCTCGATACGAGGTCTTATGTGAAAGTTATGATCCTCCGAAGTTCCTAAAATGAGAACTGTGCAATGTCACGACTGAGAATCTACTATTTTTGAAAAATATTAGCATCAAAATTAAAAAAAGTCTGCACTAGTGCATAGAGCATGAAAAAATATCCAAAATAAAAAAAATTTCGTGGGAAAAGGAGTCCGTATGAGTAAGAACGAAGCATTTGAAAACGGCCTTCAAAATTGCAACTGCTAACGGAGAGGGGTCCTGCTGTAGCTTTCTGAGCGCGTTTCTGCAAAGTATACATAATGTATACAAAAATCAAAATATACCTAGATGGTTTTTCTACGTTGTGAACAAAACTCAAAGGCATTTTTCTTTTTGATGTACAGAAGATGTAGATCTAGTGTAAAACAGATGCCTTTAGCTGAAAAAAATGACCCCAGCAACCAAAAAATGGCATGCAAAGGTAGAATCAGCTACTAAGAGATTGCAAAGGCATGTGACAACCTACAATTCTGATTAAAACACAAAATATGCAAGTCGATTGACAGAAACAAGATTATTGGATCTTGCAAAATCCCGCTTGCATGTATATGGCGAGACCAAACAAGCCATGGAAGGAACAAGAGTATGGAGAACTAGCAATATCTCCTAGAAATTTTCAAAATTCACAAAAAAATGCCTTAACAAAGCTCTAGATTTCAATGAAAGCAATAGCAAAATAGACAACCAGTTACCGGGGTGGCTCTAATACCATATCGGAGGATTCGCCAAGGTCCGAATAACGAGGATGCACGAGTCGTGGTTGCATGAGACGAAGCAAGTGAATACCACAAAATGCTAAAGTAAATGAAATCAAACAAGACACAATTGCATAGACAATTTGGAGAAAAGCCAATATTCCATTAACATAAGATGGCCAAAGTGAAGAATACATATAGGAGAGCACATAAGTAACTCCTCCACAAAAGGTGGTTAAGGCACCCCAAGAATAGACTGTAACTCCTTCATGAAAGGTGGTGACAGGGTGCTAAGAATAGAGAAGTAACTCCCATACCCGAAATAGCCGGTCAAAGGAGTTACTTATTGTTAGGTTGTGGAGCTAAAAGCTTCAACTTGATGCAGACGAAGAAATAGAAGGTTGCTGAAGATCCAAAAGCACTGACGTCGACATCATGATCGACGTTGGCAGCACCAGGCAAGTAGGGACCGACGTCAGTCGCCTGTGTGTTTCAGAACTGTTCGTTGCACGAACAGTTAGTTAAGTGAATGAAGTGTTTGCATGTAAAGACCAGTTAGAGTCTTGAGCTGCGTGGATAATTAGTCTAAATTAAGAGTCTAAGTTATTGTTTAAGTCTGGGATCTATTTATAGACCCATTGGCATGTATTATATAGTATGAGCTAGAAAGGAAGGCAAGGAAGATCCTTCCATTGTAAGATCATTGAGTTGTAGGTTGTTGCAAGCTCATAGGAGATCTACATGTGTGAGTATGGTCTGTTGAATTACAAGTTGCAGGTTCATGGGAGATCAACTTGAAGTACTATAGAGTGCTTGGTGTACTGGCAGGGTTATTACTGACTGGTTGGAGAGGTGAACACCAATTCTGTGTGTGAGTTGGTTGTTGGGACCGTTTTTGGTAGGAGAGTGTTTTGAAGAAGAATTACTGTACACTTGAGGTGTGGGAAGCCTCTGTAAGGTGAAAGAGTGTGGCGGCTCTTTATTGTATTCTTTTCTGTAAAGTGTTAATACAAGATAGTGTATTGTCTCTCATATTCTGTGCTATTTGTGAATTCTAGTTACTTGTGCTTCTGGTTATTTTTGCATGTTTAATTGCTTATATTTGGTAATCATATTGTGCTCTTTCTGAGGAACAAGATCCTAACAAGTGGGATCAGAACAGGTGTGTTTGTTCTTGGATTCCCTGACAATTGGTATCAAAGCTTGGTTGTAGGTTCAAGCGCTGATACCATCAAATGGTATCAAAGCGAGGTTGGACGTTCACAGAGTGAGTTTGACTAACAGATGGCCCAGATCTGGTTAGTGTGTTTTGATTACAGGTTACTCACAGGGTTTATGTTTGAGTGGGAGTTGAGTAATGGTAGAAGACATTAAGCTACGAATGGAGAAGTTTAATGGCAAGAACTACCAATTATGGAGGATACAGATTGAGGATTATTTGTATCAGAAAGATTTGTATTTACCGTTGGGTGGGGTTGATTGCAAACCCCGGGATATGAAGGATGAAGAATGGGAGGTTCTTGATCAGAAGGCTCTAGGATCTATAAGATTGAGTCTTGCATCATCTGTGATTTCCAGCTTATCACAGTGTAAGACAACGGTGGAGTTGATGGAATCTTTGGCAAATTTATATGAAAAACCCTCAGCTTCGAATAAGGTATTTCTTATGAAGCAATTATTTAATTTGCAAATGTTGGAAGGTGGATCTGTTCATAGTCATCTTAGTGATTTCCATGGTTTGGTAAACCAGTTAAGTTCAGTCAATATTGTTTTTGATGATAAAATTAAGGCTCTCTTAATCTTGTATTTATTACCTGAAAGTTGGGAGAGTTTGGTAATGGCAGTTTCTAATACTGCATCTGCTTCAAAAATCTTAAAAGTGGATGATATTGTGAGTGTGATCTTGAATGAAGAGATACGCAGGAAAAGCACAGGTGAATCATCAGGGAATGCTTTGAGTGTTGATGGCAGAGGAAGGCAAAGAGAGAAGATAGAGCATGGGAGATCAAGGTCGAAGACAGGCAGGAGATCCAAGTCCAGGTATGGCAGAATAACCTGCTGGAAATGTGGAAAGCAAGGGCACTTAAAAAGAGATTGCAGATCGGGTGAAGATCAGCATGAAGGACATGAAGAAGAAGCAGATGTTGCAGATTACGTTGCATAGGATGCTCTGGTATGTTCTTTGGATAAAGTAGAATCTTGGGTTTTAGATTCTGGTGCCTCTTTTCATGCATCCCCAAATAGGAAATTTTTTCATGAGTATGTCCAGGGAGACTTTGGAGAAATTTGTGTAGGGGATGGTAAGCCTTGTCAGATGGTTGGCAAAGGGAAAGTGAAGCTGAAATTGTAGACATGTAACACATGGGTGTTAAAGGAGGTCATGCATGTCCCAGTTTTGGAATAGAATTTGATTTCTGTAAGAAGTTTGGGTGATGAGGGTTGCACAGTAACTCTCACAGCAGACTCTTGAAAGGTCACCAAAGGTGCACTTGTTGTAGCTAGAGGTAAGAAAGTAGGTACACTTTATCTATCTACTTGTATTACTGATTCTCGTTCTGGGTTATCTACTTCAGCTGTAGATTTGAAGATGTGGCTTAATAGGCTTGGTCACATGAATAAGAAAGAGATGCATGTTCTTGAGTCAAAGGGTATGCTTTTGGATTTGGAAGGCATGGATCATGGTTTCTGTATGTAAAAGAAGAAGGTGATGTTTCTTGAGGAATCTGATGTTAGTGACAAGAACAGGAAAGCCTTGATTTTCAAGGAGAAGGTGACAGATAGAGTTCAGCACAAAGGGCAGAGGAATTCTGAGCAGAGCAAGGGTGATTTGGACAAGGTTTTGATCCAAAAGGAGCTCGTGGGAAAAGGTCAGTTCTCACTAGAAAAACACAGAGACTGACGTCGGTAGGAAAATTGGCGTCAGTGTCCAGACAGGGACCGACATCGGCTATGTGTAGCCCAACGTCGGTGACTCAGGGTAGATAACTATTAGCGTCGGCCAAGGGAAACTGACGTCGGCAAGGAGGCAGTCGCAGGGAACCGACATCGGTTGGGTGCAGACTGAGATGTGACCGGTATCGATCACTGAGACAAATTTTGGGTGGACAGCAAGCTGTCAAGGAGTCTCAAGCGCCCATATGAAGGACTTAAAGGGCATGTAAGCCTCAAATTCGTCATTTCCCTTCTTTACACTACTTGTTGCTCACTTATGGTATAGAACCAGGAAGTTATTGAAGAAGCAAAATAGGTAGATCTAGGAAATAGTGGGAGCTTGGCATGGATGGAGGATGTGATTCCTTAGAGGAGAACCAAATAGGAGTTTTGGGTAGAGTTGCCAGCTGGAAGTAAGCACTGAGAGATGAATGGATGTTCAGGATGAAGAAGAGCGGAAATGGACATGCGAGACAGAAGATCATGGTATATGGTATTGTATAAGCTGCAGGGCAATGGAGGTTTGATCATTGTGTTTCTCTTTACCAGGTTGGATAATATCAGCTACATTATCCTATTATTGTATGATGTGCTTGTTGCAGGGTTACATATACAGGGTATTGCTGAACTAAAGGTAAAGCTAGTTCAGAGAGGTGTCATGAGGAATCTGAGAGCAGCAAGATTCTTTGGCATGAGTGTGTTCTAGAGACATGGAAGGTCATATGTTGACTTTGTTTCAGGATGATTGTGTGAGACCGGTTAGCATGCCGATGGTTGGACAGTTCACAGAATAGTGTCTTGATTCACATAATGAGGTTAAGTGCATGGTATGTACTAGACCTGAGTTTTCCCAAGCAGTGGGAGTTGTCACAAGTTTGGAGCCAATCCGGGAGAGAAGCATTGGAGGGTAGTTCAGTGGATTCTTACAGGGACCAGCAGCAGGTGCACATGCTATGCAGGTTCAAGATATTTTCTACATGGTTTGTAGATGTGGATGTGGCAGGTGATTTGGGTGACAGGTGTTGCACTACAAGATTTGTGGTGGTTGGTCTTCAAGAGTGATCTTGAGGAGGGATACAGAGCCAAGGGAACAAACTAGACAAAGTATAGGTACAGGTACAGTTGCATCTGTTTATCTCCAAGTGGGAGATAATTATGACATTCTTATGACACCTATGACACATCTATGACATACATCTCCACATAAGCTAGCCTATCCCACGAATGTAGGAAAACTCCATGTATGCATAAATATATAATTTCTCTAATTAAATAATAGGGAAAAATAAAAACCTACACTAACAAAAGAAATGCAATGATGAAGGGACACTCAATCATATCATAAGTTTTCTCAAAATCAATCTTCGCAAACATGGATTTTTGACCAAAGACTCTAGCCCATTCCATACCCTCTCAATAATAATAACATTGTCTAGAATATACATGTGATGGATAAACACTGTTTGTTCACTTCAAATAATGAGGGGAAGAAGTTGTCTTAGTGTAAGGGCAAGGGCTTTGGCAATGATTTTATAGAGGACATTCAAAAGAAAGGCATGCTTCTAATTAATAATAAGCTTAGTATCTCCAACCTTTGGAAAAAAATTGATATTACCTTGATTGATGAGGGTTCCCAAAGAATTGTATAAAATGACTTTAGAATAGAGTTTGTGATGATTTGGTCCAATAGTGTCCCAAAAGATCTGATAAAATTCATATGGGAAATTATCAATGCAAAGGGATTTATTAATGGCCATCTCATGATTGCTTCCTTGAGATCATTCAAACTAAGGGGTTTGTTATAGGCAACTCTTTATGCTTTAGAAAGGTTGTAGGGGACAACTTTAAGGAATTGAAGGAGAGTTGCTTCATGAGTTGGGGAAGAGGGTTTGGTAGCAAACACTCCATGATAATGGTGCATAAAACCCTGTTGGATGTCCAAGGGCTTGATAATCCTAGCATTGACATATTTAATGGATTAAATTCTATATGTAACTTGTCTGATGTAGAGAAGAGAAAAAAAATCTTTGGTAACTCTATCACCCACTCTCAACCAGTGCATTCTAACTCCAAGTTGGGCTCCTGTAGATTTGTAAGCTTGTTCAATTTTGAGCTTGTGTCTCCATTGAGTAGTTTGAGATTGTAAATGAACATTAAATGACAAATTGTCATGTTCCTATGAAATCTTATGGAATTCATGGTATGATTCTTTGTGAGCATGCTACTTGAAGATAGTTGCTTCTTTAACATATAGTAAAAAAAAGGTGATATTATAAGTAATGGCATTGGCCCACTAATCAATCGAGCTTCTATCTCATATGGGTCTAGAAACCAGATTCCAAATACATTTGATGTGGCCTAGATTTATCTCATACCTAAGATGAGTAATATTGAGATAAAACTAGGTCTTAATTGATCTAGTTTAAGGGGAGCTCCATTCAATACATAAACAAATAGGTTAATGCACTAAAATAATGACATCTTTAATTATAGACATTGGACGAGTGGTGGGACTAGAGAAGGAGATTAAGTCCTGCTCTACAAGCAAAACACAATCCTACCTTTAACCATTATGTCTTGACCTTGTCTAAAAGTTGATCAAGTAAACCAAGATAAATCAGAACCTCTCCTTCAATGGTGATTGAGATCATAGCGACTAAGTTTATTATGCATGTAGAACCACACTTATTGATCCCTAATACACCAATGCATAGGAAGGTGACCTTATTTATATTTATTGGGTTCCATCATGTTAAAATCACCACAAAGAATCTAGTGAGCTTTGGGAATTTAATCTACCAACCATATCTAGGGTAGAGATTTTTTGATGACATCATTTGAAGCATACAATTTGACCAACCCAAGAAGTTGGCCATCAAAATAAAAAATGCTCCATATCACCAAATGGGTAGGTCAAACCCCCAAGAAACAATATTATGTGAAAGCTCTAGTGTTAACAATATGATGACTCCTCCATGGCTAGGTTCATGATTGGAAACCTGGGAAAGTACACTTGGAAAAAATGTGCAATGTTGAGTATGATGCCAATATGGGCACTTGAGTTCTATTTTAAGAATTAATATGTTTTAGTTTTTTAGGTGTTTTTAAAGGTTATTTAATGTATTTATGACATTAATTAGTTGTTTGGTTACTTTTAGACACTTTCTAGTGATTTCCTAAAAAATAGTTGGAACTTCTAGTTAACTCCAGTTTACTTTCAGACTACTGGAATGAGTTTCCAAGAGGTGGGACACACTTTTAGTGTTAGTTAATTATAATTAAAGTGTATTTAAGTAAATTCCTATTTTTATGGATTTTGAGATGCCACTTTTATCTAATTATAGCTTGTGGTAGTCAATTGCTAGTTGCTTCTTGTATGATGACAAAAAAACTATTAGTTAGTGTTAGTGGTGCATTAATCAAATTAATAAGTTTTTTGTATGTTTTATCTCTAATATTATTGTAGGTATACAATATTTTAGACCAAAAAGTATATATTTTCAAGTTTGAAGCTATTCATGACACTTTTCGATCAAAACTTTCACTCACAACATAACTAGTTTGATAGTTAGTAATTTTGTGACAATTTTGTTGATATATATCTTCACTTTTAGATAGAAACAAAGATAATTTTCACTCCATAAAATGATTAAAAACCTTCATGCAAGTAGTAGACAGAATAAAAAAAATATAAATTTTAACCTCTTGTAAACATAATACTTTAAAATCTTAGAAGTTTTGACAATCATCCCTAGTCGTTTACCTACAGGTTGGTTATGTGAGGATGTGTACATTAAAAGATTAAACTATCATGGTGAAACATCAAGGTGCATGATATTTGCCTTTGCAAGATCATTGAGGGTTGAAAACTTGTTAGTGAAGGTAGGATTTGTCTTGTTTTTGTGTAGAACGTCACTCATTTAGAAGGGACATCGTTTTTATTGAACATATTCTCCATCTTCAAAAGGAGATGTTATAATAAAATATTGATGTTAATTCATCATAGTCTTTATGTCATGTGAATTTATTTCATAACATAACTCACTATGTTTTAGGTTATATTGTTAGTTGTTAACTTATTATTTTTAGTATGTTAAATCTTACTTTGTAAGGTTTGCCTTCAACTATAAATATAACTATGTAACCTTTGGTTTGATTATTTTGAATTGCTTTCAACATTTAATACCATAGATATCTCTGAATCTAGGATAAAATTACGAAGTAAGAGAGGAGCCCATGCACTCTCTTTCATACTGTAGATTTACATTAGATCTACATAACATATTTGTCAATTTTTAGATTTACATAGTGGGAGAGTTGAAGCAAGAAATAATGCTGAGGAAGAGCCCATGCACCCCCACTCTCTTATTTGAATTTTATAAAGCTTTCTTGGAGAAGTGTATGGATTTGAAAAGTGTATCAAATGCATACAAAGGAGGAAGAAGATTCATTCTAATTGTAAGGAGCATAGGATTTCATGTGAAAATATTTAGCTCTATATTGATCAAGAAAAAGATTAAAGGAATAGTGAGAAAAAGAAAGAGGAGTACCATTGCTCTTGAAATCTTCTTCACATGTGCAAGATTCAAGAAGCACAAGAATTCTAATAATTTCTTTTCTTTTGTTAGATATGTGACAACAAAGTTAAATTTTGGATAATTTTATGACATGGTTTATAGCCCACTCCTTGACAGGGAGTTGTGAGGGGGGACACCCCCCACTATTATCGCAACACCCCTGAAACAAAAAATCAAGGAGTCAAACTCCTATTTCTAAGAAGACAAGTTCTACCAAATTCAATTTTTAGGAAGGAAAGTTCTAATGATGTTTTTTCATTCTATTTTTAGGAGGAATCCTAACGATGCTTTGTCAATTAGGCGTATTTATCTTTGTAGAATTTGCATATAACTATGTAACGAGTTCGCATGTAATATGTTCATCTTGGAATTAATAAAGCTTGATATGTTGCATCGTGGATGTTTCCTTAGCTTTGCTAAGGTCTTACCACATAAATCTTATATTTTGTCTCATGCATGTTGGGTATTTTGACTGTTTAATTATCTTTGTTATTACATTCTATTATTTTTTCATTGTTGTAGAGTGCGTGGTTTCCTAACATATTTATTTTCTACGATAAGATCTGAAAAATAGACAAAGCAATTTCTTTTGAACAAAAATTATGTTTTTTTGGAGATATTGCAAATTTTTTTCCATAAAATTGTGACTATCTTGTAGATCAGTTTTATCCTAACATAGGTGTTTGATTCAAAAAATTATTTCACTACTAGAAAGAGGGCTTCAAAAGGTTTATAGAAAGTGGTCTTAATAAATATTTTGAGTAGTATTCAAAGAGATATGAGGCTCTAAAATTGACCCTACAAATCTTTTTTTCTACAGGTTTTTTATGTGAGAGCTAGGAAAAAAAAGTAGATATTGTATTCAAGTTAAAAAATCAGTATGGAAGATTGATCTATGTGCCAAATCACTCTCCAAAATCATTTGTTCTTTTCCTTTGCTACAAATTTCCTTCAAATCCAATTTTTCCATATCCATGGTATTGGAAAGACGTATGGTTATGTTATATTTTAAACATTCAAGTAGTAATTTTGTCTTTTAAGAACTTGATGTGATGCATAGGGGAGTTGTAAACTTACTTTTTTCATGAAACCTAGCCAATGAGAGGTTTAGAGTTCAAATCACAAGTTTTTTCTTAAATTTACATTTGTATTTATGTAAAAAGACAAAATAATGGAAATGAAAAAAAGGAGGGAGATTTGATTTTCTTCTATATATTACAATTTTGTTTTCTACACTTTGTAAATTGTAATTAAAAATAATTGGCAAATTCAAACATCAAAAACAAAAAATAATGCATTGTGCACACATCATAATGTTTAGTGCAAGTGATGCCTCTAACTCATGTTTATGGGTATGCCTCTAACTCATGTTTATGGGTAATGTTGTTTCACTTGAGTTATAACATACATAACCTGATATAACTGCAACAACGATGTCTAGGAATCATACCTATAAACCATTAGGGAGAAATAAGGTTAAATAATTACATTAAGCCATCCATCTATTACCCATTTGATCCAATCGAAAGACGTAAATTTTGATAGGCATACATTTTAAGTATATAGGGAAGTTACACCTACACATGTAGAATTCCATCTAAGCAGGTGTTAATGATTGGGTGAACCTCTTTCAGTACTATTTAGGTACCACATACTGTTCTCTTTCACATAAGTTTATGCTTCTTTCACATATCACTGAATATATATAAAGCGTGAGATTATTCCATGTAGTGACAAGTATATAAGAATGGAACATATATAGAAAGGATTAGTATATCGGTCTAAAGATATATAGAAAGGGAGACCTTGATACCTAGAGTGATTATGAACCAATCCATCACCTTTTGTTAGATTAAACACAATGGCAGGAAATGGCCCAAATTTTTTTTCTACTAGACTAACAACTTATATGTGGAAACAACTATGCTGCTTGGAAAACAAAAATTAGGACACATCTAGAATTTGAGGACATTTGACCTAATTTTAGTGGTGCATTCATCAGATATGCCTCTGATGTTGATCAATAATCTAAGTTTGACAAGGTAAACCAAAAGGCAAAATTGATTATAATGTTCAGGGTATTAGATGAAGTATAACCCCATCTCTATGAGGCTACAACAATAAGGGAAGCTTGGGATAAGCTCTAAATAATATATGAATCCAAAAATGAAATTATAATTTTTCATCTACAGAGTCAACTTCATTCACTCAAATTGAAGTTCGATGAAAAAATGGAAGTTTTTCTAAGACATGTTACAACCTTGATGGCCTCACTTCAAGAATTGGGTAAACAAGTGACATATACCTCTTTTTTACCTATTATCTTGAGAGCACTACCAACCTCCTATATGATATTCATGTCTACCTTGACTGTCGTATAACGAAAAACCATCATTTGACAAATTGATCAACATGTTGCAACAAGAAGAGTCTATGTATGCAGAAGAAGAATCATAAGAACATGCTCTTATCTGTCATCAACATAAAGGGAAGAGACAAGCAAAGTCTTCTAAACAAAATCAAGGTCATTCACACACTCTAAAAGGGAATAAAAAACAAAAAAATTTGCCTCATTTGTGGAAAGAAATGCCATGAACTAAAGGATTGTTTGTATAAATTATTCACACACTCCACAAGGGAATAAACAACAAATTTTTTGACTCATTTGTGGAAAAAAGGCCATGAACTGAAGGATTATTTGTATAACTCATTCACATAGAGCTCATCAAGAAATAATAAGCCAAATAATCAACAATCATCACATCCACATAAAGGATAAGGTCATAAGAAGGGTAATTAGAAAAGGAATCCACATCATCAAGGCATCATTATCGAATAAGAAGATACCCACTCTAATGAGGACTTCCTATATGTTACACAGTCTCATGAGGAATTAACTTCATAAAGTTATATCTGGTATGTCAACTCTAGTACATCTCGCCACATGACTGGAAGGTAGGATTGGTTCTACAATTTGAATGAGACACCTTATAAAAGTCATGTCCAGTTGGGTGATGATTTATCCTATCATATTCAAGGCATTGTTAACATCTCCTTACAACTTGGACAACATGCTTGCATAATATCATATGTTTTGTATTTCCCAAGACTCACTAAGAATCTACTGTCTATTAGTTAATTACTTGAGCTCAACCTTTTTTTAATTATGACTACAAAGGTGATAAAAAGATGTGTCTGATTAAGGATAAGTCAAAATGCTCAATTTTTTTTAGAAGAGCCTCTGGAGTTGGGAAAATGTTCCAACTTGACTTTTTTCAACCAAACAATCAGGCTCTTATTGTTAAGGATTCAAACTCAACAAATTTGTGGCATGATAGATATGAGCATGTTAATTTTGGATACATGGTTTCATTCAATTATCGTAATATGGTATGAGGACTTATTTAATGGAAAAAACATATTGATATATGCCCAAGTTATTTAGTAGGGAAATAACTTGGAGCATCCTTTGGTCAAATTTCCTATAGATCATCATAAAATTAGATCTAGTGCATACCGATCTATGTGAACTAATGAGACCTAGTCATCATGGGTTTTAGTATTTTATGCTCTTTGTTGATGACTACTCACACAAAATGTGGGTATAATGTTTAAATACAAAAACCAAGCCTTTTTCATCTTCAAAGAGTTCAAATCCATTGTGAAAATATAAATTGGTCTCAAAATCAAATCTCTCTACTCAGATTAAGGGGAAGAATACACCAATAAAGAATTTTCTACTTATTTGAAAGAACATGGAATTCATCGATAAATGACCCCACCATACACTCCCCAACAAGATAGTGTTGTAGAAAGATAGAATCACACTATCATGGAAGTGGTGTGTTGCATGATTGAATATTCAAGTTTGGCACACACATATTGGGCATAAGCAATAAAGATAATATTTTATTTTTTGAACAGGTCACCCATTGTAGCTCTTGACAATATGACTTCACATGAAGCTTGGATAGGACATAAACCTTTCATTGCTCATATTTAAGTTTTTGGATGTAAGGTTTATATGCATGTTCCTAAAAAGAAGAGAAAGAAATTGGATCATAAATCCATGACTTACATCTTCTTAGGATATAGTGAAGAGTCATTAACCTATAGACTTATGGATCCTAAAACAAGGAAAATATCCATGTAAGTAGAGATGAAGAGTTTGATGAGAAAGGTAAAACTAGTTTACCTTCTAAAAAATCACATGATTTAGTAATCAAACTTTTAAATAGTTAATAAGGCCATGACATCACAAAAGGTGACAATGATGATGGAGATGATCAGTTAGATAATGTAGATCCACCCACTAGAACAATTCAAAAAATGCCTAAATGGTATACAAGTACAATAAGAGATGCTAAATTAGATAGGATTCCATATACATCAACCATTGGACTAATGGATCATAACATGACTCGATAAGAAGTTAATTTGGACATAATGAGCATTGTTGTTGAATCAATTGAGCCTTATAGGGTTCATGAAGCCCTAGAGTCAAAACTTTAGAAGGATGCCGTGAATGTAGAATTTCAATCATTAATGAAACATAACACATGGTAGTTTATAGATATTCCACTAGGGAAGAATCCAATCGGTTGTAAATGGGTATTCAAAATTAAATAAAAGTAGATGGAATTATTGAAAATCATAAGGCATGACTCATATCAAAAGGATATGCACACAAAGAAGGCATAGTTTATGAGGAGACATTTGCTCCTACGACCAAGATCAGGACAATCAAAATGATATTTTCTCTAGCTACTCAATTTGGATGGAGAATGCACCAAATGGATGCGAAAAGTGACTTTCTAAATGGAGATCTATAAGAAGAGGTCTACATGACACAACCAGAAGGTTTTATCACACTTGATAATAAAGGAAAAGTATGTAGACTTATCAAATCTCTGTATGGTCCTAAATAGGCTCTAAAATCTTGGTATATAAAAATTGATGAGCATCTCATCAACATGGATTCAAGAGGAATCCATATGATCCAAATATCTAACTCAAATATCAAGGGGGGGAGGTTGTGATTGTTGTTGTTTATGTCGATGATCTAGTCATCACTGGTAGTTCAATGAAGATGATTGATGCAACAAAGAAAGATCTTAATGGATCATTCAACATGACAAATCTCAGGCTAATACACTATTGTATTGGAATATAAATATGGAAAAAAGAACACCACATATTTGTGTCACAAATGAAATATGTCAAGATAATGCTCGATAAATTTTGAATGATGGATAACAAACCAATTATTACACGTATGGAGACAAGGCCATAGTCCATTGTACCATTTATATACTATGGATAGTAAACAAAAAATTGATTGGGAGTCTTATTTACTTGACAAATACTAGGCTAGACATCAGCTATGCTATCAACTATCTCTCATAGTTCATGCATGAGCTAAAGATGTCCCACTAGAAAGCAACAAAGCAGATACTAAGATGTATAAAGTGTGCAATGGACTATGGCCTAGAGTACAAGAAGAATGATAAATTATTCTTGATAGGATATTCAAACTCAGATCATGTAGGTAATATTAATGACAAAAAATCCACTTTAAAATATATTTTCTTTTTGGGATCTGGTTCTATATCCTAGCCAAGCAAGAAGCATAACTTTTTTTCTTGGTCTGCAAAATATTGCATTGTAGGAGGAATTATCTGTGAAATGATATGGATATGTCACATACTTGAAGGATTTAAAGTACCATATAAACAACCTACCATATTATATTTTGATAATGAAGGTGTTCTTAATTTTTTCTATAATCTAGTGTTTCATGAAAAAAACAAAGCACATCGAGGTATAATTACATTTCATACATGATCATGTTCAACAACACAATATCCAACTCTAGTTTTGCCTGACAAAAGAACAACATGAAAATGTCTTCACCAAGTCACTTGCACGAGACAAATTTGAGGAATTCAAAGAATATTTCTCTTGTTCAATTTAGACCATGCTGAATTAAGGGGGTGGAATGTTAGAATAAATTATTGATGTTAATTCATCATAATCTTTATGTGATGTGAGGTTGTTGCATAACATAACCCACTATATTTTAGGTTGTTATATTGTTAGTTGTTATCTTATTATTTTTAGTATATTATATCCTAATTTGTAGGGTTTACCTTTAGCTATAAATATAGCTATGTAACATTTGGTTTGATTAATCAAAGATCATTGAATTGATTTCAATAGGAGAGGAACTACGAGACTGGTTGAACATAGATTTATGATCAAATGACACCACACTTTCCTCTATGTCTATGAATGCTACCCTAGAATGGGGTTTTGATGATTGGGTAATTATAATTATAAGTTTTGAGGGCATAATTATGGCCATTGCTTGTGATGTGCAAGAGAGTGTTGGTATTATTTTTATGGTAGAGGGCATAACTTGTTTACCATTAGGAACAAAGGAGCTAACTTTGAGACTGCCTATGGGTTAATACAAAGTAGTTTATGGCCTAAATGCATCATGAGAAGTAAAAGTGTTCTTATTGTTAGTTTGAATAGTCCACTTATCACCAAAGGATTTGGTCATTTTGTTCTATGGCACACCTTTTTCTTATGGAGCTTATCAAGAAGTAGCAATTAAAGGGCATTCTCAAATCATATGGTGCGAGGATTGGTAGAAAAAATAAGTATTCAAAAAATTAATGTAAAACACATGGTACACAAATTAGGTATCACCAATTTATATGTCAATGTTTTCCTTCATGGCCTTCACCAAGTTAATTTCAATGCAGTCTCACTTCAACTGGCTAACCATGTAAAATTTGGGTCGCTCATGTTAAGTAAGTCACCCTAAGGGTTTAATGCGCTACTCAATAAAGTCATAAATGGGGATAGGGAGACCTGGGAACTCAATCTAGATTAGGATTTTGAGCTTAGCTTGTTTAAAGGCTTAGAAATCCTTGGTCTAATGAGAAAAGACCACAAGAGTATTATGAGTAAACAAGGGACCATGGTCGATGATAACCTTACAATGGTCAACATTAGCCAAACAAAATTAAAAAATACCTTTGGTCATGTTTTTAACCCCTCAATCTTAATGCCATGGGTTTACCAATGGTTATGAATTCACTACATGAACAAGCTCTAAAGGGAGACTCAACCAACAAAATAACTATCAAGAGTAAAATATTAAACCCAATTGCAAGCTTTGTCAAATTTAGGGAAATCAAGCACAACATTAGTTATAGGGGTTTTTGGGTTATAATGTAACATCCTTATTTCTCACTAAGCTAATTTACCCTATTATCCATGGATTATTATGGTTGTTAAATTGATTAATTATTTTTTAACTAAGCAGTAAGTCATATGTTGTTTTGGGATAGTTGTATGTTTCTTTGATTACATGATTTGATTACTATGAGTTAACTGTATTGTATATTATTTACATTATGATCATGTTGATTTTTTTTACAACAATGTTTTATGATATATATTATGATGTTATGGGCTAACTACCTTCTAGTCATGAGTTGGATGCAAGAGAGTTTCATCCCTTAGAGCATGATGGAGGGAGAACATCATCATAAAGGATGACTTAGATGAAGGTGTTGGGGGATGATAAAGGAATGGATAGAACCCATACACACACCACATTAAATAGTACACATTATATGCATTGTTTGAATTGTTAGTGTTAATACATTTTTGATGTTATCTGCATTTAGATAATTGATTATGTGTGTTAGTTCAGTTTAATACTCATATATGGAATTAATCTTGTGTGACTACATTGTGGATATTATATGTAGATTTAGTGTATAATATTGCAGTATGATTATGTTATGCTATTTAATTCATGATTGTTAATGCTTAAAAAAACGTAAATCTACATGAATAATATCTAGTTACTATTTTATATAGACTAACCATAATGTCTTTGTAATGTTTAGAACATTAGCTAGTTATCTTTATGATATTCAGAAATATCATTATATGGATTAACACTTTATATATATATATATATATATATATATATATATTTCTTGGTCTTGTAGGCCAAAATTGGGCAACCCCTCCTTTTTATTTGCAAAGAGTCTTTCACATCCATGATTTGGCTAAGTCATCCCTCAGCTGCCTTGTGCAAAATACCCCCTGTCAGACCTGTTCCATGAAAAAGCCAAGTACATTTTGGGTTTGTCAAGTGTAGTTACTTCACCTACAATAGTGCATTTTAGGTTTTAAAAACAACTTAATTTATGAAATTTTCATAAGCTAAGTCACTTGCAAAACCCGATTTGGTCTTCACAGATGAAATTGAGTTTTCTAAATGACTTTACTTATGAAATTTTCATAAGTAGAGCTGCTTAATAAACCTGATTTGGTCCTTATAGTGTTATTCAGACTTTGCAAGCATCTTTACTAATAAAGGTTTATAAGTAAAGTCACTTGTAAAACTCGATTTGGTCTCGATAGACCAAATCGGGTTTTCCAAGTGTCTTTACTTATTTGACTTATCAGCTGAAGTCAATGTGAAACCTAAAGTAGAAGCTCCTGGGAAGTCTGAAATGGTCTATCAAGAAGGAATCAAGTTTTCAAAGTGATTTTACTTGAAAGCTTCATGAGTTGTTTACATTGAAGAACCTAGTTTGGTCTAGCATGCTCGCTAAGGTAACAAATTTCTTCAGAGGACACCAAGCAAAGGAAGTTGACTTTCACTTTTTTAAAGGATAATTGAAGAAACGCTGAAGGGTATGTTTGAGGTAGAATGGACCTTGTGGAGGGATTTTCATCGGTAAGAGGACCTCTTCACTTTTTTGAAGGGTTACTTGTAGGATTCCAAAGTGTATGTACCCTTGTGGAGGGAACTTTTAGATAAAAGAAACCCTTGCAGAGGGCACCTGGGTAGGAAAAGAGACCATTGTAATTCCCCTGAAGGGTAATTTAGGAATTCAAGTGCCCTTGTGGAGGGCACTAAGAGGAAGTGAAGAACAAAGACAAAAGGCCCAAGGGGCATGTGCCCTTCAGGAAAAGAAGCAATCAAAAGAAAGAATTCGTTTGAACAAAATGTCTGAAGGAATTCCTTCAAACATTTTGTTCAAAGGAAAATCATGGCAAAAGGCCTAAAATAAAGAGAAGGACAAAGCAAGGAATAAGAAGAGATAGATAGAAAGAAGATAGGTGGGAAGAAAAAAAGAAGAAACAAGTCAAAAAAGAACCCGTAGAAAAGAAGATGGCAAAGAGCTCGAAACTTGAGTAAACACAGGAGGAAAAAAATAAGACAAAGACCAAGGACTGAGAAGGAGTAGAAGATTGTCGAGAGCTTGAAGTTCCAATAAGTAAAGATAAAAGGAGCCAAAGCATAAGAGAAATCAAAATAAAGAGACAAAACATGGGCAAAGATAAAGTGGAAAAGACAAAGCTCAGAATAGTTTCGCAACTTGACAAAGTCAAAAGGCAGAATCAATGACCACTCAGACCAAGACAAGTGGCATAGACAACTCAACAAGGAGAATTAATACTTTTTGTGAAATATATCTATCAAAAAGCAATAAAATAGATTAGTTTTTGAACTATAGATATCAACATCATGTGTTTTTCATGCTTCACCATTAATGCACAACTAGTTACATCTAGGCATTGATGAGAGCATAGTCAGTCACAACAACTTAGAATAGCTTTGTCAGTTACTAGGAATGAGTTTTCCATGCTTTTACAGCCCAAGATAGTAGAAGCAGTGGTTTGGATAGTCTATAACATGGTCTCCACATGTAGTTTGAAGATATGATAATGGTAATGGTCTCTTATTTCAGCAGATGTTTAACTCAACATGGGTCTCCATTCCTAGTGATGTCAACATCTTGTTTCCAGCTCTATATATATCTGTAACTTCTCATTTGAGAAGATATCTCTCAGTTTATATAGTGAAGGCCTAAAGGAATTTACCTTGAATCAAGACATAACATTTTTACCTCCGTTTGAGTTTGTGTTTTTGCATATGTCTATGGATTTATCTTGTGTTAAGTCATTTTCTTTCATACTTTCATAGAATGATTCCAGCATGTCTAGTGTTTTATGAGTTATTATTTTATAGGTCAGCAAGAAGTGTCCACAATAGAGTATAGGTGCATGTGAATAGGCTTCCATAGTGTGTCTTAGAACACCTCTGGTAGTTCTTCCTCCCTGTATCTCTATAGGACCCCCTATTGAAACACTGATGCAAAAGAGTTTCTCATGTCAAATGAAGTGTATATCAGCTTGTTCTTGGTGTAAAGTGTATGTCAAAGTTGAGTAGACCAACTATTTTAGTGCATCACCACTTTAGTTTAGGTTTTGATTTTAGTATTTCTCTCCCTTTTCATCCCCCCATTATTAGTAGTAGGAAATCCAAGGCCTCAAGGTTCATCAAGGGGAGCTAGCCCCTAATCTAGAGATTCATCCCTCATGTTTGGCACCTATAGCTAGAGGGATGTATCCATTATGTCGCATGGATGAAGAGAGCTGAGCCTCCATTCATAGGGTATAATCCATCATATTAACAATTTTTGGCATGCCTGATGGGATAGTTTGTCCAAGGAGTTAAAGGATTTTTTAGTGTGTTCTTCAATCAATTAGCTTTTGGAGGAATTTCAACCAACACCAATGGTGACTCTAAGTTGAATCATTTGCTTAAGCAGTCCTAGTGCCATTAAAAAATCACATTTTAGTATGTATAATACCATTGCTCAGAAGCATGGGCCTTGTGTTCCTTCATATAACTTTGATCAAGCTTAGGTTGTTCATGGAATCACCTCAAGTAGCTCTCCTAGTTGCCCTTCACCTAGTGTAAAGGAAATAATGCTGAAGTTTGAGAAGCAAGTGATGGAGATAAACAAATTGAAGGAGCAGAATAGATATTAGCAAGAGCTTATGTACAAAGAGGAGTACTTATTTAGGCAAGCTCAGGCCTTGCAATCCATGAAGGAGGAAGTATCAAAATGGAAGAGTCCATTCATTCAAGGCAATTAGTCTTGTGTGCCTTCTCCTATTCTAAAGCAACCCCCTCTTATTCTAAAGAAAGCCCCCTCTTGTGCACCAAATCCTTTCTACCAAATAACACTTGCTCACTCTATCTCATTTGATGTATTAACCACTCTTTCTCTTAATCCCTTACACCTAGATTTTTTACACCAAAGGGCATTAGAGAAGCCTCCCATGGAAATGAACCTTATCAATTCCTTAGATTGTGAATCCTCTTTTAAAGGGAATCATCCTATGCCTTTTGAAAAACATCACGTGTCTCTTCAAGAAACTCTTCCTGTGCAGCAACAGTCTCTTCTTAGTCTTCCTCAACCTCCTCAAGTCTTTCAACATGATGTCAAGATTCTAAGTTAGAGGAGGGAATACCATGAACAACTCAAGGCCTTGAAAATGATGAAGCTATTTCCTGTTCTCAAGAGAAGATTTTTAGCCCCAAGGTCATGAGTTGGAAGGAAACAATGGAATCATGGGGAAGGAAGGAGAAGGAGAAAGGTTTTGCTCAAAACCTTGAAGAAGGTGAAGCTGATCCTACTCATGGTGATCCTCATGATCTCCAAGAAAGGCTCTTCCAAGAGAATACAGCTAGGAAAATTGTAGAGTTGGAGTCTAGAATGAGGTTCCTCAGCCAAGGTGTGATGGATGGTTTAGACCAAACAACAGATTCCATGTTTGAACACACCCCATCTACACTTCTTCAAGAGAGATATCAAGCCACATCTGATATAGATGAAGTGCTGGCCAAATGGAAGGAAAAGAATCATTTGATTCTAGATCAAGGATTGCCACCTCTTCCACATGAGTTTATCCATCAACCCTCCACTCCATTCCTTCTCAAGGAGGAACTTTTTTTGAAAGAGGCAAGTGAAGAAGAGAGGATCTAATTTTGCAGCTACCCAAGATGCTATCATGAGTGACAATGAGGATGAGATCATCATGGATGCTCCCTTTGAAGACATCATTAACAATGGAGAATACATAGGTCATGCATACATGCAGATGTTCAAGCAATATGAAGAAGAGGTTGAGAAACTTTATTTTTCAACAATGGATGATGAGGAATGTAAGCATGGTGAGATCTCTCCTCCCTTGTTTGATGAATTTCCTTGTTTCTTTGATGAGGAGAATGACCATTCCATGGGACCCGAGTTAGAGGAGGATCAGAAGCATGTCTTTGAACAACTAGAGACTCCTATTTTTTAGTAAGAAAAGGAGAGGCCTATCCATCTTGATGAAAGCTTTGAAGAGAGCCTTGAGCAAGAAGGTGACGTTCTATGAGATGAGCAAGCAGTTTGTGATCTCATTTCAGACATCACAATAGTCACCCTTCTGCAAAAAATCCATGATGAAGTAGAAGATCAGTTTGACAAGGTCTTCAATGAGGTAGAAGGGAACAAGTCAATCCATGATGCATATCAAGGGGGTTATGAGCTAGATGAGCCCTATGGTGATGAGTTAGTAGCCATTGACTTATTGGTGAGATACACTAGCATGAAGGGCTAACATGAGGCAAGAGCAAGATGAATACATATATGTAGGAAGCATGTTTGACCCTGATTCTTTTGGATACAAGCCAATCAAGGTGGCATGCAAGAAGAGTAAGTCACTAAGTCTCCATTCCATTTAGCCACTTGTTTGGCACCATAAGTTTTATTACCATGAAGGAGACTTAAGAAGTTTTCCCTTTGATCTAGGAGGGAGGCAAATGTATCTATTTAGTTGTACATAGTAGTTTACTTCCAGTTGTGTGTCTTTTGTTTCCCTTAAGTGCTGTTGCATACGTGTGTGTAGTTTTTTAGCCTTTGTTGTGTGTATTTTCCTTTATGTTTGAGGTAAAATCTTTTTTGGTTCATAGGTCCTTACAAGGCTGTTATTAACTTCTCCAAGATGCATCTTGACTCCATGCCCAATGGACTTAGAGGCTACCAATCTTCCCAAACATAGAAAGCATGCTTCCCCTATGAGTCACCAAATGTGTTGACCAATTTATTAGTCCTACAAGCCAGAATTGGGAACCCCCTCCTTTTTCTTTGAAAAGAGTCTTTCACATCCATGATATGGCTAAGTCATCTCTCAGCTACCTTGTGAAAAATACTCTCTGTCAGACCTGTTCCATAAAATAGCCAAGTACATTTCAGGTTTGTCAAGTGCATTTACTTCACCTACAACAGTGTATTTTAGGTTTTACAAACAAATTAACTTATGAAATTTTCATGAGCTAAGTCACTTACAAACCCTGATTTGGTCTTCATAAATCAAATCGGGTTTTCTAAATAACTTTACTTGTGAAATTTTCATAAGTTAAGTTGTTTAATAAACTTGATTTGGTCCTTGCAGTGTTATTCAAACTTTTCAAATGTCTTTAATTATAAAGGTTTATAAGTAAAGTCACTTGCAAAACCCGATTTGGTCTTGACAGACCAAATTGGGTTTTCCAAGTGTCTTTACTTATTTACCTTATCAGTTGAAGTCGATGTGAAACCCAAAGTAGAAGCTCTTGGGAAGTCTAAAATGGTCTATCAAGAAGGAATCAAGTTTTCAAAGTGATTTTACTTGAAGCTTCATGAGTTTTTTACGTTGAAGAACCTGGTTTGGTCTAGCATGCTCGCTAAGGCAACAAATTTCTTCGGAGGACACCAAGCAAAGGAAGTGGACTTTCACTTTTTTGAAGGACAATTGAAGAAAGGTTGAAGGGTATGTTTGAGGGTGAATGGACCTTATAGAGGGATTTTCATCAACAAGAGGACCTCTTCACTTTTTTGAAGGGTCATTTGTAGGATTCTCGAAGGGTATGTACCCTTACAGAGGGCACCTGGGTAGGAAAAGAGACCATTACAATTTCCAAGAAGGGTAATTTGGGAAGCCAAATGCCCTTGTGGAGGGAACCAGGAGGAAGTGAAGAATGAAGACAAAAGACCTGAGGGACACATGCCCTTCGAGAAAATAAGAAATCAAAAGAAAGAATTCCTTCAAACAAAATGTCTGAAGGAATTCCTTCAGACATTTTATCTAAAGGAAAGCATGGAAAAAATCCTAAAACAAAGAGAAGACTAAAGCAAAGAAGAAGAAAAGATAAAAATAAAGAAGACTTGTGAAAAGAAAATAAGAAGAAATAAGTCAAAAAGGAACCCACAAAAAAGAAGATGGCAAAGAGCCCGAAACCCAAGTAAACATGGGAGGAAGAAGACAAGACAAAGACCAAGGACCAAGGATTAGAAGATCACCAAGAACCCAAATGCCCTATAAGTAAAGAGAAAAGGAACCAAAGCAAAAGAAAAATCAAAAGAAAGAGACAAAACACGAGCAAAGATAAAACAAAAAAGACAAAGCTTAGAATAGTTTCAACAAATTGACAAAGTTAAAAGGTAGAATCAATGACCACTCAAACCAAGACAAGTGGCATAGATAACTCATCAAGGAGAATTAGTATATTTGGTGAAATATATCTACCAAAAACCATTAAAATAGATTGGTTTCAAACTATAGAGATCAACATCCCATGTTTTTCATGCTTCACCATTAATGCACAACCAGTTGCATCCAAGCATTTAAGAGAGCACAATTAGTCACAAAAACTTGGAATGGATTTTTCAGTTGCTGGGAATGAGTTTCCCATACTTTTTCAGCCCAAGGATAGTAGAAGCGGTGGTTTGGATAGTCTACAACATGGTCTTCACATGTAGTTTGAAGATACGATAGCAGTAATGGTCTCTTGTTTCAGTAGATGTTTAACTCAACATGGGTCTCCATTCCTAGTGATTTTAGCATCTTGTTCCCAGCTCTCTATATATTTGTAACTTCTCATTTGAGAATATATCTCTCAGCTTGTATAGCAAAGCCCTGAATAAATTTACCTTGAATCAAGACAACATTTTTACCTCCATTTGAGTTTTCACTTTTGCATATGTCTATGGTTTTGTCCTGTGTTAAGTCATTTTCTTTCATGCTTTCACAGAATGATTCCAACATGTCTAGTGTATTATGAGTTCTTCTTTTATAGGTCAGCAAGAAGTGTCCACAATAGAGTATAGGTGCATGTGAATAGGCTGCCATAGTGTGTCTTAGAACAACTTTGGTAGTTCTTCCTCCCTATATCTCCATAGGACCCCCTATTGAAACACTAATGTAGAAGAGTTTCTCATGTCAAATGAAGTGTATATTAGCTTGTTCTTGGTGTAAAGTGTATGTCAAAGCTGAGTAGACCAACCATTTTGGTGCATCATCACTTTAGTTTAGGTTCTAATTTTAGTATTTCTCTCCCTTTTCATCTCCCCCATTATTAACAATAGGAAATCTAGGACCTCAAGGTGCATCAAGTGGAGCTAGCCTCTAATCTAGAGATTCATCCCTCACATTTGCCACCCACAATAAGAGGGATGTCTCCATTATGTTGCATGGATGAAGAGAGCTGAGCCTCCCTTCACAAGGTGCAATCCACCGCATCAACAATAACAAAAGACATAGATAGTTTATATAACATAGTAATAACACAACAATATGTTGTTATAATACTATTATGATTGGTTTAATAGTTGTCTGATTTACCCTTATTGTTGAAAGAATATAATTGAATTTATATTAGTCTAGTTATTATTAAAGCCATGATGTTATTATCTTTACTAAGTTAGTAATAAAATTGCATTATATCCTAAAGACTAAGCCTAGTCATTATTCACATGCATAGACTATGGTAAAGTTCAATGTGATAGTTATCATTCTTAATAATTTTAAAAGTGGACTTTTATGAGGTGATACTTGGGCATGTAACGTAGATCGGTCATGCCGGATTTGATATATTAAAATAATGATAAATGTATTTGGGGAATTTCAAAAGGTAGATTAGGGATTTTTTTGGTTTAGTTAATGGGAATCTAACTATGTTTAGTCTCAGTTTGAATGGATAATTCAGATTATGCATGGAGAACTGTGAGCTATGAGCTAACAGTTGCATACAAGCTCAAATTGAGTAAGAGAGATAGAAAAATAATGATAAGAGGCGAGTTGAGGAAGATAATGAGGGTACGAAGAGGAGAAGAGAAAGAACAGAGTGAAGGAGAGAGATTTTTGGTTCATATAGTTTCAAATTGGAAGATTTATTAGGTTGGTGATGTATTTTAATTATTATTTGAATTAGGAAAAGAACTATGAATTCATTGCCTCTCAAGGTTTTGGAATTGATTTACATTTAAATACTGATATAGGTTTAACCTTGTGGATGGCTTGACCATCCACATAACTAAACCTCTATTCCCTAGATCCTTATAAAAGAAAGCAAATTTTTTGTGTATATCTAATAAGGTTTAATGGATTTATTGTTGAAATGCCCTAGCTTAGGAAATTTAGAACCTAGGTAGTTGGTTTGATATTTTAAAAGACTGAGTTTTGTTATTGAATATATATCGTATATAAATATATAGTCAAGATGGTTGTCAAAATACTAAGTATATAGACATAATACCTAGGTCTTGTGTATATTTTAAACAAAAACAATGTCTGAGTCGAATAGATGTATGAACTTGTTTACAAAGAAATTCTGTGTAACTGTTAGTTATGAAGTCAAATCAGGATAACATATATAAATGATGACTTTTGAATTAGGGTTTATATATATGCGTGTTGTTTGTGTAATTTTGTAATTCAAAACAATGAATATATATATGTGTGGACTATGTATTCATGTCATTCAAAAATAGGGTATATACATATATATGGATTGTGTGTATATTTATTGCACGAAACTGTGAGATTATATAAATATAAACTATTTGTAATTGTTATTCCAAAATAGTAAACTGGGTGTATACTTGTTATTCAAACATGGGGAATATATACGAACTATGTGTATGTTTATCATTCAAATAATGAAAAGATATATGTTTGAGCTGAGTGTATATACTTAGATATCTATGTGCATATTTAATTGATCCCACTCACATTACAATACAATGTTTTTGGCTTTAACTAAGAAATGATGGATTCTTAGAAACAATTATTGTTCCTGAATAAAGAAAGGTACAATTTTTAATTTCTTATGTTTTTCCCTGATGTTTTAATCTTTGTATTGCCATAAATCTTGTTTGTATATAAAAATAAAACTTATAAATACAAAATAGAAAAAATAAGCCTACAATAATTGTCAATAGGTCTATCTCTATAGACATATAAGATATAAAAATATTAGTGAAATAGTATAGATGATGCCTTAAGAGAAACCATATTTTCGGAAACCAATATTTAAAATACAAAATTAAATATTATTTATTTAATACATTCCAAATGTTGCTACATTTTCACTATTCTTCACTAGAACTTTCTATAAAAATTATAGAACATTTTAAAAACTATTTAAATAAAAATGACCCACGTGCATTGAAAGATTATGAACTCAAATTGGATATTGAAGAGCTATACAAGATACATATAGTGAAAGACATTAAGACATACTAGAAAAGACATTAAAAACCCTCAAATTAGTTTATTTGGTCCAATATTCGATGTGGCATATGATATTGATAAAATTCCAAAAAACATTTCCTATATCCATAGATGTAGAGTCAACAATTACGACAAAAGTAAAAAATATGTTTGGATTACAAGAATGCATATCAAAAGGGTAGATAACATATAAAAAATATAATGAATGCATTGTAATAACTATGGACACAAAAATTATATTGCATTCATAAGTTTGAAATTAACATTGATTAGAAACTATTTATATCTTCTGATATTAAAAAAAAAGTCTTATCTAATAATAACATGGAAAGTAAAATTAAATTTGAAGATGGAAAGTAAAATTAAATTCGAGGATGAAAGTAAAAAATAAATATTTTATGATAAAAATGATTACATGTGTAGCGATATTATGGTTCATGAATTTATAGGTTCAACATCTATCATTGCATTAGAAAACAAGTTGATAACAATAGCGTTAGCTGAAGAAAATCAACTTCTTTATATTTTTAAAGACAAGGATGCAAAATAAATGAATTTTCCAACACATTTTAATGACAATGCTCATGATGATAACATTATATAAACATTATTATGCCAAAAAAAACACACAATGGGAACTTCTACATGCTAATCGTTAATTTGCATACCACGTCACAAATTTATTTGTCAAAATAACAAAAATAATCATAAATCAAGTTTCAAGAAGCATTTGGGCTAGAATTAGTAAGTGAAAGTTAAAGGAAATAAATGTTTTGGATAGGGGCATCAAATAGAAACCAAATGAATATAATTTACTTAAATAAGATATTGGATGTGTTGATTTCAATAAAAATTATATTTCACCTGATTACTTGCAAGTCTTAAATTAAAATATCTTTACCATGATCCCTCAACTAGGTCCTCTAACATTTTTTTTTGGATTTCATAAGTGCTAAACATTTTTTGGAGCCATTAATGAATGCATTAAAGTGATTTTAATCAAAATAAAAAAATTCATCTAGATAAAAACCTAGTGAGCCTAATAAATCAAAGGATAATAGATTTATTATAAGTAAAGACCCTGCGACTTCTTTATATTACTACTGATGTCGACTTAATGCATTAAGACATGTATCATATAATTATGATTTGTTCCTTGTAAAAATATATAACTATTTTTGTGTCACAAAATTTCATTGTAGAGGCAATGCACATGATCATTGATTAGTATGATAAAAATACATCAATATAAGGAAAGAACAAAAATTCAAAAATCACAAAGTTTATAGATAAATATATAACTTGCGATAGTAATAAATAACTAAATTACATATTCATCATCATAATAAGATCTCCCAAAAAAATAGATATAATTTCCAATAACCACTAATGAAATGAATAAATATACTTGAACCTTGAAAAAATGATAAATAATTTTAAACTGCAAATGCAATGGGGATTTTTTACCTTCTAAGTAAAAACATTTATGATGTTTTTGGATATTTTGAATAATTTATAAATGAGCTTAACATGGATGAGTCTTAGTGTATACAAGGGAAAGTGAAGCTGATCTACAAATCAATCCTAGATCGGAGAAGATAAATCACACTTACCCTTCTGCTTGTTGGTACATTTAGATAGTCAGGGTCATGACAAAGATGGATCTGCTAGACCTAACCAAGGGGTCTCTTATCATAATGATATCACTAGAGAGGGTTCCAAAGCCTCTAGTCAAGCAACACTACGTGATAACCCTAGCTAGGTCCTATGTTTTCTATATTCCCAAAGTAAATGACAAAGTAAATTAAAATCTAACATAGTGCTCACCAAATATTATGGTAAAAAATGAGGGTGATAAACATAAAAGTACATATACATAGAAGATCTATACTTAAGCTAATATATAAGAAGTCAGAATGCATGGAGAGAGAAACATATAAGCTAACAAATACAAATATATCTACTTTAACAAGGAATAACAAAGTTAAGAATAATTACCTTTGAAGATGAACCTGAGGAGCGTCAATCTCTCCCTTGGCCAAGGTGCTTCTCAATATGTTGTTGTGGTATGCAAGAATAATAAGGACAAGTAAGCTCTAGTCTACACCAGTTCTCTATGCATCCAAAAGAGTTCTCCATAAGACAATATCTGTATCTCCAAGTGTAGTATTGAAAACCTAAGCAATGCTCCTCAAGTAGAATGTTGGATAAGTAGATGCATAATATATGATGTTTTTATTCTTGTCTCTAAGAAATAGCAAAAAATGATGTGTATATATGGCTAGATCTAACCCTAAACTCTTCCAAAATTTTAGCCGATGGCGTCAGCCCAATAAAATCTATATTGTTAATTAATAAAAGCAAGTTAGGTCTTGGATTGGGTTAACTAAGGCTGAGAGAGTCTTGTAATGTACTAATATAATTTAAATACAAGGTCAACCTAGGTTGACATTATTTGGTAAATGTCAAAAATGGATTTTGGCTTAGATAGGGGTTATTTAAGGTGGTGAATTGCTTGGAGGAGTGTGTAAGTGAGGATCCCTTGTTTAGGTAAGTGTTTAAGAGAAGTTTGTGTTGATTTCAAGTGGTAGTATAGGGGATAAATTTTGTGAAGCATCAATGGTCTGCCCACACCTTTCTCAGTATACCCTTTAAGACAATCACTCAGAGAGATTGAGACGTGATGGGTTCTTGTAAGAGAGAAAAGATCATTAATTGATAAATTTTGAAAATATTATGTGTATATATATGTCCCTATTGAAACTCATCATGTATCATGTAGGTGTAACATGGGATGGTGCTTCAGGAAAAGAACATAGCAACACACACTGTTGAAGCTAAATAAATTGTAGTAATAAGTGAATGAAATAAATGAAAGGACAAATTTGAAAAATACATACCTTTACTTACCTTAGTGTTGTAGAAGAGGAAGGAAGTGAAATAAATGTGAAGGTGTCCAATGTAGGGAACATTAGGCGAACATGTAAAAATTAACAAAAAACATTTTTTTTACAAAATTTACATGTAATATGTCAAACGATTCTCTACAATGTGAGAATTCCAAAATATCTTATGGTTTAGAAAAAGAACTAGTAGAAACAAAGTTATGGTTGAAAATGAAATCTAGTTGTAACTAATTGACAGGTAAATAATTTTGAATAGTAAATATAAATAGGGTGAACATTAATTAATTTGTTATTTTACTATTGTAAGAAAATATTGCTCTGAGAAACCCAGTTTGAGCCTAGAAAGTGACCATGGTGAGGATATGACAGTTACGATGTCGAGGATGCCTAACAACCGTATCATGTGCAATGCAGGTAAGGGAAGCATTAATTTCAAATTTTGAGTAATTTAATTGAAATTAAGATAAATACAAAAAATATATATTTTAGGCAAATTGTAGACACCAAAACTAACCCTAAGAAATTTTTAGTTAAACTAGGGGTAGAACGAGGTACTGGGTAGGAAAAGATTAAAACAATAAATGCGTAAGACATTTATGTTAAATGGTCAAAAAGTTATCATAGACTAAGAACAAAATTGGCCCTATCAACTCAATTTGCAAGATGAGAAAAATATAGGGGGCTGAATGCATAGCAGTGGGTCAATGTAGTATCACTGAAGGTGGTCAACTACATATAGTGGGCTAATCTAGTTGTAAATAGGGAAATGGCTGATAGATTTCCTTGTAGCTGATGCCATTTTTACTATGTGGCCAATATAGTTTGTTGAGTGAGATTGACCATGTAGTAGAACGCTGATATAGTATGTTGGAACTAGGAAAGAGATGATTTAGTATCAAACAGGCTGGTAGTGTCTGGAATAATGGGTTGACTATGTAATAAAAGGCCGATGTAGTATGGTAAGAATTTGTTAGGGCCAATTTAGTATTAAATAGGTCAATTGTTTAGGAAAAATGGGAAAATAGAGAAATAAATAAAATATGCTAATGAAGTAGTTAATTTATAATTTTTAAAAAATATTTAAGAATGTATTTTATTGCCATGACATCAAGATCTAATACATTCTCTATTGTTTGATATTTTATAGAGGCGGTAGAGATTTTGGTACTTGGTGGATGCATCTTGGCTACCAAATTTATTGGATTTTTTATCAAATATAGATAGAGATTGACCGGTTGCCTTGGGTGTTGGAGGCATCATGGAGATGAGATGGATCCCACTGAGGGTTAATCTCATTATAATGTTACTAAGAACATGGAAACACTTGAATAACACTTTTTGATGGGAGGTAGAGGGGGATATGATAGAGGTGACAATCACCTTAGAGGATGTTCATGCCTTACTTGAACTTCGTATTAATGAGACACTGGTGATATGTGATACATCAGAGTCAGAAGATGAAAGATAATCCCTAAACCAATGGGTGATATACTCAAATAGGATATATCCTGGTATAAATGTTAGCTTATTTGAAATTTATATCATGACCATTATAAATATTTGGAAGGTTGTGATAGGGATTGTGATAACATGAGTGTTGTGTCACAAGTTAGATGACAAGGTACCATTATATGCAATCACCTTGTGGTAGTCTATCCTAGATCATGGTGCATTGTATGATCTCAATTATGTCATTTGGGTCTAGCTTATGCATGATATGTATGGGATGTTGACCCAAGGGTAGAAGATGATGGGCCCTATCATTCTACTGAGTTCATGGATTTATGAGAGATTATATATATATCAACCAATTGGGTTGCCTTATGCAATATATGATAGGTTACCTCAGGTTGTTAGATAGAGGTAGGGTCATGTAATTCATTTCATTTCACATGTTCCAAATTTACATACTATCATATGAGGGCATATAGTGTGGCAGTCATACACTCACATTACTGACATATGGCTAAGTTGAGGTCTTGTTGCTATTGGTTTAGCATGTGTGCAGATCATGAGCCACTATAATTCATGGGTGGATGCACATCTAGTATCTCATGTACTCAAAAAATGGGGTTTCCCAAATATAGTGGACCCTCTATTGGTGCATGCTTATTGGGCACATCATGCTAGAGAGCTGAGAGGGAGAGGAGGTACATGGGTACCTATCAAGATACTTGTGATTAAGCCTCGACGAGTGAGACCATGGGTTGGATAGGCATGCCATCAAGGGGTAGTGAGGATTGGAGGAGATGATGTCATGGACGTAGATGTAAGAGATGTGGGAACACAATAGGGACCACACTAGAGGTAATAATAGCCATTATAAGCTCATCAAAAATAGAGACACCATTGATGAGAGGATACACAAGTGATGTATGTCACATAGGGGAATCCTAAAGAGACTATAATAAATTGTTAATATATAGAGAGGCCATTAAGGATGGGGCCATGATGGGCTTGGGTGGTGACTCCCATGTTTTTACTAGTGTAGAGGTAGCTGACAGAGGAGGTGCTCGACAGGTGAGAAGATGGTGAGACTATGGTTGGTGATACTTGATTAGTGAGAAATGTTTTGACTTATTTTAAGTTTTTGATATAGGACACTATTTGCGTCATTACTTATTATAGGTATATGGTTTGAGATATATGTACATGAGATTTGATGTATATTTGGTTTTTTTATAGATACTACTGTTGTAGAGGAGATTAGATGGGGAGCCCTGCTTATGGTTACACACCATGATATTTTGGATGGGGTGATGTCACATTATGACCCTTCCACTTTGGTTTATCCCGTGGTCCCATATACCCTAGCTCATGCTAGTTGGTTTAGACTGATGGGAGAGGATGCATGACAATTGCAAGCATGAGGTGATGGTTTGTAACCATCTACATGGGTAGGAGCCAGAGAGGCTAAGGCCTGACATGATTTAGCATAGGAGCGAGCTACACACATGGTGATTACTATACATATTGTACATGTACATGTCCAGGTTGCCAACCTATAGGTTCAGGTTAGTAACTTGAGATCCCAAACTACCTCTTTATAGTGCACCATTCAGAGGGGCCAGTCACAGGTATTTATGGGTAGCATGGCTAGGCCACATGATAGGCATGATGGAGCATAGCCTTAGAGTTGTATCTATTATATTTCATATTTTTATTATATCAATCTCATGATATATATTGATATGGACATTTTATTGGTTTAGGATTTATACTTGTATGTTGATGGATGTATGGATATATTTCTTTTATAGCACATGTATTTTGTTTTTGTTGTGTATGTTATGGGAAATATGTGATGTAAGTTTTTTTTTCTAGCACTATGTGATAGACATGCACGGCTAAAAAGAAAATATAAAAATGATTTGAAAAAGTATAATTAATTAAAACAAATGTAATACACACTATATCATGATGGGAAATGTGTAAAAACAAAAGATGAATGAGTATAATAAACCAAAATGATAAAGTAAAATTGTAACAAAATGTTTTCAAACCATGTAAGAGATTCACACTAAGTTAAAACAAAATAAAATTCATACTATATCACATTGAAAAGTATGAAAATTTGTAATAAAATGGAAGGCACATGAAAACCAATGGTATAAAAACAAACAAATAATAAAGTCAATCAATATACTAAATCAAGTTGGGAAGTATGAAAAGAGAAACAAAATACTAGATCAAGATGTTAAGTATGAGAAATTTATTAAAATAGTTGTAAACATATACTCAATTAGAAAATAAGAAGATAAAAGTGAAATTCTTATGAAGTAAGTGTAAAACATACTAAATCAATATGGGAAACATGTCGATGATGTGTAAATCATAATCTAACACAAACTATCTCAAATTTGAAGCATGCAATTTTATTGTGACTTGGTTATAGTATGAATTATGTATTGGAATATTTTGTGAGGAGGGCCTAGTCCTATCCATGGTCTTACACTGTAAATCATAAGGAGAACACCAATGAGGTGAATGGGAACAATGGTAAAAATAAGGAGAAGCTTTATTATTGTACTTTGTGAGGAGAGCTTGGTCTTATACATGGTCTTACACTACAACTCACAAAGGGAAACCCTAGGGGGAACGATCAGTTAATAAAATAATATTTCTCAAGGGTAAATATTAGGATTGTTGTAATGAAAGAGGGATTGTAATAAGCATGACATAGGTGTCTATAAGAAGACCTTAGTAAAAATGAGGAATACTAGGTACAAAGGAGAGACACTAAGAGTCTAGTGACCATCAAAATACAAAGGATACCTACTCACAATAAACATAAAATTGTATAGGAAAATAAATGAGATACTAAGATCGACTCATAAAGGTTATATGAATAAAAAAATTAAAAAGGACCTACCTTCCCACAACATGTTCCCCATTCCTTAGGACCTCTTACAGAGCCATAGATCTACTATGAAGATTGGATAATTGTGTGAGAAAGTAGGAAGCATGTATAATTTTTTTATTCTCCTATCTCAATCTACTAGCCTACCATACCCCAATGGACCTTGGATCTATTAAGAGGTTAACTGTGGAGTTTAAGCTTCTATTAGAGATAGGAGATGTGCTATGAATCACATATTTTAGTGTGATTAGACTTTTAAATTTATATGTTGCCTTTTGTTTAAATGATTTAGCTTTTAACTTTTTTTATGGATTTTATGATTCTTCTTCCATACGTATTTGGAATAACCAACATGAGTGATAAAAGTGATACACACGATTGGGATTTAGAATTTGGTTTAAAGGAGGCCAAACAACTAAATATATGTCTATTTAAACACTTAGGCATACTTATGAACCAATATGTAATCTCAAGTTTCAACTGTATGTATGCTTATTATGTAGATTGGTATATGGTAGTAGTACAATGAGAAGTCTTTTTTTATAATTGATCATATGGTAGAGATATAATATCAAGGGAATCAAGGTTGTATAACCAAGTTGTTAGGAATTAGTTTTTACATTAGTATTTATTTGGATATTTACCAAGAGGTAAATATTATATTGTGTGAGTTAGCTATATCCAGATAAAATATATTTGATAGTCATAATATTGTTACAAAAATATTATGAATATATAATATATTTTATATTGAATATACATAGGGTGTGAGGAGATATTGTGGGAGAAATATATGGTAATACATGTCACTTTGTTTATAGGAAAGACTTTTCCTACATATTTGTAATATTCATATGAGTTTGTAATAGAGTGAATAATATTATATTATCAGTGTGATTAAATTTTATCTCTGTGTTTGATTCCATTATTTTTTCATATTTTCTTTATGCAGATATGAACCAATCCCATTATCTGGTATTTGAGCATAGTTAAATCTGAGATGGAAAAGTGATTCTTCTCTAGGGGCAATTGGTATTCTTCATTACCCTATGGATGAAAGATTATTTTTTTCGTAGGGTTAAATATTTATTTGGTCTTTTTATTTTCTTTTTTGGGTTCACTGGCTCAATATTTTACATCGAGCACCTGCCTTTAGTATATTATACCATTCATAAATCTTCCATTTGGCATCGACGTCCATCCTCATTCAAGACCAGATAAGGTGAAAATAAACGTAGTTATTTATATATAAATATGTGCAATGACCTTTTATACCATGTGGTCTATGCATTGGTTGTGTTAAAATGCAACATACCTCTCATTGTATTGGTTTATTTGCATTGATTGATTCTCTCTTAAGTGGTTTGTGAAATATGATAAATCCATCCACAATAATTTTGATCCAATCTAATGTGCAACCTAGAGCATCATACAACATACAATCTCCATATTGGTGGGCTCTCATTATGTTGTCTTGAGATATAGTGTAAAATCTTGATATTGGTGCGCTCTCATCTTCGATAACCTAAAAATCACGTAGCCCCTAATTGATACATTCCACAATAGATCTATATTCTCTATGCAAGATCAACATGTGGATTCCATGCCACCCCTTTAACAAATACTTTTGTCGGTCATGAAAAGATGTGATTACAAAAATTTTGTATACTAGTTCACAATCTTATTGTTTTCTTGGGTAGTAATTTGTTTTAGATTAGTCTTTTATATTTAGTGTCATTATAATTTTGGTATTAGAGTCTTTATAGTTATAATTTTTTTTTAATATCTATCAAAGTCATGTTAAGGATTCCTTGAAGATTTATAAGTCGAGTTCTAAGGAGGAGTCAAAGTTATGTAAATGCTTAGGTATGCGTCAAGTTTATATATTGTCAAAAATCCAAAAAAAGTGTCAATATTTTTTAGTCAATAGTTTATGTCCTTAGTTAAATTTTTAATTATAGATTTTAACTATATTATAATTTAATTATTTATAGATTTAAATTGTCTTTCAAAATCAAAAGAATAATGAGTCAAGTATTAGTATTAAGAGTCAATTTTATGATAAAAGTGTCATATGTTGTAATAGTTATTATTATTTATCACAATATTGTCAAAAATATCAAAAGTGTCATCATTTGTAAAATTCCTTTGTCATTTATTTTTTAGAGTCTTTTTATGTCATTTAGTCATCAATGTCAAACCCTTTATGATAACAGATGCATTATCGCTTGTATGCGATGTCCAAATTAAGGGGGGGTTGTATTATCAAAAATGACATAATGAGCTTCATCGACACTTTTGTTGAGTGTGTATTACACCTACTAGAGGATGGAAGAAACAAAGGCTAGAGGTTTCAGAGCCTCTTGAAAGTCACCAATGACAGGGCCTAGATGATTTAGTGACATATTTTGTGTGTGTGTGTTTGAATAATAACAGTAGAGCATTCCTATTCACATGTGTGGTGTGTTTTTTCATAATTTTCCACTGTATGTTTGCAAATAAGAATAGAAGACATTCCTATTCAATATTTTTAATCAGTGAGAAATTCCAAATATAACTCTCTGATGTGAAAACATAGTGAAATAATAAAAATCACCAATGTAAGATAGTTCATAGATATTGAAAAAGTTTGTGGTAGATCCAAAAAACCATCAGAGGTTTGGTTCATGTCAAGGTTTATGATAACCCTATTTAATACCATGGAAGGAGTTAGCCTTTCTTTGGATCAAGGTCATGAGCCAAATAGTTGGGCATGCCACAGGGGTGAGCATACTACAGGTGAGAGTGTGAATGTTTTTTCACCATGTAAAAATTAAGGGGGGGAATGTTAGGAATTAGTTTTTACATTAGTATTTATTTGGATATTTATCGAGAGGTAAATATTATAGTGTGTGAGTTAGTTATATCTAGGTAGAATATATTTGATATTCAAAATAGTGTTACAACAATATTATGAATATAGAATATTTATTATATTACATATATATAGGGTGTGAGGAGATATTATGGGAGAAATATATGGTGATACGGGTCACCCTATTTATAGGAAAGACTTTTCCTATATATTTGTAATACGTGTATGAGTTTTTAATTGAGTGAATAATATTATATTATCAGTCTGATTAAATTGTCTCTGTGTTTGGCTCCATTATTTTTCATATTTTCTTTATGCAGATATGAACCAGTCCCATTACAAGTACAATGATAAACATCTAATTTTTGAGTGAGATAAGATAGCAAATAATCATTTGTAAAATAAAAATAAAGAGTCCATAATCATAAATGTGCATTCATGAAAAGAATGATAAGAGACCATAAGAATGGGTGAAAATAAATGAAACCATATAAAACATAATATAATGATCCATGTAAATAAATAAGTGAAACTAAAATTGACACATAGTCAAGTGTATAAGGGATATAAAAATGGATCAAAAATCTAATCCAAATCATAACATAGAATAATGTGAAAGACCACCATGCCATGTTCACAAATACTGATATATTTGACCATAATTAAAACCATAACATCTAAAACATCTCTATGAAGCTAAATTCTGATGGCAGCTAGAGTCTCATCAATTTTCATGGAAAGTTATGCAAAGACTTCCTTCCGTATCTCTTCAAATAAAAAGGTAAGTGTAGATGATGAAGAGTAATGCTCATGTGGGATCTCATGCATAGGAAACTCAAGGCAAGGAATGGATGTCATGATGGGAATATTATTTATGGGTTGAGAAGGAGGTGTAACCTGCAAAGAAGGAGGAGCCTTCTTGCATGTGTGACTTGTAGAAAGAGGAATGACTGGTGTGGGTGTCGACTATGGGAATTCATGAATATGTTGCTGGAGAATGAGACAATGATCAGTATGATGTGTACCACATTGGTGCCAAAGACAATATACCTCCCCATATTTAGATATATACTTTTATCCTTTTCATGTGGTTTGCATGTTATATGTCTCATTATAGATTGTTTTTTAATCTTTGATTTTATCTCCTTGTTAAAAACCCATAATTAAAATTTTATTATGTGTTTAAAATCAGAGTTTGAAAAGTTAATTTCCTAGTTTTCAAAACAAAGCCTTGTTTTTAAAATTAATCAAAACTTTTTAAAAATAAATAAGTCTAAAAAAATTGAAAAGTCTTGAAAAATAATTATATTTTCAATTTAGAGTAATAAACTTATTGAGTCAAGCACATAACACTTAAGTCATGTCTCCACTCACTAGGAATGCATCCTACTTAAACAATCCTCAATATAATCCAAATAGAAATTAACCCTTTATAAATGACCCTTTCCATTTTGGGAATCAAGAATAATATGTTGAGGTCAATGATAATGATAATCAACATTTCTAAGATGAATATGAAGTTAACATTAATATTCCTAAGGAAACACCATCTCAAGTTACTAATTACCTCTTAGCAAATCAAAATTAGGTCTTGTTACACCTTCTAGAGCTAGGAGCTAAGTTCCCACCTAATTTTGATCTTAAGGATTTATGTCACCCCATTGATATAAGTACCAAAAACCCTCTTGAACAAGAAAAAAACACACCTAACACCTCCTTGGGAAGGATAAGTCCTTTATAGACTAATCCAATAAAATCCTAAAAATGTTTCACATGCCTGTGTGGATAAGGGAAAAGTAGTTCTAGACAACACATCACAAAAAAGTCATGTCTTTACCATAGTGGACCATGTATAAAGGTTAAGCAAAGAGATCACTTATTTTCAACCCAACTTATCAAACAACCCTTCAAATCCAAAAATCAACAAATCAAATAATCCAACAACTAATCAAGGCCATCCCAATAAAAATGCCAGTAATAAGGATTTAGGGTCCTCCCAAAAAAATCCAAATCCAAATCAAAACTAATCATCATTTTCTCCACTCAAAGACATATCATTTATCCAAGGATGGCAAATCATGAAGGATAAAATCTATGGATTGTAAGATGGAAGTTATTACCAAAGAAATAAATACAAGTTTGAATAATTATGTCCATATCCATTTGACACAAACATGATGAAGGTACATTTTTCTATTCATTTTGAACCTCCAAAATTTGAAAAGTATAGAGGGAAAGGAGATACTAGGGAGAACATTAAAATGTTTTACAAAGTTTGTCAATAGTTATTTTATAGTGACAACTATCTCCTTATATTATTTCCACGTATCTTAGAATGTCAAGCCTTAGAATGGTTCCTATGTATACCTAAGGGGTCAATCACTACTTTCGCATATCTTTCTGAGATGTTTGTGTAACATTTTTCTTATAATGCTTAACATGAGTTGACTATGTTAGACTTATGCAACACCAAACAATGTAATAGGGATAGCTTCTCCTCTTTCTTAAAAATATGGAATGCATTAGTAATTCAATTTCCATGGTCACTTCTTGAAAAATAACTCATTACAATTTTCACAAACAATCTCAATCCTAAAATGGCCTTTCAATCCATTATGCTACTTCATTTGATGAAATTATTGAAAAGTGAGTTCAAATTAAAAGGGAAATCATTTCCGAAGGCCTCATTAATATTTTTGATAAATAAAATCAAACCCAAATTCAAAATTTAAAAGCCATTTTCTTTTCTAAGATCAATAACGAGGTAGGTGATGGTGTAACTAATGTTAAACGAGTCAAAAATGTCCAACCTATCAACAACATTAATGTACCTAATAACCAACCAAGACAATACTATATGAAAAAGGACTTATACCCCCTTGAGAGAACCACTTGAAGTATTATTTCACAAGTTGGTAGTTGCTAATATGATCATGTTTCCAAGCACAAAACCCTTTAATGAACATACTCCAAAACCCGAATAATATGAAGAAAATGAATATTGTGAATACCATAAGATCAAAGAGTATTCCATGAATAAATTTATGATACTTAAAAACTATGTCCAAGACTTAATTGATCATGGTGACATAGAATTAGAGAAATATGCATCACATCTAATAATCAAAAGTTAGGGATATATCAAGATCCCTTCCCAAAACATGAGTAAAGTCATACCAAATAAATCAAAGGTCAAAACCAGGTTAACAATGTCAATAAAACCAATCATCAATTTGATTTCATTATTAATCATATCCAACATATGGATAATCTTGTTTCCATCATTAAAATCAAATCCCAATATTATGTCATCATTACAAGGCACACAAAAAACACTATTCCAAGTGTCATTTGCCCAATTTTGAAGGTAATTACAATATCACTGAATAAGTTGAGAAAATACCAGCCCAAATTTATACTATGGACCTTCTCAAAAAATCCACCACCTACAAAGACATTTTGTAAAAAACATTACAAGAGTCAAAATTCACAGAAAACATTAATTCATCCAACTTCCAAACACTTTTAAGACATCTATACTCCAATAATCAAGTGAATTTTGACCATACATATAATTCCCCCATTGGTTAATACCATAACTTACTATTACATAATGAATTCATTATATCCAAGCATAAATTAAAGAGGGTGTTTATAGATAAAGGGTCCATCTTAAATCTATGTACATTGATTTTGATAAAAATATTTAGGACATTAAACAACAACAATAAAGCCCAACATTATCACTATAAAAACTTATGATAATGCAGAAAACTAGTCATTTGGGACTATATATATTCCACTTATGATGGTACATATTATACAATAAACTTTAATCCATGTCCTAGATCTAGATCTCTGATATAACTTACTCCTTGGTCATCCATGGATCCATCTATGAATGCCATTACATCTACCTCCACTAGTGTCTCAAGTTTTCCAACTCTAGTATGGAAGTTACTATTCTTGGTGATATTCAACCTTTTAAATATTGAAAAATATTAGAGTGGCCACTAATTATTCACCATTTACCAAATACACTTAAGAAACTAATGAGGAATCACCAAAGTTATCAAACTACATCTATCCATATGATCTACCATCTACATGTGTAAACCAACCATCTAATTTGAAAGTCAACTATCCAAATCCAATTCCACAACTCCATCCTCTAAATACAAATTTATCATTGTATATAAAGGTATGGGGGAATACAAAATCCATGATGCCCACTACTAGGCAAAATCCATGTCACCCAATAGTCATGGTAGACTCCATCATAGGATGTAAACACAAATAGTATGATAGTTTGGAAAAAAATCTTTCATTGAAGGTGGATTCCTTTCCAAAGAATAGATCAAAGACTCCTATCCTTCTTGGCTGTATCGTGATGAATTCGCCACATGTTTCCAAAATAATCAATATCCCATAACCAAAGCTAATATGAGTAATATTATGAATTATAAGGTCAAATGCCTTGGTCTTCATGAACATGGCTTGTAGAACCTATAATGTCTAAAAAAGATGAATATTTTTGATGTGTTATATTTAAACCTAGTGTGAGCCTATAGGATTACAATAGTGTTTTTTATATGACATTTTATGAGTCTTCTTCTAACACTAAAATGAGTTACATACATAGCTGCTATGAAGACCTTTCCACCACAAAACTTTTCCATGATACAACTGTTTTGACCTTTGAACTCACTATCCATGGCTTATAACCTGGGACCAATGAAATTCACCCTCACTAGACCATTTTAAATATGATCAACCTATATATGTATTTATGAGAGTTAGAGATCACATTCTAGTTAGAGATCATAGGAAATGTATTTACATTCACGTGGACAATTTAACATAATTTAGGGAGCATATAGAATCTAATAATACATGTAGTGATAAAATTAATATAGTTCAGTACTCTATAGAAATATTAAATGAAGAAACTTCCAATCAACAAGACATCGATGAATAACTTACTCTTGCTCCACTTCAAACAAAGTTTCAAGAAGAGTCCACGTTGCTAATTTAGAATACCATTGATGTAAATATTGGAATTGATGTAGAGCCTAAAATGGTGAATCTTGTCACTTATCTTGATCATGAAGAACAAACAATCCTAACTCTCCTCAAATAATTTTCAAATGTGTTTACCTAGTCATATGCAAACATGCCTAGGTTAGACCCATAACTTGTAGTCCACCACCTTGTTTTTCATAAGGATGCTAAATTTATTAATAAAAAACTAATAAAAATGCATCCTAAAGTGGCACTCCTTAGGAAGGAGGAATTTCAAAAATAATTGGAGTTCAACTTCATTATATCCATAGAATATTCAAAATGGATCTCTAACATAGTGTTAGTCAATGAAAATATAGTAGGGATTAAAGTTTGTATAGATTTTATATACATTAATAAAGCTTGTCTGAAATATGACTTTCCACTTCAAAATATTAACATGATTGTAGACTCTACAACATGTCATGAAATGTTGTTATTAAAAGATGTTTTTTTAGGATATAACCAAATTAAAATTGCACCTAAAGACCAACACAAGATAACATTCATCACATCTTGGGGAACATTTTGTTACCAAGTCATGTTGTTTGGTCTCAAAATACTGGATCTACATATCAACATGATATTAATAATTTTTCACGATATGATTCATGATATTATTGAAGATTATGTAGATGATGTCTTGGTCGAATCTAGAATAATAGTGGATCATACCATAGTGTTATGCAGGATTTTTAAGTGGTTATTGGAAAATAAAATTCACCTAAATCCAAAAAAAATTGTGTTTGGGTTGATGTCATGGAATCTTTTGGGGTTTACTGTATCACAAAGAGGTATAAAATTGGATCCAATAAATGTCACAACCATCACCAAAATTCCTTCACCAACTAATCTCAAACAACTTCAAAGTTTACATTGGAAAATTCAATCTATCCATAGATTCATATCTCAACTTACAGACATATGCCACCCATTCACCTATCTACTAAAAAATAATACTACTTTTCACTAGGATGAAGAATTCAAATAAGCATTTGTAAATATCAAACATCATCCCTCAAGTCCACCAGTCTTAATGCCACCTACATGGGTAAACATTTATTGTTTTATATTTTAGTTACAAAACATTCATTTGGGGCATTATCAGCACAACATGATGATCATGGGATAGAAGGAGCAATTTACTATTTAAGTAGAACCTTGGTATATTATGAATTAAAATACTCTACCATTGAAAATGCATGTCTATTAGTTATTTTTGCTTCCAAAAAACTTCATCATTAAATGGTTAATATTCAAAATAAAATCATTGAAAAATTTGATCCACATAAATACCTCATTTCAAAAACAACCCTAGTAGGGAGGATGGCCAAGTGGGGTATGTTATTAAGTTAGTCTGATATTGATTATGTTAATCATAGGGCCATCAAATGGAAAATTCTTGTAGACACATTAGTAAAGGCACCATTAACCAATGTATAACCTTTAACCACAAAATTCTTGATGAGGCTATTATATCCTTAGATGAATAACAAAGTGGAAATTATATTTTAATGGATCCTTCAACAACCATGGATTGGGGGAATGCATTTTGTTCATTACTCTAGAAGGTGATCTTATCCCAAAATCATTTCGAATATGATTTCCTTACACCAATAACATAGTAGAGTAGGCCCTTGTTTCTAGTTTAAAACTAGCTATTCAGTGGGGCATCCGACATATCTTATTTTATGGGGATATAAGGCTTATTATCAACCAAGTCAATGATGATTACCAAGAAAAATATGATAATCTCATTCATTATAAAATAATGGTGGAAAGTCTAAAATAATATTTCAAGTACATAAAATTTGATCAAGTTACTCATATAACTAATTGGAAAGCTAATGCTATGGCTACAATAGGTTCCCTTCTTGACATGCATCCAAATGCTAGTTATAATTAGTTATTTGTTGAGTAGTTGATTTTTTTAGATTATAATGTTCCTGAATCTAACATGGTCTGTGATATTTTTAGTCTTAATTCCCCTTAGTACCAAAAAATTTACTCATACCTTCATGAAAACATTATCCATCTAAAATTATCTCAAAACCATAAGAAATCATTCATTCAACATGTTTCCCAATTCATAATCCTAGGAAATACCTTATACCATAGAGGTTATGATGGAAATTCCTTGTGGTGTCTAAAATTTGATGAAGTGGCTTTAGTTATTAAATAAGTTCATGATGATATTTTTGGTGTGCACTTTAATGGAATGGTCCTTGCAAATAAGCTTACTAGTATCAGATATTATTTGCCTACAATGGAAACTGATTCCTATCAATATGTCAGGAAATGTTTTCCATGTCAAAAACATGAGGATATTATTCATAATCCATGTCAATATTTGTAGTTCATTTCCATGCCATGAACCTTATCCACAATGGGGTTATAATTCATTCGTAAAATCAATCCCAGTTCTTTAGATAGCCACAAGCACATAATTACCACCACTAAATACTTCACCAAATGGGTGGAGGCCATTCCCCTTACTTACCTAATAGGCAAACATATTTCTAGGTTTATCTTGAACTATATCATTTATCATTACAATATTACATCTACCATCATTTATGATAACAATAAGTATTTCAAGAATAAATATGTAAAATCTATCTGCAAAACCTATCACATCAAGCATACATGGTCTACACCATATTATCCCCAAGGAAATGTTCAAGTAGAGGCATATATTAAAACCAAACTCAAGATACTTAAACATGTTGTTAATGATTTTAGTTGTGATTGTCATTTACAACTTTATCCTAATCTATGGGCCTATTATACAAACATCTAAACACCCATAGGGGGAAACCCATATTCTCTTATCTATGACATTGAGTCTACCTTATTTGTTGAGATTGAGCTTCCTTCATTACACTTTTCCTTGAAAAACTTAGTCAATGATGAAGAATACCACACATATTGACTACATGAGCTTGACCTCCTAGATGAGATATGACTTTGTGCCCTCAATCACTTATAAGCTTATCAAAATTGCCTCCATCATAGTTATAACAAAGTAATTAGAACTATGGATTTTGAAATCAAATATCTTGTTCTAAATTAAAATCAAAAGAATACAAATGTTGATTATGAAAATAAAGGCAAATTTGAGCCTAATTGGTTAGGTCCATATGTTGTCATTACCAAGTGTGCATTGGATGCTTATAAATTAGCTACTGAAGAAGGTGAAGATATTTATGAACCAATGAAAATCATGCATCTCGAGTGATTCCATGACTAAATAAATCTAGTGTTGTTATTGTTTTTGTCTTTATGTGTATATATTTAAAAAAATCAGAAACACGAATGAAAAAAGATAAAAAGAATAATCCATCCAAAAGTGAAAGCCATTTTATGGCGCTTTGGGAAAGAACCATGGTGAAAAAAAGTTTCTAGCACCGTGTTTAAATCATTTTATATACACACCCTTCTTAATTGGGGACATATCCATACCATCCCATCCTTTGTCCCATTGTATATATCCCATTTTCATTGTATCCTTGTTACCCATGTAATTTTTGTCTAGGGTTGGATCTTAGTGGTCACATGCATAAAAATTTGGCTTATGTTTCAAAAATATCTTGTATATATGACTTCCATGTCAAAATTCTTGGAAAAACACTCATCCATTCATTATAAATCTCCCTTTCTTTCCATTCCAAAGTATAGAACTAGTTTTCCTTTATGTACATAATTTATTTATCCATTCCAAAAAAACAAAAAAATCAAAACAATCCAAAATCATTTGTCCTTAGTTTAAGTACCCTTGTCTTATCTTATTAAGATTACACTTCAAAAGGTTATCATTATAAAAAATATCATATTCCAAAGGGTTTCTAATCTGCCAAAGGACATAACAAAAAGGCAATTGTTTTCCTTGTTTGTATAGTTATTTTACTTAGTTTGTACAAATGTTTATACATCTGTTGAACACTTGATTTTATAGTTTTCTACTATATTTACTTGATTTAAGTGTTTGATGGTTTTATCACTTATTTTTTCATTTGTTTTGAACATTTGTTCATTTTTTAAAATATTGTTTTCATTTTTTTGAGTCAAATTCACTATGCACATTATAAATTATGGTATTACGATATTCTATATCATGATGCATTATGTCTTGTAATTATGAATATCTTAGTATCTATGTGTATTATATAATATTCATTATGGTTTTTTACATACCATTGGTGGATATTTTCATGTGAAATATAAAAAATAAGGTTTCTCAATTCATGTTCTCAGTCATGTTGGAAATCCTATTGGAACTCCATGCAAAGCCTATAGAATGTAGCTATAAACCTATCTTATTTTCATAATACATTTTCAAATCAATCTATCCCCTAATAATTATTAAAAATACTAACATGTGTCAAATACCAAATGAAAAATAGATAATTTAATGACATGTACATCCATTTATTCCTCTATACATTTACATATACCAAAAGAAATATCCATAAAGCATGATCATAACCATACACAATAAAATGTCAAAATGAATAATATATATAAATCAATCATGTCCATGAATACATCTCATATTCCCCCAACCCTATTTATTTACATTCACCTCCACTCCTTCCCCCATTTCAAGATTTTGCTCCCAATCTAAGCCTTTTATCCCATTTCACAAACCTATTCTCTCATTTTCACCTCCACATCATACAAAAAAATAATAGGAATACTCTATTTATTTATTCTTTATTTATAAATTATTCCTATAAAATTAATCATGATTGATTGGAAAATCTAAATCTCCTTTTCATCTTGCAACTTATTAACATGATATATCTTTCCCAAATCCACTTCCATGGGGAAAAATCCAAGCATGAAACTTATATCAAGAAATACTATTTCTCCAATCAGATCTTTAAGAAACTATACATTTTGGGAAAATAATTTTACATATGCCTAAAAATCATGCAAGCATTTTATACAATAATTGTAATTACTCTTATTATGGTATCAACTAAATCATTTTATGTATACCCTTCTTTCATTCATTCATTTTAAGTTCTCACTCGCATCCATTTCCCCTGCACAACCACTCGAGGGGGAATCATTCATAATCATTTAAAACCACCTAGGGAATCATCTTTATATATATGTTTTCAATCTATATTTTGTTTACTCTTTGAAAAAGGCATTGCTTCTTCTTATCGTAACACCCTTTCAAATAAGGGAAAATATAGACACCTGAATTTTGACATATTTAGTGTCATAATTAGCATTGCTTTATATGGATAGACTATCTCAACCACCATCTTAAATTTGAATTCTATACCAAGGTCCACTTACATCATTTCCCTCCCTTTTTTAAATAGTTAATTAATCATGCACACATAATCCCACAAGACTAATTAAAAATCTAAAATTTCTAAGTCATCAAACATATTCTACATTTATTTCAACGAAGTGTAGAGTCATCCAACCACTTTGTTAGATTATTCAACCAATTTTTGAGCCATAATTGAGCCTTTCAACCAACACGGTGTTTTAGTCAACTACCTTGCTTCATTCATGAGAAACTTTCAACTATGAAATAACTTTCCCTTTATTTCTCAAACACAGAGGAATTGGTCTCTTCCACTTGGATAAAGACTTAAATTTGACCATCCAAAATTAACATAATCTAATAAACTTGTAATTTTACCAACCGTCCATCTTCTCACTTGAAAGCCTACAAATTTAAGTTTCCTCCTCCATTGTCAACATCCATTATCAAACCATCAAATTTATCTCAAAATTACTTTGTGCATCCATTGAGAATCAAAATTTTTATGTTGTTACATTTCTAAGATTCACTTTGCATTTGGATAATGAATTGAGCATCCACACACACACTTGCAAGAGCAAATCTAAGTAAATCCAAGGAGAAGGCATTCACTTTTATTTGTAAAATTGAAGGTAGTTTGTTTATTTTATATTATTCTTTTATTGTAGCTCTATTTGAGGTTTTAGATTAGTCTTATAATAGGAAATTAATTGTTTATTTATTTTTGAGGTGCAACTTTTAATTTATAGCTAACAAAATTAATAAGATATTCTAATAAAATTTTAAAAATATATTCAAATAAATGAAAAATATAAATTTGAAAGGTTGGAATTAGAAGCAAAGATCAAAACCTCAAAGACTATAATAAAGAAGGATGATAATTAAAGTCCAATTTTCAATTCTTAACTAGAATTCATGAAGCTAGAATAAGAATGAGCTATTGTTGGTAACTATTTAGACATAATTAGTAGAATTTTTGAGACTAAAAATAAGAATAACATAATTTCCTATATTGGGAAAAGGGGAATGTTTTATAACCTCCATATCATGACAATGTCAGATATTAAAATGTGTCATAATTTATTGCTCAATCCACATACATCTTTCGAGAAGATTCAATGAATGTAAATATGACAATGACACCACTTAACAATTTTATGAAAGATATTATACAATTTTTTGGGAGGATTATATGCCTTAATTTTCACTCCAGATAATAGTTTAATAAACTTTATTCCATTCACAAATTTTATTGACAGAATTAAATATTCTTTTAAGGGGAAAATGATAAAATCTAATAAAGGAGATAGTCAACAAATTATTATTTTTTTCATTCATCTAATTGAAAGAGTAAACAAAGATAAAAAAAATCAAGTATTATTTTGGAGGTCCCTTGCATTGACATACATCAGTTGTGGTAAAGGCTAAACTGCTCTTGAGAAGTTTGATAATAGATATTTCAATGATTGATGAAGACTTATAACTATGCATGGATGCCTAAAGGTAAGAAAATGGCCACATAATGAATGAGAAAGTGATAAAAGAGGAATTTATATTTTTAGATATATTTTTAAAAAATAGACACATTTTTTTATATACTTTAGTTTTAGATTTAATTATTTTAGAGTAGAATTTCATGCAGTTTTATTTTCTCAATCTGGTGGTGCTCATTATTTTATTATTATAATTTTTTTTGATCGAGAAGAATTATTAATACTTATCTCAACTTATAAATATTTTGATATGTTTTGTGATTTATTTAAGCTAATGTTTTCTCAAAATTTGGATCAATGCGTTAGATGTAGATAGAAATGTGATGTTATAATTCACTATAGTAATTTATATTATGAATGTGTTTATATTAATATTTTTAAACAACTAAATAGTCATTCACCTCTCTATTGTGTTTGTGAAATTTTGTGTAAATACTGAACCTAATGAATATTGGCTTATATGTAGTGAGATCTCATAAAATTGTTTGTTGTGACTAATGTTGTCTTAGTGTTAAATTATAGTCTCTCTATACTATCTTTCCCTATGTTCCTATTTGATATTTTTCACCATAATTATTTCATGTAACTATTTTACCCTAATTTTAATTAATGGGTAAGATTAACGTAGTTAAAAAATAACGTTGAAATGTAATTCATATATTAAGATATGACATTCAAGCATACATTTGAATGTAGAAGACTAAAATTGTTTTTAATAATTTGAAAAGTGACATATATTAATAATATAAAGTATCAAAGAGATCAAGATACTTAGATTTTCTAGTTGACCATCTGAATTTAACTATTTTCTAGAGTTGAGAATCAGTATAAAGCATCCTTATCATTCATTTGGTTCTAGAATTAATTTGTTGTCTTTGTTGGGTTGGTTTTCTTGATCTGGGTCAATATCACTATTTGATACTGACTTTGTAGTTGGTACTTGCCTACATTAAAGTAGGACACATTGACTATAAATTCACATATGAATTTGTTTGATTTCTCTTTGTTTGTGATCTAAAACATTGATGATGTGTACAACTTTATAATTCAGTCTCCTTTACATTAAAACCCTAGGTGTGTTTATGAGGGATAGAATCCCATAAAATGGCAGAAAGTGTAATGGGATAATCTGACCCAATCATCCCTATCTAATTATTTCCTGATTCCTATGTATATGATAATTCTATGAGGATTTTTTTTTGTTCCTTTGCTATATGTATGCAGCCAATGATTCAACTTTGATACTAGACAATGATTGATTTGATTTTTATTTTGATAGGTTTGAAATTTGGGAATAATAAGATAGATTTTATCAATGTGCAATATTGTATAGATGCATATCAAATAAGACCACTTTGAATGAAACCTTGATTTGTCTATATATGGATCCAATTAAATAATTTTCACACAACTAACACACTAGTGTAATGGGATGACCCTAAGGATGGGATTGAATTTATAAAATAGTTGTTTCTAGGAGTAGGTTAGTACCAAATAAATCATGTTAGTATCAACTAGAAATAATGACTGAATCTAGTAGAACCAACTAATGTATAGACAAACTAAATTGAGAGTCTTGATATGTCTATGTAGGATATTTAATGCATTTGAAAAAGATGGCGAGATTTTTTCTAGGCATGTAACCAAAAAGCTGAAGGGTTGATTTATAAGATAACATATGAGTGTGAGATTAGGATCTTGTTTTTGTGTTCAAGTCATGTGTGGTAATGTGTGTTAATATTTTCATTTTAAAGTACTAAGGACTATATTTATTTATCTAAAAATGCCCTCATTTTATTCAAATAATAATATTGCTAGATTTAAAAGATAAAATGTACTTAAGTGTGTACAACACACTTTATCTTTAGTATGAAGCTATAATTTTGCATGTGACTCAATAGCAAAACCTATAATCATGTGTAGTCAATTTTCATAGATTTACTATTATAATCTAAAAATAAAATTTTTAAATAAAAAATGGTAGAGTAAACTTGTGTGTTAGTGAAAATCATGTTGCCCTTACAATTTGTTGGAGATGATGCTTCCTTGAAGCATTTAAGAGACTTTTACTTCTTTTTTGAAATACATGGAGAGTTGTAGTAACCATGCCCTAAATTTGTGTAACTATGTAGGATCTTGGGTTGGGAAGGAAATATGCCCCAAACCTCATGAATGTGGAGATAAGTATTCAAGTACTAACCCAAATAAATACATAGGTAAATGAAAGAACCATCAAGCCAAGTTCACCCAAAGAAAGTGAATCAATCATTACAATTGGATTATAGATTCAATTTTAATGTTTCTATCAAGTTTACTCCATGCAAATAAAAATCATGATCAAAAGGGAATGATAAATGTTCATGCCCTAATCATGAAATCATGTTTAATTGTATAGTTTCATTCAATGCCAAATATAATATATGATAAAAATATAAAGAGTAAATTTTTTGCCCCCATCATGACCTTAGATATAATAAATATGAAGTGGAATGACAAGTATTTTATATTCAACTATAAACTATGTTGTTGTGTATGTGCATGAACCAGTATCATCCCCTCTAAATCTAAATCAGTTGATATAAAATACCATGCATCTGCATGCTAAATTTGATAATATATATCTCAAATGTATGTGTATATAGAGACTTAAAACCATTATTCTTATAAATTATGTTCATGTGTACCCAAGTTGTATGAATATATGCTAAAGTGTTTATAAAGTTAGTGCATATGCATGGCATATGCCCCTATAATCTATATCAATGTGCTAATATCTTTCATGTATATGAACCATTTGATATTTGAACCATTTTAAATCTATAAAATTTATAATTTGATCTAATTTTATACTCATGGAGGGTTATATCTATATTAAAATCCATCTATAATGTTTACCTTTTGAGATGAGGGATGTATCTTGTAAGTCAATCATCTCAAAATAAGAGTGAAGTGTATCATGTCATATATAAATATAAAATTATGTAATATCATTTGATCATGTGGAAAATATGTCATCATAGTAATGTATGTTTCAATCAAGGATGTACATAACATATGTGATTCAAGGCATGTGAGTTTCATGTCTAGATAGATATATCAATGAAGCACATAATATAAATGTAACTACTCAATGTCAACAAATTCAACAAGTGAAAGTGTTAGTGTCCATGTAAGGCCAATGGTCACATAAAAGGGACATAACATTTGAAAAAACATACAGTAAAGGGACACACACAAGACAACATAAAAATATCACAAAAAGGGACATCAAGGATGTTGCATGAAATAAATCCCAATGACCACTCACAATTGTCAAGCATAAATTAGCCTATAATATAAAAAAGTAACAACATCAATGGAGCATAAAATAATGAACTAGTGTATACCATTCATACTTATCAATGTCACATCATAGTATTGTTGACGCAATGGATTGCACCCTGGGTAGGAGGCCAAGCTCCTACCTTCCACACGTCAAAATGGAAACTCCCCTCTCACCTATGGGACCGACAAAGCTGGAGGGGAGAGTATCTAGATAGGGCTAGCTCCCTTTGATGTATCTTTTAGGTCCTGGACTTCCTACTGCTAACAAAATGAAAAAAGGGGGGGATGAAAAGGGAGAAAGATGCTGAAGCAGAACCTAAACCTAAACATAAAAAGGTGATACACCAAAAAAGTTGATCCACTCAGCCCGAACATACACTTTTCACCAAGAAGAAGCTCTCATACACTTCATCTGATGTGGGAAACTCTTCTGTTTTAGTGAGTCAGGGGTCTGTAGAGATACAGGGAGGAAGAACTATCAAAGGTGTTCTGAGACACACTTTGGTAGCTTGTTCACATGCGCCTTTATTCCTGGTGTAAACACTTCTGGCAGACCTGCAAAAGAAGAAACTTCAAAATGCACTAGACATGCTGGAATCGATATGTGAAAAGCATAAAATAAAATGACTTAACAGAAAAAGAAAACATAGACATATGTGTGAGTGCAAGTCCAAATGGAGGTAAAAATGCTAAGTCTTGATTCAAGGTAAAAATTGGTAGAGTTCTGCCTTACAAGCCTAAGAGATTTTTGGGCAGAGCTTTGCCTTACAGGCTAAGAGAATCCATCCTTCTCAAAATGAGAAGTTTACAATATATAGAAAGAGGAGAAGAAGTAAAGGCACTACTTTGGAAAAGACTTTGGCACTCTTTGACAAGTTGGCCCATGTGCATTGAGAGCATTGGGAAGAGGAAGTCACTGTTGCTGATGTCACTAGAAGAGGCATGCTGAAACCATGCTATGTAATCACCGGTCTTGAATTTGGCATTCAAACATTAATGTGAAAATACGAGCCGTGCCTCTTTTCTTGCAAATAAGATTGCTCCTTCCAAATTTTACTTAGTTTGTCCCCTTATAAATGCAAAATGGAGAAAACAAGCTGCGCCGCTTACTGTTTGCACCATTTTGATGACCACCTGGCAATAACTTGCCTCCCTTTTGCCACTTGGACTGTTTTTCCATTTTTGCACTTTGTCTTCTTCCCGGCTTATCTTTTTTTGGCTCCTTCGGCCCTTAGGGCTATCTTTTGGTGGGTCACTGAATTCCTTGGGCTCTTCCATTTTGATTTTCAAAATCAATGGCTATTTCACGAGCCTTGAAATTAACATCCTCGAGCCTGTCACCCCTTGGACTTTCTTTGGCTTTCCTCTTGATTCAGCCTTTTTTGTTGCTCCCTTTCCTTCAAATTTCTTGTTTTGCATCCTCTCAAAGGGGAGGTGATCCTTCGGCTTATGGAGAAGTCCCCTTTGATCGGTAAGAGACCCCTATAAGGGCACATACCCTTCTTGCGATCTTCTATCTCCTCAGTGGGTTTCTCCTTCGGGCTTTTTCCCCACAGACTTTTTCCCCACAGACAATTTTCCCACGGACAAAAAGTCCACAAGAATATTTTTTGACCACTTTGCTTTCCTTCAAAAAATTTGTCGGCTTTTCCTCCCGTGGCCTTCCTCCGAATTTCTTCGGACATTTTATCCAAAGGAATTCCCTCAGACAAAAAGTCTGAAGGAATTATTCTTCTTGTCTTTATCTTTTCTGCGCCTTTTCTTCGGCTTTGTTGCCCTTTCGAATTTCTTCAAACTTTTTGTCTGAAGGAATTTCTTCAGACAAAAAGTCTGAAGGATTTCTTCCTTTGCTTCTTCAAACTTCCTTGAAAAAGTGCCCTTCAAAAAAATTGGAAACGACCATTCCGAAGGGTATTTCCTTGCCTTAGACAAATTCTAAAAGAATTACCTTTGCGGCTTTTCCTCTCGTGGCCTCTTTTGAAAGTGTTCCCTGCCCTCTGCAAGGGCTCTTGAGATGGTCCATTTTGTGCCTAAGTGGTAACTTGCCTCTTCCTGCTGAGTCCATAGTTTTCTACTTGTCGAGCCCGTAGAAATCCATGCTTGCAGAGTTCACAGCAATGGACCTGTAGAGTCCATAGAAATGGACCTGCAGAGTTTGTAGAAATCTCTACAGAGTTCGTAGAAAACTTGTAGAGTCTGTAGATAACCTGCAGAGTCCATAGAAATTTTCAGACTTGTGCAAAATCAAGAAATGAATTGGCTCAGAACAACAGGGGAAGAAGGGGACTGATTTTTGGCCAATTGGGCAAAAAATGGTCAACAAGTATAATGGTAGATCATGTATCATTGTGTAAGGAATGAGAAAATAGAAAGACACATGTAGGAAATATAGGTAGTTCAACATGGTACAAAGTTCATAGAAAGTTATAACATATAATAGTGAAATTTATGTAACAAAATGCTCCCATTATTGATATGGCCACTTGGTAGAGGGAATTTCAACATTTGTATGCCCATGTGTGACCTATATGTCCTATATAACACTCATATACCATGAAATGCATGCATATATGTAAAGAATATGTAATCTAACAAACTTGTGATAAATATCATATGTAAATAGTGTAATCTAACTATCATGTGATGTTAAGGTCTTGATTTGTATTTTTTGAGTAGTTGAATGTTTTTATATTTTGTGATTATCTAATTATTTTTGTATATTTTAGAATATTTAGGATTTGGAAAAGCTAGCTAATGATCCTATCCATGGAAGGATCATCATAAGTCCCTATATCAAGTGGTGGAGGGGTAACCTAATGTGGATTAAAAGTACCAACTATGGGTGGGTTGGAATTTGATAAGGATTTGTATGGTGTACCATATCTATCATGATCACTGATCATGGAACATAAAATATGATGAGTAACTCCAAATGGCTAAGGATTATGTGGCCTCTTATATATAGTATGAATGTGTCTTATTGCCTATGTTCATTGTGGAACACATTGAATTATCTTTGGTGATAATTTAGTATGTACTATAAGAAATAACAGTCTATATGGTCTCTAAATAACTCTCTAATGTGATAAATGCTAAATAGTTAATTGTACAGATAGATCTTGTATATGTGTAATAATTAAATCTATATGATGATCCTAAACATGTGTATAAACAATCTCTAAATAATGATCCTAAATAGGCATATCAACCAATTATAGTGGTGGTGGGGATGGTTGAGAAGATATCCATGATTGTAGAGGATACTCATATCATACACCCAAAATTATGACTAATTTGTTGTATTTCATGTACTCTAAGCATTAGTGCATTGTAGATGGAGTTTCACAAATTATCTACATCCAAGGGTATCCTTAAATATGTAAAATACCACATTACTCTGTAAAATTAGGAATGGTGTGGATAATATGGCTTATCCCACCTAAAGATTTAATATTATGCATCCCACGACATTAAATTTTTATCCATAGAATCCTTTAACTTCTTTTGATATATCTTATAAATCTTGTTCTATGTACTTGAGTGATATGATAAGTGCCATCATATAAACATTTTCACTTGAACCCTTTTTAATCATAACAATGTGTATAGGTTGTTCATCAATGTAAGCTCATACAAACAATTCATGAAAATATAAATCACCATCAAATATCTTATTATAATAGAATGTGATCATGGGCCACTAAGATGGGATATTTCTAAGTGTACCAATGATAGTATCTAGTGGATGATCACATCTCACCTATGGAGGATGTATGTTATATATATATTTGTACCTCTAAAATGTCTTTAGTTTATGGTTTTTCATGTTTAGTAAAAGGATCACTAAAGATATCCAATTTTTTATTTCCATTGTGATGCAATCTATATTCTTATGTAGTTGTGAAATAATTAATAATGTTTTCATCTATAAGATATTGTATATTATATCTTAGTTTGAAACATTTACTTATATAATGCCCCATAATATGATGATAATCACCATATGCATTGTTGTTATAGTTACTTGGTATAGGTCTGATTGGAATGAGCTCATATGGAAGAAGGAGTGTGATAAGGTTATAATGAATTAACTTATTTAATAACACATGAGGAGGTGATGATAATATTAAAAACTGCCTCTTTGGTGGGTTTATCAATTATAACTAGTTGGTTTGTTGTGACACCAAATTTACTATAATCTTCACCTTATTATTATTATTATCATTTTGTTTGACCTTATATTTTTGTTTGATTTTAAAATTTATTATTGAATTAGTCATAGGAGTTGATGTATACTTAAGTTTGTTCAAATCAATTAACTTGACTTCTCTATCCCTCACTGTGTGACATAGATTATCATATAATTTCAAATATTTTGAATATAATTGACTCATGGATTGGTGCTATAAAATTTATTTGAATATATATTTTCAGCCATAACATTTCTCATCTTGGCTATCATGGTGTTGTATCAAAGCACATATCACTAATTGGTTCATTAGACCTTTATTTAGATTAGAAACTTGTGTGTAGGATAAATTATCATCGATGTTAAATGAAACATGTTAAAAATTGATTGACCAAGGGATTTAATGCTCTTATGTATTGAATATGGATATTGTATAACTATTACAATGCATAGTCATTAATACTAATTAAAAATAACTTGGTCAATAGCTTATCACTATATGCATAGTCCAAACATGCTTCATTAAATGATCTAAGACGTTTCTCAGTATTACTTTTACCTTCATCTAATGTGATTTTAGGAGATACAAATCCTATTGGTAATGGTTAGGTTTCTATCTCAAGGGATAATGGGTTATGTATCAAAACATGTGAATCTATGGTAAAACTAGCTCTCGATGCACCTTTCTTTTAATTGCAATACCTTGGCATGTAGAGATATAATATTTTGCTCAAGGGAATGTGCATTAGGAAAGTTTGGAAATGGAACATTCATAGTCATCATGGGAGGGGTAAATGTCATGGTTTCATGTGTAGGGATATGCATCAAAATTTGTTGAAGGCCTTGCATTTCCCCCTAATGTCACATAGGTTATTGGAGGTATAAGTATAGGGATATTACTATTAGTAGTGGTTTGAATACCTAATGTAGAATTACTATCTTGAAAGCATTGACTAATAATGGTAAAAAAAATTATGTTGAGGGGCTTGATGTGTGTCAATATTAGATTTGTGTGTATCCTTAGATGTTAATATTAATTGGACAACTCTACCCACATCTTTAGGGCATTGATGGAGTTCTTCATGAAAATTGGATAAGACTTTAACTTGGTTAAGATCTACCCACATTAAGTTCATTGGAATCAATTTTATCTTGGTCCTCATAATTATCTTGATCATTAGGTTCATTTTTATTATCTTGACTATCATGTTCTAATGGAAACATATCAACATAATCATATCTTTACACATATTCATGAATATATAGGAAAATCAAGAGGTTAGTAAGAGATTGTTATTGGTTGAGTGAAAGGTTGGATATGCTCATTCCACAAGCTACAACTTACCCTCATTACACATGTAAGAATAACTACCACAATAAATAATATTGTTTACATAAACAATGCATATAATGACTCACACTTTTGTAAAAAATCACCTAAGGTGGAATTCAAATTAAGTGTGAACATGAAACACACTAACACCCTCTGAAGGTCACCATAGGTGATGTGGTAAAATAAAAAATGATTTAAGTTCATAAGTATGGGACCCAAAGACTAGGCCTAATGAGGTACCTGTGTACAATAGTAGAGAAAAATAATAATTAAGCTACTAACATAGATGAATACCAAATTTGATGAATCCTCCTATATAATGAAGAAGGAAACAAAATTAGCTCCCATGAATTAGTTGTGTGAACAAGAGTGACTGTTGATATGTGTTCCTTCTATAAAAAAATACATGGTAAAAACCAAGTTGGCTCATAATTTTTTTTGAATGTTTTAAAACCTCATATTGACTCAATTAAAAGTATAACATTTAAAAAATACATAATTATTTTTAAAACCCCATACAAGTTGGCATATAAATGATATGGCATGGAAAATAACTAGCCTATACATCCACTAGGAACAATCACAAGGAACATAGCATACTAGAACAACCAAAGAAACATTAGTAGTACACAACACCCACTGTAATGTTGACTAGGGAGTGAAGGAAAAATCTATGAATATCACCTAAAAATTTTCAATGTGGTAGGTGTGTATAAAAATTACTAAAATCCCTCAAGTGAGAGTGCCCAATATGCCACATGAAGATACTTAACAATTGAAATTTGAAAACAATGCACAAAATAAAGCACACAGGCATGAAGGAAAATATAAAAACCTCACTATGAAACATTATAAATAAGTGTGAGTATTTCATAAATAAGTGTGAGTAAAAATTACATTTGAAAAAAAACCCAAAAGCTATATAAAGCAATTTATTTTTAATCCCTTTCGAAAACATGGTGGCACCTATACTCAATGCTAAGCAGTATGATTCTCAGTATAAAAAAAGGCCATTATGCCAATAAAAATTAAAATCTAAGTCACTATCAAACTAATTATATATTACAACTATGACGAGTGTGAAAAAATAAGCACTTTAAAAAATAAATCATGTAAAAGGTCTAAAATACATGATCTAATTCACAAATAAGGAAAAAAAACTTTAAATTCTATAAATCTAGGTTACAAAATGCAAAATAATCCCACCACTATGTATATGTAAAAATAATAAACAATATGAAAAAAATCACATCTATAGGCTTTATGTATCAAAATTTATGAGCCATAAATGTCAAACATCCAAAAATGACTCAATGGTGAGGTCTAGTGTATAAGGGCTAAATCCACCCAATAGGCAGTCACATGGTGGACCTGTCTTGTCACTATATATTAAATTGCTAGTAGTTAGCCATTAAAATCTAATAACAATGGTCATAGGATGGAATCTACGTGGTGGTTATCAAGTAGATAGTTAGTGTGATCTCTTTGGTACTCCATCACACAAAACAACAACTTCAAATGCATCTTGTGGGATCATTGTAATTCCCAATCAAGAAAAAGAGGATTTTTTAAATATATCTTAGAATGAAAATATACTGAATATTGATTCATCCCATCTTTTTAGAAAAAAAGTGCAAAAAATCCATTGTCATCTATGTTACTCCTTGTTTGTCCTACAAATATGAATTTTCAAAAATTCACAAAAAAACATTAACTCCAAAAAATATGTTTTTTTTTTCTTTTTTTCTTTTTTCTTTTTTTTTAAATTTACATTTTTCCAATTAGAATTCATGAAAAATATTAGATCAAACCTTAAAATTTTTAAAAAAATAAAATTAAACAACCTTAAAAAATGACCCTACAATAGTAGTTTTAGCACAAACATAAAATACCCATTAGGTAATTTTAAAAACCCATAACATGGATTGGCTCAAAAAATAATTAGTGTTTGAAAAGTTTAGGATTGATGAATATGCAAAAATCCACAGCTAAAATTTCCTCCAAAGGGAATTTTAGATCCACCAAAAACACTCAACAACTAAAAAGGTAGAAATATTTTCATAAAAGCTCTTCTCCATTTAGTTCTGAAACCATGAAGCAAATAAATCTAAATAAAAAGTTAGATCTAATAAAATTACAAGAAGAAGATTGCAAATATGTCTCTGATACCATATAGGAATTGAGGAGGCCCCAAGAAAAGATTGAAATAAACATCCATCCACACAACAATGCTTAGATCACAGAAACATATTTACCAGTAAATAAAATATTATATTACATTAATATAATATACAATGTACACGTGTGTGCAATCAACAATAGTTGTACTAGAACACAACTTTATAACAAACACCATCTCCACAAACTCTAGAGATTACTATAATCTCCAATCTAACTTTCTATAAGGACACAAAGCATCATTATATATAAAAATTAAGAGGTGAGAGAGATTTTTATTGGTTGAGTGATAGGTGGGATATGACCATTCCCTAAGTTACAACTCATCCTTCTGACACATGTGATGATAGCTACTACATTAAATTATGCTTCGTACATAAATAATGCACATAATAGGTTACACCTTGGTAACACATCATCTAAGGTGGAATTCACATCAAGTGTGAACATGGTACATACCAACAGAATAATTACATCATCAAAAGAAGACAAAACATTCATTATATCTACTATAGTTGAAATAATAGGAATCTGATTATACTCTATATGGATCTGACTTAAGTTAACATTGCATCTTAAGGGTACAAGGGAACTAGCCTTCATGATTGGTATAAGATGGAATTATGCAAGTATGTATAAGGCCAAGGCCAAAGGTAAAAATATTTAGTCCTTTTCATGGAGAAATTAGAGATCAAATCTGAAACCCTAATACAAAAATATGAAACCTAAAAATATGACACACTTAGAATATTATGGTTCGATATATGTACGAGTTCACTAATACATTTTAATTTTTTTTATATTAGTGGATAAGATTAAACTAATTAAGATATAAATTTGAGATGTAATTCAAATATTAAGATATGATATTCAAGTTTACATCTAGATGTAAAATATTGAAATTGATTCTTCTAAAAGTGACAAGTGGCCTATGCTAAATATAGAATGTACTAATGAAATCAAGATACTTAGCTTTTATGGTTACTTTTATGACTGTGATTGTAATATAGAAGTGAAAATCAAGATAAAGCAAACATGTCATTCGTTTGGTACCGTAAATGATTCACTGTTTGTGTTGTGTCTATTCTAATGATCTGGGTTAGTATCATCGATTGATATTGACCTATGCATATGGCATAGTGATTGTATAGTCACATGTGACTATTTTTTATCGCTTTCTTTTTTTCATCTTGAACCTTGATAATACACACAAATCTAGAAAACAATATCCTTTACCTTGAAACTCTAGGTGTGCTTGTGAGGACTAAAAACTTATAAAATGATGGAAAATGTAGTGGGATAAACTGACCCCAATCACTTTTATATGATGATTGACCATCAAATACATGTACACTACTCTAATGAGGGAAATCAAATCACTTTTAGTTCTCCCACATAGTGTGATTGTTCAATTGTGATCTTTCATTATATGTATGTAGCTTATGATTTGGCTTTGATACTTAAAAATGAATACTTTGGCTTGTATTTTGAATGCTTCAAACTTATCTTGTGAGTGTTCCCAATGATAGGGTTGAAATTTGGGAATAATAAGGTATGTTTTCTCAATGTGCAATAGTGTATAGATGTATATCATAGAAGTGCCCAATCCCATTTGAATGATACCTTGATTTGTTTATATATGGATCTAATTTAATAATTTATCACTCCACTGACATGATAAGCTAATGGGTTAACCCTAAAGATGGATGATTTTATAACGTAGTCATTGCTAGGAGTGGGTCATTACTGAATAGATTAGGTTAGTTTTGTTTGGTGACATTAATTGAATTTGGTGGAATTAACTTATGTATAGTTGGACTAGGCAAATAATTTATAGATATCTATATAAGATATTTAACAGGTTTGAAACACAAAGTGAGGTTATTGAAGGTGTGTAATAGTAGGACATAAGGGTTGACTCATAAGATAACATGCAAGTGTGAGAGAATGAAATATTAGGACCTTATTTGTGTGTTGAAGTAATGTGTGGTATAAATGTGTGTAGTTTTTCATTATCAAGTACCAAAAAATATATTTTAGTATATACAGTATCATAACATCATTTTGAATATTCACGTTAGATTGCTTTGCCTATCATTCGGGAGGTGACTAAATAGTGAACCTTTGGACTGCTATAGCATTACTATTTACACCACTTGTTTATTCATAAAAAATATTACATGCAACTCGTGCCTTAGGTTACCTTTGGTGATCCTAAAATGAGAGGGTGAAAACCTGTCATTTTATTGAGGAGTTACAAAATTACATCAACATATATGATTGTACAGGGAATTGACATTATATGCCTTAACATATGATCTTATTTAATTTATATTCTACACTTCTTTAATATTTATAATTTGAATACATATATTCAAGAGTTCCCAACTTAATGTCATGACAATAAAAAAATATTTTGCACCACATTGTATCATATAAGTGTATAATAAAGTGACCAAATTACATTAATTATATTTTATTTGCATTTGATACTTGAGATGACATGCTTATTGCATTTATTAAAAAAGTTTCAAAGTATATCCTACCATTCTTAATTTAAAATCTAAAAACACAAACATATAAATTTTAATATTCCAAAAAGACTTGTAAATAATTGTCTCTCTCACATATGCATAAATGTTTTTAAAAAATATGACAAAGTTACACGACCTTATTTTTTGTAAACTATAAACACTTTGGATTTATTATACACCTACATATTTTTGTAAAATATGACAAAGCTACACAACCTTATTTTTTATAAAATATAGATACTTTAAATTTATTAAATCTAACTTTCATTATAACCTCTTAGCTTTATGGTGGCCATGCAAGCAAATTATTACTTTTAACTTTGACTATCATGTGTAACATCTTTTTATTACCCTCCCTTTACAAAATTTCAATTTGTATTATATTTTATATAAAATTTTATAGGGAGAGCTTCAATATATATGCATATATTTCTCCAAACAAACATGCTATTCTGAGGGACTTACCAACAAACATACCATCCCTGAAGGACTTAGCATTCCACGCCCACGTTTTAAATGAAACTTTGAAATAGTAAGAAACAATTATAACGTTGGAGTTAACAAACTACAATTTACAAAATAATCGATACTTTATGTACTTAATATATGAAATTTGACATGCAAATTATCTGTGGAAATCCCTACAAACCCAAATTTACGAAGAACAAAATTTTGAATAAGTAGTAAAATTAATTGATTAACGGCCATTTGGAAAGAGATTAGTGCATGTTTATGTCTACCCTACGAAAAAGGAGGATCGTCGCGCAATGGAGGCCTGAAATCCAGCTAGAAATAATATGCTTCATATTTTTGGGAACCGGTTTAGGATTCATCAACCTATTTTCAATGATTTACCACCGATGTTTTTGGTAAGATTGGTGTTTGTTAGCTCAACCTCTATTTTCCTGTGAATGGGTTTATAATCAGCCATTCACTGTAAATGGGTTAACCATCCTCTATAAACAGGCCTTAAAACAAACTGTGGGATACAGCAAGTTCATAGGATTGGCTTCTTGCCTTACAACAACCATTGAAGATGACCATGTTTGAGAGAGCTGAAGTTCTGGTTTTATTAATATTGTTAGTAGCACCTTATAGCAGCTTTTCACGACCTGACTATAAAACCGCTCTGTCAAGGTGTATTATGTTCTTTGAAGGTCAGAGATCAGGAAAACTTCCTCAAGATCAACGCCTCAAATGGAGAAAAGACTCAGCTCTCAGGGACGGTTCGGAGGAAAATGTGATTCTTTCAGCTTTGCAGATTTGATATAAAAGTTTTTCAGGAGGCAAGGAATCAGTATATGTTCTGTATTGAATTTGTGAATGCATTTTTTTTACGTTTTGTTGTGCAGGTTGACTTGGTGGGAGGATACTATGATGCAGGAGACAATGTCAAATTTGGTTTCCCCATGGCTTTCAGCATTACAGTGCTGGCATGGAGTGTGATTGAGTTCGGAAAATACATGGGTGGTGATCTCAACCATGCCAGGACTGCTGTTCGATGGGGAACAGATTATCTTCTCAAGGCCACTGCATATCCAGAGACTATATACGTTCAGGTAACCTAACATTTTTTCAACATCTGGGTAGAGCCCCCTTTACCAGAGGAACGTGTCATATGTATTTATTAATATTTAGTGCTGTGTTACACCAGGTCGGTGATCCCAATAGAGATCATGATTGCTGGGAGAGACCAGAAGATATGGACACTGCCAGAACAGTCTACAAAATCACCAGGGAAGATCCTGGCACAGAAGTTGCTGCTGAAACTGCTGCAGCCTTGGCTGCTGCATCCATTGTGTTCAAAACCTCGGATCCTGCATATGCTCAAGTGCTTCTCCGCACTGCAATTAGAGTAAGTTAATAATACCCTCCTATGTACCTTAAAACATAAATGTAGGGGTGCATTGGGGTGGCCTCGAATTTTTAATGGTTAATTAATGTTACCGTTACGTGCTTATGTTATTGATTTATTGAGGGTCATTTTAATCGGAGTAGTCCTAAATAATTAAGAGCCTAATTATTACAATTTAGTCTTTCTCTTTAGACCTCTGAAAATAGGATATATTGAGGAAAAAAGCTGGGTTTTTCATATAGGGATAACCTACTGGTTCTATGAAGGGAGCAATTCTGAAATTTTTAAGTATGAGCTGTTTATGAAATTTCGGAACCGTCTACAGTTTTTATAATTTTATAAAAATTATAAAATTTATTATTTTGGACATTAAATAAATGGATTTTTTTTCATTAAATCATCTTACAATACAATCTCTTTGTAGCAATTATAATTTTGAAGCTGCCAATGTTATCACTCTTATTTTTGAGGTTAAGATTTCAAGTTATGTAAATCAAATTAGGAGCACTAATAGGAATAGTAAACAATGATTTTTTTGGTATAATATTTTGTTATATAGGTTTCTGTGATATATAATATGGATGGATTTTTTTTTAGTTTTTTTTGAATTTCTTCTATGTAAAAGTTTCAATTATTCATGATATATAATTTAAAAGATAGATATTTTTATTTTTTTGGTCTAATTATTTATGATTTTGGGCATTGTATTATAATTTATTATAAAGGTTTCACTTATTTATAATATATAATTTGAGGGATAGAGTTTATAATCATTTATGATTTTGGACATTATATTTTGTAATATAGGTTTTAACTATTTATGATATATAATTTGAGAGATGAGGATTTTTTTTTTTCCTGATTTTCTTGTATGATTATTTATGACTTTGGATACTATATTATAATTTGTCATACAAGTTACATCTATCCATGATATATAATTTGAGGGATGGGTTTATAATTTTTATGACTTTGGGTATTATATTTTGTAATAGATGTTTCGATTATTTATATCTATAATTTGAGGGATGATTTTTTTATTTTTTTTTTGATTTTCTTTTATAATCATTTATTGCATTACATTATATTTTCTCATAGAGATTTCACCCTATCCATGCTATATAATTTGAGAGAGTTTTTTTTTCAATTCTTTTTACTTATATTATATTTTGTTTTACTTCTATTATATTTTGTCATAGAAGTTTTACTTATCCATGATATATAATTTGAGAGACATTTTTTTTTTCAACTACAAGAGATGGGTTTTCTTGACTTTGTACATTATATTATAATTTGTCATAGAGGTTTCACCTATCCATAATATATAATTTGAGGGATAGGTTTATAATTATTTATGACTTTGGGCATTATATTTTGTAATAGAGGTTTCAACTATCTATGATATATAATTTGAGGGATGTGTTTTTTTTTTTCTGATTTCTTTGTATAATTATTTATGACTTTAGGCACTATATTATATTTTGTTACAGAAGTTTCACCTATCCATGATATATAATTTGAGGGACATTTTTTTTTTAAAATTCTTTTTACTTCTATTATATTTTATCATAGAGGTTTCATCTATCCATGATATATAATTTTAGAGACGATTTTTAAATTCTTTGTACTTCCATTCTTCCTTAAAAATTATTTTCATTTTTCTTTAAAAATTATTTCCAATAAAATATAAATATCTCTTCCTTTTATTTAAATTCAACATTTATATATACTTTTTCTTGATATTTATAAACTAAATTGATCTCTTTAAAATAATGTTGTAGTTTTCTTATTATTTTTTACAAACCTACTTAACTTTTGTTTTCTATAATATTTTAGAAACCTCACTTATCTATTAATTATTATTAATGCACATTAATCACTAACCAAGTATTTCTAGCACCATATTTTAGATGAAACAATTATATAATTTTTGAATCAAAGTTTAAAATCATATTCAAAATTTTAATTTATTATTAATTTTAAAGAGACTTAGTATAATCTAACAAAATTTAAAAAAAAAAAAAAAAATGAGTGAAAAACAAAATAATATAAGTACTTTATTAAAAAAAATTAATTAATCCTTTCTATAAAAACTTTTTTCTAAAAGTTATTTAATTAACATTTTTTATATTACTGCTTTCAACTGTCATAGATTGTTATAATTTATCTGTCTAATTTTGGGCCTGTGAAACTACCTGCCTACTCATACAACTATTGCACTGAAACATTTCTGTTCCAACTTTTTATTTTGAGTTTAAAGTAGCTGAATATGTGCAACAGGTTTTCGAGTTTGCGGACAAATACAAATCAACCTACACTTTCAATGTAAAAGGAGCATGTCCCTTCTACTGCAGTCCTAATGGATTCCGAGTAAGAAATTATATCATTTTAATTTTCATCCAAATAAAAAACTCCACTACAGTGCTGTTTATCTATAAGAATTTTGTTTTCCCCAACATTACAGGATGAGTTGCTGTGGGCTGCCGGATGGCTGCGCAAGGCAACCTCAAGAGAGCAATATCTTAATTACATTTTATCACATGCCAACAAAGTTGGCGAAGATGAAAACGTATTCGAATTTGGGTGGGACAACAAATATGCAGGATTCAACGTGCTTCTATCTAAGGTTAACTCCTATTACCACTTAGGATTAGGATATGATTGGAAGGAAAGAGGGTTTTACAGTCCATAAGAGGGTTTCACAGTCATAAGAGGGTTTTACAGTCCATAAAAGGGTTTCCAGTTCATAAGAGGGTTTCACAGTTCATAATGTAAGACACTGAGTTATGTGTCAATGATTAAATGTTTTGTATATTTAACATTTTCACGTATTTTAAGTTTAACTCGTGAAAGATCAGAATAAGCTGTAATATTCCCAAGATAATTTACTTTCCTCACTAAAACTCCAAAAGAAATTCTGCTTTCTAACGAGTATGAACTTAAATATTTGTAGGATTTCTTATTCGCAAACGTGACTTCTTTGCAAGAATTCAAAACAAACGCAGACAACTTAATGTGCTGGCTCTTGCCCGAAACACCCAATGCTCATGTGAGATTCACTCCAGGTAACACAAATCTTATTCCTCTAAATCTCAGTATTAGTTAGATTGATTGATGGAGAACTTATGCATATTTTGTGTCTAAACAGGTGGACTTATCTATAAATCAAGGGCAAGCAACATGCAGGGAGTGACTGCCATGTCATTTCTTCTCTTAACTTATGCAAGTTATCTAGGCCATTCAGATCAAGTCATTTCATGTGGCAATGTACGAGTTACACCTTCTAGACTTAGAGCAGCCGCCAAACGCCAGGTACCATAAAATACCTAATGAAAGCTATCCTTTTCGAATCACAACATGTAATCGATTACAAGTTTTATACCCTGATAATGGATGATAAATTACATGTTGCAATCCGAAACGTCAATAGATATCACATCAACAGATGATATCACCTTCTAAAACTGCTATAGCAGAAAGGAATTAATCCTCATCCTAATCCAATGATAAATAACTTTTGAATGCAGGTAGACTACATACTGGGTGACAATCCAGAGAAGTTTTCATACATGGTGGGATATGGGGCTAACTTCCCCAAATACATTCACCACAGAAGCTCGTCATTGCCCTCCATTACAGTCGATCCCAAACGGATACGGTGCGGCCAAGGATATACTGATTACTTTTACACAAGGGTTCCCAACCCAAATATTCTGGTGGGGGCAGTTGTTGGAGGGCCAGATCCGAATGACCAATATATAGATACTCGATTGAATGCTGCGCAATCAGAGCCCACTACATATATCAATGCCCCTCTAGTAGGTGCTTTAGCATCTTTGCGAGCTCATCCTATGTAGATATGTTAATTCTCATTCTTATAAAAAACGAATGTGTACACATTCTTCTGAGATTGAATACATGGTAGATTGAATAGCTTCTCCTAAGATTTTTCTATAGTTGGTTGGGTTGAAAAGGCCTCTAATTTCATTGTCAGGGGAATGACTTATAAGCAATCATAATTTTTCATACACATTACAGTTTCATATCTCGAACACTTCAAACAAATTGCACACACTACAAGGTGATATAATCAATAGTGCATGCATATAAATACGCCTACACTAAATTAAGGATGTTAAAAAAACATGCAAATAGTGTATGCATATAAATACGTTTATCTTAAATTAAGAATGTTACAAAAATATATAATCAACCTATATAATTTTATGATTTGAATTTAATGTAACAGTTATTTATAATTAATTTTTAATAATTAAAAATAAGATTGACAAAAAAGATGGACATTTCCATTCATTTTAAATGGTGACAAAAACAAACATACTAGGATTAAGACTGGTTGTTATCATGACTAACTTTTAATAATTAGAAATAGGATTGAACAAAAAAAAATGGACATTTCCATTCAATTTAAATGGTGACAAACAAACATGTTAGGATTAGGACTCCTTGTGATAAGTAATATAATTGTAGAGATATTTTCAATAGCTAAAAAAGCTATTGATGATAGTGTTGACATTAAGTTATTGATGATAGTGTTGACATAAATAATGTATATGAATGCACAAAAGATGTTTCAAACTTTAAAATTTTACATAATATTAAATTGAGACATTCACCTATAATTTATATAAAATATCACCAAAAAAATTCAAAGAGCATTTTTTAATGTTTATATTATAATTTATTTTGAAGTGCATCTAAATAATGATCAAAGGTAAAAATGAATTTATAAGGGAACCTGCATAAATCAATATATAAACTCCTACATAAAATAATATTAAGGAGATAATAGGTGGATGACCTTACTAGATATGGGGTGCCATAAGATAATGGGTGGAGGATCCATAATATGATATAAAAAAACTTATATGAAGTAAGAGCTTATATAAAATAATATAAGGAGAAAAAATTAAGAGGGAGAAAAGGATAAGTTGGGTATGTGTGTGTGTATATGTGTGTATACACACACATATCTATGTATATAGACATGTGTGTGTGTGTAGGCACGTATTAAGAATGCTATTTCATGACACATCTTTTCGATTTAGTGCATATGTTAATATATAAAAATGATACATATAACATGATTCTAATGGGTCGATCATACCATCGAAGGAGGAAGAAAGTATAGAAAACTCAAAACCTTATGTTTTTTTCAAAAATCTCCATATCAAAAAATATGAAGTAGAAGTCCCTCCCCCACAATACATGGAATATATAAATAATAGTAATTATTTTTATTTAATTGGTCATATCAATTATTAATTAGTCTATATAAATATAAAAATGATGAGTATATACAAATAAAATATTTTTTTCCCATGTTGCCCCAATACATGTGCATAATAAGGAAGATAGTGTATACACCTAATATTTTTCATCTTTCTCATTTCACCAATGGTTTCTCTTGAAATGGATTGGTGGTGCATCAATCTCCCTAAAAATATTGACTATGGTACTTTGTGAGATATGTTTGCATACTATTTTATCATACCTTCATTATTATCTGTCAGACCTCTTTTATGTTTATTTTTGTCTTCCTTATCTTTCTTCTTATGTCTAATTTTTGTGGCCACCCTATATTCATATTGTATCATCTAGGTCAATATAATTTATTTCGTACTTAGTTATCCGTATAATGTATCAACCTTGTCGATACAGTCCTATGTCAGCCAACATCTTTTTTGAATGTATCAACATGGTTGATATTATAGGCTTAGATTTCAAGGCTATTTAAGGGTTTAGATCCATATATAGGGTTCATAATTATTATTTCTCATAACACAAAGCATTGATTTGATATGCTTGTGGTTGAATTTCTACTCTTAACTAGTAAAAGGAGGAGTTAGAGGTTAAATTCTTGCTCTTGGAGTTAAGTCTTGCTCAAGGTATTTGAAGCTCAATATGAGAAGTCAAAATGAGGAGGTACACCTTATATTTGGATTTCCAAACTAATAATACCTACGTCTACTTCTTTCCATATGTGGTCTTAATTCTACATCTCTTAAAAAATGCCACTTGAGCTAAGGGGCATGTTGATGCACTAATGAGTCACCCCAAAGGTAAGTATCTATATCATTTATTTACTTAGTAGATATATCTACTTTGATTATTATTATATTAAATTCATGTTTTTTTTTAATTGTCTATGTTTATGATTATATGGAATATGTTGGTAAATATATAAGGATCTCAAGATTGTGATTATCAATTAAGTTGTATAGAATACCCATTGGTTGACCATTTCATCACTTATTTCATACTTATTTTAGTGTTTGTAGCTATGTTGAATCTATGTTACCCTTGTTTGATAGATCCTTACATGTGGGACCCCTATTATATCTTTGATACACACCTTTGTTACCATTATTATGTAATTGATTTTATCTTTGGTATCTAGTTGGAGCCATGCTCTGTACCTTATGCATAAAAATATGGAACCTTAGACCCTTGAAATTGAGTATGGATTACTTTTTCTAGGTCCTAAACCACCTTGAGCACCATAGTTGTATCATCTAAGTATACATAGGATATATTATTATGATTATTTTTGTATCCTAGTATATAGAGAGAAAAAAGATTATTATTGGTCATCCTATCCCACACATACATTCTAGTAAAATTGATGTGAATCTTAACCCACCTCTGGTTCAGTCATTTTAACATTTTTCATTTTTCATTTTTAGTGTCATCATACACTTTGGTGAAAATTTCAAATATATTGCACTAGCCAGCCTCGTATAGTTTCCTATTAATCTCAATTATATCATCTAACCTAGTATGATTTCCTACTAACATCAATTATATCAACCAACCTAATACAACCATTTATGTCTAGATTTTATTTCTAGTATATCAAATAATCTAATATATTTTTTCTTTACTTTGTTGGCCAACCCAATATAGTCCATTTTATCTTTTATACATTTTTTGTTACATCCTGATTCCTCATTAAGCAAACTATTTGATTATATGTGGCTATTTATAGTTAACACATTAAATTTAGATATTTTGACTAAACGTTAAGATATATGATGTTATGAGACAATAAGATATTGCTTAGATTACATGTTTACATTAATATGAGTTAGTTGTAGTGTATATATTACAAATATGTTGATTTGTTATTTCATCTATATTTTATGATATTTGTATATCATATTGATATGGTCTAACTACCTGCTTGTTGTGAGGTTGACACAAAAAGCTCATCTCTCAGAGTGTGATGGAAGGAGAGCATCATCAGAGAGGGTGATGTAGATCGAGATATTGAAAGACAACAGAGAAACTAACTAGAACCTTGCACACGCTATAATACTTAGCACATGTTAGACTGCATAATAAATGGTTAATACAATGTATTTATTTCTGCTTGCATTAGATAGTTGTTTACTCTTGATTTGCTAGGATAGTTTAAGTGGTTATTTAGAAATTCATCTTAGATGTCATTTACATATTAATGTTTTAGAGATTAGAGTAATTAGATTTGATTCAAATTTGTTGATTTAATTATCATTAGTCTGTCATGACATTAGAGGATGCTAATTAAATTAGTGAATTTACATATTTTTATAATCAATGTTAAAATGAATAAAAAATAAAAAATTTCTATTGAGAGAAAAAAATAGAAAAGAAAAAGAAAATAAATAAATAAATAAATAAAGAATAGTCTAAATTTTAGAAAAATAAAAATAGAGAAATCCATAAAATAATTTTAAAAAAAAAAAAAAAGGAAAAAGAGAAGACTTAGATGTTATTAAAATCATTCATTCATTCAAACAAAGGCTTTTGTTCAAATTTTCCCAGATGCTGCATAGCGCTTCCACTATTTGGAACTTGTATGGGACTTGCTAAAGAGGATTCGTTCACGTTGAAAATCTGCATGTGTTCAAGATGAAGCTAAAGAATTAGAGGGATATTTGGGCACTCTTCAACAGTTTTCAAATCCAAAGAGATGGATTTTATAAAGTGTGATGTTGGTAAATTGACCTGGAATGGACCCATGGTTGATACTGTGATAATGAATCCTCCATTTGAAACACGGAAGAAAGGTGTCAATTTGGATTTTCTCTCTACTGCCCTGAAGATTTCTATTAGAGATGTTTATTCATTACACATGACTAGCACGAGAGTATCCAACTTCCTTCTACATTATACCCATTATTTTAGAAGTTTTATTTGCAAATTCATAATAAATAATTCCTATAATAAATTGATTTATAATCAATGTGTATTATTTATGTATGTGTATAATCAGGATTAATCTAGGACTTATGTTTAAATATAACATTATCCCACATACTGGAAAACATGCTCTATTAATGATTTCACATATTGTTTCAATTATTTTTGTATATTTAAATATAGAGCATATTATGCTTCAATTAACCTCAAATACTGCTATATTATTATCTAAACCAAGTTGAGTATTATCAATGCTAAATAAATCCCACTTAATGTTTCAATTAATTGGGATTAGATTAACATAATGTACTACTATGGGATTTAGTTTGTTTCCAGTATGTTATTTATCTAAACAATACAGAAATTGAGATTATTTAAATACATACAGAAATTGATTTATAATATTTTAAAGTCCATCTGCCAAATCGCTATATTAAGATAACCAGTCTTATAAATCACTATGTTGATTGGTTCTGCACCATGCGATTAAGTACAGGACATGATAATATAAATCACTATACTTGGCTATATGTTAATATATCTAATCCAAGATATAAATATAGGAAAATTATATTAACCAGGTTGATGCCTTTTAAATGAACAAGGACTTGTATCAATGGAAAATGTAGCGATATTTTCAGTTATTGAAACAATGACCAAACATGCAGTAATTTGATAAAATATGCAATGATTTGTATTAACTATAAGAAACGATTCATCATTAAGCGTAATGACTTGAATTCAAAGGCAACGAGTCATAAATAAGTATAACAACTTATATTCATAGTGCAAAGATTTCATTATCATGCCTAGCTAAGTTAAATAATGTAGTGATCTATTTTAATATACAGTTAAATATTAGATTTGTATGTTGACTTTAATTGAGAGAGATATGTCTCTCTAGGATATTATATATCCTGGTAAAATGCTAAATGTTTATACTACTGAAACGATCTATTAAATAATTAAATAATAATGACAATATGTGGAATTAAACTATAGATCACTAATACTCAGTACAATGTGCTATCGTTAACAGTGTTATCGTTAAATAATCAAGCATAAGTCAATCACCTGTAGTTATAACTTATCCATAGCTGTAACCATTCTTATAATAGCTTTAAAACTTACTTGATTATTATGACGTATTTGAGCTACCTGTAATATGAATAGATCATAGATAATGGAATTATATTTATAGCTTCAATAATAATATAGTGTAAATACATAAATGTAATTATCATAAATTTATAATTAAATTCTAGCATCTAAATGCTTTATGTGTAATCCACATAATGCTCTATTGTCTTAGAGTTAAGGGACAATATCATGAAGCATACATGTGGTATATTGTCTAAGAACTTCCTTGTATGAGTGGAAGCTTTATTATAAAGTCAAATTATAAAATAAATAAATAAAATTCTCATACACCTATATACGTGGTGTATGGCTGGTATAGTACTTAGGTGAAAAGTATATTTGTTAAAAAAATTGTTAGTAGAAATATAACGTATCATAGAGTTGAAACGATATAACTTGTCTATATAGAGTAAATCGACTTAGCATATTAGTATAACAATGTATAGTAAGCTAAGACATGTTTTAGTGTTTATTAAGTTATGTATATTATAGAAGGGTAGAGTACTAAGTAGTATAGATCTTTTGTTGGAAGCTAGTTACTCATTTTCGCTGGACTGATAATATACTTTGATAGATCGTCAAAATATTTTGAGAATAAATAAAATCATGTTGAAACATAAGAAGTCATCAAGTAGAATTTATATGACTATTGACTTTTCTTTATTTAGACATTGAAAAGTGCTTATATATGGTACATATTATGTTGTATAGGAACTCATGTAAAGGAATTATAAATATATGGGTCTAAATTATTCATATGAAAATATCCATGTAGGTGTATTGGGTCAATGCTTATACCCACAATTAATTGGATGGTTAAAATAAGTCAAAGGATCCTGTGGGGCATGAAAATAGTCTCTTAGAAACAAAATGAGATTTTTAAATGAAAGATTATAATGGGGTATTAATTCTCTATTTCTTTGTAAATAGTAGGACTGACTGTTAGTTTTTATATATATAAATATATTCAACATTGAATACTTGTATACAACATATATTATAAATGTGTTAATATGTACTATTTTCTAGACATATATAGCATATAATAATGCATAGTGAAGTGTGCTCATAAGTTATAGTAGTATGTAGTTTAAAATTAGGATATACTTGGGTTGTATAATTTTATGCTTAATTATTATTTATGATTGTGGGTTGTTTGATTCTTGAAATTGTAAGTTTAGTTATATGTAATTATGTAGTTGTGTTCATATACAATGAACTATGATATTATGAAATGTCATAGAGTACTATAGTATAAATGTATGTCATACCTAAGTGGTAGCAAACTAAAATTGATATACCTAGAACTCATTCATACTTTTGATAGACTAAATGTATGAGAGTTGATTATTTCTTTGAATAGCATGTTTTATGACAGTGAGTAGGAATTTATGTATGTGTGCATATAACTCTTATGAGTATAATGAATGCTAGGATAAAGTATTAAATATTTTGTAGGAACTATAATTTGCTTTATTATATCTAGTTACTTGAATAGAAGCTTATGTGTTCATGTATTTTAGACAACTTTATTATAATTGATTGTAAAAAATTATTAATTATGTATTAAAACATTAGACTATGATAATATGGGTTATCATAGGTTGTAGAATGTTTGGAAACTAATTATGATAAATAGAATCTATAGTTAAATATGCATTTTATCTAAGTGGTATAAACTATAGTCATTATTTCTAGTATGAGATAGATAATAATTAAGATTCATTCATATGTTTGATAAAATAAATGTATACTTTGATTACTCATATGTTTAGCATGTTATGTGATATGATTGCTAGTAGGACGTAAATTATATGAATCTTATCGTTAAATTATGTTTGACCAATCTTGCATTGCTGATACTAATTAAAGAGTGAGATGGATTTTACTGCATTAATAACATCACAATGCCATATGAAGGCAATCCGATCAAGTGGTGTGTATAAATTTTGACTGATCTATAGATCACTATTATTTATTATTATTGAAAACTTTGATAAAAAAATATATTTAGTGAGATATTATCATTTCATGAGTATGATTTATATGTTTGTACAATATCTTGAAATAGAAGGGGTTTTCTATGATACACTACATGTTTAGTTTATAAATCATACAACACATGGGTATTAGTTTATCTCTCTGAATTCTCATGCCATCACTATCTACTCATCCATGAAATGCCATTCTATGATGGGATAAGTATGAGAGATCATTGGTCAATAATTGATGTGTAAAAATACTCAGATGATGCTCTCCCTCTCTACAATAGTACTTATTTAGAGATGACACTTGAGATTGTGACATATACTAGAAAGTTTAGAGAACTCAGGCTCCAAAGAGCCATGTATCTTATTTATATACATTGTATTATATTATATTTATTATTACAAACATTATCATGAAGAATTTTAATTACTATTTACTATAGATTGATAACAGTGACTGTGTATTATACTAGTAGATGTTGGCTATTTGTAATTACTCTCTATATTAATATATGATGTGCTCCATATGTTGATAATGATTAGTGACTGTTTAGATGTCATGTACTTATTTATAGTTATCACACTTAAAATGTTTTATATGATCATTGCTTAGATTCTCATAGTGCAATCTAATTATAGTATGTGTGTTTAATTAAAAAAAATCACGTATTTATAGTTAGTATCCAACAAGGTTATTACATGTGGTATCAGAGTTGTGGCTCAAAATGTAGGACCTAATGAGTCTATTAGTATTTTTGTATCCTTCTATTCACTAGTGTGAATCTAGTGACATAAAATATTGCACTACTTAAGAGAAGCATATTTTAGATTTGTAGTGCCTCAATGCAGAACTATGTTACACCATTTTAAAAGTTTTGAGACTTCATAAATTCTATTGTATGGCTTGGTGACTATTGTAGGTATGGGACATTCATGAAATGTTGTGTGGAATATTGAGTGTGTACTTTAAAAGCAATTATACCCCTTTACAGTTGTTAAATGTTTCATTTAATGAGTTTCTCAATGGTGATGGATGTATAATATGTTTGGGTAGGTAGGTGTATAACATAGTTCTTGAGTCATGAACAAGAGATTCCTACCATAGTTTGATCATTTAGATTGAACACCTTGAATATGATTACATATTTCTTGGTAATCGAGTCACCTTCACCATTTTTGTTTTGTGTTATGAGTATTTAAAAAGTATGAAATGTTTCTCACTTAAGTATATGTGATTTAGTTTTTTTGTGTCTTATACATACTAATCTTAGAAGTGGGAAAAATTATAAGACCATTTTTTTTAGCATCACCTAATGCAGTGGAAATTTTCTTGTAGTAGAGTGTAGATGTCTTGGTTGATAATTATTTTATGTTAGGATTTTTTTTTATGGATTGACACCCTTATGTTTATTTGGATTGTCATTTCTCATAGTGGGCATAGAAGTGAGTTGACACTCCCTCACTTTTCTTTGACATCATTGTAAGCCTTGAGAGGATTCTTATTTTCATGATGTTAAAACTTGTTTTTAAAATGATGTTTTGGACCATATTCCTTGGAGTTCATGGAATAGTGTCTTCTACTTCTTGTTGATAAACAAATTGTAGAAATAGAATGGATTAATGCATCTATGTGGTTAGTATTTGTCTTTTCGTTGTGGAAATGGGTTATGATATTACTCTTATAGGTTTGATAAGTAGGTAGTGATTTTGGCAACTTAGGTTGCGATATTTTTTGTTATACCATGTGAGAGTATTTAAATTTTTTGTTGTCAAGATGTTAGTTCTTTACTTTCTACTTGTGACCTTTTAGAGTTATACTTTCTAGTGCTACTTTATCTAATTTTATGAACTTTGACCACGTGGAGTGATGAACTTTGAATTTATATTGGTTCTAGATTAAGGTATATAAGTTGATTACAATTTTTATATTATTACATACCCTTGAATAGATTGATATTATTTTATTTTTTCTTAAATGTGTTGTTTGAAGATTTATTTATGTACCTTCATTGGGAGCAAGTAGGGTATAAGATCTATGAAACATCTTGGTAGTCTAAAAGGGTTGAGATAAATTTTTAACTTGTTGTGTGCTAGTCGAGTAAGCAAGTGATCATTGGGTTAACATAACAAATTTAACATAATTATTGTTATGTTAATTTTAATAGTATTTCCAATTAACTATGAATACAAGATAATAGGTTAAGTTGTGAAATGTGATACTACTTATGTTTGGCTAGTGACAACTTAATACAATTACAAAATGATTGCATGATTTTTTTATATGTATATTGGTACATCTAGAATTATTTAGCATATAGTATTGCTTTTTATGATCTGTTAGTATAGAATTATGATTCATTAAATCTTATGCATATTTTGGAGATCATTAAGTCATGAAAATCTAAAAGAAGAGTGGTAAATTAGGAACATGAGATGAGAGTGGATCTTATTTAGTCTCACATTGACTCGGTAGTTATTGAATTTAGATCCAATAAGGGAGAGATTTTCAAATCTATGATTTAATAGATGAAATTATTTATTTTTACTAAGTTTGGATCTGACAGAAGGATTTATTGAATGCAAGATTTGACAAACGAACATATCAAATTCAATCATATGGCCATATGCATGTATACTATGAAACATATATCCCTTTATTTTGAAATGTGGTATACATTAGAAATGTAGTATTTTTAATTCCTATTCATCGTCATACTTGTCTAGAAGCTACATGGAGTAGTGATAATATTGACATGTTATACTTACCTGATGCTATGTGGAATACAAATAATATTAACTTTTATACATCTTTATTATTGGGTTCCCTAAATACTATTCTCTAGAATGAGAAAAATACTCTCTAGAATAGAGAATTGTGCATAGGGGGACTAAAAAGTTTTGTGAAACTCTCTCTAGCTATTTGTATTTGGGTTTTATGATGATCTCATGTGCTTTTGAGAAGTTAGTGAAAGTTTCACTGAGATATGTAAAACCCTTTAAGGTATTAGAAGTGGTCAATTTTGTTGTTTATATGCTTGTCTTACCAGTTCTAGACCTTGGAGTGTTCATGATGGACCCATTCAAGGTAAGTGACAATCATGGAGTTTATTTTTATATTAGGAAGATGTCACAGTATAGGGTCTTATGGGACTAATATTCAAAAAATGATACTGTTTGAGATAACTATGATGAGTTCTTCAAGTAAATTTTATATTTATTTATTTGATTTGATACTTTATACTATGTTATTTATATACTAAATAGTATTTTTAATTTAAAACTTATGTTTGAATAAGAGTCATCTAAGATGATGACTAGCTTTAGGGGGAAAGAATGCTACATCCTAATTTTTCGCTAAGAAAACTATTTGATTATCTGTAAATATTTATAGTTGACACATTAAATTTAATTATTTTTTACTAAGCATTGAGATATATGCTATTATGGAACATTAAGATATTACTTAGGTTACATGTTTACATTTCTATGAGCTAGTTGTCGTGTATATATTACAAACATGTTGATTTGTTATTTCAGTTATATTTTATGATGTTTGTATATCAATGTTGATATGGTCTAACTATCTACTTGTTGTGAGGTTGACATAATAAAATGCATCCCTCAGAGCGTGATGGAGAGAAAACATCATTAGAGAAGGTGACGTAGATTAAGATATCAGAAGATGGCAAAAAAATTAGCTAGAACCATGCACACACCATAGTAGTTAGCACATATTCGACTACATAATAAATGATTAGCATAATGTGTTTATTTTTGCTTGCATTAGATAGTTGTTTGCTCTTGATTTACTAGCATGGTTTAAATAGTTATTTAGAAATTCATCTTGCATGGCATTTGCATATTAATGTTTTGGAGATTAACATATTTATATTTGATTTGAATTTGTTGATTTAATTATCACTAATTCATCATGGTATTAGAGGATGATAATTAAATTAGTGAATTTATGGAATTTTATAATTAATATTTAAATGAATAAAAAATTATAAATTTCCTATTGAGAGGAACAAAAAGAAAAAAGAAATAAAAAAACAATAATAAATAAATAAAAAGAGAATAGTCTAAATTTAAGAAATACAAAAAGAAATAAATCCATAAAATAATTAAAAAAACAAAGAAAAATAGGAAAAAGAGAAGACGTAGATGTTTTAAAAATCAATCAATCATTCATACAAAAAATGGCTTTTGTCCAAATTTGTGGATGTTGCATAGCACTTCCAATGTTTGGACCTCGTATGGGACCTACTCAATAGGATTCACTCACCTTGGAGAGCTGCATGCATTCAAGATGAAGCTAAAGAATTAAAGGGATATTTGGGCACTCTTCAATAGTTTTTAAATCCAAAGATATGGATTTTATAAAGTGTGATGTTGGGAAACTGACCTGGAATAGACATGGTTGATACTATGATAATGAATCTTCCATTTGGAATGCGAAAGAAAGGTGCCGATTTGGATTTTCTCTCTACAACCCTGAAGATTTCTACTAGAGCAGTTTATTCATTACACAAGGCTAGCATGAGAAAAGTAAGTATCCATCTTCATTCTACATTATACCCATTATTTTAGAAGTCTCATTTGTAAATTTATAAAAAAAAAATTCTATAATAAATCGATTTATAATCAATGTGTATTATTTATGTATGTGGAAAACATAATCAGGATTAATCTAGGACTTATGTTTAAATATAGCATTATCCCACATACTGGAAAACATGCCCTATTAATGATTTCACATAATTTTTTGATTATTTCTGCATATTTAAATATAGAGCATATTATGTTTTGATTAATCCCGAATACTACTATATTAATATCTAAACCAAGTTGAGTATTATTAATGCTAGATAAATCCCACTTAATATTTTGATTAATTGGGATTAGATTAAGATAATGTAATGTTGTGAGATTTAGTTTGTTTCTAGTATGTTTTTATCTAAAAAATACAAAAACTGAGACTATTTAAATACATACAAAAATTGATTTATAAGGTTTTTAAGTCCATCTGCCAAATCACTACGTTAATATAACTAATCTTATAAATCACTATGTTGATTCTGCACCATGCGATTAAATACGGGTTATGATAATATAAATCACCATACTTGGCTATATGTTAATATATCTAATCCAAGATATAAATATAGGAGAATTATATTAACTAGGTCGACGCTTTGTAGATGAACAATGAATTGTGTAAATGGAAAATGCAGCGATCCTTTTAGTTAATGAAACAATGACCAAGCATGTAGTAATTTGATATGATTTGTATTAACTACAGGCAATGATTCATCATTAAGTGTAGTGACTTACATTCATAGGCAGTGAGTCATAAATAAGTGCGGCAACTTATGTTCATAGTGCAAAGATTTCATTATTATGCGTAGCTGAGTTAAATAATGCAGCGATCTATTTTAATATATAGTTAAATATTAACTTTGTATGTTGACTTTAATTGGGAGAGATATGTCTCTCTAGGATGTTATATATCCTAGTAAAATGTTAAATGTTTGTACCATTACATCGATCTGTTAAATAATTAAATAATAATCACAGTATATGATATTAAACTATAGATTGCTAACACTCTGTAAAATGTGGTATTGTTAATGGTGTTATCATTAAATAATCAAGAATTATTCAATCACCTACAGTTATAAATTATCCATATCTATAACCATTCTTATAATATATTCAAATTTTGATTATTTTGATGTATTTGAACTATTTGTGATATGGATAGATCATAGATAATAGAATTATATTATAACTCCAATAATATGGTGTAAATATATAAATGTAATTATCATAACTTTAGAGTTAAATTATATCAACTAAATGCTTTATGCGTAACCCACATAATGCTATATTATCCTAGAGTTAAGGGATAGTATCATGAATCGTACAACAATATAAAATACTTAGAGCTTTGTTACATGTGGTATATTGTCTAAGAACTTTCCTGTATGAGTGGAAGCTTTGTTATAAAGTCAAATTGTGAAATAAACATATATAATTCTCATACACCTATATATGTGGTGTATGGCTAGTATAGTACTTAGGTGAAAAGTATATTTGTTATAAAATTGTTAGTATAACTATAACGTATCACAGAGTTGATATATATAGAGATATAACTATTCTATATAGAGTAAGTTGACTTAACATAAGAGTATAACAATGTATAGTAAATTATGACATGTTTTAGCATTTATTATGTCTTCTATATTATAGAAGGGCAAAGTACCGAGCACTATAGATCCTTTGTTGTAAGCTAGTTACTCATTTTGGTTAGAATGATAATATATTTTGATAGATTGTCAAAATATTTTGAGAATAAGGAAAATCATGATGAAACATAAGAAGTCATCGAGTATAATTTAGATGACTATTGATTTTTATTTATTTATACATTGTTAAGTGCTTATATATGGTTCATATATATATATATATATATATGAAAAGTATCACATATGTAGGTGTATTGGGTCATATGCCTATACCCATAATTAATTGGGTGGTTAAAATAAGTCAAAAGATCTCATGGGACATAAACTATAATCATATGAAAATAGTCTTCCACAAATGAAATGAGATGTTTAAATGAAAGATTATAACAGGGTTATGAATTTTTCATTTCTTTATAAATAGTAAGATTGAATATATATATATATATATATATATATATATATATATATATATATATATATACACACTTGCGTGTAATACATATCATAAGTTTGTTAATATGTATTATTGTTTAGACATATATAACAGATAATAGTGCATAGTGAAGTGTGCCTATAATTTATAGTAGTATGCAATTTAAACTTATGATATACTTGAGTGGTATAATTTCATACTTGTTTGATTATTATTTATGATTGTGGGTCATTTGATTCTTGAAATTGTAAGTTTGGTAATATGTAATTAGTAGGTGTGTTCATATACAATAAACTATGATATTATGAGATGCCATAAAGTACTATAGTATAAATGTATATCATATCTAAGTGGTAAAAAATTAAAATTGATATACCTATAACTCATTCATACATTTGATAGACTAAATATATGTAAGTTGATTTTTTTTTTTGAATAATATATTTAATGACAATCAGTAGGACTTTATGTATGTATGCATACAAACCCCATGAATATAACCATTGCTAGGATAGAATATTATATTTTTTGTGAGAACTATGATTTGCTTTGTTATATCTAGTTGTTTGAATAGAAGCTTATGTTTTCATGTATTTTAGACTACTTTATTATGAATAATTGTGAAAAATTAGTAATTATGTCTTAGAATACTAGAATATAATGATATGGGTTATCATATGGTGTAGAATGTTTGAAAACTAATTATGATAAATAGAATCTATAATTAACTATGTATTCTATCTGGATGGAATAAACTGTAGTCATTATTTCTAGTATGGGATAGATAGTAATGTAATATCCAATCATACATTTGATGAAATAGATGTATGCTTTGATTACTCCTATGTTTATCATGTTATGTGATATGATTTTTAGTATGATGTAAATTGTATGAATCTTGTAGCTAAATTATGTTTTACCAATCTCACATTATTGATATTGACTAAGGAGTGATATAAATTTCATTGACTTACAATCATTATAATGCCATATGAAGGCAATCCAATCAAGTGATGTATATGAATTTTGACTGATCTATAGATCGTTATTATTTATTATTCTTGAAAACTTTGATCAAAGTATGTTTAGTGAGACATTGCCATTTCATGAGTATGATTTACATGTTTATATGATATCTTAAAATAGAATGGGTTTTCTATGATACATTGCATGTTTAATTTATAAATTATACAACAGGGTACTAGCTTGTCTCTTTGAATTCTTGTGCTATCACTATCTACTCATCCATGAAAGGAGGGTCATTCCTTGACATGATTAGTGCAGGGGATCATTGATCCATGGTTGGTGTAAAAAATCACTCGGATGATTCTCTCCCTCCCCACAATAGTACTTACATGGAGATGACACTTGAGATTGCCATAGATATTAGAGAGTCCGGGGAACTCATGCTCCAGAGAGCTATGTATCTTATTTATAAACATTGTATTATATTGTATTTATTATTGGCAACATTACCATGAAGAATTGTAATTACTTATTTACTGTAGATTGAAAGTAGTGGCTATGTATTATACCAACAGAGACTGGTTATTTGTAATTACTCTCTATGTTTGTATTATGATGTGTTCCATATGTTGATAGTGACCAGTGATTGTTTAGATGTCATATACTTATTTACATTTATCACACTTAGAATGTTTTGTAAAAATCACTTCTTATATTCTCATGGTGCAATCTAATTATAGTATGTGTGTTTAATTAAAAAAAATCATGTATTTATAGTTAGGACCCAATAGGGTTATTACATTTTTTATTACATTGGGTGGGTTGATATAGTTTCTAGAGTTTATTACTATGTTTTTGTTTTCCAGATTTTCATCATGTAATATCTCCCATTAGTATATCTATACTAAGTCCTCACCCATTCAAATTTAAAATAAATGGTTCTTTCAATCTTTCTATTCCCAACATTGATGAAAACTCCCAATGATGTAGTTTCTCTCAATCTCAACCTAAGTCTACCAAACTTAACATGGTTCAAATAAACCTAGCTTTGGGCCTAGGTGATCATAATCATAATTTTCAAAAATATTGACACTAGTACCACATCATGTGAACTGTTAATCAACATATTCAATTTTTTTAAAATAAATATAATTAGAATTAAATTCATCATCCTCTTATAAATTCCAATGGAAACCTTATTCCTCAACCTCCAATTAATAATAATGCTTCAACACCTCCATAACAAACCTTTATCTCCCTTATCTGTGTCTATGGATATTAGAAGTATTTATTCAATGATCACATATGAAAGGACTATCAATCTTGAATTACACTTCAAATACTTTGGTAATTTCTATGAGGAATAAATTCAAACTAACACCTAGTGTTATGACTGCCTAGTTTGAAAAGAAAATTTACGATACTTTTTTTTTTAGCATTTTGTGTCAATATTATTTCCCACTCACTTAGTTTAGCATTATTTAAATTATTGATTAATAAATAACCATAATTTAGTATAAATTAATGACTAGATGAAACAAGTTTATTATAAAAATTATTCCACTGAATTAAGTGTTATGCATTAATCATTCCTATCAAGACTTAAATAATATAATACAATAACGAGCAATAATGTCAATCTCAATTGTGTAAACAAAATATAGTAATCCATGTGTAAAACTACAGATTTTCATCATTTGAAAGGTATAATAAATTATAGTACTATACATAACATACAATTTCATCTTCAGTTGTTTAGTACAATACAATCAACAAACAAAGCTATGAAGTACAATAAATTAATAGATCAAATGTTCCATAGTTATGTGAGCAATCAAATTTTAAGGTAGCCATGAGTAAGTAATTTATCTATTAGTTTTGATGAGATATAATGAGGGAGAGCATCATTTGGTCACTTTACCTCCAAACACATACCAACGGTCTCCCGCACACCTCCTGACTAGAAGTGGCCCTTCCCTTTGTGAAGGGGTAGATAATGGCAATGTGAAAATCAAGAAATAATAAAAAATAGCGTGAAATTAAAATCACTATTAAATGTGTCATTCATACAAACCATTAATAGCATACATGTAAACTACAAAGTATAGTGGATGGACATTGTATACAACTATAACATTACTTTGGCCAAAGTATTTTTATAGTTTTAAAACTTCAAAATAGGTTGGGTCATAGTTCACATTAACTTTAATCTCTATTGTAACTTAGAATCATCATTATATTTCTCGTTAATCGATGATGCGTGACTTGTAAATAGGATCCCTACCTATCACCCATCATCCCTTAATGAAAAGGATGATTGTTTTGTACTAATCACAATCAACATCATTCAAAATTAAATCACACAAAGTGGTCCAAATAAGATATGCTAACATTATGCTATATATAAGTCCTTCATATAAAAATACAAGAATCACAAGATAGGCTTCAGTTATCCACCATATTCCACCATTCCATGGAATTCATCTCCAAATTCATCATGAAAAGCCATATAACCTAAAGTTTAAATATAATCACCCATGAACAATACAATAATTTAATATCTTAAGGTATATACACTTCATTTTCTAATAAGACTAGTTATAAATTCATTGACCATAAAATAACATTCATACATCTCTATTATTAATTAGTAAATTCATTTTAAGGGATATCAAGATTCATATATCAAAATATCATTGTTTGGTTGAGTTTCAAGTCTATGTTACAGTCATATTTAGTGCATTCCTTCATAGCCTACATGCATGTGTATATTAATTATAAACATACTTTTCAGACTATATCATAACCCAAATGAAAATCTCATACTAATGATAATTGGGTCAAGTCTAGAATTCAATCTAAGTCATATTTCACTAAGATTTCATGGGTTTCACACTAAATATAGGAATGAATAAAAATCTTAAAATTAATTACACTTGCCACCTTATAGGCATGTAACTACATACTTTATATAATGGTATTAAATGGAATGAATATTATGGTATTACAATATACAAATCAATTCATAACCTTTATTATAATTCTACACCATGCCATTCACTTATATATCCTCAATGTAAAATCATACTAGAAAAACATAACTTTGGTCCAAATAAGATAACACCCAATTTTATTCCTTTGGTTTCATTACATCCTTTCTTCTATCGTATTAACATCTACATAACCCATTTTCATTCAAGATTCTATGTAAAGGTATGTTTTCTAAAATCACACTTTTAGCTTCCAAGTGTAGATGTTCTTCCAAACTAAATTAAAGTATCATTATTTTAATGATAAAGATCTTATGAAAATAAATATGTACATCCATGTTCCACATTGCTAATTTATACAAAAGGGTTGCATACAACCAAGTGGCCAATACATAATTAAACTCTTGCCAATCCTAGGGCTGTAGTTTATTACTCTAACTACATATATGTCTAGGTTTTGAGTTTGACCAATCCTTTAAGATTTACTAAATAAAACTTATTATTCTATTCCAAAACCCTAGAACTATTTTTTAATAAAATCAAAGAAAATATCAACTTAATAATAATTTAAACTAATCACAATAAGTTTTTCCATGAGGATCACCTCTATAGACATGTGGGTGAGAGTAAGCTCTCACTCCCAGGTCCATATAGGGTAGAATATCCCATTTTAAACTTAATAATCCAAAAATTCCCTATAGTTTGTTTATAGAATATATCAACACAAATAATTGTTCTTATTAAAAACCATATATCTTCCTTCAATCACTTTAACAAGAGTATATACACAAATTTAATATAAATAATACATTTCACAATTGAACAAAAGTCATACATTCAAAAATAAGATAGAAATACAAATTTTCATAACTACTAAGTTATGTGTGTTTCCAACAAGAGGGCTAATATTATTTATAATTGAGTATGAAATGTTACAGGCATAAGGGGTAGTAATAAAACTATGACCTTTCTTAACCATATACAAACAAGCAAAAACTATACTCCATATAATCGTTAAAGTATTTAATGATATTCCCTTATACTTGTAGATCTCCAATTCTATGTTAACCACTTAAATCAACAAGTAAAATGAAATGAACATTCTTTTAACCCTTTAAACAATCCATACTCAATGTAGTACACTGTTACTTACCTGGGTATGAAAAATAGCAGTTGAATTCTTGCTTGAAAATTTTGACCCTTTCAAATTTATTCTCATTTTCTCCTCCACGATCATTGTGTCCCTTTACTCTCTCATCTCTTTCTTTTATCACCTTTATACATAACCTCCACATAGCTTCATTTTTTCATGCAACCAATATTTTTTATGAATTCCTTGCCAAAGCTTAGGTGTGTGCCCTGTCCCATTAATTTCCCTTGTAGTTAACTAGATCTTTCTAAATGGAAACAAAGACCACTGCCTCATGCATTTACTATAAGTTAAGTTAATTTCAGAGATCCTTAATAGAAACGTGCCAAAAATCACCTTGTAGGTTTCTAAATAGAATGAATTTATCCCAAACCTAAGTTTTATTAGTGTCAAAACCTAATGACTGATTTAATTTCATGTTTTATTCTATGAACCATGGAAAACTTAATTTTCTTCACCAAATAGTTAATATTTTAACCAAATTTGAGGCATATGTTAGCTAATCATTCCTTATCTTATGCTTAAAAGTAATAATCAATATTTTTGACTTACCTCTATTAATGATTTCATAATGTCCATATGAGATGGCTCCTGAAGCCCATGAATGCTCTAAAATCTAAAAATGTGGCATGGATAGCTAAATGTGTACTAGAAACTAGGCTAATCTTGGCCACTCTGAAATTGGGAACTAGGCTTATGTAGAAGCCACTCGGGAAAGTGAAGGTTAGGCTTGTATGAAAACCACTTTGAAATGATGCCAACTACCTACAGATGGAATAAGGCATGCAATTATTTAGCATCCCTAGGTAATATACTAAACTTGGAAAGAAAAGAAGTCAAATGTATCATGCACATTTCCCCCAATCACTGGTGTCTATAACATGGATTCTGATTTAGAAGTTATACCAATTTACTAATCTAAAATAGAAGAGAGAGCCATCATGTTGCACATAATCCCCCATATATCTATATTTTTTGATAAAAATTATATTAAATTGTTGAATCTAAATTGATTAGTATTTGGCAAAACTATAGTTGAGCTTAAATTTCTACCTGTTTCTAGAGAATTTGGGTTTCTTTTTATTTGGATAGGAGTACCAAAAATAGGAAACCCTACTATTTGACACTATTGTCCAAGTCTGGGGTTGTTGTCCTTTGTTGAATCTGATCACTATTCTATAACTGTCACTATTTTTTTGGTTTGTTCTATCTAGTTTGGGTTCTGGTTGTTGTTTTGAGTGTTCTAAAAAATTGATTTTTCAACTAGTAAGAGGCTTTGATCTTTATGACAAAACCCTTATTTGTTGCCCCCTCTTCTAAGGGTAGGAATAAAGACCCTCAAAAGACTACCCTTAGAAGAAAGAGCCCTGCAAGCGTGTTATGCTATGAAATACATGATATAGCAATGATAATCAAAAATATGTCTCAAGATATAACATAGTTTGTATTGGAGCTTGTTAGATCAATAGGGGAATACTTAGATAGATATAACAATGTAATAACATGTGCAGTATACTGAATTGAAACTAAAAATGTTAGTTATTGGTTTTTAGGGAGGGATGGAGCATGATGTCCATCATGGCATCCAAAAAAGTAAGATAATTCATAATGTGGATGATGGCATTGCAAACAATGAGAACCAAACAAGTAAAATGCACACAAGGCAAGAAGCAAGAAGCATATAAGAGAGTGGCCAATGGGCCAAGCAAAAAAGGGACATAGGCACATGTCACTCAAACTTTAAAGTAAGCATACAAGGCATGTTCAAATGCCACATATACATACAATTAAACATAAGCAAGGTTGGCATGAGGTCCATAACCACATAGAAGAGTACTAGTAAAGGACATTGGAAAATGTTCTAAAGAACACACAAGAATAGAATAAAAGGACATTGGAAAATGTCCTAAGGCACATACAAGGGACAAAAATAGAATTGAGAAATGCAATCACATCTAGCTACACAAATCAAGCAAGGAAAGCATGTAATATGATGGAAATATAATCACATCTAACTAAACAAAGCAAGAAGTGAAAGTATTCAAAACATGTAATACACGACTAGGTAGATGTTCAGAAATACACAAGTGATATATACTAGTGAGTATTAATAGAGTAATTTATGTAAGCTAGTAACTAATGTACATCATCATGATAACTAGAGTGTGTGATGTAGGAATGACATAACCTGGATGGTGTGGTCATGTAGAATATGCCCCTAGTCGGTAGATATATCGATGTATCTCGAATGTAGAAGTAGGATGCCCCCTCAATGGTTAGAGTGAAGCAATTAAGGATCTGGATGTCACTACACACACTCAAAGAAGATCAAGTGAAGCATGGTAATGTAGATAAATCGACAAATAATAGCATAGAAAAACAAATGTAAGTCTAGCATGGTAGTAGAAATGTAAAGTATGGATAATACATACAATTCAAATGTTTTTGTGTTTTTGAATTATTTAAATGTTTTTGCATTTTGAAATTTTTGAATGTTTTTTGGTATTTTTGAAATATGCTATATACGATCAATCATAAAGAAACTATGTACAACTAAGGCTAAGAACATATGATACTAATCAATGATTCTCATAAGAGACACCTTATCATGGTGTCCTATATCAAGGAGAGGGATCATGCATGATCATGAAGCATGATGGAAGGGATGAGACTATGGCTCTAAAATTTATGTATGTTGTAAATGCTCTAAAATATCTATAGTATAAATTGACTGTGGGGTCTTCTTATAACTCTAAGAAGTGGATGCAATTGTAGGGATATTAGGGACCCATATGGTAGTTAGAGAAGCTCAATGAAGATGTGTTTTGTGTGTAGAGGCATGAGACCTCAATGATACTGCACTGGGTGTGAACATTGTAGCTAAAAACTATCTAGAGCCTTGAAACTATGGCTGCTCTAAAAGAGGCCTTTGTGGATGTGTATGAACTCTCTATGCTGGTGAGGAAGGCCTCGACTGTATCTGAAGCTGAATTGGAGGAAGAACTATAACTGGTGGAGAAGCTAAAAATGGTGAATGCAAAGTAGGAGATGGCTCTGAAGTGGGGAGTGGTAACTCATATGGAACCCCACCAACAATAATATCCTAATCATCATGAATGAATTTCATACATCTATGAACTGTAGAAGGTATTGCTCAAAGTTTTTGAATCTATGGTTAACCAAATAATATATCAAAAACTCCTGTACTGGGAGCAATAGTAAATGGTGTGGCCACATATGTTGAACCAAATTGTAGATGAAGTGCCCAATGAACTCTGTATGTGCCCACTAAATTTATTGATAACTATGTCCATTAGGGTAATATCTTGCTCTGAATATCCCAAATGTTGCAGTAATATCATAGTGCACATGTTCACATTAGATCCATTATCTATGAGAAAACTATGAATGGGATGATGATTAATACAAGCTTTGATAAATAATGTATGGTAATTTGAATCATCCTCAACTATCCCCTGCTCTGAGAAGAAGATAGAAGGTCTAGCTGGAACTCTAAAATTATACATATAAATCATGTTGTTAAAAGGATGTGACTTAACTGAAGGTGCTTGATATGTAGCTAGTGGAGGATGTACATGATATGCATGGTGAACACTTGATGTATCCTTTATCTCTTGTTTAGAATGTTTTGAGAAAGGATATGAGAATATTTTTAGAGCCTTGTCTTGTGTTTGCTTTGCTTGAGGTGGATCAACTGGAGTGTCAAGATCAATAACATTTCCATTTATCAAGTCTTGTATCTTGTGTTTCAAACTAATGCATCTATTTTTTGTGTGGTCTGGTGCCCTATGAAAGTTGAAAAATGTATTGTAATCATATCCCTATGGAAGAGGCTTTGTTGGATCAACTTCCTAAATAGGAGGGAAAGATATGATATTACATTCCAATAACTATTGTAAGACTATGGATGGAGATACTGGTAGATTGGTAAAAGTTCATCGAGGAGGTGATGATAAAACCACTCATTAAGGGGGATCTAAAGCTGCATTAACTGTAGGTTGATTTTGACTTTTTATATCATTGGCCTTTTCTTTGTATGGGACTTTATTGTTACTCTTGTTTTTTGTTTCAGATATGCTTGTGTAATTGAGTTTACCCATTGAAATTAATTTGACTTCCCTTTCTTTTAGTGTATGACATAACTCAGTGAAGGAAGAGAACCATTTGAACATTATTGACTCATGTAAAGCTGGTAGAAGACTTTGCTTGAGGAGATCTTGTAATTCTTGATCGATCATGGGGCTAGTCAATTTAGCCAAGATATTCTTATATCGAAGAACATAATCTATGAGATGCTCATTTGACCTTTGTTTCTATTGTGAAACTTGGGCATAATAAACCTTGTCACCTATGTTAATGCTAAAATGAGCTAGGAACATGTCAACTAAAAGATTGAATGCATTGACCGACTGATTCGATAGACTATAAAACCATTGTAGAGCATAATCTTTAAACTCCATGGAAATAACTTGGTTAGTAACTAGTCATTTGGTATATAGTCCAAGCATGCTACATGAAAATCTCTCAAGTGTGTCTCTAGATCACCTTTGCCATCATATAGAGTGAGCTTGGGTTGAACAAAACCTGGTGGCAAGGGTGTAGAATCAATATGACATGCCAATGGTGTATGAAGTAGAGTAAAATAATCTAAGGCCTATGTAGGTCTAGAGGCACTTTGCTCAAGATGTATCACCTTGAATTGAAGAGATTTTATCTCTTGCACAAGGGCAACCACATCAAGAGACAAAGATGTACTAGTTATAACTAGTGGTGCCTCATAGGAATGTTGGAATGCTATAGGAGGTTATTGAGACATAGTTGCCCCTATAGTGCCATGTGTAACTAGATGATCTGATGGAATGGAAGATCAACTTGCTTAGATTTTTTAATTTCCATGATAGATTTTAAGATAAGAGTATGATCTTGGGGCTATTCCCTAAGTCTTTCTTTAAATCTTTATAGCATCAAGTCTTTGTTGATGACAACATCATTATCAATAATAGGTGGAAGTGGATCAAGAACCTGATGTGGTGGGTCATGGACATCGATGCTTTTATCATAATTATTATTCTCATATTGCTCATTATCAAAATTATCCTCACAGAAATTGGTGTAATTTGGATGTGTAGGATCTATAGCAGGAAGCTGAGTAGGTTGTTTATCCATGGTATGTGGTCGGGTTGAAGGAATCTGGGTGAATTCAGGAGGGTTGACACTAAGTCTTTCACTTCATCTCAAAGGAAGAGATGCAAGGATCTTAGAGGGCATCAAGAAAACAACTTGAATAATGAAAGAAAAGATTAAACAAATATAATCTAAACAATGAACTGGAATATGCATAAAAAGGATAAGAAGCTCGTAAAACATGTAAGGTGATACCTCAAAATCAAGGGGACCTAGTAAGTTCAACTAGGGTTTGAAATAAATTATTTTTAAAATTATTATGGTAATTTTAAAAATTAAATGTGAAATTTTGATTTGAATATGCAGGAAAAAATCAGAAAAATACTAGAAAAATACCGGGACCTAGTATAGACAACTAGGGTTTGAATGAAATTATCTTAATAAATTACTAAAGTAAATTTAAAAATTAAATGTAAATTTTTTATTTAAATATGTAGGAAAAATTGGAAAAATACTAGAAAAACAAGGAATTTACCTTAGGGTTTGGAGGGTTTTTATGTGCAAACGAAGTAAGTTGGGTTCGCTAAATGATTTAACTATTTGGGAATAATGGAGTTTTATTCCTAATTTAGTTAAGGGTCTAGAAAAATAAATTAGTAAATAATATTTCAATAATTATAGTATTGATTTGTATAATTTATTTACCTTTTATAGCTTTTAAAAAATGGTAATGAAAGAAGAGAAATGTAACTTAGCTTAAAACTGGATAGAGATGGTTGAGATAGAGGTTAAAATTGGGTGTCCAGGATTAGTACAGTGTCATGAACCTAGATTTAAATTTTGTTTGGTGAAAGGATAGGAGCATAAAAAATAGGAAACTTTAGGGTCTGGTGCTATAGTGCACTTCTGCCACTATTATTTAAACTCATAGAAATTTGAGTTTTTTGGGTTTTGTTCATTGTCTATGTGTGAGCCTACCTATGAAATCTTGAGTCTTGAATGTTGATGGAGATCCTTGTAAATCTAATTCAATATTGAAACCCTAGAGCTTCATTGTGCTTGATACAACTTGAGAAAGAAGGGGGTTAGTGTGTCTAAGATGTATTGAACGTGTCTCCATACCCCTTGTGTGGGCACATTGCCTACATACCAATACTCTGAAGAGGGATCAAGCCATATGTAGTTTTCCCACTTGATGTGCTTTATGCAATAGTGTAATGAAATGAAAAAATGCCAAATTGAGAGTGCTTGAGGTGATTAGGGATTGGTGTGAGGGTTTGAATATGTTTGCAGTTGTGTTGGGTAACTGTATGTACATAATAGGAAAATTTTCCTTAGTGGTTTGTTTGTATTCTTGCTTGATTTGTAAGATTTTATCACCTCCCTTTGCAAATGACCTTTGGATGGACTTTTATAGGGAACTATTGGTCATGGGTTAAATGTATTCATGTTAGGCCAACATGATGAAGGATAGGAATCAGATGTCATTTGGGCTTAAAATGTGACTGGATAGAAACACCAAAAATGGGACACCCTAGGGTCTGACACTATTATCCATGTTTGATGCTCCTATCTTACAGGCTCCAGACCTAAGGGGATAGAATTGGCTTGGGAAATAAAGACTCGCTAAGCTAGAATGATCATTTGGAAGGTTACAAATGACTAGGAATAAGAAAAAAGGTATTTAGAAGGGTCATGAGAACATGGAAGAAGGTCCTATGGAGAGGGTGTCATAAGCCACACTCAAGTTACCAATTTGGACATTTTATATGACTACAAATAACCTTTTTATAATTTTCAGTCCTACCTCCTTGATCCCCATCATGTTGCACCTCTCAGTGGTGATTCACATAGATGGTGGTAGTTGGGGCAACCCAAGACCTATAACTATGACTTGGGTTATTGATGATCCATGGGGCCATGAGCTTGTTGCAACTAATCATTTCTTGATCAATGAGATGAATAATGTTGTTGAGTATCATGTAATCATTAACACCTTGATCAACACCTGGGACTTAGGCACGTGCTATGTGTAGTTGTTGTTTGACTCACTATTATCCATGTTTCAACTCATCAATGTCTAAGTCATCCTTAGCTTTGAGGTGCTCCCCCTCTTTTGAGGCAGCACGTGATTTGCTCTCCTTTGAGGACATCCAATTCACCCATTTACCTCATATGGAAAACACTAGGGTTGATGCCTTAGTGAATGTAATTATGAATAGTATGATTTGATATCACTTTTATTCCCTATTTGTAGGAGCTAGAGCTAGAGTTGGCACTAGATTCTAGATTATGTGATATTTACACTTTCACTTATGGATCATGCCATCGACATTCTTATGATGCCATCCTTATTTGGTAAGTGTAGGTAATGTTTTATGTTATATTTTTAGTACTTGATTTCCTTTGATTTGGTATGGATTTTAGGTACTTCACATCACTCCTTGTTCATTCAAACACTGACTGCTCATACCTTGGAGGCACATGTAATCATACTTCCCATGACCCTACTCCTCCCTATGATTATATATCAACTCTTATGCAGAATACCAACCCTGGTTATACTTCTTAGATTCATATTCCACTCACTTGTACCTTTATTGAAAGATATTATGATCCCTTACACATCCCTAGTCCACCTTGGCCTCTTATCATGCCAGGCAAGCTCTGTAGGGACCCCCTGAGCCCTTTCAGGGACTTGTTGACCACCCTAGGCCTCTATTTGAATTAGGACATGTATTAGGGAGGAAAACCATGTCCTAAGACATATTTTTCCTTCATAAAATCCATGGCCTAGGCCACGACCTAAGCAGAATGTGTGAAAAAGACCCATGTTTGGTCCCAAACGATTAGAAACAACTAGTTTTTAGTCTTTTGGCAGATTAGGGTTGAGATATATGCATCATTATCATTAATTTAAGGCTATATATTGATCATTATCTTTATCATTAAAATTTTTGCTACCTCCTTGAATCTCTCTTGATTCTTACTAAGCACAATAGCTTACTTTATGATTGGGGATGCCCTATATTGTTGCAGCTTCCATTGGTGATTCTCATTGCTATTAACAATATTATTGAAGCTTTTGGGTTGATCCTTGATCCCTTAATACTCCATTTCAACTATTTTATGATCCTTGTATTGGCTCTTCCATAGATTGGTGGCTTCTCTTTCACGTCCTCCACAACTTTTGGCTCTTGGTTTGGACTTTAGCTTGCACCTAGCTTGGTCTTCCTCCTACATTGCTTCCTAGATTAGATTCTGAGTTGGTATAACATCTTCACTTCATATTTGAGCTTGATTTGAGGTCAATTTTCTTTTTAAAGTGAAACTCCTTTGGTTGTGTAGTGTATATGTTAAGGTTTGAACTATTTTAGTAAAATATTTGTTTTGTAGATTGCTTAGAGTAGCTTCCAAAGTTTATTCCATTTGTATATGTTTGAAGAATACTTTCATTGCTTGAATTATTCATTTTTTACCTGACATTTCTCTCTTTGGAACCCTTCCTCATTTTATAGTAGAGATATACATGTGCAAAACACACTAAAAAACTTGCTCGAACACTATCTCCCTCTCTTGCTAAAAACTAGAACATTGCATTGATAGAAAAAAATAGTATTAAATTAGAAGGATATCTCAAATCTAGAATATTCATGCTATTTAACCTTTGCTTTGAAATGTCTTTGTTGTAAAAAACATCTTTCATTTGGCCTTAAAGTGCCTTAATTTCTAGATTTACATTAGTTGGTTATCTCATTTCATTCAGTACTATTGCTTTCATATTGTTTATGCAACCAATAGTATAGTTTTATCCACTTGCTTTACTATGGATGGATATTATAGAAGTTATTATTTATTTTGTGTGCTCATTTTTACTAGCCCCAACCTAGTTTACAAGTCTGCCTATAGCCTGGGGCAAGCTGGCAAACTAGATAACCACAACCACTATAAAACTCTTATAGTCCATAGAACCCCTAAGCCTTTTATCCTCTTAGTGGCTTACTTTAGAACCCTACTAAATTTTTTTATTTACATTTAGATTCTTGGAGCTACACCATCCTTTCCCACATAATTTGTGATGGTTTAGCAAAAGGGTGTGTGCATGGTTTTCAAAACAGGACTAGTGTAGGTCTGCCTTCTTTAGGTAAATCCACCATCTATGTAGCTGAGGATCATATGGTTGACTCTATTAATAATAACTCATCTTCCAACTTACACCAAGATACTTATTATCCTATAGTATCAACAAGAATAGAAGGAGGTGTTTGAGTAATATCAACCCAAAGGTCTTTTCTTATTTGATTTCACACTTGTAAAGTGTGCATTACTTTCCAAAAGAACTCCTTCTCCTCCTCTTTATTATACACCTATTTTACGATATCTTCTAACATTAATCAAAGCACTTCTTATTATTCTACCCCCAAGTTAGGTAGATCACACTCAGTATCTATTCTTGGAACCATGGGATTCCCAAGTCAAGATTTTGTTTGATGGGTTATTTTATTTGGTGGTGGTGGTGAGACTTTGAAAATAGAAATTTTCCTCTTACGTTTATCTTGTTGTGTTGGATCTTGTGGCTATGTTGGTTGTGGTAGTTGAGCATGTGGCTACATTGGTTGTTGTAAGGGTGCTTATTCCACTTCTGGTTGTTGTGCCTCTAGAGGAATGGATTGCAATGGAGGAACTGACCTCACATCTAAGGATTTTTTCCTATACACTTTAGCCTTTTATTCAACCATTGAAATTAAAAGTGGCATTGGGGTCATAGTTGGAGTAGCCAACCCATGAACCTTGATCTAAATTTTGTTATGTAATTTGGTGACTGAAACATGTTATCCCAAATATTGCATTACATCCTATGGGATCCTGGGGTGTATTCAGATCAAGTCTAGAACTTTGAACCACCATGTGTTAAATCACCTCAATTGATTGTAATACTACCCTATTTTAGTCCATGTAAATTTTGCAAAGGTATTACTAGGCCAAAAGTCTACAGTTGCATTAACTGGCCCCAATGAAGATTTCCACTACATGAAACACAATAAAAGAACCAAAAATTGGTACTGAAATGTTTGCGTGCTTCCCTCAAGTACCTTTTTTATGTTATTGGTAATCTCAGCTACCAAAAAATCAAGCCAATTGAAGTCCTCTCATATCTTTGTCATGCGATAGGCAATATCAATTATGCCTATTATCATTTGTTTTAATTACTTGGTGGTTTGATAGAATATTTTTGTAATGCATTGTACCATGAGATACAATGAAACATCCTCAATTGAGTTAATAGGTGTTCCTCACCCTAATCTTGTGGTATATTTTTCCCTAATATCTGAATAGATTGGTGGTGATGTAGACTTATTAGGGAGGAGATATTTGTCACGATTAGGAAGGTCGATGGCTCATGCCATTATGTGTGCAATAATCCAAATTATGACATCTTGAGTTAAATGGATATCCCATTGATTGTATCAATTTATAAAAGTCATCATAACCTCATCTAACTACCCAAATATAGGAAGCTTAAGAAATCTTTTAGTGTCAGAGACTCGTAGTGGATGTTGAAGTGTGAGGGCTCCTACTTGTGTTGATCTTTAGTATTTTCCTTGTGGCTTCTCTTGTGAAATGAACCCATACAATTACTTGATGAGCCTCTTGAATAATTTGTGGTATCTCATGCTCTTGAGCTACTCTATGCAATACATCATCTTTGCCAATATTGTACAACAATCCATTAATAAGGCTATAACGTATGGTTGGGTAACTATTTGCTTCTTATCCCACTTATTGTAGTGCGTAGGAAAAGTTACTTATTCCAATAAATTTGTAATGCCTTACATATTATCAAGAACTGAAAAAGTTCTAAATAACCATTTGCTTCTTATCCCGTTCAGTGTAGTGCATAAGAAAAGTTCCTTATTCTAATAAATTTGTAATGCCTTCCATGTTATCAAGAACTATAAAAGTTCTAAATAACCATTTGCTTCTTATCTCACTCAATTTAGTGCATAGGAAAAGTTCCTTATTCCAATAAATTTTTAATTCCTTCCATGTTATCAAGAACTATAAAAGTTCTAAATAAATATGCATCTAGAAATTCATCTTTGAGCCCCTCTGGTTAATCCCCATTGTGAAATCTATTGAGGTGATCTAGGCCCAAATTATCTCATCTTAGCTTAACATTAATCCAAAATTGAAGTTACTAAAAGAGCATTACCCACCTTGATATACATCCTCCTAACATTGACTTATTAACTAGGTATCATAATGCTTGGTGATCCGTGAAGAACTCAAAATGAGTAGCCAATAATTAATGTCCAAACTTTACAATGAGAACATCAGGTTATTGATTATATTTCTATGGTCATATAATTATTTTTTATAGCTGAGAGTTTCTTGATAGCAAAATGTATTAGGTGGTCTAACCCACCTTTGCCTAGCTATGATAAAATATCTCCTACTGCGTTATCAGATGTATCCACATGTATGTGGAATGGCTTCTTTCAATCACAAAATACTAAGATTAGTGTTTTTACCAATCTTTTCTATAAATAAATGAATGTTGTTTGATAGTCTGGTGTCCATTCGAATTTGGTATCCTTGTGAAGTAGTTTCTCCATGGATGCATATATAATTACATACCCTTTTATAAACTTCTGATAATATCTCATATGACCAAGGAAGGTGTGCACTTCAATTGAGTTAGTAAGAGGTGGCATTCCTACTATAACAACAATTTTATCTGGGTTGACCAAAATATCATTGTTACACACAACATGGCCCAACAAGACATCGAAAGGTGTAAAAATAGACACTTGTGATGTGTAAAGTTTGACATTGCTCCAGCATCAATATTAGTTTTTAAATAAACAGAGAAAAGATATACCAATCATCCAAATATACTTCTAAGAAATCATGAATAAAATCTTTGAATGTGTTTACCACATCTCTAGAAAATACAACAGGTGCATTTTTTTAACCAAATGGCATTACCTTGTATGCAAATGATCCCCATTCAGTAGCAAAGGTGGTCTTAACCTGATATTCCTTGGCAATCAAAATCTGGTGATATCCATTGAAACCATCCATAAATGAATATAATTCATGCCCAACCATAGATTCAAGGACTTCGTCTATAAAATAAATTGGAAATAGATCATTAACACAAGCATCACTAAGTGCACGGTAGTCCCTATACACCCAAATTTCTCCTATTTTCTTAGGTTGAATAACCATGGGACTCACCCACTTTACCTTTTAAGCTATATACATGATTCCAGCTTCTTACATTCAATCAAGTTCAACCTTTACTTTGATCTTCATATTAGGATTGAGACTGTAAGGTCATTCTTTGATAGGATGTGCACACTCATTTAGTTCTATGTGAATTTCTCCTAGAGATGGATCTACACCTTTTACCTCTGAGAATTTTCTTAGAAACACATCTTCATAATACCTTAATAACTACAAGGCCTCAAAGATTGGATTTTGTCCCCATTAATCTCCCACTGTTGCAAGCTTAGGGGCCAACTCTATCCCAATATTTCCTTCAATTTTTGGCAAAGGTTCCTAATATATATTTCCTGATCCACTAGCTAAAGTATCTTTTAGAATGCGCTTACCTTCATGTTTTAAAATGTTGATATTATGTAATTTTTCCTCTTCCAATTGATCTTTGCTTTGCATTGGTATGGTTTCATCTTCACATTGTGGCTCAAAGAAACGTTATAGATAGAGATCTCCATCACTATCACTATCACTTGATTCTATCAGATCATTGATTATTCTATTACATGGTTGAACAAGAAATTATTATTTTTGGTTGGCTTTGTAATTACGTCTAGTGCAAGACCCAAGTCCTACACATCCTCATAATGAGATGATGATTCGGCTATAATTCCTAAATCTTCTGCTCATCCATGACATATAATTTTTTTAATTTTATACAAGGCACTATGTACTAGTGGATTATCATCTTCAAACATAAAATTTTGAATGAAATCTTGTTGAATTTGTGCCTAATGTTTGGTTTCCCTTCTATGCCCTTGACTCATATACCAAGCTATTGGTATAAGTACAAGGGTGTGGTTTAATATGTGCACCCATTATCATGGTTCTAATCCTTGTGTGGTTTATATATCCATGCACTAATAGATGTACAATTTTAGATATTTGACTTTCTTGAAAGAAATGCCATTATATTTTGACACTAGTTAGTAGTTGAAACCTTTCACACAAGATTTTGCATGCTTCTTCCCACTATATTTTTGATTTTCTATGTACTTCTGACCATGCCGTAGTAGTTCCTTTCAGTGCATAGCTAAGTGCGTTGACTCATTGATTCACCTCTGGTATATGGTATTCAAGCCTCAATATGAATAAATTGAGATATTCTATTGTACATTATTGAGGTATCTAGAATTATGTAACAAAAACCATGCATAGAGGTTGTACTCATGATCTCTATGAAATTAATTCAAGATGTGTGCATCTGAGTCACCATTTATGGATGATGTATAATCCCAGGGTAGAATACCTTCTGGGGTTGGTTTAATAGAGTCCATCATAGTTGCACTATTATTATACAAGAAGTCTACTTCAGATCTTATTAGAGAGCGCATTGAAGGAGAAACACAATCTTCTATGTGAACCTACCTAATTAGAGACTTTGTTATAACAAGTTTGAATACTAGTCATTGTTATTATTGCATAGTACCTAGTCTGAAATTTCGGCACTCTACAGACCACACCCCATTTTTCCTTTCATCTATACCCACTTTAAACCAACTATTATCCCCATAATCAAAAGGAGACTCAGTCTTTTTTATAATGATATGTCTTTTTCTAAAACTTATTTAGGGGTATAACCACTATTTTATCTTTTTGATGTACTTCTAACTGATTGTGCATAGTGTTGATGGTCATTTGACCATCGTAAACCCATTTCTTACCAATTAAGGAAGGGTAATGAGACTCTAATCTCATGTTAATGACCTCAAATTCCCCTTGAAATCTGAGCTCAATCAATTTAATTTCAACATATTCTAACCCGCCAATGGGTTTGATTCTACCATAATCTACCAAACTTAATGTTATTGGATTGTAGCTCAGAGTTGGTCAACCAATGGATTCACATATTGATCAGTGAATCATATTAACTATGCTTCCAAATTTAAATACTGCATTTGGAATTTCATATCCAACTAACTCAATATCCATTCAATAATCCACATCCCAAGGCTTCTTGTTCTTGACATACCAAACTACTTTATTGACCTTGTTTGTCCTTGTTGTGCACACTCCAAGAGATTATGTAGAAGGTTAGGTATATTCTAGGATATATCCTCATTGCGTAGTATACTAATTAGTTTCATCAAATCTATTAAAAAAGTCACAACACCCTCTTACTTCATTATCCTAACAATTGTCCCATAAATTTGAGCATCAATAGCTCTGTTATTATCCTAAAAAGTTAGTTTCTATTGTATTTACTATAATACCTATGCAAATTGATACATTAAATGATTTTTTATAGTATGATAAGGATATTTACCCCATTGAAATCTTTTAATGCCATGATTTGAGGCATTTATAAAGGAGATAAGCTTTGTTTGACTCTCTATTGCCTTATGACAGCTTGCATAAATGCATTTTCCTTTGGATGTGCATTAATCATATATATATATATATATATATATATATATATATATATATATATATATATATATATATAGTGCATTGGATTTTCTTTTCTTTGTTTCTCCAAAACTAGGCAATCTTATGTTTGATCTTAACCTTCAACCCTACAATATACACAATATAATTGTCTTTGAGGGTTAGTGGGGCAATTCCTCGCATAATGATTATATGTGACACATATATAACATTATATAGGGGGTCAAGCTTGATGATTATCATTATGATGACTTCCTTGATATCTGCCATGATATCCACCGCTATATCCACCTCTATATCCTCCTCTATTTTATTTATATCCCCACACTTGTGATTATTATCTAGCATATCCTACTTGATGATTCATCTGCACATCATATCCCCCATATTGGTGTCGAGGAGAACTTGGAGTCTAGTTTGCCTGTTATTACTAAAGATTCATATTATTTTAAGGTTGCACATACTGACCAAAATTTTGGTTTGAGGGAGATGATGTATTATTCCAACTTGTTAGGCCTTGTGACTGATATTGTGGTGATGAATGCATTTGATATCCATCCCAGACTACCTTGTGTGACATTTATAATCTCCATGTCTGGTCTTAGAATTAATTAATTTGCAGTTACTATTTGTTGAGCCATAACTACAAATATGTTATTTGTTATATCTTGTTTTAATTCTTACAAAGCTCAGTAACTTGTCTCATCATAATTTGTAGATTTGTAAAAATTAAAATACATGCTATGAGACTTTTGTATATATTATTAGAAATGATGGAACTTAGATGTAGGATGTCCAACTACCCTACAGATTTCACAAAATTTGTTTTAATTGTTAGATATTCATTTCTATGATGTCCCTCTCAACCACATTCTACACACCATTCTATAGTCATTTCTATTGTGTACTTGTTGTTGTGATGTTAAGTGACTGCATAGTGTTTACTACAATTATAGGTTATTGCATACTATTCTTTTTAGGAGTAAAAATAAATCATGCTTCCTGTAACTTATTTCTTTCTAGTGTCTACTTGGTTTCTACACTAAGCTTTCCAAACTTATCAGTAAAGGAATCAAACTAACCTGAATCTACTTCTCTCTCTATACTTTTTCTACCTTCAATAAATAAAGTAGGCTTAGGGTATGCATTCCCTTGAAATTAATGATGTATATTTCTAACTTCTTCTAACTTTGAACTTGAACCTATAATATTATTGCCTTCAATTTTAACATTTTCCTAGGAACTTTCCTTCTTGGTTCTAGCTAAAAACCCTTCCCTTAACTATGATTTGCCTCTACTTCCTAACTATTCTACGTCTACATCATTACTTCTAGCATCTTCTTCCTCATTAGGACCTTTCTCATATTACACATACCCTTTTCTTTCAGCAATTTCCACATCTTATCTCATCAACCTCTCTTCTATAGCATCTTTTTATTATATTTCTCCAACTCTAGCACTTTCTTCTCTACTCCTAGTCCTATTCACAATTACTTTTGGGTCTTTTGTCTTATTCCACCTTTATTTTCACAGTTCCATTTTTAGTCCCAAAAGTTTCTTCTCACTTTGAGTCTTTTCACCTTCCATTTTTTAGTATCAATTTCAAGTTCCTTTTACTCATCTCTTCATTGTTCACTTTCTCCCACATGCACCCCCATGGTGCCCAAAGTGACTACTCCATGTTGGCTAGAGTAAGCACCATGGCCTCTTCCACAACCAACATTTTTATCAACAAAGGTATTTGCTATAAAAAAAATCCCTCTGATTCCTTAGACAAATTGATCTTACACAGTCTCAAAAGCTATGTATCCTTGTAATGTGAACTCGGTAATATAGCTGTCAATTATAGTCTTCATCCAATAATCTACTGTTTGAGACCAATCAGTATCTAGGTTTCATAGTATTTCTAATTTTTACTCGATCTAGACTACAAATTGTGTTCTCCTTAGATAGAAATAATAGTAATCTAATCTATTTATCCACACAACTAATAATCCAGGCAACTTGCACCATAAATTTTTATAGATTTCACCATAAAGGTGTTCTTAGATAATCCCCTTTGCATTTTTTCTAACTCTCATGCTTATTCTTCTGTAATGTTTTGGATTCTCTCATCTAACCATATTTTTATGTCTATCTACCCTAGCAACCATCTCATCATATTTCATTCAAAAAGGTTCCACGCTCACCACACCATTATTAGTAGAGGTTTATGGAAATACTCCAAAACATGCTAATTATAGGGATAACTTGTGTAGTGGAGAGTATAAAAATGAATAGAAGAGACTATATATTTACATACCATCTACGATAGATAAATATGCACCCAAGAGCATGAAGAAAATAGATGCTAACAGAAGATGGAACATAACTAGCATAACATTCGATAATATCTTCAATTAAAATAGAGTAATCACTGTGCATTAACCAGATATAAAATAAGATTAGGAAAACCATAACAAAATAATTCCATTAATCTCTATCAATACATTGGAACCATGTTCTATTACAACAAAGGGCTATATATATTCTTTTACAGTCTGTTGTATCTTCACATTCTAATGTTTTGAGATACAAAAGGAAAGACTCTTCACATTCTTTTATTGCCTGATTAGGATTACAAGGATGAATACATATAAAAGTTATACAAAAGACAAAATCATATACTTTGCACATGTGTCCTACGTGGTTTTACCATGCTACATTCTTTATCCAACAATTTTAGTGTCCCACTTGCAATAATATCTTCAAAGATAATTGCATATCCTAGTATCCTTTTGTGATACATGTATGGTCTTCAAAGAAATCTTGATTTAAAAAAAAAAAAGTATTTTAACACTTCAAATCATAAGTTTAAACAAGTATTCCTTACATATAAGTTCAATGGATTGAGATGGTCTCTTCATATGTCTATCTAGGGGTTTTTTCCTTCTAGGCATCACTTTAGTTTGTCATTAGGGGCTAAGTCCGAAATAAGAAAAGGATATGCTTCCCTCACCACCCTTTTGAAACAATGTTCCCTAATTTTGTTCAAAGATATCAAGACAAAGATTTTCCACTTTTGTTCACTTATTATACCTACTTTGTGCATATACTTTGATTGCATGTTCCTTAAAAGAAAGGGGTTTATTGGAGTTTCACTTACACTCCTTATTCCTTAATTTTCATAGTAATTTTTCAATCCTATAAGTCAATTTTAGCTTTTTTTGAACATTAATATTATTATCTAAAAAGAAAATCAAATTTCAACCATAAAAAATATTAAGAAATCTAAATTTACGATCTTAATTTTTTTAAATATATGATAAACTACTAAATAATATTTCTAATAAAAGAAATCAGTGGCTTAACTATTTTTAATTTCTTTTTTCTAAACTTTTATAAAAGATTTATTTAACAAATATTTCAAATTTTTATTTTTAAACCTTATAAATTTATATGTAAAAAATTATTCCATAAAAAAATTATATAATACTTTAATCTTGTATTTAAATTGTAAATTTACATGATAAGCACTTAAAAAACACAAACATATTCTATTTCACAAAATAAATTAGATTTATTCCACAAAAGAGATTATATTACACTTCAAATTTGTATTCAAACTATAAATTCACATGGTAAGCACTTAACAAACATAAACACATTCCATTTTTCCAAATAAATAAATTTTTTATCTATTTTATCAATAAAATAGATTTTTAATTTATTTTCTAAAAACACATTTTATATTATTTATGTTTTATATATTATAGGTGTTCTTACACTAGCATCTTGGGATGTTGGGAGTTATAATGATATGAAAATATTAACATTTAATTATTTAAAAGTTACTAACATAAAATAAAAAATAAAATAATTTAATTATTTTAAAATTAATATGATTAAATAAATAAAATTGATATAATAATTTAGAAAAATTAAAAAACATATAAATACAAATAAATTCAAATCAAAAAATAAAACATAAATAAATTCATAGAACAACGAAGAAGGAAAAAATGAGATAATATAAATGCAACAAAGGACTATGATATAACAGGTATTTAATTCATTTTTTTTAATGTCATTATTTTTTTAATAATCCATTCTATATAAACAGGAAAAATCTAATTATTATTTCCTTTTAATCATAAATTTAAAATTTATGCTTTCATAATCCATAACATTACATTATTTTTTATGAAAAAATTGTATTAATTTTTAATATTCAACATTTTGAAATGTATGTATATAACTATATCTTACAATAATAAACCTAAAGTTAACATTTAAATAAAAGAAATGATTTTTATTTTACTTAGAATAATATGGTAATAATATCAATAACATAGAATAATGCAATAATAATATCAATAATATCTAACTAATAAAATTACTATATCAAACATAAGAATTTATGTAGTAAATAAATATCAAACGAATAAGTAATAATATGAGTAAAATATTGAACGTATGGATAATAATATTAAACGTATGGTCATACAATTTATTTTATATATTGATATTTGTTGATATTTACAATAAATAATATCAAATGTATTGTAATTAATATATATATTATAATATATAATTGTAGTTTATTTTAAGTAAAAATATGTTTAATGTAATATACCATTTAAATAAAATAAATAATAAATTTATATTTATCATTTAAGTAAAATAAATGATTCTTTTTAATTGTTGTAGTAGCAAACAAAAATTATAGCATATGCAATGAGTTAATTTATAGTATTTTAAAATTTCAATAAAACATATTAATAAAGTATTGGTTTAATCACATGTTATAATTACAAGTGTGTAAAATGTGAAAATTTAGGTAAGACATGTGAACTGTTTCACAAAATACCTCAAAGAGATATAGTCTTATGGACTACAATGATTATAGGATATACACAAAATTCATTTGTGGAAAAGGACTTGGAAACTTCTAAGTAAATGGAACTGGAAGGTGAAAATCCAAACTCCACAACATTTGCCAGCATCCTACTACCCTATGTTAAAATGGGAGCTTTAGAATATGGCATGGACATCCATCAAAGCATAATCAAAATTGGAATTTCAGATGTTGTATTTGGAAGTGCCTTAATAGACATGTATGCAAAATTTAGAAGTATACACAAGGCACAATAGTTGTTTGATAACATGTCTAAAAATAATTTGGTCTCATGAAATACTCTGATTTCAAGTTATGCACAAAATGGATTTTTTAAAGACGCTTTCAAACTCTTTAAACTAATTAAGCAAATAGAACAAACCCTAACTATGCAAAATTCATATGTGTTTTATTAGCATGCAACTACATAGGATTAGTATATGATGGTTGTAAATACTTTATTGACATGAGTGACTCTAATTGCATTACACCTATAATTGATCATTATGTGTGCATGGTTAACATTCTTGGTCACATTGGCTATCTTGGGGAAAATCTAAAGTTTATCATCAAAATGCCAATTAAACTTGTGGTAGTTGTGTGGAAATGTTTTATTGGTGTTTGTAGACCATGTAAAAACATAGAGTTTAGATTTTTTATAGTAACTCTTCATTTTGAGTTAGATCATAAAAATGTTGCGACATATGTTATTCTCTCAAACATCTATGAATAGGTGGGGAGGCGGATGAGGTTCAAGTGGTAAGGAGTTTGATGCAAGATAGAGGAATTAAAAATATACCTAGATGTAGTTGTATTGAAGGATATAAAATGGTACATGCTTTTTCTATAGGAGTCAAAACACACCCACAAACATGAGATCTAGGCAAAGTTGGAGAAACTATCTTTAGAGATGAAGGCAACAAGATATTTTCTAGATTCAAGACATGCAACAGAGGAGAAAAAATAATTATTCCTTTGCCACCATAGTGAAAAGTTGGAAATTGCATTTGGACTGTCAAAAACACCCCCTAAAATAACTATTAGATTCGTCAAGAACCTTTAAGTATGTGTTGATTGTCACACTGTAACAAAGTTTATCTCTATATTGTTGCAAGATAAATTGTTACATTGAGAGATGCAAATTGGTTCCATCATTTTAAACAAGGACAATATTCTTGGCAAGATTATTGGTAATGCTAAATGAGGCTATCTGTAAACATGGGCTTGCACTTAAACAAGGTGCACCTTGTCAGACTTGCAGTGATAAAGAAGGGATCATGTTTTAGTTCAAATTTCTTAAAATTTATTTTTCCAAGGGTTTAGAGATCTAAACTTTATAAGTACAATAGGCAATGTGTATCACTGCCTATATATACTGCTAGGGTATTGGAAAATGGGAAAAAATAAAAAGAGAGGAATGTTAAAAGGTTATAGAAATATGCTTGACCAACATGATGCTTGGAGAAGGTGGGAGACTGATTTGATTGTGAGAAGGCTCCATGTCTAATGTGTGACTCAAAACAGTGTTGTAATACCACTGATATGAAAATAAGAATTGAGGTTCTAAAGTTTATATTTCAACCTATGTTTGTCTATGCTACCAATATATTGACATTTAGAAAAATTACATCAAGGTTAAGAACATATAGAAACACCATACTCATAACCATGGAATAAATGGCATGGCCATATAGATCTTGCAAATGGTGAAAGATTTCAAATTAAGCTAGGTAGTGATGATGAGGGGAAATGACAAGGTATTTCAAGGGACATCGTATGCCAGAGAACCCATATCATACACATGCCCTGACTTCAAGGCAGTTATTGATTTAATACCCTCCACCCATTACAAAGACATTTGTAGCTTGTAAGATAGTGGTATATTTTATTGATTATTTTGTATAAAATTACAAAATGAATCCATAACTTTAATGTATTGCCCTTGCATCTATGACATTACATTTCCTGTTGAGATAAAATGTGGGAAAGTTATAGGATCACAAATATATATTATTATTCTTTATTTGACGTATCTTCTAAATTTTTAATATTTTCTCTTTGTAATTGTATTTATCAAAAAAATCAAAAATGGAAGATCTCTTTTTACAATAAATTAAATTGTATACAAATTAAACTACTAATTTACACTCTTTCACTTTACAAAAAAACTTCACTTTACCAAAAACCAAAAACAATCAATCTCTTTTAATGTAACTTCCACCTTTAAAACAACTACTAGTAATTAATATTATATAACACTCTAAAGTTGTATTTAAACCATATATTTACATTATAAACGCTTAACAAATTCAAACATATTCCATTTGACGAATTAAGCTAGGTTTTTGATCTGCTTTCTTAAATCTCAAACTTTACATTATTTTATATATATTTTTAATAATTATATTTAAAATATTATATTAACGTGCACATCAAATTTTAAACAGCAATTGGTGGCCATATAATTTCCTAAACTGTCACCTAATTTAATATTCTCGAACGTCAAATACATGCACTGTTTGGATAAACGTAATTTCTAGACTCTAAAATCCTCTCTAAAGTATTCCATATACATAGAAACCAGAGGTCTAAAGTAGTGATAAGTAATTTCTAATGTCTATATAGAAAAGCACCATCTATATCTATCTTGTGCTTATCGTGAATGTTCCCATCAGTTTAGGCTGGTTCACAACAATGGAAAGTGCCAACCCAAAAAAAAATAGTATAATTGGTGATCTCCACTGAATTATAGCAAAAATCTCAAACATTACTTGTCCTTATTTAAAAAACAGAATGATAGCCTAAAACAGGCCCTGAAATCCAGTTAAAATCAATACCATCACATATCATGTGAATCTTCCCTAGGATTGATATCTGCTTATATAAACCATTTACAATCTGGAGCACTCATTGTGGTAAGAGTGCCGTTAAGCAGTTCATGAGCCTGCTGTTCGTACTGCATGTGGGTTTTATCTACTCTTTATAAATAGGACATTTCTACGTCAGAGACTACATTGGACGATCCACACAGCAATCTCAGGCTTTAAGGTGCATTGTTCCTATTGGAGAAATCCTCAGAGCTATTATTCCGAAGGTTTTTTTTTTTTTTTTTTTTTTTTCTTTTTTTAATGTATTTCTTTTTGTTCCACGATTAATTACAGGTTGAAGAATGGGGTTGGTGTCCTATGGTTTAGTTTGGCTGACATTTATGTAATATTTCTGTATGCCACCAGGAAGTTAAGTGCAAAGAATATCATTTCTGCAAACCAATACAATCATGAAGATGTTTCAGATAGTTCAAATGTCTGTGTTGATAATGTTTTTGGTGGCACCACCAAAGAATACATGCAGCCGCCCTTCACAACAGGGCTATACAGATGCTTTGAAGTATTCTATAATGTTCTTTGAAGGTCAGAGATCAGGAAAGCTTCCTCAAAATCAACGCATAAATTGGAGAAAAGACTCTGCTCTTCAAGATGGTTCTCAACAAAATGTAAGTCTTTGACCATTGCAGATTTAACACACAAAAATTATGCAGCTTTGTATGTGCTTTATCGGTTCTGAGGAATCTATGGGACTGAATGCAAGAGAAATACATAAGATGTTTTTGCAGCTTAGCTCCAAGGCTCTCTGTGTGCATTCTGTGACGGAGAACATTTTCAATTTAGCTCCAACTCAACTAAGTTCTGTAGATTATTCAAATTTTCATTCATGTCCATTTAAGTGCTTCTGCCTTGTTAAATTTCTGAATGCATTACATTTTTGCAGGTTGATTTGGTGGGAGGATACTATGATGCAGGAGACAATGTCAAATTTGGTTTCCCCATGGCCTTCACCACCACAATGTTGGCATGGGGTGTCATAGAATTTGGAGGATTCATGGGCAGTGAGCTTAAGAATGCTAGGAGTGCAATTCGATGGGGAACAGATTATCTTCTGAAAACTACAGCAGATCCAGAGGCTATATATGTGCAGGTTTAGAGAAAATATTTGAATTTTGTTTGATAACTATGTTTCTATTATGCTGAAATGTTGCAGAATTCAATAAGATGGGCTCTTTCTTCGTGTCATACTTTTATCTTCCCCACAATTACTGTCTAAGTTCAACTAGAATTACAATAGTTTGCAGATTTACAGAAGTAACAATAAATATTTTCAATTGTAATTTAAAACTACCTGCATTTTTCTATTTTCTCAATACAAATTTTATTAAAAGTTCCAAAATCAACACACTCAAACAAAGTTTTTGGCACCTCTCAACCATTAAACAAAATGGAATGGCACCAACAATTATAAATGTTTCCTTATGATGAAAGAGTATATGCATTTATGGTTGGTGTTATGATCCACCAGGTCGGTGATCCCTCCGCAGACCATGCTTGTTGGGAGAGACCAGAGGATATGGATACTCCTAGAACAGTATACAAAATCACGAAAGACATGCCTGGCACTGAGGTTGCTGCTGAAACTGCTGCCGCCATGGCTGCTTCATCCATAGTATTCAAACAATCAGATCCTGCATACTCTCAACGGCTTCTCAACACTGCAACTAGTGTAAGTATATCTCTGAGATTTTTTCATGTGCGTTCATTTTGGTAACATATAACTGTTTTCAAACTATTTGTTAAAAAGAGGATTGCCATCTAACACAGTTGTTTTTAGATATATATGTTTCCAACAGTCACTAAAATTTCAATAAATGTAGGTACATGGTCATTGTCTAGATCCTGACCAAGTTTGAAAAAAAAAATTGTGCAACAGGTTTTTGAATTTGCAGACAAATACAGAGGATCTTACACTAACAGTGTCCCTGGAGCATGTCCTTTTTACTGCACGAATAACGGATATGATGTATGATTTTTATAATGCTTACATGTTTACAGTCATAATGGATAAAATCTCATAGTCACATATGGTACACCCAATCTTGAATCAAGATAGTCAAACAAAACTTGGAGATATTATTTTAACAGTGCATATCCATTAAAACGTAGAGTGTCATGCATACAAACTTAGTTAAAACCTGCTCTTTAAAATTCACCCACTAAAACTGAGCAGAAATTGGCAGTAGCTTTGGGTACAAACCCAATACAGTGGTTGGGACAAAACTTTGCCTCCCTCACCAAGCTTCTCAGATCTAAACTCTCTATATATAGATAAATTGATAGGATTTTACTTGTGTTAGAACAGGTTAGATCTAAGAATAGCTGGTGGAACGGAAATCTCAGGTTGACACAATAAGGAAAATGCTCACCTCAACCCAAAATAAATAAATAAAATGAGATCTAACTTATCTTATATTATGAAATGTTTGAAGATGAAAATGAATTTTGTTTTACAGGACGAGTTACTATGGGCTGCAGCATGGTTGCATAAGGCAACTGATCAAGTATCATATATTAACTACATTTTAACAAACTTCGATTCATTTGGAGCGAGCACACAAATAAACGAATTTGGATGGGACAACAAACATGCAGGAGTGAACGTGCTCTTATCCCAGGTGAACACTGAAACAAATCTTACTAGAGCTTATAAGTCGTTATTTCAATGTTAACCTAATACCCTTTACAATAAAATGATCTCTGGTGTAGGAATTTTTGTTGGGGAACTTGTCGTCTGTGCAAGCCTTCAAGGGATATGCTGACAACTTCAGCTGCTGGTTCTTGCCAGAAACACCTAATTCTCATGCGGCATTTACTCCAGGTAATTCATTATATGGTCACATTTTTTACAAAATCCCTTAGATCTGAAAGTTATTGAATTTGGATGGGACGAACAAATCACTTAGCCCCCACCACTAAATCTTACTGCCAAACCTTAATATATACGTTGATACCTTATGAGTATAATTGTAGGGTTTATTTTTTTTCTATAAATACTCAAAGGTAGATAACTTACTGTGTCACAGGTGGACTAATCTATAAATCACCAGCTAGCAACATGCAGGGAGTAACAGCCATATCATTTTTACTGGTAACTTATGCTAGTTACTTGGCCCGGACTTCTCAAAAGGTTTCATGTGGAAACGTCCAAGTTAGTCCTAGTAGACTACAATCAGTTGCCAGACGCCAGGTACAATATAAAAGTTTAGTAGGTGCCAATCCCAATTCTAATCCTAATGCTAATGCTAACAAAAACGTGAAAACAAATCTCTTGCAGGTGGACTATATATTGGGGGACAATCCAAAGAATTTTTCATATATGGTGGGATATGGGCCTAACTTCCCCAAATACATTCATCACAGGGGCTCAAGTTTGCCTTCTGTTACAAACCATCCAAGTCACATAGAATGCGGTGAAGGATATAGCGATTTCTTCAACAAGTCCAGTCCAAACCCAAATGATCTAGTAGGGGCAGTGGTGGGAGGACCGGACCAGAATGATCAATATACAGACAGTAGACTCAAAGCTGAGCAATCTGAAGCCACAACTTACATCACTGCACCATTGGTAGGAGTTCTTGCATATTTGGGAGCTCCTTCCTCTTAGTTGCTGCATGAGACTAAGTCGTTTCTCCTATATCCCCGTTAACTATTGATTAGTTAATATAAAAAAATATTAAAAAAATATTCACTATGTAATCTATTTAAAGTGATTATACGTGACAATAATAAATATATTTTAAATCGATTATGACAATCATTGGAACATAAACAAATTACAATCAAAAGTATTGAACATTCATTGGATGATGGGTATATAAGCTTGTAAATATAATTATTCTAAAATAGCTTTGTATTATTTATAAATAAATTTTATAAAAATTTAACAATAAGAAAAGATATAAAATTATATGATAGCATGTTAAGAAGTTATATATTAGTTAAAATATAATTATCAATATATTTTAAGTTGCATAATAAATATTATTTTTTTATAAAACATATATTATATGTATTTAAATATTTGTAAGGGAAAAAAAATCTTAACTAATAAATTTATATATTAAATATTTATTCTCTCCAATAAATATAATTAGTATAATAAATATAATATTTTTGAATTTGATAAATGTTTTGTATAATAATTTTTATATATTAAATAACAATAATAATATATGTCAAATCAATATTTAATGAAAATATGTAGAAGAATAATTTTCAATATTTAAATGTTAAATTTTAGAATTGGTAAAGTATTGTATCTTATCAAAGATTTTCATTTATTATAATAAATATAATGAGTAATATTATATTTACATTATGCTATAAATCATATTGTTCAAAAAAATATATACTAAAAGTATCAAAAGTATGTAAATAATAAATTGGAAATAAGCTAATGAGGTGTGGGTGAGTTGGTTGGGTCATTTAGATGTATCCAAACTTATCAAAGTTTGATTATTGTAGGTTAATAAGTGTTTTACAATTATTAATCATGGGAAATTAATTTAATTATTTATATATATTTATTAGTTTAAAATTTTAATTTTTGTCAAATTTTTATGTAAAGATATTTAAAAATTATCTTTAAGTATTTAACAGTCATTTAATTATATGATTTTAGTATATTTTATTTATTTATTTGATAATTAATTTAAAATGATATAATTGATATGAGTTTTATGTTTTTACCATGTTCCCCTCTTTTTCTAGTGCCCTTGCTCTCTCTTCTCTCTATTTAATGTTTTTAGGCACATTTTACATAGCACTAATAGTGCCCTTGGGTTTACTTAGAGCATTAAGAGCACTCTTGGGTCAAATTGGCACGCCCATAATGTTCTTAGCCCTACCTTTTGGGTATTTTCAATTCAAAGTGTACTTGCCTTTGTAATATTGTCATTTTCACCTTATAACTAATGGATATCGGTATGTGTCCCAATAAGCACTTATTTTGAATTCAATTTGACTGTAAATATATAAAACATTGCAGTCTATTTGACACTAAGTATAACATCATTAAGACACTACACATATTATTGTTAGAGCATTGTTGGGATTTCTAGACAATTAAATTTGGTCTTTGGTGCTTTGGAAAAATCAACTTTGACATACTTTTACACACTTAAAAATTTCACTTTATTTGACTCTTGAGCATACTTTCTCTCTATCATTCTATCCATCTATTATCTTAACCACCTCTATTCATCAAATGTATTTATTCATGATCAATTTGGTGTATGTAGAAACCCTTCAAAATATTAGACATACATTCTTCATATTTTAGATCCTTATTTTTCACTTCTAAGACAATACCAATAAACCTGGATAATGTTGGTTGTCACAGGTGTCTTTAGTTGTCAACAATGTCTAAGGGCCCTCAACAATTATTTTTAAAATTTAAAAGTCTCCATTAGGTCATCCTGGACATGTTTCATGGGTTAGTCATAACAAAGAGTCATCTATAAATATAAATCACCCCAAAGATTATTATTTACTTGGAAATTCTTATTAATATTGAGAAATCACGTAAAACTCTCTTGGAACATCATCAAAAGACCTTTACACACTTTATAATTTCAAGAAGTAGTCCATAAAGTGAAATCTAAATATATACAATCAAAGTTGCATGGTGGAAAGTATCAAAGACTAAAATATAGCATTGCATTCTATAATGTTCAAGAAGTTGCACACACACATATAAGTGGGAGGACTATGTACACTTTGAGCCCTCTTCAAAGTATTAGAATGTATGTGATGCCCATCCATTCAATGGGGACTAGTTTGTGTTATTCCAACCTAAAATACTAACCTATTTTTAAGGGAATATTATGGTCTGCTAAGCATGATTGGGGTTTGGATGAAATAGATAGAAAACATGTATTTTAGCAAAGGATCAGAGAGGAGTGCACCCACGAAATAAAATTACATGTGTAGGCACAAGGCCCCCATAAATTTTAGACCCCCACTTTGTGTAGGAACACTATTGATAAACCCTAATATTGTTGAGGACAATCCCAAGCATCTAACATGAGAAGGTTAATAGGTTCTACAGGTTCAAATTTATCATACTAACATGAGAAGGTTAATAGGTTAAGTAATGTCTAAAGTTAAATGCATGTAATGTTGAAAATGTTTACTGATCCATTTTCAAAACATGAGAAACAAGAAACAAAGGTTAATCTCGAGGTATATATGACTTACAATATATATATTCCTCTATATTTCTATATTCATAGAACAAAGGAGGCCCATCCTATAAATAGATTTATTGATACACTTATAGTTATACAAATCACCTATGATTACATTTGATGATCAAAAATAACAAATTTATATTGGTTATGATCATGACACTAACATTCATAATGGTAACTTAGTATGTGTTTCAACTTTATTTTGAATGGTTAAAACATAGGAGTGAAATTTTATCTAAACTCGTTGTTGAATACTAGATCAAAAAAGGATTACTCGAGCTTAGTAAACAAATAAACTAAATTTATTATTTGTAATTTTATACAATCATTCAAAAAAGTTACATCCTATGTTTAAAGGTACAAAGTAGAAAGAAATAGTATCGATGTAATGAAGTAATATAAAATATAATATTAGGACATGCAAGAAAAGTATATCACTTTAGGAACTACAAAAACCTTAATTCTACTGGTGTATATATAGGTAGCTCAAGCAATTTGAGCCTATTTTACAATCCCGAGGATAATTTCTACCATCCACAATGTCTAGACACTATCCACATGTCTTAGATGTCATCCACAGAGGCTATACAATTCCCATGAAGCCTATACTTCATCCAAAGACTCTAGATAATGTCCATAGAGTCTAGATAATGTCCATAGAGTCTAGATGATGTCCACAAGCTCTAGATGGTGTCTATAGAGTTTAGATGGAGCCTATAGGTTCTAGATAATGTCTACATGCTCTAGATGACCTCTACAAAGTCTTGAAACTGTTTACAAATTTTGGACACCATACACAAACTCTGGACACCGTCCAAAATCTTTATACTCCATCCACAAAGTCTAAATGTCATCCACAAACACAAGCTCTAGACAATGTCCATAGACTCTATATGGCATACATATACTCTAGACATTGTCTAAAAACTCTAGATATTGTCCATAGATTTTGGACACTTTCCATAGACTGCATACAGTGTTCATAAATTGTGGGCGATGTCCACAAGCTCTAGATGGCATCTACATGCTCTAGACACCATCCACAAAGTTTGGACGTTACCCACAGAGTCTGGATGGCATCCATAGAATTTGGACAGTGTCCATAGGATCTAGATGGTGTCCATAGGCTTTAACTACTCTCCAAAGACCCTAGACCCCACTGAATCTAGACACTATCTAGAGGGTGATGCATAAGATTCACCTTCCCAACGAAACTACTTTCCCTTCAATTTGCCTCCATTTTGAAACTGACTTTTTAACATTTGCCAAAAAATTACATAAGAATTTTTCTTAGGGGCCCTTAAAATAAATCCTTCAAGGTGTTTATGCACATTCAAAACATAAAGGATATAAGGTAAAAAAAATGAAGAACAATATTGAGAAGTTACACACTCAAGATCTGAGAAGGATAAAAAGTCAAAGAATTTTTAATGCCATTAACAAAAAAGGTTTTTTTAACTCATTTGGGTCATTGGAAATAAAACACCACATTCAATCATTGGAATCTTTTATTTTTAATGCTTCATTTTCTAAAAATGAAAAAAGAACTTAGACCCTTTATCTCTTAGTTTTAACAAGTTTAGCCTTGATTGAATCTAAGCCCCTCTGGATAAATACAACTAGTGTTTCCTAATCTAATGCTTGAGAATAGATAAATTATCCAAAAGGATACCATTATCAGGATCATTCTATAAAGCACTTTTAGAAACAATCAATATTTTTTAAATAACACCAGCAACCTTTCTTCTCCTCTTGACATTGAACTGCCCATAACTTCTAGAAAAATTGTTACTCAAGTCTATATTGTTGTTCCATTTATAAATCTTGGAGGAGTCAGCAATAAGCTTAGAAATAGTCTATGAGGTGTGTATTCCCTCTTTAGATTCAAGGTCATTCTACAAAGATAAATTAAGTTTATAAAGACATTTCTAGTCATAAACACCCTTATCTGTTACAACGTCCATAAAGACAATAATTTAAATAAGATGGTGATCAGAGATGGTAAAGGGGATAGCATTCACAAAGTTTCCATTATCCTTTGAATACACTCTCCTCGGTTTAACTTTATTATTATACCAAGTGAACCAAATACCTTTGCTTTACTTCCTACCTTTGTTTATAGGGTCAAATATCTTATGAATATGCTTGAATTTGGCCTAGAAAAATAGCTCATTACCTTTCAAAGACTGTGGATCACCTCCTTACTTATCCTCTTTCTCCTCAACCATATTAAACCACCCCCCCCCCCCCCAATAATCCATGAAACATATTTTAAATTAAATACAAGCTAGTTCCACAAATCAGATCTTTCCCTATAGTCATTTGGAGCATATATATTACAAACCCCAAAATTTTGATTGTTCCTTTCAATGAGAATCCATACAGATCTGAGACATGGGGAAGAACCATGATCTAAGATAAAGTCATTCCACTCAGGCTTAATAATAATTGAGGCCCCACCTTTCCCTCTATTGTGCCTAGTAGAGAAATGAGAGACATTAGGCCAAATTAAACTTAGCACATAATCCAGCTTAAAACCAACAACCTTACCTCTTAAAGCAACAAAAAATAAATATCCTCCCTTGAGTGCCTAAATTATCTAACATTAGGATTATAGTTGGGGGATTCAATCCCCCTCATATTCTTGCTGATTATCTTCATAAAAATAGGAGAAAGGGGGTCTACTTATGCATAACTAACGGCTCAAACCCTCATTTATTCTTATAGAGCCTCATGAAGCATTGAATCATATTATTTTATTTTGATTTATTTTTTGCATCATCACACCTTTGCAACCCACTCTTGGCTATCTTACCTTCCTCACCTAAAAAGATCCTTGAAAGGGGCTAGAATTGGACTCTGGTTTAAACATCTTAGCACCACCTTTATGTTTACCAAATAACACATAGTTAGAATCTAGGGGGTCATGGGGTCAAACTCAGTAGTAGAAATATTAGATAAACAATCAAATTTGGGGGTGGGGAAACCACCATGGGCACCATCTCATCACTTACTACTTCTGGTCTTGGGTCAATAAGGGACATGGGTCAATAGTCGCACTCCTAGGAGAGTTAACCAAGATAACAACATATTCATTTGACAGTATCTCAATTGTGAAGGGAGAAACTTGTTTTTGAGATTCAAATTGTATTCCCTCATATAAATAGGTCTTGGTATAAATAAAAAAATAACAACTGGCTACTTTCAGTCACCTCCTTACTATCAACAGATGAACCAAAATAAATAGATACCATCCTATCATTATTATCTATAATCAAAAGGGAGGGATTATAAAGGATGACTAGAGCTAACAACACCCTCAAACTCTTTAATATCATACACTTTCACCTACTCAAAAAATAGTTTTATGCATTTATTAGGGTTAAGGTCAAAATAGGGGGTATCTCTCATACAACTTCAACCATATAGGTAGAACTCATATTGATACTAGAATCATGGCTAGTTTAAGTAGGCCCATTAAATTTATCCTTATTAAATTTCTCAAATTTTTTATAAGGGGAAATTTTTTTAAAGGTGAGTGTCCTTTTTGTAGAATAAACAAGCATTAAGGCCCCAAAGCCATTAATGGAACATGTAAAGGATTCTCCTTTAATATTAAAAATTAAGATTTCTAGAAAAATCTTTAGTGGCTCCAAGGAAACCAAGAGTCTGGGATGCATATGAGTTAATTATCTTCTAGTGTATTCAATTCTTATAACTTCACCTATTATTTTGAGATCTTGGGGCAAAAGGTTCCAAAGTTGAATAGGAACATCTTCTATATCAACCCATCTAGGTGAATATTTAAAGACAATATCATTACAGTTGACATTAGGACTCCAAGAGACAGCCTTAAAGACTAACGGACCAAAATTTCAAATGGGTTTACTTATAACACGTATTTTCATATTCAATTTTTTAAACAAAATCATGAAACCCCCTTTTAGAACATTTTTCAAAAAGTGATATAAATACCCATTTATTTACCCCAAACAATGTTAAGCCAATTGTCAAAAAAAATTCTAGAGGGTAGAGAATTTCTATTCAAACAAACAAAAAAACTCTAATATTCTTAAAATAGGTTTATTATACATACAAATATTTAACCATAGTCTCATTAGGAAATAAAAATCAAGGTTTTTCCTAGGCAAGGGGGCATACAATATTTTTTTGAACATTGCTGACCGCTCTCATCCTTACCTTATTCATGACCACTAAGGTCATATTTTTGCCCCTCTGAGTGCTTTGAATTCTCCTCCTATTGTAGAATCTCGTTGAATAACTTTTTACATGCCCCTTATTTTCCTTTTTTCCCACCAACCAAATCTAAAATAGGCTTACATTAGGGTAAATTTCATAATTGTTCGATTCACCGTAGGGATCATTAAAATTTCCATCATCCAAAACCTCCACATGCACAATGGTGTCACTTTTTCCTACTTCCATAAACCATCAAAGAGTAAATACATAGATGACCAACTTTCTCAAAAAGCCCCAAGGCTCAAAAAATGAGGACCATCAAGTAAACACGAGGGAGGAAAATAAAAACAAGGACATGATAAAGGAAATAAAAAATTAAAAAAAAAGACAAATAAAAGAAATCAAGCCACCAAGGCCTAGACAAGGCACACCAAGGGAGACAAGCAACTATGGAAGCAAAGAGGACCAAAGAAGCAAAGAATAAAGGAAGAGAGCTTAAAACTCCTTCAATGGAGGATGACTCTTTGTCCCCCCATTTGTAAAGATCCAAGCCTCTCTTTTAATTCAATTGATTTTCAAACATGTGATTGAATAACTAGTTTTCACAATTGAAAGTGCATAATGGGGCTACCAACCTTTGAAAAATGACAATTGCCTACACTTCACAAAAAAATGAGTCATAGAAAGAAGTAAATGAAAATCCAAGAGATGATGGCATGCATGATGTAAGGAATGAAAATAAATAAGTGTTATTGGGATGTAGTGAATACATCAGTGTATTTAATCAATTGATCACAAACAAAAGCATAGATTGACATGGCACATGAAGAAACATGGTATAAAATGAATCCTATAGTCAAGTACCTTATATTTTTTGGAGCACAATGTATGTCTACATTCCAAGAAATAAGTAAAATAAACTTTATGAATATAATGAGAAGTGTATCATTATTAGGTATAATTGTAAATTTCAAAGCTATCACTAGTTAATCATATAACCCAAAAGATATACATAAGAATAAATGTGGTATTTTATGGATTTACACATACAAATCCTTTATAATATATTCTTAATGATGATATCCAACACAATGACAAGAAAAAATTGAATATATCAAAGAATAAATTATTGAAGAAGAAGGTGATTTAATTCCATAAATCAAACTTTAAGTAATGCTTGTACCAAATACAAGCCAATATAAAGGAGGAGGGAGTGTTTAAAATGAAACACGGCCCATTGAAAATCCTGAAATTTGTCAATCTACAAGAATGTGGTAAACAACATGGAAGTTCCGAGAAAATATGGAGCAATACCAACATTCAGTGCATCCCTAGAAGTAGTTAACTTGGCATTGATGAGTCCAGTGGTTCACTCCTTCCAACCAAATTTAGTCAATGAATATTTGCAGTCAAAATAATGGACTAAATCAATTCAACAAGAATATGGTGTTATCATGCATAATAAAACTTGGGAGATTATTGATCTACCAGCTGGGAAGAAACCAATTAAATGCAAAAGATTGTTTTAAACAAAATTTAAAGCATATGGCATAATTGACAAATATAAATTTATTTTGATTGAAAAAGGTTACTCTTAAAAATAAGGAATTTATTACTATGAGAGTTTTGCACCCAAAAAAAGATGAAAATTTATTAAGTTGTGTTCTCACTTGTAACACAATCTATATAATGTATCCTCCAAATGAATGTGAAAAGTGCATTTCTTATTGGGGATTTATAACAGGAACTGTACATGAAATATCGTGAAGGATTTGAAGTTTAATTAAAATAACATAAAGTGTGTCATTTGATAAAGTCACTAAATAGGTTGAAGCAAGCACCTCATTCATGGTACATCAAGATTAATGAACACCTATGTACATGTGGATTTTGTTGAAGTCTTTCATATTAAAAATTGTACATCTAAAGGGAACATAGAGAGATTGTTATATTAATACTATATGTTCATGAACTTATGATCACCATGCATAGTGAAAATTTAATTTCATTAGTGAAGAAGAATTTTCATAAGTCATTTGAGATGAAATATCTTTGATTACTACATTATTTCCTTAGCTTTATGGTATGCCAAATAAATAATAATGTTTATTTTTCTAAAACAAAGTATGTAAAGGAGTTTATTTAAAAATTCAACATGACCAATTGCAAAACATTATTGATGTCCATAATTCCTCAATTACAACTTTGAAAATATGATATGTCCAAAAAGGCAAATGAATCCCTCTACAAACAACTGATAGAGAGTCTCATTTACATTACCAATAAAATACAAAATATAGGATATTATATGAGATATCTTTCCAGGTTCATAAGACACCTATAAAAACACACTATAAGGTAGCTAAAAGAGTGTTGAGATATGTGCATGGTACTCTAGGATAAATTTGGATAAGAGTACAACTTCTACTAGACTAGTTACTTGGATGCTAATAGGGCTAACTCAATTGATGGTCTAAAATTGATAATTGGGTATGTTTTCAAGTTGGGATCATGCCCAGTTTCCTAAGAAAGTATGAAGTAAACCAATGTGTCTTTTTCTTCCATAGAATAAAATTAAAAGGCAACACATGTAGCTATATGCAAAGGCATCTAACTTCCTCGAAGTATGAGTGATATGAATATTCCCATAAATTAATCAATGGTAATATATTATGATAATCAAATTGAGTTAACTATGGTGAAGAATATTGTTATGCATGAGTGATGAAAACACATGGTGGTTCATTTCTATTTCATCAAAGAGAAGGTGAAAAATGACCATGGAAATCATATACCCAAACTTGCATGGATAGAAAAAATGATTAAACAATGAAGGGCACATAAAATTTATATATCACCAAAATTAAAAATATTTTTTGCATGGGTTTATCCCCACCATATTATCACAAAAAAAATTGAAATTATCTCATAATGTCAAAATTTACTAGATTTAAAATTAAACCTCCTACAACAGTCATTTATGTTTAAAGACTGCTCATAGATCCTTAGTATATTTTAATTGTTGTATTCTTTTTAGGTTATGTGGAGTGGAATTATAAATCAATATCTCCTATGTATAACCCAAGGTTATACAATTACTGCTCTTTATGTGTTGTCTTTAATAGTCAAGACAAAATGCATTAACTTATATATCATGAGTAATTGTTACCTTTATGACCCTTTTATCTTACTTAAGTAGTTCTTTAGATTGTTCAATTTGTAATGGAAATGAGTTTAAAATTAATAGACTATTTGAACAATTAATTTAATTTTAATTATCTATGTAAGGTATAGGTCAATGATCAAGGAAGCTAGAAAGTTTTATTTTAGTTTTTTTTCCTGGTAATTGACACAATATGACATTTGAAAGTGGAAAGTCAAAATGAGCCAAGGAAAAGAACAATATGTGTAGACATTTTTTTAAGACTTTTAGTGGAGTTAAATATTTTTTTAATGCATTGATGAGTAATGCCAAAAAAATGTGGATGTTCTTGAAGAATGAGTTTAATTCTTTCTAACACTTCAAAATTTTGAAAGATGCAGTTGAGAAACATAATGGTTGCACCATCAAGACCCTTCACAAATATTGGGGTGTATCAAAGCTATTTGATTTTTTAAAACTGAACAACAAACTAAAAAATAATGGTTACCTACATTCCATAATAAAACATAATCATAGAAAGAAAGAACCAACACATCTACGAGATGATGGCATGCCTACTAAAAGGCATGAACATAAATAAGCAATATTGGGATAAAGTAGTGAATACATTAGTGTATTTACTTAATTTAGCACAAACATAATAATTGAATGACATGACATGTGAAGTAACATGGTAAGAGATGAAGTCATAGTTAAGCACTTTAGAGTCTTTGGGAGAATAATGTATGTCACATTGAGGTTGTCACTTTTCGACAAAGCTCACGGTATATGAATATAGTTCAATTTATTGAACATAAAACTTACCCTCTAGATATAAATTCTCATGAAAAGACTTGAATACATAAATAATATTTCAAGTAAGTACTTTGATACAATACCTTTTACTATAGTAATGCAGAAGGAACCTTACTACATTGTGTAATGCAAGAAGTAGTTCATACTCTTCTAGAACAAGCACATGGGGGAATTTGCATTGGTGATTATAGTAGCATACTACAACCCACAAATGATTTTGTATGGGTTACTTTTGGCCTACTTAGAAAAACATGCTTTTAATTTTGCTAAAAAGTGTAATCCTTGTCAACTCCATGATGATCTAATCCACTCTCTTATAGTTAAATATAGAGTTTCCTTGGTCATTCTCTATGTGGGGATTAGATCTCATTGGAAAATTACCTAGACCACAATATGGTCATGTATTTATTATAATTTCTACTAAATATTTTACCAAATGAGTAGAGGCCATGTATCTTATTGATGTCATTAGCATTACCATTTCTAAATTTAATCTCAATCAAATCATCCGTTGTTTGGGAGTTCCCCATACCATAATTTCTAACAATGGTGGTAACTTCAAAAATAAAGACATGAAACAATTATGTGCAAAATTCAAAATTTCCTATAAATTCTCAATACCTTATCATCCTCAATGTAATGGCCAAGTAGAGGCCACTAAAAGTTTTTTGACCAAATATTACAAAAAAAAACTATTAGAGAAACTTGTATTGATTGGCATCTCCATCTCTATCCCACACTTTGGGCTTATTGCACTAGCATATGAACTGATACTAGGGTAACACCATTTTCACTAAAATATGGGTATGAATTAGTCTTACTATTAAAGGTTGAAATCCCATATATATATATATATATATATATATATATATATATATATATATATATATATATATATATATGGCATGATTCCTAATGAATAATTACATGAAGCTCATCTTCATGCTTTAGACTTTCTTGATTAACACCTTATGGTTGATTTACAACATAATCGCTAGTACAAGGCTTGCATTGATAAACAACATAATACAAATGTTAAAGTATAAAATTTCAATGTTGGTGATTTAGTCCTCAAACTAGAATATACACATGACAAATAAGGAAAATACGCCCAAAAATGGTGGGGTCCTTAGTAAAAAACATCTTTGGTCATAGTACTTATTGATTACAAACTAATGAAGGACATATCTTCAAAAAACCTACTAATGTTTAGCTTTTAAAAAATATTTTGCTTCAATATTTACTTTCTTTTCATACTTACATATAATGTAAATACTAACATTTTTTACATGTCTCCTATAAAGATCTCCAATTTTCAACAATAAATTCTATTCAATAGCCTTAGCCTCTATTATTGGTCCTTTGGTCTATCTTTATTACTTTCATTTAATTCATGAATTGCATTGTAAGATTGTGGATAGGACTCGACCATCTTCATGAATATATTTTATTTTCATAGTTCAATCTTAACATTCTCTTTTATCGTGAATTTGTCATTTTACAAGTTTATTTTTATTTTTCATTCCCTTTCTCTTTTGTGAGTTGTATTGTAAGACCTTGGATAGGACCAAGCCTTCCTCAAAATAACATTTTCATATTTTTAAGCACTTTGGTTTATATTTTATGAGTTGTAGTGTAAGACCTTGGATAGGACCAGGCTTTCCTCATAAAATCTATTAATTTTTCAAAACTATCTTAAACTGCAATGTTTTTCTTAAAAATTAAAGCATTGGTTAAGGATTGTGATTTCATACTATTAAAATCAGTTTTGTTTCTTTTAGGGTAACACCTTAAAAACAAACTATTTCCACATGTTTCCATACAATTCCATTATTTCTTATGATATAGAGTCATAATTACCTCTCATTGTATCCTTTTCACATTGTCATATTTTTTGTGATTTTACATAACTCAATCATTTCATGTTCATTCTCCCTATCTCCCCTATTTTCATTCCACTTTGAGCACACCGAGTCGGTTTCAAGATAGCATTATTATTTAACATATAAATACAAGACTCATAGATACCATGCTCTCTAAGTTAATTTTTTAGCTACCAAGTATAACTTTTATAATGATAATCATCTTTAACGCCCATGTTGGCTTTCTAAATCCTTATGGAGGAGGAATCAAAAAATCCTTTAAAAAGTTAAAATTCAAATCATTTAAAATAAAAGGTAATTCTAAATCAAACCAAAATACATGATTATTAATCACACTTTCTATTCTATTCGAAGATCAAACTCCATAGTTGGCCTCGTGATAGAGCCAAGGTCCATTGGGGTGTGGTAGGCTAGTAGTCTGGGATAGAAGATTCAAAATTATATATAGTGTTACCTAATTTTTCACACAAGTACCCAATATTTATATTAGATCAATGAATCTGTAAGGGGTCTTAAGGAATGGAGAATATATTGTGGGAAGGTAGGTCCATTTTACTTTTCATGCATGTAACTTCATGTGATGATATTTATACTTCATTAAATAACCTAAATTTGTGTGGATAAGATAGGTCCTTTAGAGTTATTAATGTCAAAATTCCTTTGATTTTTCCAACTTAATTTGAGTGTCTTGATTTCAATAAATATTTTATACCTTGGTATTGCCTACATTTAACCTACCACCCATTTCATTTCCCCTTGGACAAGCAACTTTGTTTCTAAATATGTTTCCCAACTTCTTTATTCCCTCTTCTTCACATCTTAAAACATGCTACTAATAGTTTTATTTTGGTTATGTTTATCTTAAGAATAAAAATTGTATTTTTGAGTGACTATGAATTACTTCCTTACACCATTACTTTATCCTTATTGGATTTCCTTGGTTTATTTTAAAAACTATATTTTACTTTTTCCATTCTTAACTGAGTTTGGATTGTTACTTATCACTCATCAATGTTCTTTTATTTTATGCTTCTTTTCCATCTTTATTTAATTTTGGTTTGTTACTTATTTTACATTGATGATAGATTTATCATTTTGTTATCATATGTCCTTGGTTTGATCTAGTTTGTTAATTTTTTGACATAAGGTATATTTTATTTGAGTTTTTCAGTCATTTAGTATCCTTGGATTTTTCAATTACCCAATTTAATCGTACTTTCATTTGATATTTTTCATTATAACTTAGTACTTATCACCCTAGCTTACCAATTGACCAAGTGATTTACGTTAGTTCTGCAATGTTTAGTTATTTTGATTTCTATGTGTTTGTTTATTCTTGATCTTTAGTTTTTTATCCCTAGGGTTTGTCCAAAGTAATTAATACACCCTCCACGATCAAAATTATAGATATAATAGATAATTAATTATCAATAAAGGTAAGTCAAGGTACATATATGATAATTTTACATTACTTCAGTTATTTCCTTACAGTCATTTCAATTTATGTTTTATACTACAATTTATTAGTTCAACATTATGGGTTGCTATGTTCTTTTCTAGAAGCACCATCTTTTGCTAAAAATGTGTGACGCATGATGAGATTTAAATGAGGCATATGTATACACATAATATTTTTTAACTTTATCAGTTATTGATGCTTTTTTTCTTACAGGAACCCATCAAATCTCAATCTCTTTGAGTGCACACCTTAAAGGATGCATCAGGAAAGAGGTTGGAAGACTTTTGGTGCTTCACAGGATTGTTGGCCCCTATACCACCAATTAAAATCAATACAAGCTACTCATATATGTTTCCCTAAGTTTTGAAACCCTACTTATACACTTCCCTAAGCATCTCACTGCCCAAAATATCCCCTACCTAAGAGAAAACCCTCTTTTACCATTTTTCCTACTATGTCAATTGGTTCAACCTTATTTCAAGATTTAGCACATGTTACAGAACTATGTTAACCTAAGACAACATAGTTCGAGACTTAATGGATCTATTTCTGACCTAACAAGGTCAATCGGGCCAACTACATCAGTTAAATTCTTAGGAGGGTTTAGGGTCAATCCATGGTTATATATACCCCCTTTCATGTCAATTCTAAAATAAGATTAATCAATTTCACATTATTATTGCTTAAAAAATTGCTTATACAATCAATAGGCGGTTTCATTGCTTAGGTTTTTACCTTGGAGAAGTAACACTTGTCTTGTGGAGGTCTTGGATGCATAGGATAAGTTTTGTAGTCTAGAACTGATTTTTCCTTGTGATCCTTACAAGCCGACAACAACCTCTTATAAATTACCAATGGTCAAGGGAGAAATTGAGGCACAACATGTTCACTTTTATAACGTAAGAATATTTCAAGCCCTTCATATTTGGATAAGTAGATGTCATAGAGTTAATATATATTGAATTTCATCTCTCTTTACTTAGATAATTTCTATGTTATACTAGATATATTTGTATTTTCATGTGTATTATCTTCCTCATTTGTTCCACAAGTTTTGTTGAGCACTAGATTAACTTGCATAATTGTTTGGTAGATTAGTTTGCTTAATATTATTTACAACCATAAGACCTAGCTAAGGTTATCACAAGATGGCATTTGATTAGAGGCCTTAGAAACCTCTCCTTTACCATAGTGTCATAAGTGATCCCTTAATGTAGGTTTATCAGATCCATTATTGATCCTGACCCCTATTTAAATGTATTCCTAAGTGTACTTGTTAGTTGATTACCTTCTTTGATCTTGAATATTATTGAGTAAGATAACTTATATAACTATCTAGTTTCTCTTGCATACTTATAAGACCATGACCAATCATAAACTATCCTCCAAAATTTACCCCCATTAAACACCTTATGGAGGAAAAAATGTGTACTTGTTGCAAAAAAGCAATATTTTACAATTGTGATGAAAAATTCTCTAGAGGATGCAAGTGTATTGAATAAAATTTATATATTTTGAATGTCAAATCACCACTAGATGTTGAATAATGGGAAGATGTTCAATATTCCCACAATGAATAACCTAAATTTGAAGAACATAGCACCATAGAGTTGCACTCTAAAATTTTGATGCATGCTCTAGTTGGGGTAACCACTCCTCAAACTATGAGAGTAAAGGGGTATTTTAAGAAACACCCCTCACTATTCTCATTTACTCCATTAGCACATATAATTTCATTGATGCTTTGATGGCCAAATAATCCATTTTTTTCATGCACCCTTGTTCTAGCTTTGAAGTGATGATTGTCAATAGAGGAACATTATCATGTAACAACAAATGTCACAATGTTTGAATTTAGGTGGGGCAATATAGCCTAAAAACATACATGTTTTCCTTTCCATTGGGAAGATGTGATGTGATTCTTGGATGCCAATGGCTATGCAATCTTGGACCTATCTTGTGGGGTTACTCAAAACTTTTGATGTCATTCTTTAAAAACAACTAATAATACACACTAAAATGCCTCTTATTAAGATCTGCCTATGTCATCAATTTCAACTACATGGAAAATCTCCTCAATAAAGGCTCACATAGAATCATTGCTTAAATCTTCTCTATTTAGTTGAAAACACCCCTTGATTCCCACTAGCCTACTAATTTACTAAATTTTCTATCCAAACATGCTTTATTATTCGAGAAACCAAAAATAAAGAGAAGGAAATGATGCTTATCCTCCATGTTGTCAATAGGTGGCAACCATACTTGGTGGGTCAACATTTTTCATTAAAAATTATCAATAATACATCAAATAGTTCTTGGATAAATGAGTCTCTTCCCTAGTTCAACAAAAGTGGATTTTCAAATTAATTGGTATGATTATGATATCACTTATAAGGAGGGAAAAGAGAATTTGGTTGTTGGTGTACTATCCACTACTATGAATAAAAAACACATAGGTTTGCCTTATCCATCCCTATTTCAAAATGGATGCATGTAATCTAGTAAGATAGTTACACACTTGAAATAATCTAAAAATTATCTATGGACCTAGCCTCAAAACCCAAGTATACTTTGGATGGCCAATCCTTAATATACAAAGGCCACATTTTCTAGATTTTTTGGATCTAGGTTCCAACACAAAATTTTGTAAGAGTTACATGCCTCACCTTTTGTAGGTCATTTAAGTGTTTTCAAAACCTATTAATGTGTTTTCCATAGTTTCTTTTAGCTAGGCATCAAGATAGATATCAAGACATTTTTTGAGGAATGTGAAGTATGTTAACATCACAAGGGAGAAATAATGACACTTCCAAATTTACTCCAACCCCTGCCTATTCTTTAATGTATTTAGATGGAGATCCCCATGGATATTATAGAAGGTTTACCAAAATTTAATGAAAACTTAGTCATTATGGTGGTGGTAGATAACCTCTATAAATATTCTCATTTATATGCCTTGCCCCATCCTTACACTACTTTTACCAAATCTTAAACATTCCTTTATCAAATCTTCCACCTTCATATAATCCCAACTTCTATTTTTTCTGATCGCGACTTGGCTTTCACAAGTCACAATGGAAAGAATTTTTAAATTGCAAAGGTAACCAACTAAAAATGAGTTTGGTATATCACCAATAGACAATGGCTATCTATGAAAATTATGAAAAATGCCTATAATCACATATTTTTTTATTTTCCTCTAATCAATTACATCAATGGTTAAAATGGTTACCACTTGCATAAAGGTGGTACAATACCTAGTATTACATAACCACCATGATGATTCCTTGTGAATATATCTATGGTTATAAGCCACCATCTCTTCTTGCTTATCTTCCCAACATCTCTCATGTACGGGTAGTGGACACTACCATGAGCACCTAGGATAATATTTTTCACCTTATCAACCAAAATTTCCACATGGCATAAAATTGCATGAAAGTATCAAGTGGATTAGTATCATTCCAAACCCATCTTCCAACATAGAAATATTGTTTTCCTCTTAATACAACTTTATAATCAATCCTCTCTAAAGCTAAAGGGATGCTAGAAACTTAATCCAATGTTCTATAAGGTTCTTCAATAGATTGGTCTTATTGCATTTAAGCTAGAACTTCCACCCGCTTCATGTGCCCATCCAATTTTTTCATGTCTCATTTTTGAAGAGTGTTATCAACAATAATGTCATAGATTAGACAGTGCTTCCTGAGTTCAATGCAAAAATCTCTCTCCTTCTTGAACTTGATTCTATTTTAGAGAAATGCTCTTGTTAGTTTTGCAATCGGACAATCATTGAGGTGCTAGTCTAATGGCATGGAATGTAACCAAAAGATGTGATGTGGGAACCCCTCCTCCAATTCCAGAAACAATTTCCTCATCTTCAGCTTTGAGGGCAATTTTTTTTGAAATGGGAGGCATGTTAGGACCTCTTTGTTCTAACTATTTCTATATAATTATTGTCTTGAATAAAACCTGTAGATACATATACTTTGTAAGTCTTCCCTTGAGCTAATTATAATAAACCCACATACAAGGGAAATAATAGTTAGCTAAGATAAAATTAGTATAAATAAAAGCCTAAAAGAGTGGAAAGGCATCTAAAAATTCATTTTATATTTATATTGCTCATAGGATGTTTCCCCTTGAAGAGGCCAAAAATATTATAATGCAATTTTGCTCTTTTTTTTTTATGCAACATGGTATTTTTCCTTTCATTTATAATATTATTTCAGGTATTTGCATTATTGTTCTAATCTATGTGGAAGGATCATAACATTGGTCTCATGACCACTTTCCTAGATAAGTAAGAAACAAATCACTGTGGTTATTTCTTCCATTGAAGCAGAGTATAAGGTAACATATGGAGCCATACACAAATCCATCTATCTACATCGAGTTATGAGTGATATGGATATTCCCCCAAATCAACCAACAACAATGTGTTGTGATAACCAAAGTGTTTTAAAGATGGTGAAGAATCCTATTGTGCATAAGGGTTTGAAACTCATCAAGGTTCATTGTGACTTCATAAAAGATAAGGTGAAAAATAATGAAATATAGACACAGTGCTTCCCCACTAAGGAACCACTTGTAAATATATTTACAAAGTCATTATTACATATCAAAATTTCTTATGTTAGAGTTGGACTCTATGTAACAGATAATTAGGTTGTGGGTTTTCAGTTGTACCAACCCTATTAAACTTTCGTTGTTATAAAAAATTTCTTTTAGGATTACAATCCATCTTAATACAATATCATTTTATGTTACTTCTTCATTAATTCAGTATATGTGATTGTGGTTACTTCTAAAAATGTGGGTTTTATAAGTAATACAATCATATGTAATAAATAATATTGTGGAATATTTTTTTATAATGCTTTGCCTTCTTATAAAATTTACCTGAAATGATTAATAGTAATTACATGTGGAAGTGTATTCTTCTAGCTATGTATGCATATGAATAAAGCCTTAGCAGGGATAGTAGTTACCTTATGCTTTCTTGTATAACTACAAGTGACAATTCATGCATGTGTTGTTGTGTGACTCATATTATTTGGTTTTGTATTGCAATCACCTTGTGTGTGTGTGTGTGTGTGTGTGTGTGTGTGTGTGTGTGTGTGTGTGTGTTTCTTAGTTTTATTGGATGTAGATTATGAATATGACAAAAAAGGGACCAGAGCAATCCATTCTATATAAGTGTTCATACATTCATGATAGGCCGCACAAGCATAATGAATGCTATAAACAAAGGAGACAAAACAAAAGGAGCTTATTGGAAGGAACCATGAATAGCTTGAGGGCATTGAAAAAGAGATCAAAACCCATCAAAAGTTGACAAAATGTAATAATAATACTAAATTATGAACATATAAAGACAATAATCCTGCAAGCACATGACCATTTTATAATATTTAGAGCACCGCAAACATTTCTTAATAAGGAAGCCTTCAATGAATTAAGTGCATACTTCATCTAGATAACCATTGTTTGGATTGAAGACCTCCCCACATAATAAAAGTTATGAGTTCACTCATTTTCTCACATCCAAATTTAACTACCCCTTTCATCAAACTTTTAAAAAAAACTTTCAATAAATTAAATGCATACTTCCATTAATATAACCATTGTTTGGGTTGAAGACCTTCCCCACATGTGGAGGTCGTGAGTTCACCCATGTGTTTTGTCACCTCCAAACTTAACTACCCCTTCCTTCAAACCAATGAAAGAAAAGTAATAGGTTCCTTTCAACGATTTTTCTTTGGCAATTTCTTTTAAATATCTCAAGGTTCAAATGAAGGGGATTGAGGGTATTTGTATGAGACACAGTTAAGTGCCTGCAGGCTTTTTTCTTCCAAAACTATCAGCATGGTGCTGTACGAAGGCTCACAGACCGGCCACAACATCATATGCCGTGTAATCACAACCGTTGTAGCCTTGGCATTCTGTGCAGTCATCATCGCTATAGTTTTCATAACTGTGTTGAAGGCCAAAATACCCCTGATTGCCATGAAATCGGTGCAAGTCCAAGGTCTTAACGTCTCTGATTATCCAGACTTAAAGCACAATACAGTAAGTTTTACAGTATGGTTGTACTTGGAAATCAAAAACCCTAACGTAGAAACCTTCAGATATTACAAAAACAGTGTTTATCTTCACTATTATGGAAGGCAGATTGCATTCAACTTTCTGCCGAGTGGAGAAGTAATGGCAGGGCAGACTGTATATCTGTGTGCAATTCTTAGAGTACAGCCCTTCTCTTTTCTTCCTTATGCAAATTTCATGGCGGATCCGAATTCTCAAAAGATTATACCCGTCGACTTGACTGTAAGTTTGGGTGGTTATGTCAGAGTGTTGCATTTTTTCACTCAGAATGTTCGATCATGGATTAACTGCAACTTTAAGATTGCAGTCGATGGAGTAACTGTATTGAGAATCGAGTGCTTGTAGTTGTATCCACTGTCAAATCTTTAATTTGGTTTATTGGATGAAATTAGTATTGAGAGATTTTCTGATCTTGTTGAGGTAGTTATAACGTTCATCGCTTCATCCCTTCTTCTTGGAAATGACATCAGCAATTTTAGTAAGTGATTTTTTAAGATAAATTATACAATTTTATTGCTAAAGAAAATATGATGAGATATTTTGTTCCAGGAGACTCGAGATATTTATGTTATATTGGTTAAATAATTTATTTAATTATATATAGATTTTTTTATTAGTTAAAATAGTTATTTTTATATGGGCAACGGGAGTGTGGGGGTGTATAGTCATTAAAATTATATATATATATATATATATATATATATATAGTTTTATATATTTTAAATACAGTTAGATGTTTTATTGGCATGTTTATGCATTCAATATCTATCCTTTTTCATATGAATGGGGTAGCCATGTCATGTTGGCACATTTTGCTTGCATCCAATGCTTTCGTCTTTGGTTAGTTCACACTATTTCGAGGGTTTAATGTGAAAAGAAAAATTTAGAGGGATTTGACATAGACAAAATCATTAGCACATTATTGTACTCCTTCATGGCAATCATCTATGCCTAGTGAATGGGTGCAATGTGTAGCTCTTTGTACCTTACCACCAAATTTGTTATCTATTCAATTTTAGGGTTTGTAATTTTTTGAGCAGGGTCATACATTGATGTTGAGTAGGGTTGTGTGATCATTGTGTGGAATTGACGGATATGCTGCATTATTTTATGTGTATTTTGGCCCTTGGCCTAACTCCCAAAAGTAGAAATAAAATAAGTGCATAAAAGTTTTCATTAACTCAAGGTGCTCCTTAAGGAGTTGAAACTAAAAATCCCACACACTTTGAATCAGAGTCAATGTAGTTATCTTGTATAAATGAGTGAAGTGTAATTGACAAAAAGGCTCCACCTTCTCTCCCTAGGCTCTATAATAATTTGTGTAATAGATAAGAAGAATATATGTCCTAATAACTTAGGACTCATTGTTTGCTTGATACTTGATATTTGAAGGTGATTAAGAATCAAAGTTGGCTCAATATGCAGGCTCTGTAATAATTTGTGTAATAGATAGGAAGAATGTATAGGCCAATAACTTAGGACTCATTGTTTGCTTGATACTTGATATTTCTTAGTAAATGACTAGGGATAAATTTGTATATATAAGGCTCTCATTGATAAGACGCATGATGGCCCACCATGAAATAGTGTGCTAGGAAAAATCAAAGATGTAGGAAATTTAGCCAAGGTAGAAGGACCCACAAAACATACGAGATGGAATCGACAAAATCAGTGAGTCACCCATTCTATACTAGATAGAATAAATGTTTTGAATTAAGATGAGGGTGCTTATAAATTGGATGATTAAGACTAGAAAGTTGGTGAAAAATGAATATGAGACTGATTAGATGAAACAAGACTTTAAAAAAACTAATATGGGTTAAAATGTGTATGAAAATAGTCAAATATATACATAATGGAAAAGGATCATATACCAAAAATAGGAGTCTACATAACACCCCTAATTTGATGTGCATATGAGATGTGAATTCATAAATTCATCAAATTAAAATAATGCACTCATTTAGGGAAGGATGGATAAAGTGATTGAATGATAAGGCAGAAATCCACCCACATACATCGATGTCTCTAGGTAAATTTGGATTACTCCTAAAAAAAATGCAATAAGTCAAAAATTGTAACATGTAATATTAGATATGGAAAACAAAATATAAATTAAAAATAATATGGGCATATGAACAAATACACCTGATGGAATGTGAACCATGGTGCTATATATAGTTTCTGAAACTAAAAAAACATATCACATTTTCTCAGCTACTAGAGCTTTTTTAATAAGTCCTAACAACTGAACTCTGCTTTTTTATCATGTAGATAGATACTTACTATTTGGACATTCTTGGTGCCTTCATTTCACAAAATTCTACTCAATTAAATAAATTAAATCAATATGTTTTAATCTAATTTTAGTTTAGTTTAATTACCATTAACAACAAGGTAAAATGATTTCACAAAGAAGATTTATCATTCTGCAATGTAAAGCAATAATCCCAGATCTATCCTAGTGTCTAAAAATATTAAGCATGTGAAAGGAAAATGTTGGATTGACAATCAAACTTGATAGTCACATATAATATGATTTTTGTATTTTTGAATGAAGATCTAGACCGTGCATGGTTGTCACTAACTATGTTCTGAATTTGAATCTCGATTTCATAAGAATGTGATTGGTGATTTCATCATTCATGTCTAGGGTAAGAATGGTGTTGACTATTCTAAACCACCATTCGTGTCTTCTTACACCAATTTTTTTATTGTCCTCACCTTCAAAATCTAAATTTTATTGTGTCACTTCACAACGTGATGTTGTGCATGTTGTACTTGTGTTTTGTATAATTGATGGGAAAAAGTGTATATATTTTTTATTTTCAATGATTTTAACCTATTAAATATTGTCATAGCTCACCACATGTATTTTATGCCCCCTATCCATATACTAACTAAGAGAAATGAGATACTATATCATTCTTCAGTCAAAGTCTTGCCACAAAAAACATAATGCAAATCGAGAAGAGAAGAAGTAGTTGGGTTGAGAAACCATAAAGGGGTTTCAACAAGTATCTTGCATGCTTTGATTAAAAAAAAAATCCAAACATCAAAAGGACACAACCATGAGTAAAAGGTCCCAAAAAAATAAATATAATGAAAATGGTGGGCCTATTGTTTCCTCCCATGGAATAATCGATAAAATTGATGTTTCTATTCCAGAAGAAGAAACAAATATATATGTGGGGATGATAGAGAAAAGAGGCCCATGGGTAGGAAAAGAACAATAAAATTGACAAATATAAGAAAAGAGGACCACCATACAATACATAAATCCCTAATTTAAAGCAATATTCCGTATGCACAAAATAGTACCAAAATATATTGTGATAACAAGGGTTATATCAAAATTAAGTGTTTCCATAATATCCTTACTTTGACGTACATATGTGAATGTTGTATGCATATATTAAAGTAAAATGATACATAATTGAAACACATACCTTGAATTACTATAAAAAGAGAAAAAGGAAGCTTTTTGTAATTAATCTATCTACACCTTAGTTGTTTTACCTATCAACAATGGCCATTTGTCAACAAGTATTCAATATTATATTTGTTGATTGTGAGCATTTGAAAATTGAAATTGAAATATAAATTAACTTAGGAACAAATAAACCTATTATGTATACAAGGCACATGTTGTCATAACTTTAAAACTAATGGTTACTGATATGTTCATTTTGTTTACCTTTTTTTTTTGCAAGTTCTAAACATAATCACTTCTCTAGAAATTTTGACAACCAAATTTACTTTTTGAAGTAGACATTTTTGCTCTAAGTATTACTTTTTAAAGTAGATATTTTTGCTCTAAGTAGAACACCCAAAATTTTATTAGTAGTTTTCACTCAATAACAATTGAATGAGAAGTTTTATGTAAGATTTGAACAAAGTTTTTTGGGTTTGGTTTGACCCACAATAATTTTATTATTTACATAATTTTTATATTTTTTTACAAATAATATTTTATTCATAGTTAAATATATTGTGTGATTTATATAGAAAATATTACATACTAGAGGATGGAATTATAGCAAGTATGATTTATGTAATATTTGAACAAAGTTTGATCCACAATAATGTTATACATTGTGTGATTTATATGTAAGATATTACTTACTAGAGGATGGAATTATAGTAAGGATGGTTTATATAAAATTTGAACAAAATCTGATTCACAATAATTCTATTATTTACATAATTTTTATATTTTTTTACAAATAATATTTCATTCATGCTTGAAAATATTGTGTGATTTATATGTAAAATATTACAAGAATATTTGATGGTTTTTGTGTAATAATTTTTTTGTGGTTTATAATGATGAAGAAAGACATGCAAAAGGTTTGTTTAGGTTATAGGTTTTAGTAGAGTAGCTTGTTTAAATTGTCATACATTCTTTTCCAAAACCCTTTGTGGTTTTAAATAATGTTTGCATTGTTTGTAAAATGATCTCACTTTTTTTTCATTATAAAGGTTTCACTCAAATAATTTTTTCATTGTATGACAATGTGCTCATTATTTTTTTTTTCTGGCAATTTTTTTTTGGAAAGGTATTTTTTCTAAGAGTTTTATTGGTTGAAATGATTTTATAATTATATGGAGAATTTTTAAATTAATAAAAATAGTTTTTTTTTTGGTCAATAAAAATTTATTGTATGAAAAATATTTAGGTCTATAATATTCATAAATATATATTAAAAACCCTCTTTTTATTAATTTTAATGGTTTTGATTGAGTGTTTAATGCTTATCACTGGAATAGGTGTGTTGACATGCATATGTATTAAATATTTTGCTTCACATTCAATTGGGTGGATATATCATGTTGGAATATCTTGCTTTCATTCAATAGCCTCATCTTTAGTTATTTTCACATCATTTTTAGGTTTTAATATGTAGAGAAATATCTAGAGGGCTTCAATATAGAAAATATCATTGGCACATTACTATACTTCTCCATGGTGGATATCTTTGACTTGTGAATGGGTGAAATATGAATCTCTTTGTACCCTACTACTAAATTTGACATCGACTCAATTTTAGGTTCCAAAAGTTTCTATGAAGGTGCACACATTGATTTTGAGTAGGTTTGTGCGATCATTGTGCATAATTTACCAGAAAAATGTGTTATTTTGTCTCTCTTTTGGTTTTTTACCTAACCCCAAAAATTATAAATAAAGAAAATGTATATAAGGTCAGCTAATTTGTTCTACCCATTGAGAATCAACATCTAAATATCCTACACATTCAAGAGGACAATCAATGTAGTTATCTTGTGCAAGTGTGTAAAGTGTAATTCATAAAGGGATCCACCTTATCTCCCTAAGAAATATTATTCAATTAAATAAAAATTAATTTACAACCTATTTTAATACAATTAGACAATCACAAGGCTTGAAGGTGATTAAGAATAAATTTTGGATTAATCTAGATGCACATTGGTAAGTTTTATAATAGAAACAAATAAGAGGGTTTGTTGTTTTATTGATACTTAATCCCTCTTGATAAATTATTATGTACAATTTGTATATATAAAGCTATTTAGGATAAGACATGAGATGGCCCACCATGGAATAGTGTGCTAGGAAAAATCAAACACGTATAGAATTAAGCCAAGGTATAAGGACCCAAAAAAATACAAGGGATGGAATCAATGGATTGCCGATTCAATACATGAAAAATTGGTGGTCCACCCATTCCTTACCAGGTAAAATAAATGCTAAAAATGAAGATGTGTCTAGTTATAAATTAGATGAATAAGACTTATGAGTTGATAAAAAATGAATCTAATAATATTTAGATAAAATAAGGCCAAAAAGAGTCTATTTTACGTTGAAATGTAATCAAAAATAGCCAAATAAATACAAGTAGATCAAGTGTGATAAAATATAGATATGACACAAATTGATAATATCTTTTAAAAATAAGGTGTCTATATAATACCCCTATTTTGATGTTCATGTGATATGTGAACATATGTGTGCATCAAATTAAAATTATAAATTGAAACATGCATCTGCACTTATTCAAGAAGGATGGATGAAGTGATTAAATTCTAAAATATTTTTCCATCCACATGTGTTGATATCTATTGCTAAATATGGATTTCTCCTATAAAAGAATGCAATAAGTCAAATGTCATAACATGCCTTTTTGGATATAGAAAATAAAATGAGCATATGAATGAATACACCTAATGGTATTGGAGCCATATTATCGTGTTTGGTATCTAAAATTGTTAAAAAAATCTTCTCATACTTTTTTTTGGTGCTATAAATTTTAGAGTAAGTTTTAACAGATCAACTCCATTTTCTGATCAAGGAAGTAGATACTTATTGTTTCACCATTCTTAGCACCTTCATTTCACTCAATTATATTTAATTCTCTCAATTTAATTAATCTATTTTACCCTAATTTTTTTGGTCAATTACCATTAACAAAAATTAAAATGATTGCAAAAGGAATATATTCAATTCAATAATTTAAAACTATAATCCTAATTTTATCCTAGTGTCTAAAAATAGTTAACATCCTAAATCAAATTGATAATTTAAATTGAAATATAAGTAAGTGTAAGGGAACATTCATACTTGATATGATTTTTTTTTTTAGATGCCGATATGGAGTATGTAGGCATGTAGTTGACTATATGCCACATTTGAAATTATGATTCCATAGTAACATGACTAGTTCTTCCATATTTTGTCTATGGTAAGAATGGTGTTGATTTTTTTACACCACTATTTGTGTCCTCTTTTACTAATTTTATACTATGTCCACTTTTAAAATATTAATTTTCTTGTGTCACCTAGTAGCTTAATGTTGTGCCTGTCTATACTTGTGTTTCGTAAAATTGATGGGAAAAGGTGTCTAATTTTTATTTTCAATGTTCTTGACCTATATTTTCACAAAAAAACATAATGCATAAGGATAAAATAAGAAGTAGTTGGGTTGAACAACCATAAAGGAGTTTCAACATATATAACACATGCTTGAAACCCTTGTAGATCATGTGTAATATGAATGTAGAAACCAAGTTATGTATATTAACCTCCTCTTCCCTAAGTGTGAGATAAAACTACATACAATTCACCTATGTATTATTTTGGCACAATATGTAATATATAATTAATGTAAGTTTTTGAGTAGTGATGAATTAATGTTGAATGATCTTATACTTAAAAATAATAATGATTGTCAATAGAAACCATTTGCAAACTTCTTAGGAACATCATTGATGCTTATTTTCTTCTTATTTTAAAATTATCATGGACAATTTTTATTTATAATATTCTCATATTTGAAAGACTTTTTGGTGCATAAAAATTAATTAATGAAAACACAGACAACTGACAAACATATCCAAACACTGAATGGACATGACCATGGGTGAAAGGGCCCAAAAAATTAAAGAAGACATAAATGGTTGGACTACCATTTCCTCCTATGGTATAATTCATGGGATTGTTGTTTTTATCCCAAAATAAGAAACAAACACATACATAGAGAGGATAAATAAAATAGGCCCATGGAAAAAACACGAACAAGAAAAAAATGACAAATAAAATAAAATAGACCATGAGATCATATAAATGAGGAGGAAAGATATGAAAATAGACAAACAAATGCCAATAATACCCTATTTCAAGGTGATAACCTATATGTAAAATATAGTACCAGAAATACTCAGATAATAAGGCTTGTATAAAAATTAGGTGTCTACATAAGGTTCTTACTATAATGTGTATATGTGAGTGTTGTATGCATACATTAAAGTAAAATGGTATATAATTTAAGAACATACCTTGAATTACCATAGGAAGAGGAGGAGGAAGTCTTTTTTCATGTATCCATCCAAACCTTTTATGTTTTACATTTTAATATACCTGTTAACAATGATCATTTGTCAAAAAGTAATCAATATCATATATGCTCATTACAAACATTTAAAAATTGAAATTGAAAGTGAATTTTAAATTTTAATGAGAATAAGAATAAAAACACCTAATCTATATGCTGACCACATGCTACCATAACTTGAAAAATAATGCCCACTATTATTTTCATTATATTTTTAAAAAGTATAACAAAAGCTAAACATAACCACCACTTATTTGGGAGTTTTGACAACCCAATCCACTTCTTGATCATGGAAGTGGATAATTTTTCTCCAAGTAGAGCACCCAAACTTTTCTTATTATCTTTTGTTAATAGCATCTTTTAAAACATTCATAAAAATTCACTGATATATGCCCACCCTTTGAGGTGAGGTATTGAATAACATGTTCCTACAATCACTAATAGTAATATAATAGATCTACAATTACCATGTGTAATAATATTGTATATATTCAATACCATTTTGAAAATTGTATAAAAAACATGTGATTGTCATAAAAATTGCATGTAAATACCCATAGTAGGATAGTTAGGAAACTACTATTATCTAGGTGTTATGTTGCATAGGATATATAACATTATATAACACTCAAATGTATAAAATACTATTATAGTGAGTGTCAATGTCATGTCACTTAGGAAATATAACATCACGTAAATCTTAATACATAATATATTACTTTAGTGAGAATTAGTGTGTAGAAATGTATCATCATATAAGGCTCAATAGGTGGATACATCCTCCAATTAGGATGAAGTCATGATGGAGGTAAAAAAATGACCCAATGTATTAAAGTAGCAAAGATGGACCAATATCCATGTGTTAATCATGTAATACATATAACTTTACTATCCATAGATGGATGCATCCTCATATAAGGATGTTGTTATGTGGGATAAAAACATTCCTTGATGCATCCAAGTGGTTTGTTAGGTGAGGAAAGCATCTGAAAAATTTGGTAATGTGTTAGATTTTTTAAGAAACTTATTGAAACATCATAAATCATGTATGTTCAATTTCAAACCTCTCCTTACCCCTAGACAGTCTATGTCTCATTTTTCCCCTTGCTTGCCTAGACTTTGTTATAGGTGTATACAGGGATCTTAGGACCCTGTGTAGACTTGTGTTTCCATTAAAAGGGTTTTATGACACCAATAAAATTATATTTAAGGTTTTAATTCACTATTTAACTAATTTATATCTCCTATTCACTATATTAATGCACTTTATCACCAAATTGGGCCCCTGCCTATACCCTAACTAAGACCTCCTACCTGTAGGTGAACTGAGACCTTATCCACTTCGTCATGGTGTTACTAGGTTATTTTAAACCTATTTTGTGTCATATAATTATATATTCAATTTTAAAATCACTTGTATGTTCTTGAGATCATGAATAGGTCTCCTTAGATTGAGACACTCCTCTTAGGACCCTGCTAAATTGAGACAAAATAGGGTTTGTTATAGATCAAGATGGGGTTGTGAGAATTTGTTTGAGGTGTGGGGAACGAACTTGGAATTAGATTGAATTAAAAACATGTATTTTTTACCTTTTAATCACCTTGGATATCTTAGGATCAACTTGAAACTCATGTTAACACTTAAATGAGGTAACCTTGCTTGACTGCTATAGGTTACCATTTCATGCTTGTAGGAGTCGTGTAGGCGGTCATGGGCATGTACAATATTCTAACTTGACCCTTTATTGATGAATTTAATTTAATATTATCTACTTATACTAATATAATTATTCAATTCATGTCCTTATGCTTGGTAATGTTCTTCAAGGTGATAAAAGGCCTTTTTACCACTACAGGCCTATAGACATCATTAAGGTTTTTCTGTGTGTTTTTAGATGTGTTTGAGGCTCTAAAAAAACATCTTGATCTTGTCCTTTACTCCTCAAATTTGTAAGGGTATTTATTCTATGGTATTTTTACAAGTTTCACCCTTTTATATGTCTTAAAACCTATTGAAAATATGTTTTAAAAGGTCCACCAAAACCTCTTAGAGCTCCATTTTGCTCCTTTAGGGATTCCATCTCTAAACTCAGTCCTTGGCCTTCCAATTGGTTCTATATTTCCATTTTGTCTTCTAAGGACTTGTATATATCTAACATGTTTTCCTTATGATGGAGATGGTAAAATATAATGTGACATCCTTTTGACCCCTCTATACAAATCTCCACCTCATGCTCAACCACCTATAAAATGTTATTTTGAGAAGCAAAAGAGTAGACTAAGTGTGAACAACTAGAGCCATGAGTATAAAATAGACTCTCATGACATTTATGAAATTAAAAATCCTATTCAAGAAAAAGCAAGGAGTTTTGACACATATCCATCTCCCCTTACACTAGCATGACATCAGCAAGAGCCTGTAAGTGCATGTTTTGGGCAAAACATGTGGGCAGAGCATAAAATTGAGATAAAAATGCTAGTGAACAATCTCAAATCTACCCAAATTCCATTTTAACTCCTCAAGTATGTAACCTCCATATTTTTAAACTTGGAACCAACTTTAAAACCCCTATTACAACATGAAAATCACCTATATATACATGGAATTCAAAAGACAAGGGCATTTCATGACTGAGATAGCTTGGGACATGATCACATGGTCAAATCTATACCTCCTTTAACATTCCAATGGAAAATAACTCAACCTCCAAATTATTTAAAATCCAAGACAACTCCATTACCACTTCATATATAAGATGAACAAACTTATGCATGGAATTCAACTAAAACTAGACATAAAGTGGGTAAATGAAGAAAAACATGCTTGCAAGCTACTCAAGGAATGCCATGGTGAGATAAAAACATGAGAGGAGGTAGTGATATGGATCAAGAACTTTTGAAGCACAATTTCACATATTTATGAGACCCCTATACAAGAAAAACTTAGTAAACAAAAAGCACCTCAGCTAAAACTACTCATGGTGATAACCCTTGCATCATAGGCCAATTTTTGCTCATAAAAACATCATGAATCATGAAAAAAAGAATTTATACCATATTATAAGGAATAAAAAATAATATATATATATATATATATATATATATATATATATATATATATATATATATATATATATATATATATATATATATATAACATCTCTAATTGGCTCGTATGGATTTGGTAGAATTAGAGCAAAACCTATAGGGTGCACCAAATAACTATCAAATCTACATAGTCAACTTGTTAGTGATTTTTCATAAAGAAAAATTAATAATTTATAAATTTATTTATATTAAATTAATATATTGGAGTTTAAAACAACCTCCCAACATCATTTTATTTGAAACTACTTATGCTTCTCGTACTGAGCAAAAGCCTGAGGGTCACTCTAGTCTGCTAAGAAGAGCAAGAAATATAAAAAATAATTTTGTCCTTAAAATGAATATTTAATATCAAAAAAATAATATATATGAGTTTTATAAATATTGGGAGACCCCCCATGATCTTCCCCACTTAGCACACTTCCCAAAAATCTATACAAGTGCCCTTTTATCCCTTTTTCAATTGATTTTTGAAGTTTCAATTAGAGAACCTATAAAATTTTGATGTAACTAACATATTTTACACTCAAAATGACTTATTTGACATTTTACATAAAGTATATACATCTAATCACCTTGGTAAATGTGCCATTTGCCTTAATGACTCCTACAAAAACATAAAATGACCCCAAATAGACAAGTTGACTAAAATAACTAAAACAAAAGCTAAGATAACATTAAATGACATAATATAACAAGTAATACTTCCTATTAAAACATATTAGGACCCCTTCAAATGTTTAAAATCAATTTCTTTTGCCTAGGGGTGCCCAAATTTGACCAAAAAGTCAAATTTGGTCAACATGTACCACTTTGTAAATTGATTATTTCCCTTAAGTTGAATTTATTTGATTAAAAACTATGCCTTAAGAGGTGGAATGGTTTCCCTAACATCCCTTTATGGCTCTTATTTTTTTATTTTAATGTCTTCACGTGTCTTTATTGGATTGACATTAGGTGTCAATTTCACATCTAAAGTAAGAGTCTTATGATGAAGAGCTTGAAATATGTCACACGTGTCATAAATAAGCTCCAATTTGAGAGGATAAATGAGACTTATAATACATATGTATCGTATTTCTAGATTTGTTGATTGATATATCAATTGGTGCATACAAGATTTGAATTGTAAGATATAGTCATAAGTTAGCTCTAAATTTCCTTGGTCAAGATAAGGTAAACATTCATATGCTACCATTGTTCCCTTATTATTAATGTATCACATTGAAAATGTCTCTTTTAACTCTAGATATGTACATAAAAAACCACTAGGCAAGGAATGAAACCAATGCAAAGCTTTTTCAGTTAAACATTTTGGGAACATTTTTAGTAAAATTTGACCACCATCTATTTTTATCAAAATTGGAGATTAAGGGAGTATCAATATAATTAAGATAAATAAATGAGTAAATCAAAATGTGTCAGTTATAAAATAAATACACATGACTAGTGAAACTTACTATTTTTATGAATATGTTAAAAGGGGAAAATACTAAGAAAGAGATGACATAACTAGAACTCAAATATGCAAGACTACAAAAAATACTATGTAATTGACTACAAGACCGTGTGAGGTCACTATGAATGAGGGACATGGCTCCATTTTATTTTTAGATAAGGCCACATTATTTAGACAAGGTCGACCCACACAAGTGTTTATAGGGTACACCAATGTCCATTAGGGTTTTTTCCCTCTATGAAAGTTATATCTAGTGTGCCTTCACTTATAGGTCTTGTGTATATTTAGGGTCACTCAATTCAACGTGGGAGCCATTATGTGCCTTATTATTCACATAAAAACATATCTCAATGGAAAATATGGGATAAATTGAATAAAAGGAAAAATGGGTTAGACGCTGAAGTTGTGCTTAACCTCAACACCTCGTGTGTTAAATGTTGCCTACATACCAATATTTAAAAGAGGTATCAAACTCCATTTATTTATCCCATGTTACAATGGTGTGTTTTAAATATTAGTGTAATATTATATGTTTGTGTAATCTTGGTGTAATTAGGTGCTTGAACAATCACTTGTGACCTTACTATTGTATTCATACCGAGCTCAAGGCTACTTGGCCTGTATGAACTCATAAGTGGGAAGAATAAGTGATTTACTCTTAACATGTAGTTAGATATTTTAAAATTTGAAATAGCGGTAACCTCTTTCCATTTAGTGAATAAATGAATAGAAAATATGCTTATATAGTGGTATTTTTAGGATTTCCTTGAATGTGACTTACAAAATGTGTGGGATGCAATATTAAGTGAATTTTAATTTGATCAACTAGCTATTATTTGATAGGAGGATTAAACTGATGGCTTTAGACACTACCAACTAATGGGATTTCCCTGAATGAGTGGCCTTTTTTGAGTAGTAGAGACAACTAAATTAGAAATGTGAATCAATCCAATAATGAGTCTAGGTTATTGGGAATGAGGAATACAAATATTCAGTGTTAAAGTTACCTAAGGGTAAGGATCATCTACATAGAAGTAGAGGAATAATAGTTTAGAATAATGTAATTGAGCATAGGTTAAGTGTGTACAAGTAATAGTTACAAGTGCATTTTTAGCATTGAATCTTAATTTTAATGTCTACACCATCACATTTTCCATAGAAGCTCTAAAATATCTAATATGTAAATACAAATAATTGCTTATGTCAAACATAAAAAATGTAGGTATATAGAAGTTGTGGGGTAATGGGGAATTTAAAATTATGCACATAACTAGGTTTCTATATATATATCATTAGAATCAACCCAAGTGTGGTAAGTTTTGCTCTCTAGGGTGAGTGATGTATTGTGTTGCAAGGCACCCATAACATGCATTAAGGAAATGACTTCTTGGGAAGTTATATTAATATTTTTGAGAGGCTCATTCAATGATTATATCTTATTATTATAAGTTGCCATAAGTACACTATTGTGGATAAGTGAAGGAGGTCTAGGTAATTTTTTCTATATTAGGCATAGGTTGAGAAGGATCATCACACTCATCTATAGCTTGTTCTTCTATATATTTACATTAAAAAAATGTATCATTGCATACCATTATATTATCATCACATTTTGTTTCAATAAAAAGCTCATTTGGAGGGATATTTTGGCATTATATATCAAGAGCAGATAACTAATTCACATGAGTTTTCATTATTTAATATTTCTAAAAAGGAATAAAGAATCTCCCTTTCTATACATTTGCTTTCCATTTTTATATAAAGATAAGGAATCTCACATTCATCACATTCTTTTTCCATTTTTAGAGAAAAATCAAGAATTTCACATTCATCACATTATTTTCCATTTCTAGAGAGAAAGTAAGAATTTCACATTCATAAAATTATTTTTTAATTTCTATATATATATATATATATATATATATATATATAGTATGAATTTCACTTTCATCACTTTATTTTTTCATTTCTAGAGAGAGTATGAAATTCACATTCATTACATTCTTTTTTCATTTCAATAGAGAGAATAAGCTTCACATTCATCACATCATTTTTCCATTTCTAGAGAGAGAAGGAATTTCACAGGCATCACATTATTTTGTCATTTATACACAAGAATTATGATTTTGCATTTTATAGTGATTAATGAGATAAAATGATGTGGCAAATTTAAAAGATAATTGAGGTGTATTAGGAAGGGCATCTTCACTTATTAGTTCATAAGCTATGGTAGAAACATGTATATGTTCATTAGTATCTTGATTATCTTATTCTATTGTATAATTTGTAGAAAAATGCATAGAGGAAGTATGAGAAGAAAGTTCTTCTATTTATTTATTAGTGGGTTAAATTTCTTATTCACTGAAGTCTTCACTATCATAACACACCTCTTGTTTATCATCATTAGAATCATATATTGAATTACCATCATAATCCAACCATTCATTATCATATTATTCATGTATTAATATCAAGACTGACCATAGTCTTGATTATAAGGAATTGTGTTTTGATCAAATATGAAGTTCACAGGATTATGGTCACTAGGTATTTATAATTGACTATCCATTTTTTATTATTAGGCCTTAGAAAATTTATTATAGAATAATTAAATATTAATCTAAGTAAATAAATAAACATTAAATAATAAGTTATATTTGAAACACTATGAAGGATGAAACCCTAAAGGAGGACCTAGGGTTTAAGCACTCTTTGATATTTATATGAGTTCACCAATATGTTTTAACCTAATTTGGATTAATGAGTTAGATTAATATAATTAAGATATAACTTTGAAATATAATTCACATCAATAGATATGATAAAAAATATACTAAATATAATAGTTATTTATTGGTAAGGGATAAATTAACTCTTAACTTATTTTTTGTGCAGATTCAAAGCTTAATCATTTGATTTATGCATCTGTACAACTAACCTATATGCAACATGTCTTCGTTTATTCTACTTTGGTTTATCATAATAGATATAGGTGATATCAATATTTTTTATTGGCTGTAGTGGGAAAAACTAATTCTATACAGAGTAATTGAATGTTTATTTTTGAAGCAATGCCACTGTACATGTGATGATAGTTTTTACCTTTATCTCTTTCGAAATATTTGATGGAGTAACTATATATTAAATACTAATCCTACATAATAGATATAATATCAAATAGGGGCGTCATGTGAAAGGGTTGACTTTAACTAACCCTTATCAATCCCTATTGAAATACCATGTGCTGCACTATATTTATAATACTCTGAAGAGGGCTCAAACTCAAATGTAGTTCTCCTAGGATGTGTGTGTGTAATTATGTGTGCAATCATATATTCCATTTCTCCTATTTTTATCTTAGTACAAGTTTAGAGAGTGAATTGACCCTTTGAAACTTGAAAATTGGATCTATTAGTTTTGTAAATGTAAACAAGTGATCTTGTATAACTCTTAGAATGCATGTGTGCTTGTCCCTCAATGTCTTATAACAGCTTTGTATATATATGAGACTCTACTTTTCAATTAAGGAATTAGTGGTGTACGAAATCTGAAAAAAGAAGTTGAAGTTTGCCTAAATAATGGTCATAAATGAAATATACCCATAATAAATTAAAATGAGGCACATGTCACTTTCACTATTTATGTTTAGTATTAATAGTCAAGACTGACCATAAATATTAGAATCAACCCGAGGCTTAATGGACTCCAAGAGTGACAAGAAGGGCCATAGATCTTTGTAATATTTTGTGTGAATTTTATTATGATGGTTTAAGGGGGTCATGCAACTAAATAAAATATATAAGATAATCAAAATATTAATATAACTGTGTCACTAAGTACTTAGTTGGTGGTTTGAGATCTATATATGCAAAATTGATCAAAAGTATGAAACAAGGCTTGTACTAAATTTGGATATCTACAACTAGTGAATGGTTTTATTGATTATTGGTGAATGGTCCTAAAAATACTAGAAGCATGACAAATGGCATCAAATAATCCATTACAACAAAAATAAAATTACAACCACCCTTTATTAGGAATGGTTCTCCTATACAATCATTACTCTTAATTTTATGGCAAAGATTCTATATTTAATTATTAAGTTAAATTTACATTTGAATGAGACCTCCTATCCCTTAATTATAATTATAGTTTCCCCCTCCATGGGACCCCTATCTAAGGATCCAACACATGACCTCCTATTATTATAGTGACCAATTTAATTAAATTCACTACTCTTTCAAGTCATAGGTGGTGGAAGCTTATAAATAGATTATTTTTCATTTATTGTATATATTTATTCATAATAGCTGTATAAGGGGATTATTTTTCCATTTAATTTATATATTTGTTTACGTTAGATGCACATCACATATTCCTTATTGTGTGAGAACCATAAAAAATATTTGAAACCCATCATACTATGAAGTCAATGATTTCAATAATCCCAAGTTTAAACAAATGATCTTTATCCAATGCAAGAAACCATTAATTACAATTTACTCTAGGATGTTGATCTAGAAGGATTTGAAATCTTGGATGACTTATGGTACATGTGTGCTTTGAACTAGCCACACCATTAACTTCAAGACACTTCCAATCATATGTGGTCATATTATTAAGTCCTAACTCTTTTGCAATCACATTACATAACAAAAACAATGTTAACCCTATTTTGTGTAGTTGTAATAACATGTTTCCAAAAAATAACCAAAAAAAACACTTGAACCTTCTCATGATGAATGGTCTTGATTCTTGTAACATCACAAATATATCTTTATCTTATACACTTTTATAATAATTTATTTTATCCATTATTTTTAACACATAACAATCTCAATAATATTCGTGCATATAGAAGACTCCTACAACACACATCTGGCCTCTAAAATAATTATATATAAATTTTTGTATCATAATATTGAATTTACAATTTTGGCATGGTGTCTTATTGCTCATTTATTTATCCTTTTATATTATTGATATTTTACTCTATACCCAATTTAGAAATCACAATGGGAAGCTTTGGCAAATTTAAAATAATACAACTTCTATAATGTAGGGGGATATAGATCCTTTAAGTAGGGAAGTAATGAGAGGCCCTTCTTAGGGAGTAACATGGGTTCTTGGTTGAGGTAGATGGTATAAATAAATAGTTTACAGGTAAGAACATTGGTGTAAACATATAAATTTAATTAAGTGCTTGAAAATGTTTAAATTTTACATCCTTCCTTCACTTGGTCTATTCACCATTTCCTTAACTCATAATCTATAGTGGGAGCCTCCACTGTCTTAAAAACACTAATAATACCATACATACATTCATATTTCATCCATATTCAACCTAAATGTTCCTATTAGACCTTTTATAGTAGTCTTTGTCCTTCTTGAATAGGTCTGTGCTAGGTTAGATAGGGTTGCACTATGGCCTTATCCACTAGCAATACTTTGTCCCATATGATCCAACAGTCCTTTTTTAAATTAATACATTTCATAATGACTCTCCCATGTATTTTTTAAAGTTTGTTAACAAAAAAATTCCAAATATTACCCTATATAAGCACATCATAGCTACTTAAAGCAAACACTCGACACATATCAATCAATTGGAAATTCTACTATATAGTAAGTAAAAGAGCACTATTTATTCTAATTTCATTTGTTATGTATTCTAACAGTCATAGGCAAAGTCTAAATATCTTTTATTTTAGGTTAAGGACATCCATTATCAAGTATTTCAATCAATGTTATAAATATATTCATTTTATTACACAATCATAGATCACACACTCACCCTATGAGGGAGATCTACATCGACCTGAGGCCCATTTGAGCTATGTAGACAATACTCAAATTATACAAGATTGTTTGAGGACAACTCAATTATTCCCCTTAACCAATTTAACCCTTTTAAATTTTATCTCTATCTTTTTTATCATGTTTTTAGGAATATAGAATGTAGAGTAATATTAATGAAATAAAGATAGAAATAAAATGCAAAAAACACAACACAAGAGAGACATAAATTTAACGTGGTTCACCTAAAATGGAAAACATCCACATAGAAATCACTAGTTCTCTTTTTAGTCCAACAAATTAAGGGATAAAACCTGTAGTACATCCATTAAAATCTCCTCTTCACTAACACTTTATGTGCCATCATGATTATAATGCCCTCATATCAAAAGAGGGTTACGTATTATGTAAAAAATGCACCAACATAATTTATACCATTAGATCTATGACCTAATATTGAATGGTTCAGATTTACTATGAAATTATAATATTTTACAATACGTTTTTCATAAAACCATGATAACCTTAGTGGGGGGGAGTTTCCCCCCACACCCCCTATTGGGAACTGAGCATTATAATAAGAAAATGATTTACCATCCAACACATGTAGGAGCTAGGGTTTTATCTTTTGTAGGTATTTCATATGACATATCAACACACACAATTTATTAGTGAACCCTTGTAGACAATCACGTAGATCTATATCTATAAACTAGGTGCACCGTCAACCATGACATGACTGTAGTCATCAGACAAGGCTACAATGTATCCCTATCCTCCTAAATTTGGTCATGACACATTACACATTTCCTTTCAATATTTTTTTACTCATAGTTCACCTACATAGTCAACATAAGATCTATTTTAGGGAGGTTTACATATTTGTAGGCTAATTTATTATTTTTAGCGAATTTCTAATTCTATATATTTTATTGTACTCTATTTTATATTATTTATATCAATTTCAATAGTTTATATCTATTTTTTTGATGAAATATATCTATATATTAACTTAACAGAAATATACAAATAATTCATAAAAAAATAAAAGCAATATGAAAGCACGTCATGTCACACTAGGTAGAGCCTAGGAGAAAAATCAAAAGTATCATAATCTAGGCTAAGCCTAGAAACAAGTCACAAAGTCATTAAAAAAGATAACTTTTATGTAGTAAGAGTAAGGCCAGAAGGTAAAGAGTCCATATCATTATGACCCCTGCCTGAGCTTGGCAAGTCATTGCCATTTAGAATAGGCTTGTGGCCAGTAACTTGGGTAGTGTCTGTGTCATCATCTTGTACTTTTATCCAAGTGGGTGAAATGGCCAAATAAAGCATAGGGAAATTATCCATCATATCTATTCAGACTCCAAGTGGCACCCCTCAATCATTTGGGTGCGAAGGAGGAAGAGGAAAACCTTAGCCATCCTACCCAGTAGGGGAAGGAGGTAGTGGCTATCACCCTCAGTACTACCTAGGAAGGGAAATACACTAGTATAAGGTGTCATTATGAGACCAATTCCTAGAATAGATGTGAGGATGCCCACCACAAGGTGATCAAGGTACTCTATCATCCAATATGGGATCTTTAGGCAGAGAAGGTAGAACCTGAGCCATAACACAAGGAGCATCTCCCTAATTGGAGAGGAGATCCTAAAGATGCCCAAGCTCCATAGCCACTTTATTGGCTTGGATTTGAATCTAAAAAAAAACATTGGAGATGATAGAATATTTTGTGCAAAGAAAAAATATTATAATTAGCATAAGCATGATTAAACACAAAATTATTTCTTTCTTTCCAAATCCAAAAGAAAATCTCCACTCTAAAAGTATGCTTTATTTGTATGTATTTGAAGGGCATCATGGGTTTGTTTCCAAAGGAATAATTTGGGTTGGAAAGGCCTAAAAATATCATGGATCCAAGTCTAGACCCTTTGAGCTTTGGAACAGTCCTAGAAGAGATAAGGAAGCGTATCAAGGTGGCCATAGAAGGGGTAAGTAGGTAGGTAGACTCCAAGTTGGATAAGTCTTCTATCAATAGGCAAGCCTTGGTGCAGTATACACCAAGTAAAATGAGCATGCTTGAGCTTCACATAAGCCTCCCAAATAGTGTTGAAACAAAATCTCCACATTTTAACAGATGAGTGCAGCCCCTAGTGGGTGTTAAGCTTGTCAACCATGGGCAAATGGTGGGTGATCCATGCATAGCCAAGCCTTATATCTATTTATTTGAGTTAGTTTAAATTTAAAATAGATTAAACATTTTAATGAACCCATTATTTTTAGGACATTGCTTACTATTTTCTTGATTTATGTTTTCGGATTTCATTCAAATTTCTATAAATTTTTGACACTAAAATAAAACAACCTTCAACCTTGGATATAAATCCAACACATAATAATTCAACTTATTTGACCTTGGATTTCATCTAACACCAAATAAATTTATCTTTTCACCTTGGGTAAATATGAAATTGAAGCTCTTTTTTGACCTCGAGTTGAATTTTTTTGATATCTATACACAAAAATATTTTACTTTTATTTTCTATTTGTTTGTGCTTGTTTTTATATATTGTGTTTCGACAATTTTAAAACTACTTAGTGACTATGAACAAGGGTTAAGTGGTGATCTATTTATAGACATCATAGCATGAGAGGTTTACCCTAATACTCAACCATTTTATAACACTAAATAGAGAATTTAGTTTTCACGTACCTCATGGTACATCAAAAATGCTTAGAATCCCTTGTTTATACCATAGAAAGCCTATTTTAGCTATTTTATTTGTGGTGCACCTAAAAAGCGTGTATCAACTAAATAATTTACTCTCATTATACCCTTAGGAATGAGGTTAATAGACTAAAAACATGGTTTTTACTTTGTAGATAGTGCTTTGAAACATTAGGCCAACACTAATCAATGAATGAGTAAGTATATATTGAGATCCCACACAATCATTTAACTCCTTGCCTAGATCGCCCTTATACCTTGATTTTTTGTATTGTATTCATAGTCATTAGCATCTTTTGTTCATACTTTTTACACCAAGATGTGTTCATATAATGGCATCCAAGGGAGGTGGTTGGAAGTTGTAATGGCGTATGAATGTTAGCATTTAATTATTTGAACGCTGATATAAAATTAAAAAATAAAACAATTTAATTATATCAAAGCCAACATGATTAAATAAATAAATAAATAAAATAACAAACACAACAGTTTAAAAAAATAAATACAAATAAATTCAAACAAAAATATAAAGTGAAGCGAGAGAAATAAAAATTAAAAAAAAGTAAAAAAATGAGTAAATTAAACTGTCATTCCTAATGCGTAGATAAAATATAATTTTTTTACATTTAATATTTTAAAGATTACTTATTTTCTTATTATTTTTACTATACAACTTCCCTCATTACTTTTAGTGTGAAATTGATTTTCACTTAACCACTTAACTAGTTACATTATATTACAACATCATAATTAATAAATAAATAATTATATTATCACATCATATTTATTAACTCACATACATATCTTAGATAAATCTATGTAAAATACATTGAGAGATATCATCCTATAGGCACCTATATTGTATTGAATTGTGAGTGCCTCATGAATGATATCTCTCAGTGTATTTTACATAGATTTATCTAAGATATGTATGCTAGTATGGTACTTATAATGGGATCAATCAATGAATATTTCTTTCATATGTTACACAGGATTATGAAAATCATTGTTGCATCTTGTATTCCCTTTTAACATGTTATTCATTACGTTAGACAATGGATAATTTTTTTTATCAAAGGGTAGATACAAGAAGTTGGGGGACAAAAAACATGACATTCCTCAAAAAAAAATTATTTCTTGCAAAGGGAGTGCACCCTTTTTAAAAAGGAAAATATCCTATTGTTTAAAAAAAAACATAGAAAATAAAAATTGGGTCAGTCCTAAACCTAAAGGGCGTACACCATTTAGCAAAGGGCATATTCCCTTCAAACACTTTTTGGGAGGGAATTCTATCTTTTTTAAATATGTGAGGAAAAGGGCACACACCATCTACTAAAGGGCGTATGCCCTATGTAGTACAAAGGGTGTATGACCTTTAACAAAGGGTGAAAGCCCTTTGGTTTTTCATATTTCATGCATTTAATATTATTTGTTATTTTGATTCTATATGTATTAAAATAAACATTTAATAATAAGTTTACATTTAATTTAATTTATGTTTTATATTTAATTTATATTACATTTTATATTCTTATACTTTAAATTTATTTTACTAAATATCAAAATTAGGGCACTCTGCATCTTCTAAAATAAATTCTAGATTGTGGGAGTTACCATTTAAAAGTTAGTTTTTCAAAATCTATTATGTTTAAACTTAGTTTTTAGAATTTTAGGATTGAAAACTAACTAAAATATTGTAGTTATTAAGCTCTAAGATTAGGAATGGATGTCACTGGTTGATATAGAGATAGGGAGCCATATATATATATATATATATATATATATATATATATATATATATATATATATATATATATATATATATATATATATATATATATATATAATTTTAAGATTGAAAACTAACTAAAATATTGTAGTTATTAAGCTCTAAGATTCGGTATAGATGTCACTAGTTGAGATAGAGATAGGGAGCCATATATATATATATATATATATATATATATATATATAGGAGATCATGTATGGATTGGTTGAGATAAAGATATGGATGAATGATAGAGATAGGGCTTATGATAACATGGATGCAACATGTAAATAATTTGATGGGATGGAGCATGCACATATGTATCAACTTATCTTGACTGATACATCCAACCCTTGGTAAAAATTTAAAAACTTTGCATTCACTTCTTTCTTTTCACCATTGGATATCAAAATTTGGGGGAATCTATCATCTATTAAAATAAATGTGAAGTAAGAGTTGGGTTGGAGGCCAAACCTCCTAGTCACTTTTGTGTCCCAATGTCAATGTAGACCTAGATATTTGATTTCACTAATAAGGAAGTGGAAGAGAGATAGACAAAATTGATTCAATCTAGTAACCCTATCCATTGATATAGAGATAGAGTGAGTGTTGCCTTATGATTACTATTCTATGACTATTCCTTTCAGTAAATAATAGAAACAACCCAAATAATGAGATCATATAGACCCAATTTTCATTCCCTCATTAGTGAACCTCAACATGTATATGTATAAATCTAGATAGATAAGGTCTAGCATACATGATACTACTTATGATAATGCATTCACTAACCCCCACATAATATTGATGTTATTTCCTAGCTAGCCCACTAATTAGTACACAATACATTACTATTCCCATTTTACCGATGTTCCCATTCACTCATTGACCATTTATTTAATAATCCATTATGTTGATGCACTTATTTGACACTCATTTCTTGGATACTTTCTCTAGAGGTAGGTTGAATAATGCCCATCTAGTGAATCACATGACCTTTAGTCCATAAATGACATCTCCCACATATATATATATATGCTTAGTGAACCAATGCTTTGGACCTAGATCTTTCAATTAGACTAATAACTGACATCATCACTAGATCAGTGATTTGACCATTTGAAGTGGACCTTCCCTTCCTAGATATATAATATAGGGTTACCCTACCTAGACCACTGTTCCCATATTCTATTCATGTTCTAAGTTTTAATGTTAATGAAATTATAGGTGGTGATATTCCCACCTCATAACCATGTTATTATAGGTGGTGCCATTCCCATCTTATAGTAATGTTATTCATGGTAGGAAAGCAAAAGGATTGAAGATAAATTTGAGCCGATTTCATAAATAATTTATGTGATTTTTAATCAATGGGTCGATGGATACACATAAATGAATAGGTTATAACATGTGTATTATAGAATACATATAGTTGACATTTATATACAACATTTGTGCCTTGACCTCCCATAGTTCAAGATAGGGGTGAATTGAGTAAAGAATTTAATTGATGACCACAGGATAGGTCAGGTCATTTATGTGCCACCCTCTTCCCATAGATAGATAGATAGGTTGAGATGGGGATAAAATTTGATAGGTTGTATAATTATCTCTATATGGGGAAGATATAGATAGAGATATGGGTAACATTTATGCATTTTATTGAACACTCAACTATTTATGTAGAAAAAGATATCATTTATGCACTCTTAATCTAAAAATAACATTTTAGGTCTATAGATCAAAATTGCTTTACTTTAATTTTGTGGTAGTAGGATTGTTGACTTGCTCACCCCTAATGTGACTCAATTATCTTAAAATTCAATGGTTGAATCCAATAGGGGATCCTAAGTGGACATTCATAATTGCATGATCCTATGTGGAAATGAATTTGGTCATTTGAACATTTTTTATTCTTCATCAATTGATCCATAGTTCAGTCCAATGTTTATTGATTAAATAACACAATCGACTCAAAATTATCTTATTTTCACCATGGAAATATATGATAATCTCCCTAGATTAATATATCATGGCCCTACCTAATCTACTAGACATAAATGGGGATAATTAGCTTGAAACACTCCATTTGAAATAAAAATAATTGAAACACCATTCAATATTCATCTAAAAAATATATCATTCACTTTGAAATAAATTTCAAATAGATGGTTCAATCCATGCATGCTTCATTTCCAATCTCATGTATGCATGACATGGCTGCTTTATCCTAGACTCATATAAAACATAGTCATCTTGTATCTTTCCAAACTCACATAAGATGTACTACCGCTACTATTTGGGGTGGAGGGGAGTGCTTTCAAACCCTATTTTCTTAGGCTCATATTAAAATTGCTCATATCACTATCTCCATCTCCCAAAACCATATGGATAGGGGGCTTAAGTGCATAAATAATAAAAGTTAGTGTTTAGGCATATTTATATATATCCATCATTAAGTATTTGAGTGTTTTCTATGGGTAATAATAAATAGGTTTGGTACCAAGAATTATATCTAGTAATAAGCAGTTAAGTACTCTCATTGGCAATCAATAGTAGATTAGTACTTCTTGAATCCCTCTTGAGATTATTAAAAAATATTTCAAGTCAAAATAACACCATCTTTTAGGTCCTTTCCAAAATCCTAATCATTAACAATACTATGAATCAAGATCTCGAACTCAACTTAAATATTAGGCCTATATTGAGTATATATTAGGCCTTTCCTAGGATATAAAGATATAAAACTCAAGTCAAATTTGAGGCCTTTCTAATACCAAACATCTTAAAATCAATTCAAATCCTAGGACTTTTAAATCCAATCCTTGGAGATCCACCAAGACTCCCTCATCATCTCTCATCATCCTTCATCATCCATAATCATTGCTTCATCATCCTTCATCATCACTAATCACTTCCTCATCATCCCTCATCATCCTTAATCATTCCTAATCACTCCCTCATCATACCTAATCACACCCTCATTGGTCTTCATCATCCCTCATCCTCCCAAATCACTCCCTCATCAAACCTCATCATTCATAGTAATTTTTTAATCATCCCTCACCATCCCTAATCATCCCTAATCACTCTCTCACCATCCCTCATCATCCCTAATAACTCTTTGATTAACCCTAATCATACATAATCACTACCTCAACATCCCTCATCATCCCTAATCACTCTCTCATTAACCCTCATTATCCTTAATCACACCCTCATTGAACCTTATCATCCCTAATCACTCCCTCATAATTCATAATAATCCCTAATAATTCCATGATTGACCTTCATCAACCCTCATCATCCCTCATTATACATAATCACTCTCTCATCATCCCTAATTATCCATGTTTTCCTTTATCCTTTTCAGTTTACAACCCTTGAGATATATTTATCTTAGTTTGATCAGTTTTGAGAACATTTGATCCATTAGATAGAATGAGTAATTTTATAAAGAAAAAAAAATACATAAGCTTACCTACTTGGCACTCTAGTTTAAATGACAAATTCACCTCATTTAGAAAAGAGTCCAAGAAGGGTCTCACAGGATGTACTCTTGATAGGAATGAGTTCAAGGTATGCAAGCTCATCGAGAATTCTGGAGGATAGATACATTCTTAGATCCCTAAGGATATAAGTATGTTTTCACCCTTAAAGTATATCATATGAGATAATCTGGGAAACAAAATACATTTGCATTGAATATTCCAATTTGATAGAATGAATTTAAGCTTCAAAAATCAAACTACTACTAACCAAATTGATTGGATTATTTTAAGAGAACATACTACTAAAAATAAGTATACCTACAATTATCTCTTAAACATAGCACCACTTATTTATCAATATTGTGGGTCCATGACTTAGGATTAATTTTTCTTTATCTAGGAAGCACTCAAAGCTCTTGTATGCATATTGGTTACTAGAAAAATGGATAATATATATTTTTTAACATCTTAGCTTAATAGGGTTTAAAAGTAATAAATATATATTAAGAAGTGTTTCACATACAACTCTCTTATCATAGTGAAAGTAGAATATCCCCATGTAGTGTATTATGTCCAATGCCTAAAAATCATTCTTACCTATAGTGGGTACTGTGCTTAAATGTTGGACTATGTTAAATAGACTATACCTTGTTCCTATGACATTTTTTATACCATATAGTGTGATAGTTATCTAATGCATTAGTTTAAACCCAATATTATCTTTAAACTTTATTTATTGATAGGGAATTCTTCATGAAATTAGTTTCATGGGGATTCTAGGAAGTCTTGAGACCATTAATTGATTGGAGTTTACACTCTTACTTGATTATATACTAGCAAGATTATGTTATTTTGCTTGATAGTCTGTCATATTTGATTATATGCTAGCACCAAGGATTTTTTTATTGATAGTTATATAATGACTTACCTATATAATAAAATAGATGTTGTCCTTTACATATACCCATTAGTGCTTAATTGAAATAAACTTGTGAAGATTAAACATCCCTAATATTTTAGCTAAACTAAATAATGTAATCTGATTTGGCTATTGCAAATATTTGATAAGCATATAGTGATTGACATAAGACTCTTGAGGTTGTTAAGTTGCTAAGTAGTAGAGTGATATCTTCCTAGTATAAGACTTCAAAAGTGGGACCATAAACCATAAGTGTTCAACTAAAGATTGGATTGGGGTATTTGATGATTTTATCTATATTTTATAATAGGCAGATGGTTTAATATGGAAAAATCATGAACTTCGATTATTATATTAGACTCTACTATGTATGAAAGTGTGCCTTTCCTTTTTCTCATGCCTTTAAGGGAAAGGCTCACAAATCCTATACTCATGAAATGCTATAGATAGGAATACCAAACTAATACATATCTAAATAGTAAATTTACAAATAAATACAAATTTGGCTATCATAAATCTAGTTAGATTTGTTGAATAAATGGTAATAATGACTGACATCGATCTCAATGAACCAACATTGGTCCCTACATAGTATGACATTGATCTTTGTGACAAGAAAACAAAGACCCAAGAACAAGCTTTGAAATATTTTTTTCTCATTTATATTTGGGATTCAAGGTAGACATAAACCCTCTAAAAATTATGGGTCATGACTGGAAAAAGGCACAAGTTTGAAAGTTTTTAGATCTTGAACTTTTCATTTGGTGCTTAAAAGGAATTTAGTGGTTTTATGCTTAGTTGTTTTGTGAAAGTTTTTAAAAGTTTTCAATAAAGGCCAAGGGGATAAAATTTCATAAACATTTCACTTTGGTGCATTAAAATAAACACTCACACTTTGATTACATACTCTTTTATTACTATTTTTAGCAAGGTCAAAGTTAGTCAATTCTATAAAAAATTAGTGGTTATATTTATTGTATATTATTAACTTGATTTAGCATACTAATCTCTTTAATAAACATAGGTTTTACATTCTCTAAGTCCTAAAAAGTTAAAACACTTGGTGAACCTAACTTACTTTAAACAATCTGGAGGGAAAACTCTTAGAACCTATATAACACACCCCTATGACTCAAAATTATTCCAAAGAAAAAAATGGACCTTAAAATTTACATCACATTGACATCCAAAATTTGAAAATTTTTGACCCCTAGTGACAATAACAATAAATTGATGTCTTCTAGCTTGATTTTCCTACATCAACTAGGTTGGTCATAAGCCTAAAAGTAAAGAGTAAGGATAGTCAAACTACCACAAATCTCGATGACTACAAATAATATCTAAGAAGAATTATTTTAAGCCTTAGTCGAGTGAAAAAGGAGTTGTTTTTTCATCAAGAGAAATTTTTTTGGAGCAATTAGTGAAAGGTATTTGCAGAGATAAGAGTTCCTTAGTTGAGTGAAAAAGAGTAAATTTGAGCCTTATTTGAGTGAGTAAAATTTAAAACTAGAATACAATTTGATCAGGCATAAGCAGGAAGATATTGCAACCACCAACAAGGTATTGGGGGGTGATTAGATATGAGGAGGGAACAATTAGGGATGATGAGGGACTAATTAAGGATGATGAGTGTCAATGAGGGAGTGATTAGGGATGATGAGGGATGAGGAGGGAGTGATTATGGATGATGAGGGAGTGACTAGGGATAATGAGAGTTAATGAGGGAGTGATAAAGGACAATGAGGGATGATGAAAGAGTGATTAGGGATGATGAGGGATGATGAGGGAGTGACTAGGGATAATGAGGGATGATGAGGGTCAATGAAGGAATGATTAGGGATGATGAGGGAGTGATTAGGGATGATGTGGGATGATTAGGGAGTGACTAGGGATGATCAAGGATGATGATGGATTGATTAGGGATGATGAGGGATTGATTATGGATGATAAGGGAGTGATTAAGGATGATGAGGGATAATTAAAGTCATTGAGGGAGTGATTAGGAATAATAAGGGATGATGATGGAGTGACTAGGGATAATGAGAAATGATGAGGGTTGATGAGGGAGTGATTAGGGATGATGAGGGATGGGGAGGGACTGGGAGGGAATTATTAGGGATGATGAGAGATGATGATAGAGTGACTAGGAATGATGAGGGATAATGAGGTCCAATGAGGGAGTGATTATGGATGATGAGGGACAATTAGGTATGACGAGGGAGTAACCAGAGATGATGAGAAATGATGAGGGAATGATTAAGAATAATGAGGTATAATAAGGGAGTGATTAGGGACCATGAGGGATGAGGGAGTGATTAGGGATGGTGAAGGATAATGATGGAGTGACTAGGGATGATGAGGGACTAATTAGGGATGATGAGGGATGATGATGGAGTGATTAGGGATGATGACGGATAATGAGGGCCTGTGAGGGTGTGCCTAGGGATGATGAGGAATGATGAGGGATAATGAGGGAGTGGTTAAGGATTATGATGGTATATTATGTAGTGATTAAGGATGATGAGGGGTGATGGAGTGATTTAAGATAATGTGGATGATGAATGTATATGGTGTGATTAACTATAATGAGGACTGATGAGGTAGAGATTAGAGATGATGAGGGAGTGACCAGGGACGGTGAGAGATAATTAATATTGATGAGGGAGTGATTATGGATGATTAAAGTAGATGGTAGAATGATTAGGGATGATGAGAGATAATAAGGGTCAATGAGGGAATGAATATGGATGATGAGGGATAATGAGGACCAATTATAATGTGATTAGGGATGATGAAGAATGATGATAGCTGATGATATAATGATGAGGAATGATAATTAATTATTAGAGAGTGATTAGTTATGATGAGTGGAAATGGGCTAGTGATTAGGGATGATGAGGGACAATGAGGGCCAATGAGGGAGTAATGGTGGATCTCTAAGGACCATGCTACATAAAAACAAAGTTTCTAATGATTAAAGTATATTTATTAGGATATACCAAAGTGTTTCTAGATGGAAGGAATTTTGGATTTCATTATATACAATTACCTTCTTCACTTGAGGTTTGGTAGTGGAAAGGCCTAAGGTTTGATTTGAGTTTGAGATCTTCATATCCTAGGAAAGGCCTAGGATATATTCAATACAGGCCTAGGATTTGAGTTGAGTTTGAGATCTTGATGCATGGTAGTCAAAAGGCCTTGAAAGATGATGTTATTTTAACTTCTAATGTCTAATACTAAAATTGATAGGGATTCAATAGGTACTAAGCTACTACTGAGTTCAAATGAGAGAACTCAATCACTTAATATTAGATATATTGATTGGTATTAGACCTATTAAGTATTGGACATAGAGAACACTCAAAAAAATAATGATATATATAGATATAAATACATAGGAGCACCTAATTCAATAATTTATTCACTTAACCCCATCTCCATATGGTTTGGGCAGAGGGAAATAGTGATATGAGCAATTTTGATATGAGTCTGATAAAATAAGGTTAAAAATTACTCCCATCCACCCCAAATATTAGTGGTAGTGTTAGTTTCCTATGTGATTTTGGAATGTTACAAGATGATTATGTTCTATGTGAGTCTATAATAAAGTGGTCAAGTTGTGCACACATGAGATTAGAATTAAATCATTTATGGATTGACCCAACTCTCTAACATTTGTTTTGAAGTGAATGGTATATTTTAAAGATGAATATTTAATGGTGTTTTGATTCCTTCTATTCTAAATGGAGTGTAATAGGGTGATTAGCCTCATTCATGCTTGATATGAGTGATCATTTCATAACTATAGGTAGATGTAATGTATGAGTGACCATGCATCTACATGTAGTACTATGTATGCAATATATTTCATGTATGAGTGATTGTATCATGAATACAAGTATGTTACATGATGCATGCTAAGGTTAGTCATTTTTTTGTATCAATCAACCCATTGATAAAAAATTCCACAATTTATATAGGAATTTATCCTGATTCTATCTTCAAGCCTTTTGTTAACCATCATGAATAACATGATTATGAGATGGGAATGATACCACCTATAATAACATGATTATGATATATCAATAACATCACCTATGATGGTGTTAAAATTACAACCTATACCATGAATAAGATATGAGAATAGTGGTCTAGGTAGGGCAACCCTATATTATATATCTGGGAAGGGAAGATTGATTTTAAATTTTCAAATCATTGGTCTACTAATGATGTCATTTCCCAATCAACTTGAAAAATAAAAAAGCAAATATATGGCTCACTAAGTATATATAGATAGGTGAGAGAGGTCATTTATGGACTAAAGGCCATGCACTTTACCAGATGGGCATTGTTTGACATACCTAGATAGAAAAAGAGAGAGAATATTTGGGAAATGAGGGTTGAATAAGTGCATCAACATAATGGTTTAATGAGTGAATAAGAACATAGATAAAATGGGAATAATAGTGTATGATGTACCAATTAGTGGGGAAAATAGGAAACATCATTAATATTATGTGGGGAATGGTGAGCGTGCAATCATAAGTAGTATCATGTATGTCAAACCCTACTAATATGGATTATCACCTATGCATGTTAAGGTTTATTGATAAGGGAATGAAAATTAGGTTTGTGTGATCTCATGATCTAGGTTGTTTATATTATTTAGTGAAAGTAGCATTCATGGAACATGAATCGTAAGGTGATACTCACTCTATCTCTATATCAATGGATGGGGTTGCTAGATTTACTTAATTTTATTTATATTTATATAAAATCCTCCTTAATTAAATCATATATTTGGGTCTACACTAATGTTGGCATGTAAGCGTGACTAGGAGGTTTGGCCCACAACCCACTTCTTCCTTTAACTTTGATTTAATAGATGATAGATGCCCCCAAATCCTATTATCCAAAGGTGTAAATAAAGAAGTGAATGCCAAGTTGTCATATTTTCACCGAGGGTTAGACGTAATAGTTGAGATAGGTTGATGCATCCATTCATGCTTCATCCCTTCATATTACGTAGATGTTACATCCATGTTAGCATAATCCCTATATCTATCTTGACCAATCTATAGCTAAGATCCTATCTATAGATATGGATCTGTATCTTTATATCAACTAGTGACATCTATACATAAGATTAGAGCTTAATAACTATAATATTTTAGTTAATTTCCAATCCTAAAATTTTGAAAACTAAGTACTAACCAGAATGAATTTTTAAAAACTATATTGTAAATGGTAATTCTTACAACTCTAAAATTGATTTTAGAAGATGCAGAGTGGCCCTAATTTATTATATTTAGTGAAATAAATTTAAAGTATACTACTTAAATATTTTTTTTACTAAATATATAAATAAGTATCGAACATAAAACATATGTAAAAATAGATTTCATTCTTAAAAAAAACATTAAACAGGTTTATAGAGGGGAGAACATAGTTTATATATATATATATATATATATATATATATATATATATATATATATATATATATATATATATATATATAATTTTAAACTATAATTTTTATTTATTATTTAATTTAGACACAACATACCTCATTATGTTCTATACATATATCATTACAAATACCTTTATAACTTTTTGACTGTTAATTAAAAAATTATAAAAATTACATCTCAACAATGTATACATAGTTGGCCATGCTTGTAAAAAAATGATTTTCATAAAGTTAAGGAATTTTTTTGTGTTTTTACACTTGCATCTTTAATTTTTTTAGCTATCTTTGTTTGTAAAATTATTTAATACATGCACGCACACGCGCGCGCGCACACACACACACACACACACACACACACACACACACACACACACACACACACACACACACACACACACACACACACACACACACACACACACACACACACACACACACACACACACACACACACACACACACACACACACATACACACACATTCAAAAATTAAGAAGAACATTCTCAATAATCTTTGACATTTCCTATATCCATAAATGAAATGTCATAAAAAAAATCATTCATTTACTTCACACTTTCCCATATCCATTTATCTATATTTTTACTTAACTAATTTTATCCACTAAAATATAGTATTAGATATTTGGAAATGTTAATTTTGACCTACCTTCACTTTACATGAATTTTTTCATACACATTTCTCTTATTCTCCCTTATCTCACATCCACATGCTTTCCATAGATTTGACCTTCTTGATTTATTAGAATTATTGCCTTCTTAATAATTTGATAGACTCAAACTATTCTAAAAATTTGAATTTATCCAAACTTAATAGATTTATCCCATGCTAATCAACTATTACTTTTCAAATTCAAATCCTTCCTATGGGTTAGCCTATATATTTTATATGTTGATGACCTAAGAAAGTACCCAAATATTCCCATATAAATAGATAATAGGCCTGATCCTATTCTTATCTATAATTTGTCAAGTAATCCTATTATATACATTTTCACATTCAAATAAACTACCCTATTCTTTCCAATTCTACCATTAGTTAAAAGGAGTAGGTTCTAGCCACGTCTGAAGCATCTCAAAGCTAAGCCTAATTTGTCATTTTTAAAGTTTCTAAAGTTAGATCATAGGTTGGATTCATTAAATAATAGATATTACACACATACACCTAACAAGGAGAACTACACACAGTTTGACTTCTATCCTCAAAGTATTATATATGTATGCAACTCTCAAACATTCATTAGGGAGTGGTTAGGGTTAGCTCAACTAACATATTTCCCCATCTTGTAGGCCTAAAACCTAGTGTCAAAATTGGACATAGGGTTTCAAAGAGAAAGACAAGTGTTTGTAGAATTATGTGCATATTCATCCCTTAAGATCATTCAAAAATATGATTTAAAAGTAGGCATAGTGGATTATATAGAAACAAAGAAGAAAAATCTATTTAGAAAAATATGTCAAGTATTAGATACTAACATCAGATGGTACCATCAAAAAGTTGAAAATTTTATTTAGGCACATCTAAAAATACAATTCATAATCTGAGTGACTCTTGATAGAGTTTCCTTTTATTTTTACCAATTATAAATTAGTCTTATTGGAGTGAGCATTCATACTCACTCATAGAGTTAAGATTAATCAAGATTTAATTTTATTTACTGTTGAGTTGAAACTAATTATACATGTAAAAAAAAATTAGTGTACAAATATAGTGTATTCTCTTATTTGTGAGGTGATCACAACAACCACTTGGTTGTTATGAAACAAACTCACAAGCCTATTTATTAGGCACTCATTATTCTTCTCTTTAGTTGTAAAAAGAGAGAGCTAAAAATTGTACATTCATATTGAGGTAATAATGAAGAGACTTTATTGTGTATAATTATTTATTATGTGTAATATTGATGATGGATTCGCTATGGTTTTGGTAATGGTGTGCATGAGAGATCCTATATAGATGAGAAGTATTCTCATTTTTGACATGGTATCAAAGCAACTCTACCAACCATTACTTAGAAATTTTATTTTACAGCCTTTATTTGATTCTTTTTTACTATTCATCTATGTGGTGGATAATATCATCATATTTTTGAAGCTTTTAATGTTTTTTTTGACCATATGGATTCACAAATTGAGATATACATTTGTTTTAATTTCCATTTGAATAAGTTGTATACCAACATTAGTGTTATACAAGAAATTTGATTGGATTTGTTTTTGTAATCAATTTATCTTGGCATCTATTTACAAGGCATTTTTGCATTGAGTGGATATTTGACTTCATATGATCTTTAGAAATGTTGAATATTTATTTTAAACCACAACCTTGTTCATCACTTTGTGTATTCCCATTATGGATGGCTTGAGATCTCTATGGGATTTGGATCAATTAAATTTATCTAACAACTTAAAAATCACATGGTCCTAATGAGAATACCATATTTAGGTCTTGAATCAAATTAGGTTTGTCTTTGGCCTACGTGGCTCATCATCTGCAATTTTTTCTACATCCATGGCCTAATTTTATGCATGTAGTCTTATCATCACAAGTGCATAGTTCACATCCATCCATCGATAGAGCCTTTGGATTATCTAACACCATCCAACACATGGATACTCCATGGTTTGTACAAATGGATCTACTTCACATGACATTTTTTA